>JAPUBQ010000023.1:9317687-10517687 GCA_035578125.1 Mellilla xanthometata | reverse complement strand
TTATTGTTTGAGAATTAGGTACTAAACATGAATGTAATAAGTTTCGAATGAGCAAACGAGCTTGCGAAACATAATCAACAATTATGATAATATGTTAGGTTAGATATAAGTACACTAACATTGTTCCTCCAAATATGTATAAGTTATAAATAAAGAATTTTTCAAACTGAAACTGAAATGTTTCGTGCATTTTAAATTAGGAAAAAAACCCATTATATAAATTGGCCAAGTGTGAATGATGGAACATACGGAACCCTTCATGCGCGAGGCTTACTCACATCTGGCTAATTTATTTAATGGTTATTTTTCTAATTTAAAATGTGACATGACACTTGTTAATGTCATCTTCAAACAATGACATTAACAAATCAATATTTGAATTCAATGTTGATAAAGTAATATACTTCATAGAGATGCGCGACTGCGAATAATCTGACCAGTTGAATTATCTACAACTACTAATATACACGTTCGACTTGAATATTAGTAATATACTAATGTTAATAATCGAATGATGACTACTAATTAGTTACTAATGGCGTTTTGACTCGATTGTTAGCGAATCTTGTCAATGTCACTTGTTAGTTTCAAATGAATGAAATATGAATGAATCGTTCGCCGGACTCCCGCGCCGCTCCCTAGCGCCACCGCTAGTCGAATTACGTCATTCAAAGTTGTTAGTTACTAATTTTCGGAGATCATTCGAATGAGTCGAATGATTTGTAAAGTCGAATAATTCGACTGGAATCATTCACAGTCGCGCATCGCTAATACTTCATCACAGTTTATTCCACACAAGTAGTATCAAAAATACAACAAAAATAAACCGACATTTCCAGCGGTTTTTCAATATTCGCGGTAGAAGAGGCTGAAAATATATTTTTTAATATCGCGACATGAGATTATGCGGCGGCCATATTAAACATAGTATTGCTTCGAAAGTAATATATCATACACTATCCTGGAAATATTTTAGGTTGGACGCTTTTATACGGTACGATTATTTGTTATTCCAAATGTCAATTAAAAGAGAAATTAGTCAGGTTTTAGCGCCGATAGCTCAGCTGAATGAGGTGATTTGACGCGATCATAGAGGTTAAGCAACGGTCGATGTGGACAGTCTTTGGATGGGTGACCATACACAAAACTCTTTTACATCTTATATTCTTATTTTCGAACTAATTTCCTCGAAGTCTTAATTTTTGTTGTTTAATGTCATAATATTATGAAATGTTAAAATAATAGTTTCTCAAAGTTGTAGAATAATGAATTGTATAGAATCAAGCCTCAAGAGGATAGATAAGAATAGAATATTATTTATTTTTTATCATAATGTTGCATAATACATTACATTGAAATCATTTATTATAACTAGAAACTTTCCATGATCGTATGTGACAGACGAGTCCATACTCGTCCATCACATGTACCAAGTATGTACATCTCAAATATAATAAAATAATTTAATTAATTAAATAAATAACAGCAGTATAGCGGCTTTGTCAAAAATAAAAATTATGACTAAAGAAATAAAAAATCAACAAGAATAAAATAATATCCTATCTATGAATGTTTTAGTATTAAATTTACTTATTCCGGTCAGAAATTAAGCATTACCATCCAACGACAATAGTGTATTTTGGACTTCTCTGTACTTGTTTTCTTTTTAGATTTATTTTTAGTTAAAGATTAAGTTAAACACACAATAATTAAAAATTAAAAAAACCTTACATATAGTAGATTAAACCTAAATCAGTGTCCGTGGGTAAGGTGTATATAATAGTCAATAGAAAGAAAAATATTTTAGTTTAAAAAATATTGTTTTATTCTAAAAAATCTATTTTTTTATGGTCGTGTCGTGAGGTATAAAGTATCTTGCCGCCACTCGTACCGGCTCCCGTCAAAGCGGGCGTCACTGCCAACAAATATTTATCATACTGTACGGTTACTGCATCCACTACCATCCATATAGAGGTCTATTCGGGGAAACAACTCGCTTAACTACATGAAAATATATTATAATACAATACGACAATTATAATACAATACGATAATTATAATACAATACGACAATTATTATACAATACGATAATTATAATACAATACGACTTTTATAATACAATACGACTATTATAATACATTACGACTATTATAATACAATACGTCAGGTTTTTAAAAAGGCAGCCAAGTTTTTTTTTATGATGAATAGGCTTACGTCAATATTAATATGCGATTAATATTAATATTGACATTTTAATTGAAGTGAAACTTGTTGATGTAATAATGAATAATGTTTAAATGTGAAATTGACGAGAACGTATTGTATCCTTTTACTAAACCTATAAGTTGTTATAATTAGGATACGTTATGACGATTAAATGATATTATATTCTATTCTATTACGTTTGACCGCAGCTTGCCTGATGTTAAGCTTGACTGTGGTCTAAGCTATGCCATGCTAAGCCAAATGTCGCTTTCGTCACAAGCCGGAATAAATATAGGGATTTTACTTAAATGACACGCAGAAACGCTTAATTTATAATCAATAAATACAAACAATAACGGTAATATAATAATCCAACTACAAGTATTGAGAAAATAAACGTAAGTGATAGCCGGTTATACAAACATTATTCAAATATGCCTTACGAAAGTTTTAATACAATAATAGTATAGACAATTTAAAATGCCACACTCCCTTTTAAAGACGAGTGTGGCTCGATTAAATCCTTAATAATAATTTATTTCATTTTTAACAAAAATACAATAATAATAAAATAAATAAATTCAAATATTAAACGTTATTCAAAAATTTTAATTTTCGAGTTTGTGCTGTTTTTATTTTTAATTATAAGTGACGTGTATTTAATATAAATATTATCTTATATTGGACATAATTAAATAGAATATTACATTAATATTGTGGAACTTGACATGTTAATAAATAAATATTAACAACACATAAGTATTAAATAAAAAAGTAACCTGACCCGCGGATACTGACTTAGATTTAATTTACTATTTGTAGTGTTTTTGTGTGTGTGTGTTCTTATTTATATAATTAGATTTAAATTTAAAAAGTAATAAAAATAAAATATAATTAAATTTATTGAATTTTATTATTTTACTAGCTGACCCGGCAAACGTTGTTTTGCCTCACTTAGGGGTACGGCGCCATCTATTGATTACTTACTCAACCCAGTCGAAAGGTATCGACATCTGTTAGAATCATTTGGAGTTAACAGATAATTGTGACTGTCAAATAATAACAGACAATAATTAGCAATAAATTAAAATTGCGACTATAATTTGAGATTTAAACTATTATATCTCTCAAGTTGGATCGAACTGCACATAGTGTGCGAATTTTATTATAATCGGTTAAGTGGTTTAGGAGTCCATTGAGGACAAACATTATGACACGAGATTTATATATATTAAAGATTGTTTTATAAAATATTATATGTAAGCATTTATTTTTCTTTTTACTAAGCTACTTTTATTGAGTTATGCCATTTAAAAATACATTAATTTTTTGCGGCTAAGCTTTAAAACGGCTGTTGGACGGGCTATAACAGCTGTAATAATGAGAATCACTTCACTAGACTTGTCTCCGTGCAATTCCCGCGCTGCCGGCACGGGAGTCATTTAGCAAGTGGCGTGACACCGCCGTGACACCGCGTGACACGTCACGTCACGGTGTCACGCGTTGTCACTCGCAGCCGCTGTGCCGATTAATGATGCCGTAACCCTTTACAAGGCTATGAAGTTTGTGGATGAAGTTTATCGGATTTTTTTTTCATAGAACAAAGTTTAGTTGCTTCCGTTTAACTCTCTGCCTACATATCTTATCTTATATCTTTAAATAAGCAATCTTAATATATATAAATCTCGTGTTTGTCCTCAATGGACTCCTAATCGGTTAAGTAACCGGTTATAATAAAATTCGCACACCATGTGCAGTTCGATCCAACTTGAGAGATAGGATAGTTTAAATCTCAAATTATAGTCGCAATTTTAATTTATCGCTAATTATTGTCTGTTATTATTTAACAGTCACAATTATCTGTTAACTCCAAATGATTCTAACAGGTGTCGATACCTTTTGACTGGGTTGAGTAAGTAATCAATAGATGGCGCTGCTATGGTAAATTTACGAACGTGTCATATAAGCTACACTATCTATCTATCATACCCCTAAGTAAGGCAAAACAACGTTTTCCGGGTCAGCTAGTTCTTGTATATATATAATTGGAATCTCAGAATTGGCTCCAACAATTTTCATGAAATTTAGTATATACTCGTACCTAGAGGGTTTCGGGGGCGATAAATCGATCTAGCTAGGAATCATTTTTAGAAAATGTCATATTAAAAAAAAACTGAGCAAAGCTCGGTCAACCAGGTACTTGGCTTAATCCGGGATAGCTGGTAGCCTATTATGTTAATTAAGAGTCTATTTTATCCCCATATTAAATCATTTCTTAGTTCTGGAAAAATCGGTTCAGCTGTTTGAGTGTGAAGTAGAAGAGAGTCCTAAGCTAATGACTTCCTTTTTTCAAATTACGTGTGTGTGGAGTTTAGACTCACACACACACGCGAATAAAAACATTGTGAGGACCTACATAAAACTACCGAGAACAATAAAATTCGAAAACATGGGTCAATTTTTCTCAATTTATGCGCAGATTTGCACTAGCTTTACGGTGAAGGAAAACATCGTGAGGAAACCGACATGTATGATGATTACAATATATTAGACGTGTGTCTTTTACCAACCAGCACATGACCAGTGTTTTACAATTACGGCCTAATCCTCACTCTTTGCGAGAAAAAGCTCCGAGTCCCAGCTACAGGGTTTTTTTTTTTAATGATAAATAGGCTTACGTTTGACCGCAGCTAGCCTGATGTTAAGCTTGACTGTGGTCTAAGATGTATCACGCTTGCCTAGAAGGAACCTATTTACTCTAGATTTGAAGACCCCCAAATTGTATTTCTCGGGAAAAAGAGACTCAGGAAGACAGTTCCATAGCTTCGCAGTTCTCACTATGAAGGTCGAAGCAAAACGTTTTGTGCGAATCCTCGGAACTTCGACAGTAAATCGGTTGCTTAAACTACAGGGAATTTAGAGAAGCATAATATGTTTTATAATACGACTTATACTATTTATATTACTTTATACATATACGTACATAGATATGTATATCCTTCTTTTATAATATGTTCAAAGATGTGTATGACTTTCGCCTATCCAAATCCTCTGACCCCGTGGCCCAACAACTTGTTATTAATTGTCACGGTGTCAAATTGTTTTTTAAAAGCTGACCGTCCTCTGTCCCTCGCAGTTACCGAGGCCGGCTTTTGTTTCTGCGGTCGACGGTACAACGCGCCGGACAGAGTTAAAACAATTACTTTTTATTTCATCCTTGATAGGTTTGCGTTTGACTACAGCTTGCCTGGTGTTAAGCTGTGCTGCACTCTACTGTCTCGCACGCTTACCTAAAAAATACATATTAACTCCCCTGTTCCCACTGAACTACAACCTAACTGTCTTCAAGGCGAGAGTTAACCGGTTTCTTCTAGGCAAGCGCGCTTCATCTTAGACTGCAATATCACTTAACATCAGGTGAGTTGTGGTCAAGCGCAAGCCTATAATGTGTAAAAAAAAACTACTTTTGAAGAGCCTCGGATGATACCTCGCAGGAAACAGAGACTCAGGTAGAGAGTTCCAAAGCTTTGCGGCTATGTTCTTTGAAAGACAGTTTTGACAATCATGAATGTTTTGTTTGTTTGTCTGGATGTATGTTTGAAGCGAAAACGGCTCAGTCAGACGTTTGGTTGCGTCACGTCTCAAAGGTCGTGGATTTGAGGAAAACTTCTTGAGGGAACCATAGCAAGGTGATAGGGTATTTTCTAATGCTCGCCTGACTAGCTACCACACTCAGGTTAAAACATTTGTCAGCAAGCATCAGCGGTGCTTTCCGGCAGCCTCCTTGAGAGCCTGTTATTCCAGACTAGATATGTTTTTTTTTTTACACACACGGCTGGTTAGAACCCCATACTGAACCATTTTTAGTTTGCGGTAGAGACGATGGGTGTGTGGGGGCCGGCCGCCCTGCAGCTTTACGGAGAACTAGCCAAGCGGCTGGTAGAGGTTTCCCGTGTCCAGAATGCTGGCTTCTATTTCGGTCAGAAACTAAGCATTGCCATCCAACGTGGCAATGCTGCCAGCATTTTGGGCACCTTTTCCTCTACCCCTGGACTTTTGTAGGTTAAGTTTTAGTTTAGTATTTTATATGATTGTTATGTTGGTTATAAATAAATATTTGAATAATAGTGAAATTACTTTCTCCAATATACTACATACATATTTTATATAGATACACAATTAACACCCAGACCGACAGCCAACAAATTTGGTTCAGCGGAAAGGTGTTGGCCGTGCCCGGAATCGAACCCGCAACCTTCTGATTGTCAGCCCGGCATGGTAACCATTACGCCAACGAGGTCAGGGTTAGATGGATGGTTTCCAGACTAAACATACGCCACGCCACGCCATGCCACGCCATGTCTCACGTAACTCAGGTGGTTACAGAACCTGCTTTTCAAATGCCTACTTATACACGTTTAATAAAAAAGTTTCAATACTGTCTAAAGAATAAGTAAATAAAAAATGTCAGCGTAAGATTTCCAATAGGGTAAGTAGTTGTATATCCATTCAGCGGAAGAACAACTCACTTGATATAAAGCAACAATATTTCGTATCCATGTCATACTGTATCGCAACCTCTCAGTATTTGCAAATCTCTCAGAGGACGCCACAGACGAGCTTTATCATGAAACTTTCTCATATTTTTCTTATATAAAATATTTAAAAATAAGCAAGTACTCGTATTTAAGTTCTTTATAGCTAATTACTGTATTTGTCTCCTCTGTATTTAACTTCATTGAAATTTTTAACATCAAAGAAACACAGCCCGGCGAAAAAAAAGCCTTACGCAATATTTTTACCACATGCAACCCTATACATATAGTGTCATTTTTCAGTACCAATTATGGTAAGGTTTTTTAAAATCAATAAATAAACTATTACAGTTTATTTGCGAAGGTTTTAAAGTTACCCAGAAGTAGGAGACAATAGGACCAAGAACGGTGGAGTATCTTGGTAACGGCGGCCAGAATCCTATTTTCTTTTTTATTCTTCGTATGGGCTAAGTGACCAAGCTCCGGTGTCGAGAGTTTTCAAGCCGCCCGAAGACCTCTGACTTGGCTTTACGACTGCTTGCTGTGATTTAGAAGACAGTTGTGCATCTTATTTACACCCATCTATAGATTGTCCGAATCGACTGCTGATTTCGATGATCGCTTCAGATTACTTTAGCAAGCCGAGCCACAGGCGCTTATTGGTTCATTGCCTTGTAAAAAAGCTATTATTAAGCCGTTATCACAATAACTGTTAATGCGTTCGATCTAATGTGCGGTTGATTCGCGTTAACACTTCTTAATAACAAAAAACTTAACAAAGACATGCAATAACTTTTTTTTATATGTATTATTGCAATTTGTTTTTTTTTTAAACATTCAGCAAACGGTTAAAAATGTCTTTTTGTCGTGGAGGGCAGTTAGTCCAGTGACATCTTCCCTTTGATTAGTTTTTTTTTGTCTTATTCCTCAGTAATGAGATCCTTTGGTAAAATTGATGATTATGCAATAACTGACTTGTATTTTTATACAAATTACCAATAAATTTGTTTATCTGCTAAATTTTTTGTTAAAATAAATGAACAAATCGCCCGTGTGTTCCCCCCACTACATATTTCCCTCATCTCTCCAGCCGAAACGAGATCCTCGAAGGTTAACACAGGAAAGATACCAACGAAGCCATATTTCAAACAGCCGAGTGCGTTGTCAAATCAGAACGTATGCCGTACATAAATAAAAACGCAATGCCGCGGCTCCCCTATTGCCTCCGGAGATACAGTGCCGGCCACTTTTGTTGCTCGTCTGGAATAAACGTATAAAAATAGTAAAAAAAAAACAACAAAAAAATATAAGTCCATAATTTTAATAATCTTTGTATTCTTTTATGTGGGTTTTTAAAGACTCATGTCTTGTCAATTTGAGTGGAACTTGATTAACTTACATTTAAAATACTGCTTAAACTCTATATGACGACACTGAAGGGACTGTGCATTTAATGGCGTTATAGAGTGGTCGTTATATGGAGAGAATGTATCATTGTATGGAATACTAGCTAAACCAACTAAAGCCAATTGATTTCGACGCTTTACAGAGTTGTATATTCAAAGGTTCTCTAATAGGTTATGCAATCTTCTTTCCACAACAGTATTAAACTAATAAGTGAACAGTTAATGCATTTAAACGTAACCCACACCTTATTAGAAGACTCATCATCATCATCAGTCTATAATCGCCCACTGCTGAGCATATGCCTCTCATTTCACACAAAACTTCCTCAACTTGTTAAGACTGAGAATGGATAAAAAATTGCAATTAATATTACCCCTTCAAACTTCGACCGAAGTTTCCAGCTAAGCAGCCTAACTATCTCGTTACCCGGACAGCTCTATCCCCCGACATGCCAAGTGGTGGCAGTGTACCACCCCCCCCCCCCCCCTTTTCTCCTCCCCCCGCTTTCGGTAAATAAATCATGGTCATGTCTTCACGAATACGAAAACAGTTGGCGCGGCTCCGCGCAGCGATGTACGGAAAACACTAGTGGAGGCGCGACCGGAATGCAGATCGTGCTACGAATATACGGGGTGACATTTCGGACGTTAACGTTTTTTTATCGTTTCCTTACCATACCAATTTTTATTTTTTTTATCTAACCTATATTTTCCCACTGTTGGGCAAAGGTCTCCCCCAATGATTTCCACGCTTTTCTGTCCTGGGCCAGTTCCTTCCAGTTGTCGTGGAAGTCCACCAACTCCTTGCGCCATCGAGTTGGCAGCCTGCCTCTATTTTTATATCGGCCTGCATCTATTTTTATATCTATTTTTATATCGTTCAAAAATGGGTGATAATGTTATGTTTGAGCTTGACTACAGCTTTAGGCAAGCTTTAAGACTGCGGGACGCTTACGCTAAGGAGGCAACATTTACACAAAGAATTGAAAAATAACTAAGAAAGATACGACAGCACATACTCGTACACTACAAAACAGAATGATCAACTTAATTATATTGTTTATAGTTTAATGTACGTAGTTATCTAATGTGTGTGTGTTGTGTTATTCATTGTAAAATAATAAGTGTAATTAAATAAATGGCTTCTTTATTTTATTATATTTGCCTGATGTAAAGCTACGCTACACTATAAAAAACACTAAAAATTTAAGTACAAAAACTAAACTCGTTCTTTTGGTACCTAATTGTTTTGTTGTCCGAACCGCCAAACTTTGGAATTCCTTGCCGAACTCACTGTTCCCCAATGACTATAATCTAGCGATTTTCAAGGCGAGAGGGAACAAGTACTTCTAGGTAAGCGCGCTCCACCGTAGACCTCAATATCACTTACCATCAAGTGAATTATGGTCAAGCACTGACTTATCCAGACTAAAAAAATGCAAGTTTGCGGCGAAATCTTCCCCGTATGTTACGAATCTCAACCACCCTTCCCCGCAAGGGTTGAATATGTGAATAGCTGATGTTCTAATACGAAAAATCAACTGCTGATCGCTGTTTGTTCGCCGCGAAATTGACTTTCAGGCTTTGTGGGTAAATATGATTAAATAAGGGTTGGATTTGACACGGGTGTGGGGTGCACACGTCTGGGCTAGTTGAGGGGGGAGGGGGGTGAAAAACGAACGCTTATCGGATTTCGAGATGAGATTTTTATTGAACTACAGACTACAGGACATGCTGGTTGTGTTATATATATGTGTATATAGTAATAAAAAAATAATAATAAACATTACACAGCTTTAGTTGTGTGTGAAATGTTTGCTCCATAGTAAACCATTTATTGTTTGTAATTATTATGGTAGCTAATACAACTGATTATTCTACATATACATACATACTTTATATAGATACAAAATATATAACAGCTAGACCCACAGCCAACAAATTTAGTTCAGCACAAAGATGTTGGCCGTGCCAGGAATCGAACCCGGAACCTTCTGATTGGCAGTCTGGCATGGTAACCATTACGCCAACGAGGTCGTCAAAATAGCGGGAAAGTTTGATTTTGATTTCAAGTACCTTATTCACGTTCAACTAATTCACACAACATACAAAGTTAAGCCTAGACTAAAATTTGTCCAGTCATAATTTCTATGGTTACTACGGTTTCTTAAATACTTATCAAGCTTAACACCTTTTTAAAGATTTTAATAACTTAGTGTAGGTTATAAAAGTCGATAATATCTTATATTTATCTACAGGACTCAGCAACATACATTATTTTAAAAATTAATTAAACAACTTGGCTTCGGAGAGAGCTTTATTAAATTAGGTAAGAAAAAAATGTAGTCATTCTTTTTTTTATTAATGAATAGGCTTATGTTTGACCGCAGCTTGCCTGATGTTAAGCTTGACTGTGGTCTAAGATGTACTCGTATCACGCTTGCCTAGAAGGAGCCTATTTACTTTAGATTTGAAGACCCCCAAATTGTACTTCTCGGGAAAAAGAAGAGACTCAGGAAGAGAGTTCCAAAGCTTTGCTTCGCTTTGCCCCCCTTTTACACTTTATCGATTGACTTTAAAAAGCAGGAGGTTCTTAATTTTACACTATTTTATCATTTTTGATGTACAAGTATGTTTCGAATCGATTTCAAAAAAGGAGAAGGTTCTTAATTTCTTAAGTGTCTATCCTAAAGGCTTTGCTGTTTATTAAACAACTAACTGCGTCTGCGGTGTCATCCGCGTTACTCAGAATTATAAGTAGCCTTTGTATGCGTTAATTTAAAGTCTAAGCTCCGTACCGAATTCTATCAAAATAAGTTCAGCCGTTTGAAGAAGTAACAAACATACACACTTATATACATTTTTGCATTTATAATATTTATTTATTTTAAATACGTTTAAACCTCATTTAAAGTCTTTTTTATTTCTGTTTCTCTTCCTTAATCACCCCCTATGAATTTTCTAAAAATATTTAATGACCAAACACTTGATTTTATATACCTTGTTGAATAAAAAAAAAAACTTTTGGTCCGTGTCGATATCTAATTTCATCGAACTCGGTTCATCCATTTAAGCATGAAGACGTAACATGGAACCAACATAATAACACACAAACTTTCGCATTAATAATATTGATGTAAATACTGCGATTTGATTCGGTTATAAGTACTTATTTTATTTAAGAAGTTATTTATTTATATCAGAAAATTGTATTAAAAAAAATCAGCTTAATTGTATATTTCAATATAACCGTATAAAAGCATAAATCAATTCGCTTTATCGCTTAACACGTGTTGATTCAAATTGTATTTACATTTCAGAATACAGTGTAAACTCTATATAACGACAGTGAAGGAACTGTGCATTCCTTATCGTGCGTTATGAAAGCGGGCTAGACGGAAAAAAATCTTACGAAAAGTTGTCACGACACTTTTTGCGCACGGTATGGCAACGTCGCATCTGCAGAATTTGTTCGGAAGTCAGAAACGGCTATCAATGAAAGTGACAATAGCGCCATTCGTTTCAGGTGGAGTTGCGATTGGGCCTACTGATTAAGTTTATATTACATTATCATTGTTTATAATAATAAAAATATTATTATAACTTAAAAAAAATATATTACAATTCCTTCACTTATTAATCGAAAAGAACTTCCTTCAATCCGGGTGTCCCTTAACACCTCTCAAGATTTTTTTAAACCTGAATAGGTCAGCGCTTCACCACCATTCACCTGATGGAAAATGATATTGAGGTCTACGGTGGATCGCGCTGATGGCGTTATAGAGAGTGGTCGTTAAATTGAGAGAATGTATCATTGTATGGAATACAAACTAAACCAACTAAAGCCAATTGATTTCGACGCTTTAGAGAGTTTGTCGTTAAATCTAGTGACGTTACATGGAGTTTACATTGTACTTACATATACATACATAAATACTTTATATCGATACATATTTAACACCCCGACTGACGGCCAACAATTTTAGTTCATCACAAAAATATTGGCCGTGCCGGGAATCGAACCCGCGATCCTCTGTTTGGCAGTCCAGTATCACCACCAATACGCCAACGAGATCGTCGGTGTAATGTAAAACAACATAATTATAAACAAATTGTTAAAATAATCAGTAAGCAGATGTGAAGCAAATTCAGTAGATAAGGAAGCAAAGCAAATGGATGTGACTTAATGAACTCGAAGTGTTTCGTTAATTAGTTACCTTCATACATTGATAGCGAAATTTCCTTCTATCGTTCTGAATTTAACTGACTTTGAATGAAGGGGAAAATTCTCAATTAGACAAACTGTTTTTTGAGTTTGTTACTGGAGGTTTTCCATTTAGTTTCGTAGTTTTTAAAGATAACACTTATAATTAAGGTACATATGTTTTACGAGGTATTTAACACTATCACATTAATTATCATCTTAATTCTTGAGTAAGATAAAATGCAAAATGTATAGAAAAAATAATTTATTTTATCAATATCAAGCGTCATGATTATGAGAATTTTAAAAGGTCATTTATTATTTATTTACACATTTAATTTTTGCGTAAAGAGTAACATATTAAGTGATTTTTATAACTGATAGTAATTATTTTCTTTTATGACTGCATAAAAGAAAACAATTACTGTCTTTCAGTAGCACCGTTGCTATAGAACGGATGAATCAATCTATGATGTGCATTCATTTAACTATTTTGTGCATTATTAAGACATGAATATACTTTTACGTGTAATTCCTTATTAATCGAGTTCTGAAATAAATAAATAATAAGTCCTTAGTTAATTTATTTTGTGTATATAATTTAGCTCAATGATGAATTTTTATGTTTTTACTTAATTTTTTTCTTTGAAAGTGAAATTAGCTGTAGTGTCTTTAGTAGTTTATTTTATTAATTGGTTCAAGATAGATGTCAACACAACACATTAAGTCGGATTTTTTACAAATTTTTTAATTAATACTAGTAACCCCACGAAGAGGGATACATTTTTGACTGAGTACATTCTTTTATAAATACCCTCTAAATTCAAATTCAAATCGTTTATTGCTTCATTTATGCTATACAATATAAAATTATTATAGAACACAAAATGTACCCTAATCAGGGCGTTGCAATTCTGGTTTGAAGCGAGCCGATTTATTTTTTTCTTCCAATATATGGTGTACATACGTGTCATTAAAACTTTTATCATTTAAGAATTCGTCAACTGTATAATAACACTTGTATAATAATATTTCTTTCAGGGTTTTTACAAACGTGTTATGATCATTTATTTTATACGTTTTTTAATGTGGCCGGTATTATAAAATTTTATTGCCATAGCATTTGGTGCTCTATTTTCCACTCACAAACCATTTGAGTTTACAATGGCAACCCAGTGACTTGCCGTATCCAGGCCCTAGCCATCGGTATATCCGTGTAGACACCAGGATGGTTGGGCTCGGCGCACCCCACGCCAAACGAGACCAGTCCCACTAACTTGTCACCGATGACAGCTGGACCACCGGAATCACCCTGGAAATAAATAATCAATACAAAAACAATTGCAAGAAGTTTTTAAACCAAACGCCTTGAAAACTACTATTCAAGAGAAACTTGTTTGATCTCAGAACCCTCCGTTAGGTACAGAGGCAGATCACTCTATATACAGACTTAGGTTTTAGTGGGTACAAAACCCATATAACATGCCTAGGGCTAAGCCCTATTATAGCCTGGTATTTTGTTGAAGCTTCACTGGCCATTAAAAAAATAAAAAATAATAAGAGACAACGACATTCAGTTGAGATTAAAAAAAAATCTGTAGAAAGGGTTTCCTCACAAATTTATAACATAACAAGACATTGGTGTAGGGCTGGAATCGATCCGGGGTGTCACAAAATTCAGCCAAACATTCTTCAGACGAGCAATTCAAAATTCCCAAGAGTAACACTCTAGGAGAATAAATATGTATGAGCTAAGTAACCAAGCTCTAGTTTCAAAAGCACTCCAAGGGCCCCTGACTTGGCCAAACTATTGCTTGTACCGAGACTAACAACCGGGATGTTTTATTTGGAAAGTCACCTATGCAAAGACTGGCCCCATCGAGCTTTGTCATCATTAGTTACCTGACAGGAGTCCTTCCCCCCCTGCAGGTTCCCCGCGCAGAACATCCTGGGTGTGATGGTTTGGTAGTACTTGTGAGGGAGCGCCTGGCACACGCCGTGCGATATCACTGGTACTGACACCTGCCGGATCACGTTCTGCATCTGCTTTTGCTGTGGGGGACACATCATTATCATATATGGGTGGCGATTCTGTTGTACACACAACTAAAATTAATTTAAAGAAACTCTGACTGCTTTTAATCATGAGTGGCTAGAAAGATACGGCACGATCTGAACCATAGTCATGAACAACTCTTATTTTACATGTTACAGCTACAGCTTTGACGAGCAGGGCGCGTAACCATTAGAGTTAGTTACACTTTGACCTAAGAGATTTTATGCCTAGTCTGGAAAAATGTCTGCGATTAGGTGCATGGCAATATGTTTTTCAACTTGCAGGTGGTTCCTAGCTGGGCGAGAACTATAAATTGTTCTACCACCATGCTATGATTTTCTTACGCTGTTTCCCTTCCCCGAAAACTCAAGTTCTTGCAAATGGAACCCACAACTCATGGGATATAAGGGACTGTACTGAGCTGTTATAGCTTGAAAACAAAACCTTGTAAAAATATATACTCTTAGACACTAGCAACTCTAAAATTAAGAATATACATAAACTCTTCAGACCGTTGTCGCTCTTTATATAGCGATATCGAGCATCTGCCTCCATCTAGCAAAGGGATTATTCCCCCAGACAGATATTGTGTCCAGAAACGGCCAACTGACGCGTGTTGTAAATACCGCTTACGCGATTCAGAACGAGCGCTCTGATTAGTAGCGGACGATGAAGTGTGACAATGGAACCAAAAGTAACAAATCTGTACCTTGGCTTTAGTATGTCCCCATCCACTGACAGTGACGAGGGCCCCCGCCTTGATATCACCCACAGTGCCTATGGCTATAGGCCTGGACCAGTCGGTGACGGGAACAGGTTTCTCCAGGAGAAGCAGCTGGTAGTCGTAGTCGTGGAAGTGTAGCTTGCTCGTCATGTTCCAGTAAGGGTGGAGGAAGTGAGAGCATATCGGGTACCGGATGCCGTCGAACTGGGTGGTGGAACCCGCGATGACGAAGTTGTCTCCCGTTCTAGGGTGTGGAATATTTATAAATAGTTTTAGTTTTAGGAAACCGGACCATTTAAAAAAAACCAGGTGTCAGATTAGCCAAAGTACAAAAACAAGGAATGAATAATAAAATAGTGATGTTTAATAAACTACCCCGTCAAGTAATTGAATTGCCACACACCAAATTCAGAATAACACTGAAACATTTTTTTTAAGACAATCCACTGTACCTACTCCTTAAAGGAATTCATGACTATGCACCTAGTGGAATCTTTATTTAAGTTGACTGAATATATTTTAATTAGTTATATTTAATTTAATTCTAATATAAGTAATAATGTATATATAAGTAATAATGTATGTGTAAGTAATAATGTATATAATGTAATTGTCTATTTTAAATCCAATGTAAATCTGAATGTAATGAATGAGTTGCCAAATGCGACGAGATGTTGTAAGGCCAATAAATTATTTATCTTTATCTTATCTTTAATAGTGTTAACACCAGCAAAACCGGGGACTGGCAAAGCAATGAAAATATGTTTTTTTTACACTCGAAATCATAATGATTGTTTCTGGACCAGGCAAAAGTAAGAATTTACTAATGTAAAACCGTTCAGAGGTGGGTTTAGTATGTCTGGACCAACAACTTTCATTCTTCGACTATTTTAAAAGAACAGCTTTTCAACATACACAAAGTAGACTCAAGACAATATTTACGGTAAAATATTTATTCGGTGACTTTATCGACAAATTTTCATGTAAGTTTTCCACTTTTTTATATGCAAAAATGTATTAATTCAAAATTCTACTTGGCTTCAAGGCAAACAGAAGCTACAGATTTTTATAAAATAAGCAAGATCTTGGCATTTTATTTAGCCTGGCGATTTCTTAAGGAGACATAATAGAATAGAATAGAATATCATTTTTTCGTCATAACGTATCCTAATTATTACAATTTAGAGGTTTAATAAAAGGATACAATACGTTCTCGTCAATTTCACATTCATACATTATTCATTATTAAATTAACGAGTTTCACTTCAATTAAAATGTCAATATTAATATTATATTAATCGCATAATAAACACATAAACACAGGAATGTAATATTGAAATCAAAATAAAAATACAATTCACGTCAGCTGTAAAGGGGCTTCGTAGATTAAAAATAATAAATATTATCGACTGTCAAAAACAATGAGGCTATAAAGTTGCCATGTCAAGAAAAAGTAAATAAATGTGCTAAAAAGTTTAGTTATTTGTCAGTAAATTAAAATTAGAATAATCATTTTCTAAGAATTCTGATATTTTATACACCGTGTTTGACAAAAGAAGTTCTTTAACGCAATAGTGAAATTTCACATCATTTCAATACATTGAATATGTTCGGGTATTTTGTTGTGTAGGTATGGATAAGGATGATTGGGTAAAACATTAATTCTTCTGATGTCCACTTCGAGTCACCTCAGCCTTTGTTAACTCCATTCTCTATCACTTCTTCGTGATATTTTCATCTGGGCGCTACCGTGGGTCAGATGACACGTTAAATTGGAGCTCATCCACTTGCTCATAAAAAGAAAAAATCCTTCTTCATTATTATCATAATTATACTGTCACTAACAAAAGTTATAAAATTGAGTTTACTAAACCATGGACCTTATCGTTTTATTTTATCTTATTTTATCTTATTTTCTTAACCTTCGGCATACAAGGTGAAAAAAACTCCTCACCTATACAACGTGGGGTTAAATTAACCCCACTAGAGATTGTCTCTACTCTGTGTGTGCACCATGTGCAATAAGTTTGAATGGGTTTTTCTGTTACGTACATTCATAAGCTAAAGAATAAAAGACTACTTTGGGCACCTGCTCACACGACGCTGGTGCACGCAGTACTGATTCAACACTGTGATTCAACGCGGTAATATTTAAACTTCAGCTACTGAGAAAATTAAGTTATTTGGTTGCAATTTAATACAAAATCAACGCAATTTAAAAGTGTTGGGGTTAAAATAACCCTACCTTGTATAAAATAAAAAAATAAAAATAAAAATAAAAAAAATAAAATAGCCTTTATTTCCCAGAAATTCATAACATTACAGTATTTTATTATAATTATTATTTTATAAAAAAATCATAAAATTAAATGTCTAAAAAACAGTATGTCAAATTTAAGTGAGATTATTATCTATATCAATATGTTTATAATATGTCACAATTTTTACTATTTACATGTCAAAATTTCTAGCATTTTACTGCGCGTCATCTGGGATCGTCCAACATTGGACGAAGGCCTCCTCCAACTCTTGCCATGTGCTTCTCAATTGGGCGGTTCTTGTCCTACCTTGTATGCCGAAGGTTAAATAATGGTACTAGTGAAATGAAAGGTTACTTACTTACAATGCGCGGCAGTGATGACCCAGTCGGGAGCTATGAGGGTTCCTCCGCAGTAGAGCCCGTAGAGGACCGCGTACGGGGCGCGCCGGATGTCCACCTGGTAGCCTCCCACTATGCGCCAGCTGAGCTGTTTTTATAAATACATAATCTTAATATATATAAATCTCGTGTCACAATGTTTGTCCTCAATGGACTTCTAAACCACTTAACCGATTACAATAAAATTCGCACACCATGTGCAGTTCGAGCCAACTTGAGAGATAGGATAGTTTAAATCTCACATTATGGTCGCAATTTTAATTTATTGCTAATTATTGTCTGTTATTATTTGACAGTCACAATTATCTGTTAACTCCAAATGATTCTAACAGATGTCGATACCTTTCGACTGGGTTGAGTAAGTAATCAATAGATGGGGCTACTATGGTAAATCTACGAACGTGTCAGCAACGCGTGGCCGGGTCAGCTAGTAATATATACTTAAACTAGAATATTTTTAGCAGAATTTCCAATAAAAGGTAAATAAACACTCTTTTAAAATCCTGATCGAAGCAACACCTGACCAAAATGCTAGGGCGATAAGATCAGCATGGCCATTCAACAAGGCAATGCTTAAATGAATATTCAAGAGGTGAAGAAGAACCAACAGGTTTTTTTTGAAGTGGTATGGATTACTTGCGTATTTCTGGTACTGCTGGATGAAGACCTACTGTAGCTCCTTAAGTAAAATATGTAAAAACTATCTAAGAGATATTTGCTACAAATTTTAATAATGTGAACTGTCCAAATAAAGAGTGTTATTTCATTTGATTGAAATATAACATTTGCATCTCGCATATAAGTGCACTATAAGGCTATGGTGGGATAATAAAGTCAAAATCAAAGTCAAACATCTATTGCATAATTAAATGTTATGTAAATATCTTTGTTAAAATAACATTTAATATACCCGGGGTCAGGGTGCAGCAATTTATGTTTAATTTATTAGCAATTTATTAGCAATTAAGTTATAGTTATTGGCAGTGCAGGCCCAGCCGCCACCGCGGACGTACGTTGGCTGTGTTCCTGCCCTTGAGAATGGCACACTGATTGTGCTGAAATATGTCCCGCTAATGCCGACAAAATAAAAGTAAGTGATAGCTGGTTATACAAACATTAAGCAAAGTTATAATGAATAGCAACGTTACCTCCGCGTTAGTGCTGTTCTCCTGGTTCCTGGTCTCGCTGCGCATCTCGTGGAAGTAGGGGTACTTCCTCGGCGGCACGGACTTGCTGATGTACATGCGGTGGTAGTGCGTGATGCAGGGCGGAGTCAGCCGCCCGTGGTAGATGGAGTCCTGGTAGCTGTTTGGGATCCAGAAGCGCTCTGATTGGTCTTTGACTGAGGGTTAAGAAAAATTAAGCGTTAACAAATAACCTATTGACTCAGACGTGACTTTGTGAAAATCCATTGAAGATGAAAGAAAAAATAAAATATCTAGTGTACCACAGGGGAAGTGGGTACCTACACTAAACATTTTTTATTAATTTTTTCCAAATTAAGTGTAGTTTTTAGGCTTTTTATAGAGAAAAAAAGTTAATACGGGATAAAATAGCCCAATCCAAGGTCTAGCCTATCTTAACACCAAATTTCATCTAAATCGGTCCATCCGTTGAAGCGTAAAGAAGTAACAAACATACACATACATACAAACTTTCCCATATATAATATTAGTAGGATAATGATATAAATTCCAGTAACTCACTCAATGCTAAACCCTCTTCGACCATACTGCTATTCAAGGCATCTTCACACACAACACACTTTACCATCAAAACAAGAATACAAGAAATCAATAATCGAAACATGATTTTTTCTAAATTGATTTTCGCCAAACATTTAACACCAGCTACCGAGGCAGCAAAAGAAGGAAAAAGAACAATATTTAGCCACCTTTATGCACTGATCTCATTAAGGGGGAAAACCATAAAACGAATTTGATTTTCATGGGTTTTGTATACGCTGATGCGTACCGAATTAGATGAAGAAAAATTGTTACATTGTTTTTTTTAAAGTAAATAAATAAAATTGTAGAAAACAATCTCATATGGTTGGTTTTTTTTAGAAAAGAAAGGCGCAGTTAAATTTGTTTTGGAGCGCGTGAGTGTAGTTTTGTTTTTGGAGTAAAATATTTTTTTTTGTGTAAATTAAATGAAAAGAAAAAATTATAAGTTACATAATATAATAAAGATTATATAACTTATTATTTTTTACTTTTCTCTTTATTATACACCGACGTCATTTTTTAGTCGTTTATTAATTATTCAGGGCTTGCATGGTTATTCACTTAAGTATTTTCTAATATAACGTTAGCTTAACTTCACATAAAATAAGTATTATTAGGTTCTGTTAAACTCTTTGTTAATAAATAAATTTGTATTTTTTTTTTTGTATTTTTTGTATTAACTCATTTCCATCCAAAGTTTCGATCCTGGAAGAGATCGCTTTAAGTGATAAGGCCGCCAATTTGCACACATTTTTTTTGTTATTAATTTATCTTGAGTTTTAAGTGTCCAATAAAATATTATCTATCTAAATTAAAAAATAACCGACTAGCTTTTCCTGTCATAGAGTCTGAATGTTCTGCTAGTCAAGTCCTTTCATTTCAAGCTAAATTATAGCCAACAAAAAAAATGCTAGTGTGGCTCAATGGAAAAACCGGCTACTTTTCAATCAGACGGACCCCTGCTTCGATGCCGGCCCTACACCTTTGACTTATTTTTAAGTTACGTGTCCTATTATCTATCTTCAAAAAAAACCTAAAGTGTAACCATCAAATGTATAACACACTGTGTCTTTTGTGTCAAGTTTAATCAAATTAAATCAAATCAATTTACAATTATTTATTAAAATATAGTTTCAAGCAGTTTCTTGGAAAATTCTACCAATATTATACTCGTAAATGCGTTAGTTTGTGGTAAGTGAGTATGTCTTTTACTTCTTTACACTCAAACATCTGAACCGATTTCGATAGAATTTGGCATGGAGATAGTTAATACCCTGGATTAACACAAAAGCTACTTTTTATCCCGGACTAACGCGGGTAACACCACGTAGCGCAGCTAGTATAATATATTGGAACAAAAAAGTATATCTTGTCTCAACCGCTCCGAATAAAGCAACAATTTTTATAAACGTCCGTTTCATAATCCACTTTTCTCCCTTTTTCACCGAAAACTGTCTGAAATAAGTCGAGAATCAATTTGTCCCTTGAAGTGAATTGTTGGAGTGGCAACCCTGATACGACGAGGCCCCGTTTTGTCGCGCCACCCCTAAGTGGGGTATAGTTTAGGGACAAAACCGTGAAAAACTATAACATGGAAATGAAGGCTTGTTCTCATTGTCTGCAAATATTCTGCTTGCGTTTCTTAAGGCTTGGTTGCTTTTTAGCGTTTTATTTTTGCTTTTTTATTGTTATTTTCTTATCCGTTTGAAAAAGTTGAGAGCCTGGTTTTACCTGGAATATTATCTGTTCAACGGGATTTTTTCATCAGTCTTAATAGTTTAAGAGCCTAAATTGAATAAGGATTAGTGCTATTAAAAGGATAAATAAAGATTATCATATTATTAAAAATAGATCGTTGTCGTCGAAAGATAGCAATAAAGGGGGTTCTTCCCTCGCGAAAACTTATTTAACGACACCCAACAAGAATGTTGACATTTAACGTTTTCAATATCAAAAGTGACACCGGAATTGGGTTCTTCACCTCTTCTAACCTATTAGACGACACCCAATTCACCTTTGACACTATTTTGACTTTTGACATGTCCGGTGTCAAAACTGACACCGGAATCTGGTTGCTACCATAACACATACCGGAAATGGTTCAGCAGTTAACCAGGCGTGTGTGAAATGTGACCTAATATTTATTATTTATCATTTTATTATTAAAATTTCATGACCATTAAATTAAGCTTATAATTTCAGCATTAACAAAATTCCAGTGATTAAAAACGTCTGCAAACTCTAAGCACGTAAAGCCCGTCTCAGAATGGAAACATCCATAACTACTCCCCAGATAACTCGGTCCTCGGTAATTGTTTAAAGTTATATTAATACAGTTCATAACTACCCTCGATAATACGCACAATTGTTCTCTCCTGTATAATTATATTGCCGTGCCATTGAATTAATTCATTTGTTGGCAAAATTTTGAATGTTTGTTGCGAAACACTTTAGCAGATAAAGTAGGTTTAGAGTACGACGTAATTGGAACAAGTCAGGAGTTTAGACGTCAAGTTTGACATTTTCTATTGGAGCTTGATATTTTGTTGTTTTACGTCAAATTAATTACTGTTTGTATTGTCATTATGTTTAGATTTTAGCAGAGCTAGCACAGGACAAGAGATAATATTCTTTCCACCTGTCAGTAAATCTTTACAGAATACAGTTTTTTATTGGTTAGAATTTATAAAATTTACAAGTATTATTTAAAAAAAATATAAATGTTACTTATTTTCATTAATTGACACATTTTTAACAAGTCGACCGGTGACTACGGATCTTTTCTGATGCAGAGGATGGCGAAAGCTATTCAGCGTAGGAACGCTACCAGTCTGATGGGCATTTGCACCGGAAATTATTAGGAGCGGGTTATTGAATTTGCGACTATAATTTGAGATTTAAACTATCCTATCTCTCAAGTTGGATCGAACTGCACATGGTGTGCGAATTTTATTATAATCGGTTAAGTGGTTTAGGACTCCATTGAGGACAAACATTGTGACACGAGATTTATATAAATTAAGATTTGGAATTTTGAACCCGGATTTCCTGGAAGCATTACCATTTAAATAGAAACAGAGTACAGCTGCAATGGTGCATTTAACTTCATAATTATACGGTGTATGGCAGACCTCTGACGTCGAGAACTTTCAAACTACCACAAAGCCTCTTGTTTTTAATGGATATTACGATTGTTTCGTAACTTTGTCTGAGAATACCGGTTTAGCTTCCCTAGTTCTTTAACTAGTTGACCTGGCAAACGTTGTTTTGTCATATGTAAATCAAGGTGGAAATATGACAAAATGCTTTTAATTCTACCAAAAGTAAAATGAAAATTATGATGATGATTGAAAATCTGTGAAAAGGTGCTGTTAGCCTAGTAAAAACCTAGTATATTAAGTTAATGTTGTGTAGAATAGTATCGCTGTATGAACATACATGTAAAAATAATTATGTCAATAAAGTACTTTCAAATCAAAATTAATCAACAAATGTATACTAACGTGAACATGAGTAAAATCAAAGCAATATACAAATTCCAAAGTCACAAAAACAATGTCCTTAAAATTGTCAGGTCACTTTAAACTCGCAGACAACAGACCCTCCCCTGTCCCCAGTTAACGAAAATTTCACTTTACAATCCTGAAACTCATAAAAAGCGACTTCTAAATCCCTAATTATTTTCCTAAAGTCAGTGCGACCTTTTTCAATTTTCCCCTCCAAAGCCTTGGTTTGTTTATGCCTATGAAAATCCTGTTAAAATTTTCGGTCATGCTCGAATTACGGGATGAGCTGGGATCCGCGTTCTGTTTGCTCAAACCGAAGTTGGGATGACATAATAAATAAGGCTTCAAGATCAAAACCGTTGTATCTTTGTGAAGCGGCACAGGCACACTTGTGTTTCGTAAAAGTAACTTTTGACTTTTCAAAGTAAGCACCTGGAAAGTAGCCTGTTTGTGTACTTTTGACCGATGGAACCACGGATTACAAAAATAATGGATATATGTATTACGGCAGGAAAAAAGATAGAAACTATGGCTGTGTTAATTTGCACAACTGAAATACAATA
This sequence comes from Mellilla xanthometata, assembly GCA_035578125.1. Taxonomy (NCBI): domain Eukaryota; kingdom Metazoa; phylum Arthropoda; class Insecta; order Lepidoptera; family Geometridae; genus Mellilla; species Mellilla xanthometata. Next base: position 10,494,101 of record JAPUBQ010000023.1, on the reverse strand, counting down.
ATTGGCCAAGTGCGAGTAGGGATCACGCATGAAGGGTTTCGTTTGTTGTTTATGGAAGACCCACTTAAATATTTATTTTTACTGAATTTTATAATTTAATTTGATAGCTAATATACATTTATATGTTTTGTGAAAATTTTAAATGTCTAACAGCTACCGTTATTGATATATAGAAAAACATATGTAAAAAGCACGTTTATTGAATAGGGACCCCCATTAATTTTTATTCATTTTTTAATTTTCACACGATTCTAATTTTTTATGCTATAAATTTAGACATTTCAGCAGGTCATGAAGCCACACAAGTCAGTGACATCTGGCTAAAGGTAGAACATGCTTAGTCTCGGTGTGATGGTTCTTAAAGAGCCTAGCAAAACACACCTCAACGAAAGATTTCAAATGATGGGTGGGTAGCTAGCCAAGCGGTCACTAGAAAATGAAGTACATTAGTCAAGCTTATTAGCTTACTTTATTTATTGTATTTAATTTAAACGGTACATAGATCAATAGCATTAATTGAATATCAATAGCATACATCTTACAACAATAGTTAATCATACTTGTAGATAAATCATTCGTTTCATTAATTTATTTTAATAATAATTACATCACATTAAATTATTTACACATATTAAAGTCAAAAACAAAAATACAAATCTAATTAATATGACTTATGATAATTTATGACAAGTTCAGTATCAGTTCAGTTTTTAAGTCATAATTACATAATAATTGTCAAATTATATAAACTTAACCTTTTCTTACTCACTTTTTCATTCAGCTCACAACAAATAAGACAAGAAACAAACTTGATGTAAATCTACATTATATTTGACCACAAATGAAGTAAACCTACATTTTCTAAACGCCAACAACTGAACTTAAACACATTAACCAAAACTTCGATTAAAAGCAAGATTTTCAAGAAAAACTATTAAGGGAGTATATTTTAAATAAAATGGCGCGCACAAACCCAGCCTTCATTACCGGAGAAGTCTCGACGCTTCATTTTAAGACAAAATCGCAGAGCACCTTAAAAAGGGCAAAAAAATCCGGCCATTGTACATCATAATCACATCTCCGTTATTGCAGCTTTTTAATATTCTTCCCGGAACAGATTATGAAAGGAAACAGATGGGTCATTTGATGTGCATTTTTTAAAATTAAACTCTTCGATCAAAAATGTACTAGATCTAAGGTGATGTATTTAAAAACGACAAGGAAAATAAGACCACAGGTAAGAAAGAGTGTGATCTTATTTGAGTTTGAGGAATTTAAGCGTTATTAGTATAGTAATACAGTTAAATTTTCTAACGCTCACTGTGTACGGTCATTATATGTTACCAGGACTAGCTGTTGTCGCGGAGCAAGATAGCTTATGTTTTTACTGCACTAGTCGAAACTTAACCTTAAGATACAGTGGTAAGGTTGACTTTAATTGAATTGTTTTTTTTTTGTGGTCACATTTTGTATTTCTGTGTATATTGTTATAGATACAATAATATTATATAGTAAACTCGTGCTATTTTTGTGCTGTGTTTGTATGCAACACCGAATCTGGTATATATTTGATCGAAGACTAAACTGAAGACTATAACAGCGCGGACGTGCGGCCGTCTTACGTTCCGAAAGAAGATAGTTATTTAGATTTACATTGAAATTTAAATTTGACTTTTTTATAACTAATAGGTTTGCGTTTGACCACAGCTTGCCTGATGTTAAACAATTCTATGGTCTTACGATGTTACACGCTTACCTAGAAAATACCTATTATCTCTAGATTTAAAGACCCCCAGGTGGTACTTCTCAGGAAACAGAGATTCAGGAAGAGAATTCCAAGTTTTGCGGTCCTCGCAAGGAAGGTAGAAGCAAATCGGCTTGTGCTACACTTTGGTATTTCGACTACCTATGTCTCTTCGCTGAGTTTCTGCTCGTTCTGTAATGGAACGGAGATGGTGGTATAATATTATACAACTCCGTTGCGCACTCCCCGAAATGTATTCTATATGAAGTCGGTTAAAAACACCGACAGACTGGTAACCTTATGCCTTAACCTTATGACTTGCCCTAATGACATTATAATTTGTTATTTCGCTTGCCGTACATGACACAATGTCATAAAGTAAATAAATATCTATTATCTATTATAAGGTTGTGAGTTGTTCCCCGCCAATAAGCTCGAGTTTTCGGAATTAAGAAAACATCACGAGGAAACCGTTTATTGGCGTAGGACCTTTTCTAGTCTGGCTAGCAACCATCCTCAAGTTTAAAAATACCTGTCGCCAAGGACCTTTCAGTGTGTTTCGGCAGCCTCCTTGAAAAACAGTTATTCCAGACTAAGCATGCTCTACTCTTGATTCGAGGTAAAGCAGGTAGAGTACATTTTAGACACAGATTCAAATACTTAATTTAGCAATTTGACAGAATGAGCACAAACTTCAAAGCTAAGTCAAAGTACGTTGAGCTTAGATATCGTGTTTCATAATATCATTTCTAAGAAACTCTCCAATTTAATACTGATAGATATCTTGTCCAGGAACAAGTTGTTTGAATTTAATTTCCGTTCACTTTATACATGAAAACAACAGGATTATATTGTTATTTGACTTTGACTAAAAACCGTTTGTTTTTATTGTCAAATGTCAAACGTTTTAATAATAATTTTAAAAAATGTTTTAAGTCCTACACAATCACTAAACTTAAGACCTACAAAATGGTATAGATTTTACCACGTTTAGGTTACATGACCATTAATTACATGTTCATCTAGGCGATTTTCGGGAATCAAACCCGGGACCTTCTGATTGGCAGTCCGGCATGGTAACCATTACGCCATCGAGGTAGTCGTTCAGTTTTTTTAAGTTTTTAGAGTTCATATTATAACAGTGTTAGATTAATAATATTAATATAATTATAATTTCAAACAGCTCAAAACCGGGATGAATAGAAAGAAGATAGAGAGGCCTTTGGCCAGCAGTGGGACGGAACCGACTAAAAATTATAATAATAATAATAATAATAATTTATATTAGATTGTCATCCATAGCATACATACAAAAAAATTAACATAAAAATTAAGAAACATACTAAATAAATGTCAAGATTAAGGGTTAAAGTTCTCCATCTGTGTATAAGTAATCCTTGTCCTGAGGGAGTCCGCTAATGTAATGAGAGGCCGCTAACGAGCTGTGAAGGTTTCTTGCGGCGGGCGGCGGGATTATACAGGTACAGAGCTGCTTCACGCGGGAAATGGAACGGAGAGGACGAATCTATACCTCCATACCAATCCAGCGAGAAGAGAATAAAGATAAGACTCAATAACCTAACCTAACCTATTCCCGATATACGAGTATTGTTACCTACTCATTTCGGGTTTGGTGGCAGCCTAATATAGCAATATAGTTTACACCTTGCATTAACATATAAGCGACTCTTTATCCCGGATTAACGCGGGTAGGACCGCGTGGCGCTAGTCTATATACATCTTATCTTAATATATATAAATCTCGTGTCACAATGTTTGTCCTCAATGGACTCCTAAACCACTTAACCGATTATAATAAAATTCGCACACCATGTGCAGTTCGATCCAACTTGAGAGATAGGATAGTTTAAATCTCAAATTATAGTCGCAATTTTAATTTATTGCTAATTATTGTCTGTTATTATTTGACAGTCACAATTATCTGTTAACTCCAAATGATTCTAACAGATGTCGATACCTTTCGACTGGGTTGAGTAAGTAATCAATAGATGGCGCTGCTATGGTAAATCACGAACGTGTCATATAAGCTATGCTATCTATTTTTTCATATCCCTAAGTGAGGCAAAACAACGTATGCCGGGTCAGCTAGTATACATATAAAGATAACTAGAGGCTGCCCGCGGCTCCGCCCGCGTGTAGGTCGCTTTTCGCGTAACCTGTGGAAAAATTATATTGTATCCTATTCCCGTGCCAATTTTATGTCATTGCTACGATATCAAAATGAGCCGCATCTGTCTTTCCGCATTCGATTCCTGAGATCTAGTTAACCTCTGTTTTTAGCTACTTTGGTGATGATGCGACATATTAGATCGTTTTCTCCAAGCCATTATTTAAATATAAATAATTATAATACGTGAACCATACCACTAAGTGAACCACATACACAAAATTCCAATTCAGAAGTATTTAATTTCAAAAACACAAAACTTTCCCTTTGAACTTTAAACACCAATGGCATACCTTATGCACTCCTGGCAAATATTAATACAAATTTATTGCGTTGTCTATAGATGAATGAGTCAGGACAAAGGGTCTTATAGTATGGATAATGGCATGTCCACTTTGACCGCACAGTAACCCCGATTCCGGCGAGAGGAGCAATTAGGTCCTTTGATCGAGACCGCCTTTGATTGGAGCCGACATCACACGCGCCGCGATTACCTCACTAAGCTCGGAGTCGCTCGGCTAACTGGTTAACTAACACGAGTACAACTCGAGATTTCAACTCTAATTCTGATACGACATTTTTTTTTGTTTAATAATAAATAATAATAATAATATCTTTATTAGCATAAAAGGGTTATTAGCATTAGGTTGTGAATACAGAGATGTATGGAAGAAGCGTACAGACTGTACCGACTCCACATGAAGTGGGATAAGGTGAAGAAGAAGAAGAAGATCTTGATTAGCATAAAACATAGAAGATACATAATTATTAAATTTACCCACGCACTCGGCTGGTTAACCCCATACTGAACCATTTCTAGTTCGTATTACGGTTGCTTACACAACTGATATACTACATATACATTACATACATATTTTATATAGATACATATTTAACACCCAGACCTTCATCCAACAAATTTAGTTAAGTACAAATATGTTGGCCGGGCCGGGAATCGAACCCGGAACCTTCTGATTAGCAGTCTGACATGGTAACCTTTACGCCAACGAGGTCGTCAAATTTGAACCATTAGTGTTGAACTAGTACGGAACTGTGATTCACGATGGCCATCGTGAATCCCCCACAGAATATGAACAAGTCTGACACAATTATGATACAACGGATTTAAACAAAAGATTATGCAAAATTTTGTAATAATGTTAATTAACTAATGTTACTTAATCTATATTAAGTTTATATATACTGTTGTGTTTCACTTTAGTTAACTGTTGGATATATTATGCGATTTTTTGCTTTGTGAATGATAAATAATCAGTTCAAAGTTTTACTAACATACGTACGACTTACAAATAAGCAAACACACATTTGTAGCGCCTGTACCTCGGCTAGCTAAGGTGATCTGACGCGATCATCAAAGCTAAGCAACGGTCGATGCGGACGGAGTTAGAATGGGTGACCAAGCACAAGACAGTCGTTTTTCAAGTGGCATTTTTATCTGGGCGCTACCGTGGGTCGTGTTAAATTGTAGGTCTCGGCTGTTAGTTTTAGTACAGGCAGTTGTTAATCCAAATCAGAGGCCTTCGGAAGTTTGAAAACTCTCGACACCAGAGCTTGGTCACTTAGCTCTTACGAAGAAGAAGAAACAGACATTGGAATAGATGAAAGAAAATTATAATTGTATCACTCTCGACACCAAAGCCAAGCCGCTTAGCTCATATGAAGAAGAAGAAGATTTTTCCGGATATCCGCATCACACAAATCCCTAATATGAAACAAACAAAAGAATTCATATGTTTGTATACGCTGAGCTCGCAGGGGTCATTAGTCGGTGGAGTAGGCAGTGCAGGCCCAGCCGTCACCGCGGACGTACGTTGGCTGTGTTCCTGCCCTTGAGAATGGCACAATGATTGTGCTGAAACATGTCCCGCTAATACCGACAAATTAACGTAAGTGATAGCCAGTCATACAAACATTATTCAAATATGCCTTACGAAAGTTTTAATACAGTAAAAGAATTCGTGCTCTCTTTTCAACTGTGTTCTAAGACTTCTCCGTGATTTTTCCACCTTCAGTATGTTTGCGATGAAAACGTCTACCTCCTACTATCCAATAGCGATCCTCGCTGATTGTGCGGGGATACGGGCGATAGTCGGGGAGGCTCCGGGCTTAATCGAGTCGGCACGTCGCTCGATGATTGCTGATGCTATTATACAGCTCGATACCGGATGTAGGCCGGGAGACGGGGGCGTAGGAGATTAAGGTTGTTAATATTATAATCTATTTGAAAACGTATTCTACTACAAATGTTATTAAGAGAAATTTTCCTGCTCCTCCTCCTCGCGTCGTTTTCCTCACTGCTGAGGGTCGTGACCCCCGGATCATCTTCTCCCGCACGATCTTGCGCCATCGACTCCGATCATTTGCCGTGTGAATGACTTCATGAACTTTCGTTTCGAGTGTGGCGCAAATCTGGTCAGTCCAACGCATCGTCTCCTCGCGGTCTTTTACCCTCGATCTTGCCTGAAAGAACTAGCTTTTTAAGGTTGCTCCCATCTTTACGAGCTATTATATTTTAAGTGGTATTTCAGTTGTATGTTAAAATCATTCAATAAGGGTTCTAGTCCCATAGTCAGTTAGTTTAAATGTTATAGTGATAGACTACTTTTGTTTGTGACGATTTAGCGATAATTACATAACTCTTCTAATCTAAATATAGGCTAGTAACAAAAAGTTTCCTTGCTTCAAATTTATCTTCTTCTTGTTCGTATAGAGCGAAGTGGACAAGTGGACAAACTCTGGTGTTGAGAGTTTTTAAGCCACACGAAGGCCTCTGACTTGGCTTACAAGGTGATAAATTAAATAAATAAAATATTGTATATATTGTGAAAGAGTACATTAAATTATTTTATTGAATAAGGCTTGTCAATAGCAAATACAATAATTCATGTACTTATTTTCTAAAGTTGATGTAAATTCAAATTATTTTGCTGACATATACAAAATTTTAAGCTACCAGGTAACTTGTACAAAATACACTTAAAACTATCATCATTGTCCATAGCCGACTTTATTTCACTACTGGGTATGAAGGTACAGCCCGATTTATATGCCACCAAGCTGCTTAGCATTTGAATCGGGTAGTAGGCCTCTCTCAATTCACACCATTAGTTTCGATTCAAATAAAAATAAGCTCCAACAGATATCCCCCACAAGCTGATCAAATAAAACTAAGCTTCAAATGTTGTGACGCCTCAGATAACAACCAATGTAACAACCAATGTAAGACTCACATTACTGAACTGGATGTATTTAGTAACAGTCTCAGTCAATTTAGAAATAATATAAGTTATAGGTTAAATTGTTAAATTGTTTTAATATTTAAGATTTCCCCTTTTTTTTAATTTATATATGAACCTTCCTTATCATTAAGTTTACACTAGCATGCTGTGTACTCTTTTTTTGGATTGCAGACTTGTTTTTGTTCCTTTTAGTTTAGTTATTTTAAAATGAATGTTTGTAATCTGTCTGAGTGCCTAATAAATAAATATCCTCCACAAGCTGATCAAATAAAACTAAGCTTCAAACAATATCCTCCACAAGCTGATCAAAAAAAAACTAAACTACAAACAATATCCTCCACAAGCTCTTGGACTACAACGGTCGTAACCCAATCAAGCGGCACGCGCGTTAACTAGTGTCACATGTTTGACCAAACATTTGCCAAGTCCCCCAACTCCCGCCAAGCGGGCCATTACGCCGAATTACCCACATTTCATGATACACTTCATAAACTTTGATAGCCCCGTTCTGGTGATCACTCCGCTTCAACTGTTCCCAAGTTTTCATTTAAATACTTGAATCGCGTTTGACCAGATTCGTGCTATATTTTCTAGGGTTTTGTGCCCGTGATATTTCTTGCTTTATTTAGTCTTTATATTGGTGTGTTATCAGGCTTTATTTAAAGAACTGTGAAAGCTAAAGAGAGTAAAAACATTACTCTAATTTTTGTTGCCATTATCTTATCTCATCCCTTAAATGGACAATGTTGTTTTTAAACAACATACTAAAAATCACACATAAAATTGACCGTCGTTTTTTTATATTTTGGGTAATATAGTTTATAAACAACACTCACATTATTGCAAAAAAAATATAGTAAATTAATGTCTAGATTTTTTTACAAATTTTTCCTAGACAGTAATACATGTCTATTACACAAATATATTTTTAAAAAGTGAAACAAAAATCGTCCATTTCAGGGTTAAATATAAAATTTCCATGTCACATGTTAGTCTGAGAATCGGCTACTATCTATTTTTCATTCTCTTAAATGAAGCAAAACAAAGTTTGCCGGGTAGGCTAATAATAATATAATAATAATATATTTATTTGAAATTTCATTACATTTGGCGCACATACAGGTTACCTTATAGGAAATAATATTTCCCTAATGGTTGTGGTCGCGCATCGTAGGAGCACTGTACCCTGGGCTGTAGATCTCTTACGAGCCTGTGCCGCAGGGCATCAGTAAATCCCGCTCCGCTTTACATACAACACTGTGCTTAAAAATAGAAACTACAATGGATTATGGATCTAACTAAGACATAAAAGATGTGAAATTAAGATAAGACATAACATAATCAAAGCAGTACATCCACAGATAATGATAGAACTAGAATACATTAAATGTTACCAAGTAGGTACAAAATTAATAAATGTATGGTAAAATATTAACAACTTCAAAATCAAAATCAAAACGTTTAATAACCTTACGGCATCGCACCGTACTGGGCAAGTCAATTTACAATTATTTAAGTATTACTAAAATTTAATTGACATACACATACATTCATGACAAATATTATATAACTTAAAATAAAGCTTCTCTCAAAGCAAGTACATCTAGGCAGGTTGATCGACTTCTGATTCCGAGCAGAATCTATCTATTCGTGAACATTTAATAGCATCATCAAATGTAGTCCTCAAATATTAGATTACGTACAACATAAGCCGTAATGATTACATCAAACTCTGGTAATTGAGTCAGCTTGATTGCCGACTCTTGATTTGTGTTCGGCTCGCGCCGGTGACTGAGGGATTACATTATCCAGGCTAATTGCTCTTGTAACGCGCTTTAATTTCAAACAGGGCTATTTAGAAGTAAGCGGTAGTTTCCAAATTGGCCCATAATGTTGTTAGTACTTACAATTACTTGGACTCATGTAGTTTAAATAATAAAAATAGCTTTTCAGCGCGGCAATGCAGCGAGCGTGGCTCCTTTGCAGCAGGGGCGGGTTATTTGATTTGTTTTTAATATGTGACATGTTATTTGTAAAGGACTTATTTACTCAGGCGTTACTTTGCGGAAATCCATTGTAAATAGATGACAAAATTAAATATTTAGTGTACTTCCGCTGTGATCCGAAATCCAAATTAAGACAAGTAAAGGAAAAATTAACTTAGATTAATTAACTAAGATAAATTAATAAAGATTAACGTTACCTATCACAATTCGGAAATTCTTAACTCTACACGTGTTTCGCCTAACCACAAGGCATCATCAGGAGATGCTGACTCTTCGAACGAGTTTATGTTTCTTTTATGTTTCTTTTATGTTTCTTTTTATTGAATAAATAATTAATATGAGACTTAATTAAAAAATATATAATAAAAAGTGTTAAAAATACTTAAGTTTAAATCTCACTAATAATAGAAATGCAAAAGTTGTGTGTGTGTGTCTGTTTAGTTATTCCTTCACGCTCAAAGAACTGAACCAATTTCTTTTTTTTTAACTTCCATCCCGGATTAACGGGGGAAACCGCGGGAAGCAGTTAGTATTTAAATAAGAACTAATAATAAAAAAGGTACTGTCGATGGCGGGCTGTCTTGACTTTATTTGTTTGTGACATTTTATATTATTACTAGCTGACCCGGCAAACGTTGTTTTGCCTTAATAATGATTTCTAAATATACAGTAGCCTATTCTCAGACCTACTGAATACGCATATAAAATTTGAAACAAATCGGTCAAGCCGTTTCGGAGGAGTACGGTAACAAACACTGTGACACGGAAATTTTATATATAAGATTGTTTTTATTTAAATAAATAAAATAGCCTTTATTTGCTCAAACGTTTTTTACATAATATAAATATAAATGTTGAAGTAATAAAACCTAAACATAAATATAAATAACGTGTGTTAAATATGACTTACATAATGTATCACATCATTTTGCGTAAACCGCGAAAGTGTAGAATTCTTTCCCTGTTCAGCGAAAACTAAAATCTGGCGGTTTTCAAAGCAAGTGTGAACCAGTATTTTTTTGGGTATGCGCACTTTACCTTAAATCATAATGTCGCTTACCATCAGGTAGACTGTGATCAAGCGCAAGCCCATTTATAGTAATATACACTTTTTTACTCAATAAAGAAACTCTTTGAAAATCCGTTTCCTCTCACTTACACAAAGAATCCTGAAAAAAAATACGAGCGAAAATTTACAATTTATGTAAATTCCCACAAAGAATACAGTTTCTCTTTAATAATAAGGGGCAATGAAGTATGTATATAGAGGCACAAAATAATTTGCAAATCTGCCTCTATCTTGTAAAAACCGGTTGACAATCAGCGCTGGCAAGTAAAACAAACAGTCGTTAACTGGATGGAGGCAAGTCTTCAAAAATATTTGCCCGAATCTTGTCGAATAATTTTATTTTACTTATTGTTCTGGCGTTGTTTGAACCGAAGATTGCTAAGGAAGGGTAGAAGGGACTGTTTGCTAAGTACAAAATGAAATGCCTTCTCTTTTTTCTTTTTTCTGCATGCCCTAAGGGTAAGAACGCTCTGATTTCTTTGTACTTTCACCAACTATGTTAACCTATATTCGGTAATAAACGTGATTTGACTTTGACACAAGTTAAGTGGTCAAGCTCTGTTGTCGAGAGTTTTCAAGCCGCCTTAAGGCCCTTGACGTGGCTTAACAGCTGCTTGTACTACGACTAGCAACTATAACCTAGAATTTAATATGTTATCCAACACAAATGGTAGTGTAGAGATGAAATGGAACTTTTAAAACGACAGTCTTAGGCTCACCCATCCAAAAAGTCCGCATCGACCGACCTTGGGGCGGCTTGAAAACTTGGCTTGACCTCTTAGCTCATACGAGAATAATGTAAATAGGTAACTTACTTTAATCATTATGTGTGTAAAAAAAAAAAAGTGGCCTATTAAATTAATTTTATGAGTGTTTTTTTTAATTAGTTTTTAATCTTATTGTATTTGTATAAATAATAATTAATTAAAATTAAAAAATCTATTTATCTCATACAAAGAAGAAAACCGTATCCTATTAGTATTATAAATGCGAAAGTTTGTATGTAAATAACTGTGTATGTTTGTTACTTCTGCATGCTCAAACGGCTGAACTGATTTTGATGAAATTTACTATGCCGACAGATTAGACCTAGGTCTAACATAGGCTATATTTTATCCCGGATTAACGCAGTTAAAACCACGGGGTGCAGCTAGTTACTAAAAAAAAACTAGTGATGCACCTAATAATTAACACAGTACTACAAGCTAAGATGATCTGTCGCGATCATTGAAGCTAAGCAACGGTCGATGCGGACAGTGTTTGGATGGGTGACCATGCACAAGACTGTCGTTTTTTAAGTTGCGTTTGCATCTAGGCACTGCCGTGGGTCGGATGACACGTTAAATTGTAGATCCCGGCTGTTTGTCTTAGTGCAAGCAGTCGTTAAGCCAAGTCAGAGCCCTTCGGGCGGCTTGAAAACTCTCGACACCAGAGCTTGGCCACTTAGCTCATACGAAGAAGAAAACGAAGAAATACTACAAGGGTTTGTTCCAATATTATATTCTATCCCTGTCATTTGTCGTATTCTCTGGGCGCCGTAACGAGGCCGGCCAGAAAGGGTTATTTGAACAAGATTTGGTTGATTTTAACGAAAAAACTGTTTACACTTTTTCCCTTTATTTTCCCTTATTTTCCTTCCGCGACAGATGGACGGAATTGTCGCCGTACTTTTCGATATTTTCTCGGCAAATAAAGATATAAAGATTCGTGAAATAGGAGCCGAGTTAAGGTCAGTATGTTTTCTGGGTAGTTGCTTTGGTTTAGTTCTTTTTTGTGATTTTTCGCTGCTTTGGCTATCCTACTAATATTAGATACACTGGTCTACAGTGGTTTTGTTGCCTTTGATATGATGATGCTTTTGGGTCTATTTATACACGCAATTCGTGAAAATTTCAATGATTTTGTAAGATCTGCTCGTGTTTTTTTCAACAAATGACTGAAAATTAAAATTTTGACAATAAATAGTTCAAAATTCAATTTGTAGAAACGAGCAAATTTAGTACTTTTACGAATATATTCGTAATCTGGGAACTTAAAAACGTAAGAATTTGCGATAATATCGAGGGCAACAAAAAAAAATTGATTTTTTGTAGAGCTGTGTTATAAATGCGAAAATTGAGTGTATGTTTGTTACTATCCTATTTTAGATAGCTACTAGCTGACCCGGCAAAAGTTGTTTTGCCTTATTGATTATTTTTATTCTAGTTTCTAGACATATTCAAGTATAAACAAAAAGTTACTTACTTATTAAAAGTGTGTATGGTATATGCGTGAAATGGGTATGGAGCGCTATGAACGAACGCTAAGGAAATATAAAAATAACAAACGCTAAAACAATATATGTTCAAGTTTTTATAGTTTATTAAAGATCATACAAAATTTGGTAAAGATCAGTCAAGCCGTTTCGGAGGAGTACGGCAACAAACACTGTGACACGGAAATTTTATATATATAAGAAGAAGATAAGATAAGAAAATTACTTTACTAAGATATCAAACTGAAAACAATAACATACATACTATTTCATCTTTGTATCTAAAATAGTAGACACAGCTTATTACAAAGGTCCCTAAAGAACGAGACATGGTGTTCGATACAAAACGAGTGGACTGTATGCAAGTTCTGATTCTCACAAGGAAATTGCGAAACCTAGATAGCACCTATTCATCCACGACGCCACTTCCTGGGACAACTCCTCGCGTCTGGCGGCAGCTTGGTCGGTGACGATTGTCAAGTAGCCTAAGCTCCTTGTTGAAATGCAGAACAGTGTTGACTGCTCGGACGCGCGGACTGCAGGTTTTGTAGTTCTACCCTCATCTCACAATAATACCTTTACGAGAATCGAACATACTTTATACTAATATTTTTTTTACTTTCCTATGTAGAGAACTTTCCTGTCTCATAATACTTGGATACTATCTTACCAATAGTAATCAGTATGTATGTGCTTGGTCTTACAGCTATAGGTACAGGTTTATTGGCAATGAGAATAATATGTCACTCTTGATGGATAGCTTTACCCCTCTTCCGAAATATAGAAGTGATTCATCACTTATTCCGCGCAGTGCGCCCTTTTTTAAAATAAAATCACCAATCTGTCTTAAAGCTTTCGTTTTTGGGTTCCGTACCTAAAATTTAAAAACGAGACCTTATTATCTGGGAAAATAAATTATAAAATTTAAGGAGGGCTTAAAACTGTATAATTTATTTAGAAAGTTAATACAAAATAAAACATTCTGTGAATATTTAGAGGGTCTAACAAAGGTCGATATGAAGATGGAGCAAAAATTACGTTTGTTGTATGGGAACCCCCTATATATTTTCATTTTTTATATTTTTAGTATATATTATTATAGCGTCAAAGGAAATTCATCACTTGTGTAAGTTTCAGCTTTCTAGCTATCACGGTTTCGGAGGAACAGTCTGGAGACAGACAGATAGAAAACCGAGGCTTAGTAGTAGGGTCCCGTTTTTACCTTTTAGGTACGGAACCCCAAAAAGAGGTTTTCAACATAAGGAGTATGGTTGTCTAACGGTACGATTTAGTTCAGTACGGCATAGTAATATTAGATATAAATTGAAAAATAAAATTGATATTTTAAAGTAAAAAATTCTTACTCTACTCATAGACAAAATATATTTTGTCTATAATCTACTCAAAAGTTCAACTACTACTGACTTATAAGAATAATGGTTAAACAGTGAAAAGTGCAAACATAATCAGTGCTAAGTGAATTTTATTCATTATTATTATAAACTTACACATTTAGTAAAAAAATATCAAGTCTTATATTATTAGCTTAAAGTTCATTCATTTTTGATCACAGACTTTGGACTTCAGACCTGGCTTTGATTCAAGAGTTTTGTTTTTAGCCCAACTTAACTGAACGTTAACATACAGTGTAAACTCTATATAACGACACTGAAAGAACTGTTTTATGGCGTTATAGAGAGTGGTCGTTAAATAGAGAGTTGTATCATTGTATGGAATACAAGCTAAGCCAACTAGAACCAATTGATTTCGATCTTCAAATTCGATGCTTTAGAGAGTTGGTCGTTAAATCGAGTGACGTTACATGGAGTTTACGCTGTATTTTAAAGACATGATAGCTCAGTCTGGCGTGCAGGTGTTTTGTGTTTTAAGTCCCATAGGTCTTAGGTTCGATTACCGCCTATGATCTCGATTATTCTGTGAGGCTACTTTTTTTTAAGATTTCGCATCAGTATAGGACTTTAAACAATTTTGACATCTTGAATCAAACACAGACATTCACACATCAATGTTTCATATGTACATACTCGTTACGGAAGCTAATTATTATTAAAAAAAAACTTATTTTACAATCAATCTTGTTTTTGGAAGATTATTTAATTTTTTTATTAATCACATACAAAAAACAAATTAACTTTGACACAAGATACAAAATTTTATATGCTTTGTTGGTACCTCAGATCGCTATTTGCGTTCTCTATTTGGTATTTTTCGTCAAAAAATATTGACGAATTCGCTCAAATGCAATACAGACAAACACGGCAATCCACTTAAAACATACTCATTACGTTTTTTCGCTTTTCTCGTCAAATAGGCGAATAAGACAATACATAACCAAATATACCATCCACACATTGGAATAGTTTGCCAAATACACCGGACACGAACGCAAATAGCTATTTAAAGTGCCAACATAACAATTTAAAGCTTAATAGAAAACTATAATAAAATACTTACATACATACAAATGTACTTTACATACAAATGTATTTGACATACAAATGTATTTTACACACAACTGTATTTTACATACAACTGTATTTTACATACAAATGTAAAGTAAATACTTAATGTTGATCGATATTTTGTGTAAAATAGGATCAAAATATGTACTTACGTATTTAGCCATTTTGTGGCAAATTATAAAATAAATCTTATATTCGGAGCTTATCAAAATAACAAATATAAAAATATTATTATGGAAGACTGAAAATACTTAAAGAACGAACTAAATCAATTAAAATTAATCATTTTAAAATTATATCGAACATTAAATCATTTTGTGACTATCACATATTTATTTATCTTCAAATATTTATCAATCAATGAAAGAAATCTCTGTCTTTACTTGTTTATTTCACTCAATAGATGGCGTTACTTCCTTTAAGAAAAACATTGAGTTTGTTAAACTTTTACTTAAGATATGTTCATAACCACACCAATTTCAACCTTAATTTCTAAGACATAAGATTGATACTCGACTTAGTATTCATATTTCATAAAATTATTAAATCCAGTCAAGTCTAACTTCGCCTTAGTCGCTGGTATCGTACTGGATTTAAAAGTATTTATTGCGTTTTCCTTGTTTGCGAGGGATTACACACTGTTTAGTTGTTGCATTTCGATCAACAGATGGCGTTATTTACATTTTAATTATTCAGATTGTTGCTTTTAGAGCTGAACTTGAATAGTCGTTTCTGAAAGTATTTCGGATCTAGTATTCTACAACTTATTCGGCAAATAAAAATACAATATTTTTTTGTAAATTTTCTCGCTTTCATTATCAATTTTACTTAGTCCATCCAAACGCTGAGTAGCGAACATAAATCACTTAGTATTTAACTTATACACAGCTATAGGTAATATTTAGTTGTTGTATTTCGCCAACAGATGGCATTAATATTATATTTTAATTATTATCAAGGTTATCGGACTGGAGACCTATGACAGGCAAAAGAAGCGTCGGTTGACCATGAACACGCTGGGTTGACGACATCCGTAACATTACAGGATAGACATGGATGAGAGCAGCACAAAACCGAGATGACTGACGTACTAGAAGAGAGGCCTATGCTCAGCAGGGGGCGACTACGGGCTGATAATGATGATGATTAAGATTATAGATCTTAGCTTTTTGTGCACAGCTTATTCTTATTCTATGCTGGGGGCGATCAGACCTGCACTGACAACCCGCAGGAGGCGTATTGTGCATTTCCCCCTACCAGCCTACCCAAGCCATCCAAGCTCCTTAAAATAGCGGAGCACGGTCTTGGGTCGCTGGCATACCTGTTCCACTGTCATAGCGTCAGATGTTGTGGTACTTCTATCTATGTATGCTTATGCACGACTAATGTTTAAAATGTAATTTCTGACAGCAGTTTTAGATCTCTTTCACCACTGTTGAGGTTTTTAATTTTTTTTTATCATTACGAGGTGGAATCCTGTGTTACATATCAAAGTTATCTAGCCCGGTCATGTCCAAGCTATCTTCGCTGGATTCGTAGCGGACATACGTCTCCTCGCTGGTGAGGGATTGCGCCAGTATAGTGTTGAGTTGTTGTTGTATTTCGCCCAGCAGAGGGCGCTGTTCGGGGTCCCCGTGCCAGCAAGCTTCCATGAGAGACCAGCACTGGTCCGTGAAGTGCGGGAGGCGCTCGGGACGACGACCTGTGATTATACAATTATCATAATTCATAAAGAAAACATTTGAAAGTTGTTCTCACATAACTTAATGAGTGTCAGGAAGAGGGGGAAATTTCCTTTTTTTTTTGTTTAAATTGAGTTATATTACACTGGATCTATAGAACGACAACTGGTAAAGGCATGGAATATTCGTAGAATATTAAATTTTATAATATGAATTCAACAAGTCAATGTTTGTTTTTTACTTTTCACACACGGCTGGTGAGCCACATACTGTATTCTGTATTCATATTAACAACAATTATATATAACCTAACTAGTAGTCAAAATAGAAAACTCAATTTTTAGAGCAATATTTAGTGGTGGTTGACCTATCTGTATCTGTATTCCATAAAATGATATACATTCTCTCCATTCAACGACCTCTCTCTATAACGCCAAAAAAAGCACAGTCCCTTCAGTGTAGTTATGTAGAGTTTACACTGTATAAATCCGACTTTTATTAATTTTTCTGTGACAATTTTTTTTTAATTCAATTCAACTATAATTAAATAATTTTATGTTATATATATGGGACTTGATTGATATAAATGAATTTGAATTGAATTTTGATATAGCGCGTTCCAGTAATCAAAATCTGATCATACGTGCGAATAGAACTTGACCAGTGATAGTAAGTTACCTTTCTTGACTTTAGCCCACAGCTGCTCCTTGTTGTTGAAGGCTTCGAACGCTTCCGGCAGCTTGACGTCACCCGCGCATAGGTACCTGGAAACACATGGGTCAATTAAGGTGAAGATATGGACAATATTTTTATTTTACATTACAGATTTTTCCTACCTTTTATTTAATCGTAAAAACAGTAAAAGTAAAGAGCCTTTTATTCAACTACATCATATTTACATGCACATATTTTAAACACTTGTCAATTAAATGGATTAGTAAAATTAAATGTCATATTGTCGATTTATTTGTATATAGCTATAATTGTTATATCATAATGTGCGTTTTCTCTTGTCAGTTAAACTATTGGTTTATGTAGCTGTCGCCTCCTTGGCGTAGGTCTCCCCCAGTTTATTCCATAGTTTCCTATTTCCTGCAATTCTCGTTCATTCTTGTCCGTGTCTCTGCGTGAACAAGTCCTCCCATCTTGTATTTGGCCTTCCTCGACCTCTTTTGTCATATCTAGGTACCCATTCTAATACTTTCTTAGTCCAGCGATCACAGTTCATCCTACATATTATATGTCCTGCCCAATTTCATTTTAATGTTCCAATAGTTTTTTCAATATCTCTTATTTTTTTTTATATCTTCGTTGGGTATTCTATCTGAAAGTTATCTGAAAGGTATATTATTAATCGTAGTCGACAATAAATATCGAAAAATAGCTTAAAGGCCGTGTAAAGAACTACTCTAAGAATATTTATATTAATTTTGGTTTCCCGGTTCGTATCCCGGAACGGTCAACATCTTTGGGCCGAACTAAATGTGTTGCCTGACAGTCTGAGTGTTAAATATGTATCGATATAAAGTATTTATGTATGTATATGTAGTACTAGCAGATCGTCTCAGATAATCTAAGCAAATAGAAATAAAATATAGCCTATGTTACTCAGGATAGCTTCCTAACGGTAAAAGAATTTTTGAAATCCATCCAGTAGTTTCGGAGCCTATTTGCGTCAAACAAGCAAACAAACAAAAAATCGAACTTTTCCTCTTTATAATATTGGTGTAGATTAGCAACCCTAATACAAACTAGAAATGCTTTAGTGTGAGACTAACCAGCCGTGTGTGAAATGTGTCCTATTATTATATTCTGATGAAGAAAAGAACTTACCAGAACAATATGCCGAAAGCGTAAACATCGACGGCGGCACAATAATCCCCGTCCAACAGTTCCGGCGCCATATGGATAGGAGTTCCTACCACGGAACCTACAACACAAATGGAATTATTATTATTACAAATACAATACATATCTCAACGACCTCGTTGGCGTAAAGTTCCATGCCGGCCTGTCAATCAGAAGGTTCCGGGTTCGATTCCCGGCCCATCATCTTTGTGCATAACTAAATTTGTTGGCTGTGGGTCTGGGTGTTAAATATGTATCTATATAAAAAAAAATGTATGTATGTATATGTAGTATATCAGCTGTGTTAGCTACCATAACACGAACTAGAAATCGTTCAGTAAGGGGTTAACCAGCCGTGTGTGGAATGTGTCCTAATATAAAAAAAATATTATTTGACACAATAAATAACAACAAAATAAAATCAGGTCATCCGTTTGGAAGCTACAGCCACAAACACGCACACAAACAAGTCATATTATTACCCCATTCTTTACTCGTTACTTAAAAAAGAATAGCTAGTTACAGTATCCGGCGATAAATATAACGCATCAACTTTTGGAAAGAGACAATCGTCTTATTTCGGTTTCGTAGAGCATTGTCTCTGTCACACACGTTTTGTCTACAGACAAAACTCACATAGGTAGATTTTTTCTCTTTTTCGAGCGACAGAGTTAACGCGAAGCCGAAATTAGCCGATTGTCACATTAAACCCTACCTATTTTGCAAGTAATAAATGATTTGATTTGATTTAAAAAAAAAAAAGGTTGCCTGTAAAGTCGGTTTTACGGGCGAAGATTTTACGTGACAACGTCTGCCGCGCGGCAGACCGATCATAGTTGAGTGGGAGAGAGACGCAAGGCATTCGGCGGGCCTCTCTCTCGTTCGGTGACTCATCGTAACGTCACCGGGCGTTACACTTTTTCATAAGTGACTCCCAGCCGCAACCTAATTTAAGACGTTGTCACGTCAAAAGCATGTCTCGGTGGTAAAAACGACGGCCCCTCTGGCCCTCGAGCCCGACATACCCCGCCCGCCTCACCCAGGCTTGTGGCGGGAGATGCGTAAGTCCTTTTTAAAAAAGAAAGGGTGTACCGGAGATGAGTGGTCCGGCGGCGCAGAAGCCGAGGTCAGAGAGCGCGGCGCGGTTGTTGCTGTCGAGCAGCACGTTCTTCAGCTTGATGTCGCGGTGCACCAGCCCCAGCGAGTGCAGGTACCGGATACCTGCACACACAAACACACATTATATAAAACTCAAAATAGCCTTTACACCCCTTCCCAGATCTCGGCAAGAGTATTTTTGCTGTAACTATCTGAGGGCAAGTCGTTTGTATCTGTTAGTGGGTAAAGTAAATTGAATTTAGAACTTAGCCTGAGTTTTTCTTTTCAAGCCAAGTCAAAGAGCAGTGTGCGAGTGAGACAGACTGACCTTCCACTATATCTATCGCAATGTTGATCCTGTCGGGCGCGGAGAGGCCGGCGCGCACGGCAGCGTGCAGGTCCCGCACGCGCCGCTCCGCCGCGAGCAGTGTGCGAGTGAGACAGACTGACCTTCCACTATATCTATCGCAATGTTGATCCTGTCGGGCGCGGAGAGGCCGGCGCGCACGGCAGCGTGCAGGTCCCGCACGCGCCGCTCCGCCGCGAGCAGTGTGCGAGTGAGACAGACTGACCTTCCACTATATCTATCGCAATGTTGATCCTGTCGGGCGCGGAGAGGCCGGCGCGCACGGCAGCGTGCAGGTCCCGCACGCGCCGCTCCGCCGCGAGCAGTGTGCGAGTGAGACAGACTGACCTTCCACTATATCTATCGCAATGTTGATCCTGTCGGGCGCGGAGAGGCCGGCGCGCACGGCAGCGTGCAGGTCCCGCACGCGCCGCTCCGCCGCGAGCAGTGTGCGAGTGAGACAGACTGACCTTCCACTATATCTATCGCAATGTTGATCCTGTCGGGCGCGGAGAGGCCGGCGCGCACGGCAGCGTGCAGGTCCCGCACGCGCCGCTCCGCCACGAGCAGTGTGCGAGTGAGACAGACTGACCTTCCACTATATCTATCGCAATGTTGATCCTGTCGGGCGCGGAGAGGCCGGCGCGCACGGCAGCGTGCAGGTCCCGCACGCGCCGCTCCGCCGCGAGCAGTGTGCGAGTGAGACAGACTGACCTTCCACTATATCTATCGCAATGTTGATCCTGTCGGGCGCGGAGAGGCCGGCGCGCACGGCAGCGTGCAGGTCCCGCACGCGCCGCTCCGCCGCGAGCAGTGTGCGAGTGAGACAGACTGACCTTCCACTATATCTATCGCAATGTTGATCCTGTCGGGCGCGGAGAGGCCGGCGCGCACGGCAGCGTGCAGGTCCCGCACGCGCCGCTCCGCCGCGAGCAGTGTGCGAGTGAGACAGACTGACCTTCCACTATATCTATCGCAATGTTGATCCTGTCGGGCGCGGAGAGGCCGGCGCGCACGGCAGCGTGCAGGTCCCGCACGCGCCGCTCCGCCGCGAGCAGTGTGCGAGTGAGACAGACTGACCTTCCACTATATCTATCGCAATGTTGATCCTGTCGGGCGCGGAGAGGCCGGCGCGCACGGCAGCGTGCAGGTCCCGCACGCGCCGCTCCGCCGCGAGCAGTGTGCGAGTGAGACAGACTGACCTTCCACTATATCTATCGCAATGTTGATCCTGTCGGGCGCGGAGAGGCCGGCGCGCACGGCAGCGTGCAGGTCCCGCACGCGCCGCTCCGCCGCGAGCAGTGTGCGAGTGAGACAGACTGACCTTCCACTATATCTATCGCAATGTTGATCCTGTCGGGCGCGGAGAGGCCGGCGCGCACGGCAGCGTGCAGGTCCCGCACGCGCCGCTCCGCCGCGAGCAGTGTGCGAGTGAGACAGACTGACCTTCCACTATATCTATCGCAATGTTGATCCTGTCGGGCGCGGAGAGGCCGGCGCGCACGGCAGCGTGCAGGTCCCGCACGCGCCGCTCCGCCGCGAGCAGTGTGCGAGTGAGACAGACTGACCTTCCACTATATCTATCGCAATGTTGATCCTGTCGGGCGCGGAGAGGCCGGCGCGCACGGCAGCGTGCAGGTCCCGCACGCGCCGCTCCGCCGCGAGCAGTGTGCGAGTGAGACAGACTGACCTTCCACTATATCTATCGCAATGTTGATCCTGTCGGGCGCGGAGAGGCCGGCGCGCACGGCAGCGTGCAGGTCCCGCACGCGCCGCTCCGCCGCGAGCAGTGTGCGAGTGAGACAGACTGACCTTCCACTATATCTATCGCAATGTTGATCCTGTCGGGCGCGGAGAGGCCGGCGCGCACGGCAGCGTGCAGGTCCCGCACGCGCCGCTCCGCCACGAGCAGTGTGCGAGTGAGACAGACTGACCTTCCACTATATCTATCGCAATGTTGATCCTGTCGGGCGCGGAGAGGCCGGCGCGCACGGCAGCGTGCAGGTCCCGCACGCGCCGCTCCGCCACGAGCAGTGTGCGAGTGAGACAGACTGACCTTCCACTATATCTATCGCAATGTTGATCCTGTCGGGCGCGGAGAGGCCGGCGCGCACGGCAGCGTGCAGGTCCCGCACGCGCCGCTCCGCCACGAGCAGCACGGCGCGCCCGCCCGGCACGCGCTGCACCACTGACCCGTGCAGCCGCACGATGCGCGGGTGCGCCGGGATCGTCCTGCCATCACACGTCATCACAACTATATTAACATGACCATTATACGTGACCAACTATATTAACATGACCAACTATATTAACATGACCATTATACGTGACCAACGTGACCAACATTAAGACTAGACTCAGGGTTTGGCTATTAGATAAAAACGCTTCCTAATATAAATGATTGTCTAGAATTGAAAATTGACCTCTAATTCTTATCATATACTATTTATTGTAATGATATTATAATACTAGAATTAGAAGTGAAAATTGACATTTGAATAATATCTTAAACGATTGTAATGATATTATATTACTAGAACATAATTGAAAATTGACATTGATACATATCTATATGTTTGTTATGGTATCATATTATTTGATTTGTAACTTTGGTGCTATCAATAAATGATTTGTATTTGTACACTGACACTAACACAAAATTTCTTTGTTTTTTATAACTCAACCAAGAACGATATATGTAACGCAGTTGAAAAAGTAAACCTAACGCCCATACATAACATTATCGTTGTGAGCAACAGTAAAACGCAGATCAATCCAATCAAATCATTCACCCCTTGTAATCATTCATTCTTTGAATAATTTATTCTTCAGTCTACCAGGCTACCATAGCATAACCCTGCATCCTGGGTGAAAGAAGAAGGCTGCGGAATTACCCCTGCCTGTCGTAAGAGGCAACTAAAAGGGGCATCAGACTCGAAGGTGTTCGGAGATGGGGTTCCGACACCCACTCCATCGAGTCCGGGTTGAACGACGACGGCGTCGCGAAACAATCCGGGAAGGGCCGCAGCGCAAGTGGTCACTCGTGCAAGGAGGTTTCCGGAGTGTTTCCCGGAAGAACCCGGAGACCTCCGTTAAGCACAGAGACAGGTCACCGGGGGGGTTTTAGTGGGTACAAATCCCACATAACCTAGCTGCGCCCCATCGTAGCCAGGTATCTTGTCGAAGATTTCCCCCTCGTCAACAAAAAAAAAGGCTACCATAGCATGGTGGTTGAGCAATTTCTAATTGTCGCTCGACTTGCAACCATCCTCAAGTTTTAAAAGGTGTCGTTAACCATTTAACGGTGTGTCCGGAAGCCTTCTTGTGACCTAGTTACTCCAGAATAGACTTGCTACACCTTAAGCCATAGTGTATCTAACTCTTGTGGTTCCGCATCCTACTGGAAAAAAAGCTTAGCTGTAATGGCTAAAAAATATCGTTCATTCATTCATTCATTCTAATATTTAGCTCGTGTATATATTTTTTCATACCTGTTTACACCTGGCAACCCAGTAGTTATTTTCAAAATTTTATATAAATCATTTTTCAAAAAAATTTTATAAATATTCTGTGCAGGATTTTTTTAGGCCACCCATTTTTAATATATTTTCTAAGATGCTAAATTTGTTATGAAATTAATTTTATTCAATTAATACGTCGGTGAGGGTCGATGTAGGCTCGGATCTTTAACTAACCCATGTTGTGCATTGAATGAATGAACTGAATGAATGAATGAATTGAATGAATGAATTGAATGAATGAATTGAATGAATGAATTGAATGAATGAAATGAATGAATGAATTGAATGAATGAATTGAATGAATGAATTGAATTAATGAATTGAATGAATGAATTGAATGAATGAATTGAATGAATGAATTGAATGAATGAATTGAATGAATGAATTGAATGAATGAATTGAATGAATGAATTGAATGAATGAATTGAATGAATTGAATGAATGAATTGAATGAATGAATTGAATGAATGAATTGAATGAATGAATTGAATGAATGAATTGAATGAATGAATTGAATGAATGAATTGAATGAATGAATTGAATGAATGAACTGAATGAATGAATGAATTGAATGAATGAATTGAATGAATGAATTGAATGAATGAATTGAATGAATGAATTGAATGAATGAATTGAATGAATGAATTGAATGAATGAATTGAATGAATGAATTGAATGAATGAATTGAATGAATGAATTGAATGAATGAATTGAATGAATGAATTGAATGAATGAATTGAATGAATGAATTGAATGAATGAGCTGAATGAATGAATGAATTGAATGAATTGAATGAATGAATTGAATGAATGAATTGAATGAATGAATTGAATGAATGAATGAATGAATTGAATGAATGAATTGAATGAGTGAATTGAATGAGTGAATTGAATGAATTAATTGAATGAATGAATTGAATGAATGAATTGAATGAATGTATTGAATGAATGTATTGAATGAATGAACTGAATGAATGAATTGAAAGAATGAATTGAATGAATGAATAGAATGAATGAATAGAATTAATGAATAGAATGAATGAATTGAATGAATGAATGAATGAATCCTTGTCACCTGGTATAGAAGAACTCCATGGCGAGCTCGTGGTAGTGCCTCTCGTCGGAAGGCAGCACGGACTTGACGGCGACGGGCGCGTGTCCACCCCACGCGCCCTGCACCGCGTACACCACGCCGTACTGACCGCGACCTGACACACACACACACACACACACACAAACATATTTTAAACATATTTCAAGTAACGAAAGAAAACCGTTGGGCAACCGCACCCTGACCGTTGGGCAAAGGTTTCCATGGAGTGGGACTTTTTAGATGGCAGAAGACGACGAGGCCCGCCGCCAACTCGATGGCGCAAGGAGTTGGTGGACTTCCACACCAACTGGAAGGAACTGGCCCAGGACAGAAAAGCGTGGAAATCATTGGGGGAGACCTTTGCCCAACAGTGGGACAATATAAGTTAGACAAAAAAAAAAAATGCTAAAGCGTGCATAAGATAATGTAGATGGTGAGTAAATGGCTCATGAACAATTTTCAACGATTAATAGAGAAATTTGGAAACTGAAAAGTAAAGAAAGAAACAAACAAAAGAACACATTAATTAGGTAGAAAATTAATTCCTTTTTTTTTGTTTAATAATATATCTCACCGATTTCTCTGCCGAGTGTGGGAGTCCCGTGTATGAGCAGGTCACACATCGATGTACTCTCCAGACATAGTCGCGCGAAAGAGGGCGCATACCTGGAAATTGAAATATTTAAATCCCACTTAACCTGGCTGCTCCCGATTCAAATCAAATCAAAATCAAAATCTTTATTTATTAAGCGTTACAAATATCATGTGTAGGTACATATTTTTAAGTTATAAGATTTACCTATTGCAGTGAGACTCCCCAGAGGTCAGAGTCCGGCTCCGAACTGAGCGACAAGCTTGTGTTTCACACACCGGAGATCCTTACTCTAGGGAAGCCATCTCAATTCGGTATAACACAATAATAACAGTACAATAGCTTAACGACTTATCAGTTTTAATACAGTACTATATTTATTTTGAGTACTGGAACTTATAAAAAGCACCTACACAAATCACGACATCTCAAGCAGGCACATAGGCCAGTAGTAGGACGTCGGTCTGTTATGGGTTATCAAGTGTAATTAGGTAGGTCGTGGCCTCAGAATACAGAAAGAACCAGAAACCGTGAGCGCGCCTAAAACTGAGGCTACTAAAACTACTCCAAAATGGAGTAGTTTGACGCGCGACCGATCAGTCACTCTGTGACCGTCGGGACGTACGACGCTGTACCAATTTAATTAAATTATGCCGTCTTATGTCGTTCCTACCTATAAAATGCAGCGGGTCTATAAAAGAAACAGGATGGGATCACATTTCACGTGTAAGTATCGTATTTAGGTATCAACTTTGAATAAATTTCTATGTTTTCAATTGTCATAGATAATGAGGCATCCATCTTGTTAGTGTTGCCAGTATAAGAGTTTTGATTTACCCTTCTTTTTATTACCTCTTCAGGGCTTTTATTCATTGTAGAATATTAATAATTAATTTAATATAAAATAACCGACTTGAAAAAAGAAAGTATAAAACATCAGAGCAGCCTGTGTGTACATAACCAAATAGTCCTATTAAATAGTATGTTAGTATCTATGAAAAATACCTAGACATAAGATTTCATCATATATCTAAATTTAAATTTTTGTTACTAAGTTCAAATTCTAAGAGACAATATTATAAAAAGCTTACTAAGCAAAAAGGAAATTAAATGTATTTTTTTCTAAAGCGTTATTTTTTTCTAAAGCGTTTTATTAAATTCAATAAATCTATCAATTTCTTGAGACAATTAGGTAGGTACATAATTATAATAAAGATTAGGACAATTTTTATTCTATTAGTATCTCACCTCCTGGACTCCCAAATTTTACCCTAAAAACGGGCACATAATGCCTGAGCTAGAACATTACGCGGGTGGGAAGTGACGCGGGCGGGGGGCATTGTTTTGATTTTTGGACACAGCGTGTAGCTCGCAAATACAGATGAACGCGGCTTCTGGTACTTTCTGTATTCTGAGGTCGTGGCATATTGTATGTGTCTTGTTGATAATTTCCCCCTAGTAAGCAAAAAAAGAATAAGTAATGCACCTATTGACTCAGGCGTTACTTTGCGGAAATCCATTGTAAATAGAAGACAAAATTAAATATTTAGTGTACTTTCGTTGTGATCTACAACCCAAATTAAGATATGCAAAGGAAAAAAATATTAAATTATATTATATTAAAAAGGCATCATCAGGAGGTGTTGACTCTTCGAACGACGGATCGAAAGTGACGATGCCTTGTGGAAAGGCGAAACCCGTGTTGAGTAAGAATTTCCGAATTGAGATAGGTTTATATTAGAATTATATGTTTCAGGTTGTTCCTGTGTGTGAGGAGACAAGCCACGCGGAGTGAAACTTCGTTGTGTTAGGAGGGTAGTTTAGGGATTAGTTTTACTGGTGTGAGTGTCACCTCCACTACAAAGTGTGGTGGTCGGGCAGAGGAACACACCTAAAAAGCAGTCCTGCGGGAGCCTCTGCCGCCCCACAGTTCAGGCAGCTTGACTGACCTAGTGTGTAAGGCGCAGCGCACTATTGGCTACTCTACACGCATAAGCAAACCATACATGTCTTATACAAACGTACAAGTAGCTGTAAACCTAAATTTCCTGTACAATAAAATCATTTCTCTTTTCATTAAAAAATTAGAAAAAGAAACATTTTCCTTTGCTTATCTCAATTTGGGTGTTTAGATCACAGCGGAAATACACTAAATATTTAATTTTGTCTTCTATTTACAATGAGTAATGCCCACGTAAATATATTTGTATAGGGGCGCTTACTTCTTCCTGATGGCGAGCTTGACATCCTCGGTGTGGTGCAGCCGGCTCGCCAGCGCCGCCTCCAGCGCCGACAGCGCCGCCTGGTACTTCTCGTGCGCCACGCTCAGACGCTCGATTATCTAAACAACAAGTTACATCTCGTTAATACGACAATATTACATCTTTTACAATATAAATGATTATCTAAATTGTACAATATAAATGATTATCTAAATTGTACAATATAAATGATTATCTAAATTGTACAATATAAATGATTATCTAAATTGTACAATATAAATGATTATCTAAATTGTACAATATAAATGATTATCTAAATTGTACAATATAAATGATTATCTAAATTGTACAATATAAATGATTATCTAAATTGTACAATATAAATGATTATCTAAATTGTACAATATAAATGATTATCTAAATTGTACAATATAAATGATTATCTAAATTGTACAATATAAATGATTATCTAAATTGTACAATATAAATGATTATCTAAATTGTACAATATAAATGATTATCTAAATTTGAAAATTGACATTTGATTCATATCATATACTTTTGTATTGATATTATATTAGATACTAGAATTAGTGAAAATTTACATTTTGATTAATATTATATACTATTGTAATGATACTATAGTACTAGACTATAATTGAAAATTGACATGGATACATATCATATACTTTTGTAATGATATCATATTATTTGACTTGTAACTTTGGTGTTATCAATATTGATTTGTATTTGTCAATAACCTATTGACTCAGACGGTACTTTGCGGAAATCCCTTGTAGATGGAAGAAAACATTAAATTTAAACAAAACAGACACCTGGAAATATTATTGTTATTCATTTATTTATCTAGCTTTGAAGTTTTTTTTTAAATCTCAATATATATAAATCTCGTGTCACAATGTTTGTCCTCAATGGACTCCTAAACCACTTAACTGATTATAATAAAATTCGCACACCATGTGCAGTTCGATCCAACTTGAGAGATAGGATAGTTTAAATCTCAAATTATAGTCACAATTTAATTTTATTGAAAATTATTGTCTGTTATTATTTGACAGTCACAATTATCTGTTAACTCCAAATGATTCTAACAGATGTCGATACCTTTCGACTGGGTTGAGTAAGTAATCAATAGATGGCGCTGCTATGGTAAATCTACTAACGTGTCATATAAGCTACACTATCTATTTTTCATACCCCTAAGTGAGGCAAGACAACGTTTGCCGGGTCAGCTAGTTAATTATATAAAAACTGGAATATCCACACTGGAAGACCGTTGCCCAGGACAGACAATAGTGGAGGGACGGTAGGGAGGCCTTTGCCCTGCAGTGGGTTGATTTGTAGGCTTAGATAGATAGATAGATATCTAAAAACTAAAATACAAAAATATTATAAAAACGACGACGTAGGACGAAAGTTACTAACGTCGGAAAACGGATTACGCGACTCAAGTGGCGCTGGACAGGACACGTTGCCAGACGTAACGACAACAGATGGAGCAAAACTATCACAGAATGGCTTCCACGGGATAGCAAGCGCCCTGTCGGCAGACCACCAGCCCGATGGACCAACGACATCCGGTCTATAGAGGGAACGCTATGGGTCCGTGGAGCACAAGATCGTATTTACTGGCATAAGAGAGAGGAGGCCTATACCCAGCAGTGCGTAGATATAGGCTGATGATGATAATGATGATGATTATAAAAAAACCTAAAAGATAGTGTGCCGCCGGCAGCTAGGCAAGGCCCAATGTCATCCACCTTTTTTTTGTCATGGAGGAAATGCATTTACGCATGCCCGTCGATCCTCGGGGGAGGCGGCGGGGTATGTCGGACTCGGTGCCAGAGTGGCGACCCCTACCGACTAAAACCTCCACGGTGTTCCCTCGCTGCGCCTTAAAACCGGGGGGCTGGAACATGTACGTACTTTTCAACCTCCCCGGCAGCACCTGTGCAAGCCGTTCTCAAATCCACGAGGAAAGAGAAAAGTTTCGCGAGACTGTCGTCAGAGGGCGGCGCCCACTATGCGCAGCCCTCTAGTAAGGAGTAACTAGGATAGGTAAGAGTATTCTAGGGAGTAACTCTAACCCTGCAGCCTGGGTGAAAGAATAAGGCTGCGGAATTGCCCCTGCCTGTCGTAAGAGGCGACTAAAAGGGGCATCAGACTCGAATATGTTCGGAGATGGGGTACGGACACCTGCTCCATCGAGTCCGGGGTGAATGACGACGGCGTCGCGTGACCGTCACCGTCGCGTGGTTGGTGAAACAATTCGGGATGGGCCACAGCGCAGCGCAAGGAGGTCTCCGGAGTGTTTCCCGGCAGAACCCGGAGAACTCCGTTAAGCACAGAGGTAGGTCACCGGGGGGGTTTTAGTGGGTACAAATCCCACATAACCTGGCTGCGCCCCATCGTAGCCAGGTATCTGGTCGAAGATTTCCCCCTCGTCAACAAAAAAAAGAGTAATTCTAGTCAGCAGTGGTGTCTAATTCTAATTTGAAGTGGGGGTGATGAGACCTGCACTGACATCCCGCTAGGGGCGTATTGTGCATTCCCCCCTTACCAGCCTACACAAGCCAACCGAGCTCCTTGAAAAAACGGAGCACAGCCCTGGCTCGCTGGCATACCTGTTCCACCCCTGTTGCGTCAGATGGTCTGTTTGTCTGAAGATTAGCAATGGAAGGCGAACTTTCATCTTGAGCTGCTATCATCAGGCCGTAACTCCTTCTGGTTTGTTTGGTGGCCTCACAGTGCAGTAGCACGTGTTCTACCGTTTCATTTTTCTCCAGACAGCCCCGACATAGAGGGCTGTCCGTCGCCCCTATTTTATGTCGGTGGTAGTTGAGATCACATTGGCCGGTAATGATGCCGACCATCATACGGAGATCCCCTCTTGTGAGTTTTAGTAAATTATTTGTTACTTTTTTGTTGTTGTACCAGCAGTGGTGTGTAGGTACAGCTACCTGAGTGGATATTATCCGTGCCAGCCGGTGCGGGCTCATGGAGTGCGCGGTCTGCACGGCGACCCGCCGCCTCCACACGGGGCTCAGCACGCAGCACGCTTCCTCCTCGCCGCCCACTATGCGCAGCCTGCCATACACCACAATGGTATATATCAGGAACACTTTCTCATATTGGTCTAAGATCCGAGCCTATATCGACCTTCACCGACGTGATAATTTAATAAAATTAACTTCATAATAAATTTAGCATCTAGAAAATATATTAAAAATGGGTTGCCAAAAAAAATCCTGGACAGAAGATTTAAAAAAAATAATCAAAAATGATTTATTTGAAACTTTTGAAAATTTTAAAAAGAACTACATTGTTGCCAGGAGTTAACAGTTATATCAAAATCCGCTACTTTCAACCGGTTAGATAATAGAAAAAAATATATATCAACATAAGCGCTGTTTCATTGCGATCAGTAGTTCGTCCAGGTAAAAGACAGGCAACCCTACGGCAGCACGCTCTATACTTCAAATATTGATTCATTTTCGAGAGAAGAGTTAAGGCTTCAATTAGCATTAGCAAATCCTTGAATTCATAATAATTTTTATGAAAGCAATTTATTCAACAATAAATTGTTGAAATCGCCGACCGTCTAAACAACAACCCTAACAATATGTATACCACCTTTGGTAAAAATTAGACTTATGAATTAAAAAAAAAATCTGTCCAATAAATTTAATTTTGGATTTTAGAGAAAAAACTTGTAAATTCAAGATGTTTGCTCTTGTTAGTAAAGCGTTAACCTTTACAAGATACGGGATCTATTTGTACCCTTTATTGACCCTGATACACTAATGATCCTCATTTTAAATATTATAGCTTCATGTTACGAGTAAATGTGTGTATTCGCATTCACTTTACGCGAAGGAAAACATCGTGAGGAAACCGGCATGCTTGAGGATCATAATATCCGAAGACGTATGTCATCCGCCAACCCGCACTTGGCTAGCGTGGTGGATTATGGCCTATATCTCTTTTCTTGTGAGGGAAGTTCCCAATAGTGGGAACGTATAGTGGGCTGCTTATGCTATATAATGAGAAAATAATGTGTTTTAAATCTTACTTATTAAACAATCTCCTCAAGCTGTCGAGTAAAGTCCTCAGCAGAGAGAAGGCGGCATTAGGTTGTAGTTCCACTTGCCGCCCCACGGACAGAAGTTGCCGCATCGCCTCGCTAGCCGGCTTGCCGCCCAGCTCTTGGCGGCAAGATGACTCGAGAGTTTCTAGACACCTGGAAATATATTTTCACCATGAAGTTTGCGCTAAAAACAACCAACTTTAGCAAACAAAATTACCAACTAAAATTAGACGAATTCTGGTCAAGGTCTCTGTTCATTTTAACTATATCAGTGTGTATTCTAAATAAAATTGAATGTTTTTAGTTACAATTTGCTACAAAATATTTATTGTTGTATAGGCAACAACTCAACAAATATTTAGGTTTGTTCGATGAAAATCGTTCAAAGATGGCCGATAATAGATGGATGACAAATACATTCTAAATTTTTATTTTGAGGATTGCAAAGTTTTTTATATGAACGTATTTATAAATTTTTAATACAAAAAAATAAAACGTTTATTGTGCAGTAGAGTATGTAACAGTTACGGCTACTTTAGTAAATTCACAATAAGTACATACATATATCGTTTAGTTTATATTTACCTTTGCAATGTGCCGAAATATGATTCCTTGAGACAATCGAAGAACTTGACTAGTTTCAGACTTATTTTGCGACTCAACCGAGTCAATACTGAAACAAAACAAACACCAACATTAAAATATTATAGAGAACATGCGTTTTTTGCTTCAATATTAGGTATCAGAATACTAGATAGGATTGCTGATTTCCGTACAATAAAGCGTGGCGCGGAAGTTTGACATCATTACCGATGAAACCTAGATGGCGCTGCAAATCGCGCGTGCAGTCTAGCTGCCGCCAAATTCCGCAGCGCGCTGCAGTTGCTTAGTGATATAACGATAGTAGATTACGTGACCTAGTGAAGTCGTTTCAAGAAAATACGAATAGATGGCGCTACAAATCAAATGTTACACGTAGTACGAGTTTCAACATGAATTTGAGCGTCTTTATTTTCATTAGTCAATGTTCAACATTCAGTAACAGTAGCTTCTGCCGTCATTTGAACATCATCATCAGATTATGCTCGTCCACTGCTGGACATAGGCCTCTCCTAAGGCATGCCACATGGCCAAGTAGCATTTAAACATATTACTAATAAATAAAAATAATTAACTATGTTTTACTTTGTAAGATGCTATCGTAAGGCATATTATTGTATTGCACGAACAAACGGTCTCATTCACTTAAAAAGTGTTTTTAAGTAAGTGTGACCGATTGTGCGTGCAATATAACTTTGTTTTGTTTAGCGTACATAATTCACAAAGTAAAGAAATTAAGATTATTCGTGTCCATATCTTAATATATATAAATCTCGTGTCACAATGTTTGTCCTCAATGGACTCCTAAACCACTTAACCGATTATAATAAAATTCGCACACCATGTGCAGTTCGATCCAACTTGAGAGATAGGATAGTTTAAATCTCAAATTATAGTCGCAATTTTAATTTATTGCTAATTATTATCTGTTATTATTTGACAGTCACAATTATCTGTTAACTCCAAATGATTCTAACAGATGTCGATACCTTTCGACTGGGTCGAGTAAGTCATCAATAGATGGCGCTGCTATGGTAAATCTACGAACGTGTCATATAAGCTACACTATCTATTTTTCATACCCCTAAGTGAGGCAAAACAACGTTTGCCGTGTCAGCTAGTATAGTATATAGAACAGCGCCATCTATTACCAGTTTGTTGCACGTCCATGGTGGCGTGTTTGAGCGAGACGCCCGTCTTGCTGCAGGTGGTGACGTCACTGCGCGAGGCCCACGCCGCGCTGGCTGAGAGGGAGAACATCTCCGTCTCGTTCTCCACTCGGATGTCGGTCGCCGGGGACAGCGGGCTGGCGGCTCGGGACTGGGAAGTCAAAGTCAAAGTCATTTATTGATAACAATACAGTTACAAGTCACACGATAACACTAAATATTAAATCAATATAAATGTCAACTTTAAATCAGGAACATACACGTGTAGCGGTTATATACTCTGATATATAGACGACCTCGTTGGCGTAAAGGTTACCATGCCGGTCTGCTAATCAGAAGGTTCCGGTTTCGATTCCCGGCCTGGTCAACATCTTTGTGATTAACTAAATTTGTTGGCTTTGGGTCTGGGTGTTAAATATGTATTTATATATAATATGTATGTATGTATATGTAGTATATCAGTTGTGTTAGCAACCATAATACGAGCTAGAAATGGTTCAGTATGGGGTTAACCAGCCGTGTGGGAATGTGTCCTAATATTTATTTATTTATTTATTTATATATATTCTCAACAAAAAAAGGTAGTTTGTCACTTGCCGGTACTCATAGGGTTGTGCAAGCAAGGGCATACAGATGTAATAGTCACATTTTACATGTTTTTTTAATATTTCATAGGTTTCCACCCAAAAAGACTCTTTGTTGATCTCCATTCTAACTGCCTACGTCGACTCACTTGATTTTCATGATCACCACATTAGTCAGTCGAGCAAATATAATTCGATTCAACAAAGACACAATTTGTAAGCTCTTTTTTCTTGTTATGCAAGCTTACGCAACCCACTCTACGTTCCCACTGCTGGGACTCGGGGCCTTCTCTTTCTAGGAAAGAGGTATAGACCATAACCCACCATGCTGGCCAAGTGCGGGCGAATGTTATGCAAGCGAGAGGATATCATTTTTTTATTGACACGATTCAATAACTTATTGACACAGGCGTTACTTTGCGGAAACCCATTGTAAATAGAAGACAAAATTAAATATTTAGTGTACTTCCGCTGTGATCCGAAATCCAAATTAAGACAAGTAAAGGAAAAATTAACTAAGATTAATTAACTAAGATAAATTAACTAAGATTAATTAAGATTAACGTAACCTATCACAATTCGGAAATTCTTAACTCTACACGTGTTTCGCCTAACCACAAGGCATCATCAGGAGATGCTGACTCTTCGATCTCTCGACTTGTCGTTCGAAGAGTCAGCATCTCGATTGAACAGAATTGTGATAGGTAACGTTAATCTTAATTAATCTTAGTTAATTTTTCCATTACTTGTCTTAATTTGGATTTCGGATTACAGCGGAAGTACACTAAATATTTAATTTTGTCTTCTATTGACACGATTCAATTGCTAAACAAGCAACAGTACTCACAGTATAGCAACTGCTAAAGCTCTCCCCGATGACGTCATACTCGTCCAGATTGTAGCTGTCATAGCTAGCTGCCTCCTCCCCGTCCGAGGGGGGTGAGGCGAGCGCGGGGAGCGGCCGCGGGGGGCTGGGGGACGACACCGTGGACGAGTAGAACGTCGAGTTCGAGATGGGGGAGCGAGGGTCCTGGTGGCACGGGAGATCTGAAAAAAAAAAAAAAATAATAATTAAATTTTGGTTACCATACCGGACTGCCAATCAGAAGGTTCCGTGTTCAATTCCCGGCACGGTCAACGTCTTTGTGCTGGACTAAATTTGTTGGCTGACGGTCTGGGTGTTATATAAATGTATATAGAATATGTATGTATATGTAGTATATCAGTTGTTAGCAATCATAATACGAGCTAGAAATGGTTCAGTATGGGGTTAACCAGCCGTGTATGAAATGTGTCCTAATATCAAAAAAATAAAAAATAAAAAAAAAATCGGCATACAGCCTCATAGGGAAGAGCTTCGACCAACATCTCGCGAGGCTCTCGCTAGATGGATGGATCAGGGGTTGGATACAGAAGGCAGTCACTCGACACGGCGCGTATTGTCCGGAGGTTCCTGTCCCTGTAGCTCCTACCGCCGGTAGCTTGGGCACTGCCACGGTATTTCAGTCATGCTGATCAGGCATAGCCATAGACCACGTCTTTCTATATCTTAATATATATAAATCTCGTGTCCCAATGTTTGTCCTCAACGGACTCCTAAACCACTTAACCGATTATAATAAAATTCGCACACCATGTGCAGTTCGATCCAACTTGAGAGATAGGATAGTTTAAATCTCAAATTATAGTCGCAATTTTAATTTATTGCTAATTATTGTCTGTTATTATTTGACAGTCACAATTATCTGTTCCAAATGATTCTAACAGATGTCGATACCTTTCGACTGGGTTGAGTAAGTAATCAATAGATGGCGCTGTACCCCTAAGTGAGGCAAAACAACGTTTGCCGGGTCAGCTAGTAAACTATAAAAAAAAGAAAATTTACCATCGACACTCCAGTCCATATTGTTAATGTCATCCTTCATTTCCTGCAGAACTTCCTGCATCATCATCAGTAGTTCTTGCTTCTTCTCCCCCTCGGAAAACTTTTCGTTTATCGTCTGCGGATGATAAAAATAGAGGTTTAAAAACTACCGAAATTAAGCAACGGGTTTCAACTGTATACTTAAAAAATAAATATATAAATTCCAAAGTATTATGTCGTTTGACGATGAAGGTTTTTTTTTAAACCAGCAAATGTGCGATACTTTGGGATTTCAACTGAATACCTTGTTGTTGAAATCCCAAAGTATTGCACAAGCTGATTCGCTTCGACCTTCCCTGTGAAGTGCAAAACTTTGGAACTCTCTTCCCGAGTCTCTGTTTTCTGAGATCTTCAAATTTAGAATTAATAGCATATTTTCTAGGTAAGCGTGTAACATCGTAGACCATAGTATTATTTTCGCGTAGAAAACGGTCACACTTACTTACTATTAAAAGTTGGAATGAGTCCAACAGTTTCGATGCTTTCCGAGCACCATCTTCAGCGATGAGTGTTACACGGACCGCCGCCGACGAGATCCGCGCGTGCACTGATGGCTTTAGTTGTATTCCAGTAGCTTGAATTCCATACAATGATACATTTTCTCCATTTAACGACCACTCTTTATAAAGCCATAACATGCACAGTTTCTTCAGTGTCATCATATAGAGTTTACACTGTATTAATAATAATGTAAGTGTGACCATTTTCTATATGGAAATATTAAGATGCCTTACTTGAACAGACCATAGTATTGTTGAACACCAGGCAAGCTGTGGTCAAACGCAAACCTTAAGGTTGTAAAAACCAGTATTACCTCGAACAGCTGTTGTTCATGCACAGCGACGTACTGTATCTTCTTGGGGACGACCTGCAGCTCGCGCGCCATGTCGAACGACGCCAGGATGAACCGCTGCAGGAGCTTTATGTGCACCTGGTAACAATATGCTCGTCTGGATATCTATACGTATGTATTCTACATGTTCGTTACTAGTGATTCTCTGAACTGTGAACCTAACAAACACGATTTCTTAAAACTTTTCTTTTTATAACTAGACTACGGTTTATAAAAATCTAAGTTGCAAAGAGAAATTAACTGTTGTCTGTCTACCTCTATGTTCCCTTTTATAATCCGGTTTTATTTGTATATCCTTATATGTACTATGCGTGCCAACTAAGAATAGGATCGCGCTTGCTTCAACTTCACACGATAACTGTCAAAAAAGTACTGCTAGCAAAGAAAGCGTAAAAAAGAAATTTAATAATTAAATTTTTGGTTCTTAGATATAAATTTAATTAAGGTTTAATTATTCTTGATTTTATTGCTGGATAATTTTGGATTAATTAATTCTACAGGTAAGAAGTACCCAAGGCAAATTAACAACACCTAAAAAAAATCACATGACGAGATTTTGGTTTTGAATAGTTTCGACTTAAGTGCTGTAAGCAGTATGATAAAATATTTTTGTTTGGTACAAAAAGAAGTGACAAAAATGAAAAAGAAATTATATTTTATAAATATGCTTTTACTTTCAAATCCTACTCATTTATAATTAATTTGCCGTCATTAATAATTAATTTGCCGTAAAATGTATAATAAATAGCAAAACAGCGTACATTAAACATATAAACTGAACATAATTTGTTCATAAAATTTTTTGCACACCATACACTTTGGTTATGAAGTTTGCGCGTATTATTGAGCAAGATGGCGGTTTTGACAGTCCTATTCTTAGTTGGCACGCATAGTAAATGCGTGTACTTCATCTTTGTGTATCTGTGTGTGACGTCACAGCCCGCCTCAACAGAAGACCAGCGTTGGTTGCTCTCCGGCAACCAGCATTATGCTGAGTTGTGACCAATTAAAGTTTATTATGTGTCCTATTTTAATTATTATATTTTGTCCTGTGTTTTAATTTGTATTTCTTTCAGAAACAAAATATAGCCTATGTTACTTAGGGATAATGTAGCTTCCCAACAATGAAAGAATTTTTCAAATCAGTTCAGTAGTTTCAGCCTATTCGCGTCAAACAAACTTTTCCTCTTTATAATATTGGTATGGATCTAAAACACACGTTTATAAATTAAATAAATGAATATTCATTTATACAGTGTTGCTAGTTTTTAACCGACTTCAAAAAGGAGGAGGTTATATATTCGACGTGTATGTTTTTTTTTTTTTTTTTATGTATGTTCACCGATTTCTCAGCCGTTTGTGGATCGATTCTCAAAATTCTTTTTTTACTTGAACGAGTATGGTTCTGAATTGGTCCCATTGTCACCAAAACTGGTTCTGATGATGGACTCCTAGGGAAATCGAAGAAAAACCTAAAAAGTTAGGTTATTTTTACGCATGAAGGGAGATTCACGCTCGTTTGGCTGTACTGATATTCATGAAATTTGAGAAGAAAATAGGTAAGACTATGTGTTAACACATACGCTACTTTTTATCCCGAAAATAAATACTATTCCCGTGGGATGCACCAAATAACATATAAATCTTTTTAACTTCTTCACGCTCGAACGGTTGTACTGACATTGATGAAATTTGTAATGAAGGTAGGTTAGACTATGTGTTTACACATAGGCTACTTTTTATCCCGAAAATAATTATTGTTCCCGTGGGATGCACCAATAACACATGACACACTGATTTCGCTAAAATTTGATATAGGGGGTAGACTAGACCTTGTATAACACGAAGGTTACTTTTTATCTTAAAAGTTATTGCTATTCCCGTGGGAAGCCCAAATAACTCGATAACCTATTTTACTTCTTCGCGCTCATACGGCAATACAGATTTCGCTCATAAAATTAGCAGCCTGGCTAACAAAAGTAATCTGACGCGAACATCGAGGCTAAGCAACGGCCCATGCGGCCAGTCTTTGGATGGGTAACCATGCATAGGACCTCCATAAAAAAATGTGATATTTTCATCTGGGCGTTACTGTGCTTCGAATAACACGTTAATTTGTTGGGCCTGGACCACTACTCTTAGTACAAGCAGGGGTCAAACTAAATCAGGGGCTTGAAAAACTCTCGACGCCAGAGCTTGGCCACTTGGGTCATACTTAGTGGAAGAAGGAACTGTAAAATTTGATATATAAGACCCTCGAACGGATAAGGAAAATATTTACGCGCTCGCTTTGCTAGGAGTTATCCCGCTTCGTTCGAATTTCCCCCAGGATTTTCTGGGCTTATGACACTCCAAATATTATATAATTTGTGCTGCTTTGGACTTCAAACGGTTCGAACAAATACGGAGAAAATTTTCGCGCTCGCTTCGCTCGCATCCAGCTCGCTTCGCTCGCAATTGATTCTAGTACGTTTTGACACAACAAACATTATGTAATTTGTGCTGCTTTGGACTTCTTTATGCTCAAACAGTTGGAACAAATACGGTGAAAATTTTCGCGCTCGCTTCGCTCGCGCATAGCTCGTTTCACTCGCATCCACCTCTTTTTGCTCGCACTTGGTT
Source organism: Mellilla xanthometata (assembly GCA_035578125.1). Classification (NCBI taxonomy): domain Eukaryota; kingdom Metazoa; phylum Arthropoda; class Insecta; order Lepidoptera; family Geometridae; genus Mellilla; species Mellilla xanthometata. The sequence goes on along the minus strand of JAPUBQ010000023.1, from coordinate 10,454,836 downwards.
CTAGTAAGTTTTGACACAACAAACATTATGTAATTTGTGCTGCTTTGGACTTCTTTATGTTCAAACGGTTCGAACAAATACGGTGATAATTTTTCGCGCTCGCTTCGCTCGCAATTGGTACTAGTACGTTTTGACACAACAAACATTATGAAATTTGTGCTGCTTTGGACTGTTTTATGCTCAAACGGTTGGGACAAATACGGTGAAAATTTTCGCGCTCGCTTCGCTCGCATTCATCTCTTTTCGCTCGCACTTGGTTCTAGTACGTTTTGATACAACAAACATTATGTAATTTGTGCTGCTTTGGACTTCTTTATGCTCAAACGGTTGAAACAAATACGGTGAAAATTTTCACGCTCGCTTCACTCGCGTATAGCTCGCTTCGCTCGCATCCAACTCGATTCGCTCCCAATTGGTTGCCTGCCTGACACACGCCAAATTTTTTCATCGTGAAGTCTCCATAGCTAAAACTTAAACAAAATATCATTACCAACCACTAAAAATGTAAAAATAAAATTGTTTTAAAAACAAACAACCGACTTCAAAAACACAACTAAAAAGGGAAAAATAATTTTAAGACTAAATCAAATCAAGACTATATAAATAGAATAGGAGAGTTTATTTCATGTACTTATAAAAAACTATTTGCAATTTTTAGTAATCCTGTATTCTTGAAGTCAGATTGTATTTTTATAATTACAAGTTTTAAATGTATATTTTACATTACACCTAAGAAGAAGAGACAAGTAAATAGAACAACTCACCTCACTGAGTCTAGTAGAAAACTCCAGCAAATAACTGTGAACCGATTCAGTAGCAAACTTCACAACGTGGTTCAAGAGATTGCTCCTCTGTCTTACAACCCTATCCGTACGGCCCTTCCCACATGTTTCGCTTGCTGCTTGTATGGGAGTAGAACTGTATGCAGGTGCATGTTTGAGGTCGACTGTACTCAGCAGCTCTGCATCATCCAGTACAAGCCACTGGCTTCTCATGTAGTGCTTCTGGGGAGGATTTGCTGTAACAAGGAAAACAAGTTAATATATAAGCAATATCGAACTAGTGTTTTTTTTTTAGATTCTATAGTTGTTTATAAATTCCTTTATATCCAAAGGTTGCCTGAAAGAGATCGCTTTAAGCGATAAGGCCGCCAATTGGGGCACACTAATTTTCAGTTAATTTATGTGTCCAATAAATAACTTATTGACTCAGGCGTTCATTTGCGGAAATCCATTGTAAATAAAAGACAAAATTAAATATTTAGTGTACTTCCGCTGTGATCCGAAATCCAAATTAAGACAAGTAAAGGAAAAATTAAGATTAACGTTACCTATCACAATTCGGAAATTCTTAACTCTACACGTGTTTCGCCTAACCATAAGGCATCATCAGGAGATGCTGACTCTTCGAACGACAAGTCGAGAGTGTCCAATAAAGAATTTATCTATCTATCTAGTGCTATTTTGACGTTCAGTTAAATATGGTAAAAATAACATTATTCTATACTAGCATCCTGTCCCGGCTTCGCACTGTTTCTAATATAATCTAAGTTGCAAAGAGAAACAAACTATAGCCTATTGTTACTCAGGGATAATATAGCTACCCAGTAGTAAAAGCACGGCCAACATCTTTGTGCTGAACTAAATTACAAATACAAATCATTTATTGATAACACCAAAGTTACATGTCAAATTATTGGCTGTGGGTCTGGGTGTTGAATATCTACGAAAAAAATACTAGCAGATCGTCCCGGCTTCGCACGGGCTATAAAATAATCTAAGTCGCAAAGAGAAACAAACAGGATAATTTAGAGGGATAATGTAGCTTCCCAACAGTGAAAGATTTTTTTAAATCGGTCCATTAGTTTTGGAGCCTATTCTCGTCAAACAAAGAATCAAATTTTCCTTTTTATAATATTGGTATAGACTAATGTTTGCATGGAGGACATTTTGTAGTGCTCGCCTGGTTATGTAATTGTTATTATTATTATTTAATGTTATTAATATTGACACACTTTGCTTGCCCACAGATCGTCCGGAATGCGGCAGACGTGACCAGCCAAATCTCACTTCAAATAAGCAGCCAAAGATATATAGCAATAATTATAAAAAAAAAAACTCACACATAAGCTCCCATTGGTCCATGAGGTCGTTCATATACGACACTAGCTCGCGCATCAGTCTTTGCTTATCATTATCACAGTTCGAGTCTGGCTGGACTGATTCTGATGAATACCTGGAACACAAAGCAAGTCTACATTTAACCTATTGACTCATCAAGTCCCAATTGGCCGCTTTTTTTCATCAAATTTTTTTAGGGTTCCGTACTCAAAAGTCACGTAGGTACGTGATTATATTATTATTACTGAAACTTACTGGTCACTTTTTTCATGTTATTCTTTGGAACCACAGTTTGGAATTGGAACCTCTGTTTGGACCACAGACCAAGTGCTATACAACAAACTACATATTGTTTATTTACGTGTATATTTAGAAAGAAAGAAACAACTTTTTTATTATGACCATTAACATAACGCACAAAATACCAAATAAGTACCTAATATACATATAATTTTAGTGAGTAAACTTTTATTTTGCCTCAACTCAGCATTATGCTGGTTGTCTCACTCTCTTGAGACGGCGTTTGTACTATTGGAACGTGTTATTTTGTGCTTCTCAATAATAAATAATAATTAATTAATTTATTGTGTAATTGAGACACGACAGGGGCTATTAATGATTGATTACCTAAAATCCTCGGAGAAGTATTGTATATGATCACTGAGAAGAACAAACAGAGGCTGCGAGTTGGTATTTAGCTCCTTCATCTGGTGCAGGTCCAGGCAGTTCTGGAAGCAAACAAGGATTCATATGTTTTAGTTCAAGACAAGAGGTTAATCATATCTTCAGCACGTTTACACTAACATAATATTAAACGAATTTATTTAATTATTTTAAAAAAAATCAAGTGAGAGTGGCTCGGTGGTAAAAACGTCTGCTTTTCAATCAGACAGCCCCTAGTTTGGATCAAACCAGGGGATTGGTGTAGACCAATGACTAGTTTTTCAAGTTATGTGTGGATTTGAACTAGTTTTACGGTGAAGGAAAACATTGTGAGGAAACAGACACGTTTGAGGACCACAATATCCGATGACGTGTGTTATCCGCACTTGGCCAAAGTGGTGTAGAGTGGCCTATATCTCTCACCTAGTGAGATAAGGCCCCAAGCCCCAGCAGTGGCATTCTTATTCTTTACACATTTTTTAACTAGTTAATTATATTAAACATTAAAAAAATATGTCACAAAATATTTTGGAGGCAGCCATCTTGAATTTGAGATAATTGACAAGTCGAGAGTGAGGCGCCGCGCTCACCGCACTTGCTTATAAAGGAGCACCTGACTCAACCCCCACCACGCGACCGTTAAATCGTTATGACTAAACTCTCGACTTGTCGTTCGAAGAGTCAGCATCTCCTGATGATGCCTTGTGGTTAGGCGAAACACGTGTAGAGTTAAGAATTTCCGAATTGTGATAGGTAACGTTAATCTTAATTAATCTTAGTTAATTGATCTTATTTAATTAATCTTAGTTAATTAAGCTTGATTAATTGATCTTAGTCGATTTTTCCTTTACTTGTCTTAATTTGGATTTCGGATCACAGCGGAAGTACACTAAATATTTAATTTTGTCTTCTATTTACAATGGATTTCCGCAAAGTAACGCCTGAGTCAATAAGTTAGTTACCGTGCTCCTCTGAAACGGCTTGACTGATTTTTAACAAATTTTATATGCGTAATCAGTAGGTCCAAGAATCGGCTACTATCTATTTTTCATACTCCTAAGTGAGGCAAAACAACGTTTGCCGGGTCAGCTGGTAATTTAAAAAAAAAACTAAAATATAATAAAACAACATTACCTCAGGCGTAAACACAGCTGGCTCTCCGCACCTCCCGCACCCCGCTCCCCTAACCCCGCCCCCGCCCCCACTCCCCTCACTCTCACACTCACTCTTCCCCCCCGTATACAAGCTGAAGGTACTCCAGAAGTCTTCATCACTCTTGGACACCGTCAAACTATCACACACATTGTCACTGAACATATTCTTCCCAACTCTGTCCACAGCATAAAGATACACGCAGTTAAAGTTTTTCAGAATGCTCGCCCGTTTCTGATAAAACTCCGAGTGGATAGACTTCAGCTCCAGGTGGTTGCAGTCTCCAGGCTCGCTCGGTATGTCCGGCGGAATGATGATTTTGAGGCCGTCTCGAAGGAACTGGTTGTTAAGCTCCACCTCCAGGATTGTTGTTAAATCTGTGTCTCCCTGACGAAGGATATCCTGAAATAAATAATAAATAAATATTATTATATTAGAATAAGTTTGAAAGTTGCACCTATGCCAGATAAAATTAAGAGCGGAAGGTATCCTGGTATGGGCAAGTCATGCGAAGAGAGTAGATGTGACTAGGAGAATTATGAATATGATTGTAGAAGGTAGTGGAAGTAGAGGACAACCTAAGAAGATGTGGATGAATTGTGTGAAGTTTCATATCCTCTATCAAAAGGAGTGAATGTATGTCGGCTGACAGAAGAGTGTGGAAGCAAAAAACGGGTTGTGCCGAAAAAGCGAATGCAAAGAAGAAATTATAAATAAATATTAACATAATATACTCAGCAACAGAGTGGTTCATAATTGGAATAAGTTGCCCGAGGAAGTGGTCAGTGCTACATCAGTGAACAGCTTTAAAAACCGACTTGATAGCTGGTTGCAGAAAACAAAAAATCTCTTGCTAACCTATGATCAGTGCACTAGTGAACTTTAAATATTGACATTGAACAGTGGACATTATGTGAACTATTTAAGAAAAATAATTTCAACTCAGTGTGATATAGGCACATTAGCATAATGCTGCTCGCCTATAAATCAAATAAATAAATTAATAAAAAATATTAAGATGAAAATGACACTGTTAACTGCTTACAGTTTTTTTGCTATAAATAGTAAGTAACTAGTAAATAATATCGAAAAAATGGCATAAAGGCCGTGTAAAAAACAACTCTAAGAATAAGAATTAAGTATAAGTTAATTTAGAATTAAGTTTTTGAACCAGTTTTTTTTTTTCATATTGATTATCATTATCTTCGCCTTAATTAAAAACATGTACCAAGCATTTACGCAAAAATAAACCTAACTTAGATCTTAAACCAGCGCTTACCTGAACAGGCAATGTCTCCCAAGCACGCTTGTTGCTCTCCAGCTCCTCCACCAGCTCAAACTCTGAGTCCCCCACCGAGAGGTGTACCTGAGTACTGCTGCCATACTGCACCCTTATCTGGAACACAATTATTTATTTATTTATTTGATTTATAAGCGAGCAGCAATATGCTGATGAGCCTATATCACACTAAGTTGAAATTAAATTTTGAACAGTTCATAAAATGTCCATTGTTCAATGTCAATGTTTAAAGTCCACTGGTGCACTGATCACAGGTTAGCAAGAGATTTTTTTGTTTTCTGCAGCCAGCTATCAAGCCGGTTTTTAAAGCTGTTCACTGACGTAGCACTGACTACTTCCTCGGGCAACTTGATCCAATTGTGAACCACCCTGTTGCTGAGTATATGATGCCCCGTATTTGTGTTGGCAAGATCACACTGGATTTTCTGGTTATGGCTTCTGCTGTTCTCGTAACGATTACAGTTTTTAAAGCAATCTGCTAAATTAGGAAGGTTGCAGAACCCATTAATCATTTTAAAAGTCTCAATAAGATCCCCACGTAACCTTCTTTCTTCCAGTGTTCCAGTTCGAGTATGATAATACAAATATTTTATTTACTTTAAGGTTGTGTACGTACAATAATTATGTAAGAGTGGAAGAAGTAAATAAATTTTGTGCAACGTTCTTGGGACGCTGTGCCCCGCGCTAAGTATCTTGCGATCCTGTGCTACGGGGCTACAGTTTTATCCGCGCCGAACAGCGAACTAGAATATTCTAGTTCGCTGGCGCCGAACAATTTGCTACCTACACACTTACTAACACTTGAATTAACTATTAAAAACTAAAGTTACAAGAAAGAAATACACAAAAAGAATAAGAATAAAAACAAACTAAACTATGACAGAGAAAACAGATGAAAATAAACAAATAGAGTGACAGTCGTGATTTTGACATTTGAAACAAAATAAAGTGTTGCCAGGTTGTGATTATAACTATCCATTTTGTTTAGAGCATTGATTATTATACAATTTATTAATTGACTATATTGCACAGAGTTATTCTAAAATGTCACTGTATGAACTAGTTCCTCAAGAGTAAATTATAATTGTGTGTTAAAGGAAAAAGGATTGGGCAAATTTTACTAACGCGGGATAACAGGTTTGAGTGTGGTGGCGTGTGTATGTATGTGTGCGTGTGCGTGTGTGTATGTTTGTGCGTGTAACTAATCAAGTGGCGGAGTTTTGGAAAATGTGTATGTGAATCGTGTGCTTGTATATGTGTGTGTGAAAGTTTTTTTATTTTATTGTTCACAACAAAAGTGGCGCATGAAAGAGGATTGCATGCGGCAGATATGAGAGTGTTGAGATGGATGTGTGGAGTAACGGGAATAGACAAGGTAAGAAATGAGTATATTAGAGTAAGTTTGAAAGTAGCTCCATTGACATAGAAAGTGAAGAGCGGAAGGTTATCTTGGTATGGGCATGCGATGCGTAGAGAGGAAATGCATGTGACTAGGAGAAGTATGGATATGATTGTACGAGGTAGCGGAAGTAGAGGTCGACCTAGGAAGACGCGGCTGAATTGTGCAAATGAGGATATGAAAGAAAAGGGAGTGAATGTGGATATGACAGCTGACAGAATCGTGTGGAAGAGGAAAACTTGCTGTGCCGACCCCACCTTGGGAAAAGGTTGAGGAAGAAGAAGACGGGTAAATTTTTGTATCCCGGCGCTAAATTTACGCGGTATTTTAAGTTTGACATGTCCTTGTGCGTGTGTTTGAGTGTGTGTATGTGTGTGTCTGTCTGTAGCATCGTAACTCCCGAACGAATGGGCCAATTTTGTTTTAGCTTCTAATGGTCGATAAGTGAATTTTTCGGGAGGGATATTAGCGGAATCGGGAGGAATGAAAATCGGTCTAAGATGGCGGAATACTTTTTTTTAAATCCAAGATGGCCGCCACCAAGATAAATTGTCGGCGATTAGCTAAATTTTGTATGAGGTTCTTGTTATTAAAGGTGAACCCGCCGAGTCGACTTCAGGAGGCGCCCGGCATTCAGAATTCTAATACATCTTGTCTTATATATAAAATTTCCGTGTCACAGTGTTTGCTACCGTACTCCTCCGAAACGGCTTGACCGATTTTTTCCAAATTTTATATGCGTATTCAGTAGGTCTGAGAATCGGCTACTGTATATTTAGAAATAATTATTAAGGCAAAACAACGTTTGCCGGGTCAGCTAGTAGGTTATATTTTACTACCGATTACATGCCTAGGCCAGTATATCCGTTGCCATGGCGACGGTCTAACTATCCAGGGAGACACTCACCCACCGGCCGCCTCGCGGCAACTCCTCAGGCAGCAACCTGCGCGCTAGCAGACAGTGCACGAGTCTCGCCCGCGCCGCTCTGCTGCTCCCTAACACGACGAGAGCAGTGTTACGGACACGTTGCCATGGCGACGGTCTAACTGTCCAGGGAGACACTCACCCACCGGCCGCCTCGCGGCAACTCCTCAGGCAGCAACCTGCGCGCTAGCAGACAGTGCACGAGTCTCGCCCGCGCCGCCCTGCTGCTCCCTAACACCACGAGGGCAGTGTTACGGACACGTTGCCATGGCGACGGTCTAACTGTCCAGGAGACACTCACCCACCGGCCGCCTCGCGGCAACTCCTCAGGCAGCAACCTGCGCGCTAGCAGACAGTGCACGAGTCTCGCCCGCGCCGCCCTGCTGCTCCCTAACACCACGAGGGCAGTGTTACGGACACGTTGCCATGGCGACGGTCTAACTGTCCAGGAGACACTCACCCACCGGCCGCCTCGCGGCAACTCCTCAGGCAGCAACCTGCGCGCTAGCAGACAGTGCACGAGTCTCGCCCGCGCCGCCCTGCTGCTCCCTAACACGACGAGAGCAGTGTTACGGACGCACTGTTGGCCGATGTCTTGTACGAACGTCACGATGCTCGGGTCTGAAAGTTATGAAGATTGGTTTGTTAAGAACGCTTCAACGCACAACCGTTAGAAGTTAGTACGTACGTTGAGGAGTAAAGTTAAGATGAGCAAAATCATGAATGTACAGTTTTATCGATATAAACGGTTAAAATGTATTGATAAAAATAACTCATAGATTGTTTAAAAAAGAAACCCTAGAATATTTAAACCAGTTTGGTACCAGTCGTTGATACGAAGACGTGTGTCATCCGCACTTGGCCAGTAAGATAAATTAAGGCCTCGAGTCTTGGCCGTGGGAACGTATAGCGGGCTGCTTATGCTATGGAGACGGCACAGGACCGAGAACAGTAGCTTCACCTAGTATCGAAGGCCAGGATCCGATTCGGGTCGACGCGCCAACCCAGTAAGTAAGTAAGTATATCGCTTATGCTATATGTACTCACCGAGAGAGATGATATCGCGGATGTCGGCGAGCGCGCGGTGCGTGTCGAGCACGAGGCCGCGCAGCGTGCGCACGCGCGCGCCCACCCGCCGCGACCACGCGTACCCGCCCGCCATCGCGCCTGCAAGGACACGTTCACTATGAGTCACGTTCACTAGTAGCACCTTTTTTTATTTTTTTTCGTGAGGAAATGCATTTACGCATCTCCCGCTACAAGCCTGGGGGAGGCGAGCGGGGTATGTCGGACTCGACGGCCAGAAGGGCCGTCACTACCGACTAAAACCTCACGGTGTCCCATCTCACGACGGGGGCAGGGATGCAGGACCGCACAGCGCATTGCCACTGCTCTCCCCGCCCATGACTAATAGCACCTGTGGTTCGGCTAACTAAGCTGATCTGAGGTGATCAGCGAGGTTAACCAACAGTCAGTGCGGACACTCCTTGGATGGGAGACCGTGCATAAGACTGTCATTTAATAAAAAAGTAGCACCTGTAACTCGGCTAACTAAGCTGATCTGACGTGATCAGCGAGGTTAACCAACAGTCAGTGCGGACACTCTTTGGATGGGAGACCGTGCATACGACTGTCATTTAATAAAAATAAAGTAGCGCCTGTAACTCGACTAACTAAGCTGATCTAACTCGATCAGCGAGGTTAACTAACGGTCGGTGCGGACGCTCTTTGGATGGCAGACCGTACACAAGACCTTAATTTTAAAGTGGCATTTTCGTCTTGGCGGCGATGGGTCAGAAAAACGTGTTAAATTGTGGGTCCAAGAAATGTTGTTCTTCAGTCATATTAGGACCAAAAGAACATTGCTTTTTATCCCCCGACGAAAATGGGGTGTTTTTTTATGATAGATAGGCAAGCGCTTGATAGCGACTCACCTGATGTTAAGTAATGATGCGATCTAGAGTGGAGCGCACTTGCCTAGAAGAAACCGATTCACTCTCGCCTTGAAGACAGCGAGGTTATAGTTCAGAGGGAACAGGGATCCTGGCAAAGAGTTGCACAGTTTAATGGTCCGCACAATATACGTGGAAGCGAAACGCTTCGTGCGCATTTTTGGAACTTCAACTGTGTAGCGGTGCTTCCAAGCCGTCTCCCTGCTCGTCCGATAGTGGAAAGGGGCGGAAAGAATTAGCTGATGCAATTCAGACGCACACTCTCCGAAATGCAACGGATAGAAAATCGACATGTTACTAGTGTTATAAGTGTGTTAGTGCGTGTGCGTGAGTGTGAGTGTGTAAGTATATATGTGTGTGTGTTTGTGTATTCTCTCCGATTCACGGTAGCACCCTGATGAAAATGTTACTTTTTGAAACAAGTCTTATTCATCACTGTATTAAAACTTTCGGAAGGCATATTTGAATAATGTTTATATAACCGGCTATCAAGTCTTATTCATGATCAAACATCCAAAGACTGACCGTTTAGACCGTTGCTTTACCTCGATGATCGCGTCAGATCGCTTTATTTAGCCCCGCTACAGGCGCTTTAATTTTCACTATGCACCTATTATTCAATAGAATGAAATACCTAGCGCTATTTTCGCAACGCACAATGTATGACATCATTCTGAGTCCGACCTATCCACACACTACTTTACTACTATATCTAGATATTCTATTGTACATACATTTATGTATATATAGTATATAAGGATGTCGTCTATTTACTATCAAGCCCGTTAGTAGTTGAGGCATTGGGATTTCCCAGTAACACTTGACTGGTATCAAAACATATACCATATGTACGAGTATGTATATATCTACTAGCTAATACGACAGGCGTTGTCTTGTCTTAACGATGATGATTTAATCCATTTGGTAAAATTAATAAAAAAATGCGGTCTTATCACTAAATATGCTTTATGACTTACAATACCTTTAGTCTTTGAAAAACAATCTGTCACCATAACCTTCCTTCTCCTGACCATAACAAACACAACAAAGAAAAATTGTGAATCAATAATTAAAAACGTCCTTTCTGGATTGTGGTTAAAAAAATCGACCTTGGGCCAATATAATTACGAAAAAATATTAAGTATAAGAAAAATAATATATTGCGAAACAATCAGACTTGTTTATCTTAAAATATAAAAATATTACATTGCAACAAAATGATTTACATTTTATTATTTATCTTTGGTGTTTTGAAAGATCAATCTACAGATAGACTGCAATAGACTGGCTTCGAACAAATTTGAAATTCTATTTTTTCATATTGGATTAGAATCTTAAGTAATGAAAATATATTGACGAAGGTTTATTCAGTGAATATTATTTGTTTTTCTAATAAACCTTTACTTCCGGAAGCCTTGTTATCAAAAGTTTTCTATTTTTCTAGGTAAACGCGTAACAACTTAGACCGTAATATTGCTTAACACCAGGCAAGCTGTAGGCAAATGCAAAACTATCAGTTGTTTTTTTTTTAAACTGCAGCCAAATCTTAGTCAATGTTGTATTAAAAGGAAATTGAATAACAAAATAAGTAAAATATATAGCTAACTGGTTTTAGTGCCGAATAAGAATAAAATAATTGGCCAAATGCATGTCAGGCTCGCGCAGAAAGGGTTCCGTACTATTTCCTATAAAAAATTGTTAGTAAAAGTTTTGACAACTCTCTAAATATTTATTTTAATTTATTTTATTCAAAGAGATATACTTATTTTGTGAATATTTCAAGCGTCAACCAATTTTCCTTATAAAGATCAAGAAAAAAATTGCAATGAGTCATGTTTATTGTATAGGACCCCCTTTAAGTATTTATATTATTCTGGTATATGTATGAACTGTTATAGCGGCAACAAAAAATCATCATTCAACTTTATAAACATAACATAAGAAATCAAACAAACTTCCAAAATCAGCTAAAGACATATCTCACTGCCAAATTCTATTATAAGTAATGTACCAATTTTTTGAAGATGACATAAAATAGACCACACAATGTACAGTTTATGTTACAGTTCAATATTAATTGTTTCAGTATTTTAGGATTTTATCTAGATATAAGTAAATAAATAAGGACATATAAATAAATAAATGAATAAATATTAGGACACTTTCACACACGGCTGGTTAGCCCCATACTGAAACATTTCTAGCTTGTATTATGGTTGCTAACACAACTGATAAACTACATATACATACATACATATTATATATAAATACATATTTAACACCCAGACCAACAGCCAACAAATTTAGTTAAGCACAAAGATGTTGACCGGGCCGGGAATCGAACCCGGAACCTTCTGATTAGCAGACTGGCATGGTAACCTTTACGCCAACGAGGTCGTCAATACATGAATATGTCTACCAATAATAATACATAGATTAAGTTACATATAGCTATACCCTATGCATAGGGTACAGTAATTATGATACTAAATGAATAAATAAATAAAGAGCACAGTTTATGAGATACAGCCTATTGACAGACAGATGGACGGACTGCAAAGTCTAAGGGTTCCGTAAGTATAAAGAAAAATATTTATTAGAAAACTTACATAAACAACATTTTCTAGTGTCTTGAGGTTTCCAAGCTTTAAAATTAACAATCATGTTTCTATGACTATTGTTCTTTATTAATTACACTTATAAAACATTTTTAATCTAACTACTACATAACGAATAAACTGTCACACATTTATGTTTAAACTAAGTGGCTGAGCTCTGGTGTCAAGGTATTTTAAAATACTCGCTAAAAGCACTGACACCATGACAAAACCTGAGCACTTCTGCAAAGAAAAGTAACACTAAACCAAGACGTCACAAAACAAACTAAATAAGGTTACTAACATCAAAAATTAAACTGTCTTATCAGTTTGTTTATATTTGTGTTCATTAACTTCTTACAATAAACTGTACATTGATAGTTCAATACAGAGTGTATGTGTGAACCAGTTTTTTGTTTTTAGGGTTCCGTATCTAAAAACTAAACACAGGACCCTATTACTAAACATCCGTTGTCTGGCTGTCTGTCTGTCTCCAGGCTGTATATTAGAACCCGTGATAGCTAGAAAGATGAAACTTTCACAAGTTATGTATTGTCTGTGCCGCTATAAATAAAAAAAATCATCATTAAAAAAAAGAAACTGGAAATAATATTCTCACATCAATCTGAAAGATCCGTTCACTCGCAACATCAGAAAGATCAAAAGAATAAATATGACCAATGACATTATAAACTGGACTTAACTGTACATTTCTTATCTATGTGTCACCAGAGAAATGCTCATTTAGATAATAAGTTGCTATTTACTCAACAATATCTATGTAGCGGGTCAGCTCAGACCTTTATGTACTATGCTGTTTTTATGGTTCCATACCTAAAAGGGTAAAACGGGGCCCTATTACTAAGCCTCTGATGTCTGTCTGTCACCAGGCTGTATCGCACAAACCATAATAGTTAGCTAGAAAGCTGAAACTTTCACAAGATATGTATATTCCGTGCCGCTATTACAATAAATAAAAAAAGGTAAATATCAAGGGGGGAGGGCATACTATATTGTGTTTTTCCTATTTTTTGGTACCTATATGTCAATATAATGTTTTTCATATAAGATTATAAATTTAATATAAAATAGATATTAAGGGGGGCTCCCATACAAATAACGTTGGTATTTTTTAAGCATTTTTATACTTCATCTTTATAATGACATTTTGTAAAACCTCTGTATTATATTCACAGAATATTTAATTGTGTATTAAGTTCAAAAATAAATAACATAAAATTAATATCTAAGTGGGGGTCTCCATAAAACAATTGTACGGAACCCTTCATAGGCTAGCCCGACTTGCACTTGGCCAATTATTAGATAACGTTTAGATACCAACATAGAACGAGAAGAGCATCACGCGGACTAATCAGCTGTGTGTCAAATGTGTCCTAAAATTTATTTAATATTAGGAAAATTAATCACATCAATCTCAATAACAGTACAAAATGTGAAACAATAACTTTCTAACTAATAACATAGGAATATTCCACGCAGACAGGATGGCACTGTGATAGGTCATGTAGCTTGATAAAAGCTATTAATAATATTGCACAATATTATGCATTATAACCCGAGTCAACACTGTTACTAGTCGTTATAGACTAGACTTCTTATGAAGACAAGAGAAGAATGTCAGCTCAGACAGGCAAATAGCTGCCTCGCATCTCATAGGTCATGGGTTCGATCCCCACCAATAAGGCCGAGCTTTCAGTGACTGTAAGCATTGTGAAGAAACCAAAGCATGGGGGTAGAGTATTTTCTAATGCTCGCTTAACTAGCAACCACTCTCAAGTTGAAAAATGTTTCGCCAACAATCTAACACTTTGTTCTAGCAGCCTCCTTAACAGCCAGTTATTCCAGGCTAGGCATGCTCCACCTTCGGCTACAGTGTTGAGTGGACCATGCTGGTAAAATGCCTAAAAAAACCTCTCACTTGTATAACCAATGAAGGAACTTGCAAATATTTTGTTTATTGATGATATGAGTCATATACATAAGTAGTTCTTGAACAAAAGTACTAGCAACACTGTTTGCCTGATACCAAGACTTTATTAAGCTCATAACTACTGAGTTATGAGCTACTATTATCATTACCAGTAGTAATATAACCAGTAAACCAACTTGAAGAAAGGACTAAACAATTTATTTATTTTCAAATTAGCACCTGCACAAACCAATTTAAATAAAAATATGATTATGATTTCCTTGTGTATGCAAATTCACAATAATTTATGCTGTTGTTTAAAATATGTCTCCAGTAATACACTACCACAACAATAGACATTATCTATTAAACCCAGGACTCACAAACATACTCATATTTTTTTACAATAAATAGGCTTGCGCTTCATCACAATTCACCTGATGGTACCCAATATTATGATCTAAGGTGAGCGCGCTTACCCAGAAAAAACCGGTTCACTCTTGCTTTGAAAACTGCAGGATTGTAGTATTCGGAAAACAGGGAGATTGGCAAAGAATTCCACACCTTCGCGGTTCACCCAATGAAGGTGGAGGCAAACTGCTAACTAGGGTGCAAACTGGGTTTCATTCTTTACATATGCAAAAGGTTTTAAGCCACTGAGGCCCTCTGACATCCCTTAATAACTACTAAACTTGTAATAAGACTAACAGTAACTAACCCACAGGTATATAATATATATAATGCAGTTAAAAATGCGTTAAACTGTTTACTTCTCTGTTATCAATTAAATTTCATTTATTTAGAAGCTAATGAAACAGTAGGCACATAACTTAAAAATCTCAATACCACTATTTAACAGGAAATCCGTGACCTATTTTGAAAGCTGTCTTACTAAAGTACAAAGTACATTCAAGATAGAGAATAGGCACTAACCAAGGCTGGCCGAGAAAGTTAAAGATAACCTTTACGGACAACTACCTTGGACGAGCATAAACATCTGACACATTTTTATTAAAGTTTTGTAGATAATTTTTGTAGTAAACAACAGATTTCCTACTTTCACTCACATTCAAGTTACTATAAGAATAGAGCATATTCTAGTGGTCTCCTTGCTAACTACCATCCTCTCGTAGAAAATCTGTCACCAAACACCTAACAGTCTGTTCTAGCAGACACCTTAAGAACTATTAATACCAAATTAGGCATTCTTTTCTTCAAATAAAAGTACCATAACATCTAACACAAAGACTGTGGAACAGCTATGCCAGGGATTCAAGACTGTATTTATTTATTTATTTGATTTATAGGCGAGCAGCAAAATGCTGATATGCCTATATCACACTGAGTTGAAATTAAATTTTTAACAGTTCATAAAATGTACATTGTACTATGTCAATGTTTAAAGTCCACTGGTGCACTGATCACAGGTTAGCAAGAGATTTTTTTGTTTTCTGCAGCCAGCTATCAAGTCGGTTTTTAAAGTAGTAGTCTGTTATCTTAAAGAGTTTGGATGGCTTGTGTAGGCTGGTAGGGGGAAATGCAATATGCCTCCTGCGGGTTGTCAGTGCAGGCCTGACCACCCCCATCAAAGAAGAGGAATAGGTATGTTTCACTTCTCCTCCCGTGGGGCCCCTTGTCGAGGCGGGGGGGGGGGGGGGCTCAGTAACTAAGCCTGGTCACCCACAGTGAAGCGAAGAGGGTTCCTGAGGCGGGCCACTCCCTGGACTTATTTTCCCAGTACGCAAGTTCTAGATGGAGTGGCACCAGTAGGTTGCGGGGCCTCGCTCTGGGGGTGTGGTTTGGGAGGCACCGCAGCCGAAGGTGTGGGGCCGCGGCAGGAGAGAACGCGCCAGGGTTGTTCGGCGTCCATTGCACTCACGGTCCCCGAGGTGGTTGCGGTGCACACGTGGTGCACTGCAAGGGGAGTCATCCCCCGAGGAGGAGTCTCGCAGGGAAGCCCTCACCCCACCCTTTCCGGTGAGGAGGCCATCGTGAGGTTTTAGTCGGTAGTGATGCCCTGGTGGCATCGAGTCCGACATACCCCACCCGGGTGTGGTGGGCATGCATAAATACATTTCCTCATGTAAAAAAAAGTATGTTTCACTTCTAGCCACACACATACGTCTTTGACTGCGCCGGCGTACGGCGTACGGCGAATTCCGACCAGTGATCGATAGGGTAAAAGAATTCCGTTAAAAGATAGATTAAATACTCTAGAGATCATAAGAAAAAATGGTTTTATGAAAGATTACGAACTATTATTTGAAAATATGCACATAATTGTATTTTATAATAGCTTTTTAATACCTAAATTTGGATTTTAACTGTTACGACTGAAAATTAACTAAAAGCTCCGTTTTCCGACCGACCGACTACAAATATCCCTGTATCCGACCGCTGAGTAGCTAGATTCCGACCAGCCAAATATTTCGTACTAAAATCAACTTTATGACATTAGAGATAGAGTGGAAATTCGTAAAAAAAAAAAACAACCATGCTAAATAATATTTGAACATTTATTAGGAATTTGACACAGTAATAACAAAAAGTAACTCTAGTTGTTTTAAATGTTGGGAAAAAAATTATATACTTATACGTAATTACTTAGGAAAGTCAGATCGCTGCATCTTCTTCCCGCAATTCACGGACATCGTTACGACAACATTTTTCTGAAGGATAAAATACTCCTACATCCAACACCCAGTAGACGATGGGAAGCATTGGGGTAAAAGGCTGCCAGAATGATCCCATGTTATTTACAGTAGTTCTCTTAAATTAATATTAATATGCGACGAATGACCATCCAGAAAAAGAACCACTGGCATTTGGATTCCTTTTTCTTTTAACCATGGGTGAAAGACATTTGTCATGTATTCATAAAATGCCTCACTCGTCATCCACCCAGAATCTGTGTCCCATTCCCCACCCTTTAGGTATGTTGGCTGTGATGTGCGATGGAACATAGCGTTTATATAGAAACATAATCAATGGTGGCGGTATTGCCCCATCAGCAGCTATTGAAAGTAAAACTGTCAAATACTCTTTCTGGTGGTTGGCAGTTCGACTGTACACTTTTTTCGAGCCTTTTCTGACCAGTACTAGCTTTTCCTGGGGCGACAGATAGAATCCGCTCTCATCACAATTGAAGATACGTTTAGGGTCCAGGAAAATATTGCCGTATTTTTGAAAACCAGTTTCTAATATTTTCTTCCGAAACTATCGCTTTGCATGTCGTGAGCGATCGTGGGACTCTTTTCGAAAGACTCTTTTACTGACAGATGAAAAGCAACCGAGTTGGACGGAAACAGGGGTAAAGGAAACAAATCGCATCAAGATTCCGACCAAACCTATATTTTCGTAATAAAGCCCCTAAACCGAAATTGATATTAATTTTTAGTTCATTTCCATTCCACACACACTTATAAAGATATGACAATTTCGTCGTTATGCAATTATGTGTCAAAAACGTAAAATATAAGGTTTTAAAACAAGACCGGTCTTTGTAAATGAATCGCAAATAAATAAAAAAATAGTGTTAGTTTAAATGTATATTACAAAAAATCCATTGTATTACACTGTATGCGACCAATGTTAACCACATTGGTCGCATACAGGTGTAATATTTAAGGATAGCGTTTAGAATAAATAACTAAATACGAAACCTCCACAAAATAACATGCATAATAGAAAATTACTTTCATTTACAAAGTGCGAAATTCCTTTTACCGACCGATTCGGTCGGATTTCGGAATGTTGTTGTTTTGTAATGCTCCTCATTCCATCCATAATTTATTGCCCAAAAAATCTTATAATAATACGCAATTTTTGCATGTATATATAGTAATATTAATAATTGAATACACCAATAAAACGTTTAAAGTAAATAAACCACAAACTTAACAAAGTATTTAGCGTAAAAATCCAGATGTTTATTTTCACCGATTTATGTTTTTTTCGCATTCAATCCAATACAAACTACACCCTTGCCTAGGTTTTGTTGAACTGACGAAATGTTGGTTAACATTTGAAACACAAGTTTTGACAGATGATGAACAGTAAATTTTTGGATCGATATTGTTCCGTTTCACGAGTGTCGCGCGTATTTTAACAGTTTTAGCTAATAAAAATCAAAATGGTCGGATAAAGGAGCCTAGTCGGAAACCGGTGCCATTATGTTATTGTGTAAAAATCTTGGTTTATTATTATTATGGGAAACAGTGATTTCTAACTACATTTTAATGTGGAAAATTTCATGCAACACTGTAATAATTAACATTAAATTAATAGTTAAATATAGTTTGACTTAATTCACACACAAATTTTAACATAGTTAGGAGAATCTCAGATGTCTTGAGTTTGATTTCTGCTTAATATCCAGACTTATAATTTGTATATACATCCTAAAATAATTCAAGTATATTTTTACTAAATTTTGTATACTGTAATGTAAGGCATCTTAATTTTGCCGCGTCGTCAACGGTCACACTAACATTACCTATTATTAAAAGTTGGAATAAGTCCAACAAATAATAAACATTTTAAACGTCTTGTTAACCTGTGATCAGTGCACTAGTGAACTTTAAACATTGACATTGAACAGTGGACATTATGTGAACTATTAAAATAAATAATTTCAACTCAGTGTGATATAGGCATATCAGCATAATGCTGCTCGCCTATAAATCAAATAAATAAATAAATTTTCACTATTTTTTTATTAAGTGTAGAACAAGTAGTTTAATAATAAATAACAACTTTCAGAGGCAGTAGTAGGCTCAGGCAACACAGGCGAATGTCGAAACAGGAATTGCAAAATTCTTACCTACAAAACATTTGCAGTAGGTATCAGGTGTCAAATTGTAGAAACCTGTTCACATGGATAGTTATGTTTCCAACATTATAAGTAAATATAAGCTTCTATAGTAAAACCGGTAATCGATACTACTCGTCTAGATTTTAAACATTTGAAATGAAGGTAAAACGTAGATCCCTATCAATTTTCACCGCTATTTTACAGCTAAAATTATTGCAATAGCAACAATATCCGCTAATTATCGTAATGAGAGGACGATATGAAGGAATTACGACATAAACTCACTTACCTAGACTTCTTGTACACTGTGAAAACTTAAGAAATTCCTAGTTAGAGTTTTTTCGCACCACTACAGTTGATTCGCACAATTTTCTCTTCAATATATCATGAACACGGCACAATTAAGGTCAACATCGTAGTTAAACTTAAACTAGGGCGTTAACAATGTACTTTTGCACTAGAATTGCACTGGGGAAAGTAAATTAATGCACAAAAATACAAACAAATATTTAGCATCTGCAATCATTCTGCAATCAAGGCAGACAGTGTGACCATTTAATTATAAGTGAACATACCATAACAAATTGCTACAGTCTATCACACAATATGAAAACTGTTAAGGTACAAATTGAACTCAATAAATTTTTACTTGTAATGCCTCTACGAATGTAACCCACTTTGCCATTATTGTTGATCATATTGCATTCAAACATAATGAAATCATAACTTTCGATAATGTCAAAATATTGTTCATTCAACCAATCAATATATTTTAGGGGCTGGGCTCAGTCTGCGGAGATTTTGACGTGACAACGTCTTAAATTAGGTTGCGGCTGGGAGTCACTTATGAAAAAGTGTAACGCCCGGTAACGTTACGATGAGTCACCGAACGAGAGAGAGGCCCGCCGAATGCCTTGCGTCTCTCTCCCACTCAACTATGATCGGTCTGCCGCGCGCGCAGCACGCGGCAGACGTTGTCAGGTAAAATCTTCGCCCGTAAAACCGACTTTACAGGCAACCATTTTTTTAGAATATATTTTTATCCTTGACCAAACCCTTGACCTCCCCATAACATGTGACTTTCGCCTCCTGCTCTGGTCTAAAATGTCTTTTAGATCTTTTTCTCTTTGATTTTATTTTTCCTTTTATGCTGTTACAATTTTGTACAAAATTACAAAAACACTATATAATTAAGTTTGTTTATTAGTAAAATAAAAAAATACTACAACGAAAAACTGTTTTTTTCTTAAAATTTTAATAGTTTTAAAATCATCGGCAACATCATATTATTAAAACTAAATTATCGATGTAATCGACATACGTAAGACCTTGTAATTTGTCATATTATTATTATTATTATATGTTACTCTACTAGCTACATTTGCTAGTAAGACTAACATTTTCTAAAACTGGTCACATTTATTGTCAGTTCTTTAGAAGTGGCATTGACAGCAAAAAGAAGATAAAATAATTGTTTCCTATAAATTGGCTTCTCACTTTAGTGTAATTCGCCTACCGCTGTAATTTATGCTAATAAAATTCTTAAGGCTTTTCCAGTGAAAATCTTAATACATTTGACAAAAGGTTTGCCTAAAATATTTATTTTAATTAGAGGCCTAGGCATGAGGCCTGTATAATTTTGCCCCACTATAGAGATTATTGTGAGTGGCACTACACAAGCAAATGAGCGATTTTATACAACATAATGAGATAAAAATTGGCGGGAATATAGAAACTGTTCGCACCTAAACTGGTAATACAGCGTGTACTCGTAATATAATGTACGTAGTTAGGAATCGGGAGCGCTTCAATATCTTTTTAAAAACTATTATAAAATTAAACTACTTAAAATAGGTGTTGAGTGTCGAAGATTTTATTCTAAACTGATCTTAATGCTAGGTCTTATTTCTAATGAAATGTTTGCTGATACGGCAAAGCCCGGGTGGCCGGATTCTATGAATCGTCGCTATGCCGCATCAGCTTTCATACAGGGTTATATGCTTATACTTAAGACTACAGGGTTATATGTTTATATATCTACGACTATGGGAATATAACTCCTTCCCCCTCAGCTCGAAGTTCACGGGAAACGGAGTTTTCCGAGAACTTCGCTCACAAATTGTGGCCCCCAAAATACAATAGTCTGGTGTGGACTAGGTGATTAGAGGCTACGGAACTATGCTAGATTACATTTTCTTATGCTAATTCTTATTACTAGTGTTGTCTCCGCAATACGCGTCTCCTGCTTCGAGGGTGAGCAGAGGCAACGAGCTTATATTAATTACAATCGGGTAGTTAGTAAAATAGGGTTTTCATTTACATTTTCATTATCGTTTACACTGATTTCATGATTTTCACGAGATTTTCGCACGAGGGGCACTATTTTTGACCATATTAGGTATACCGAAAGTATTAAAACCATTAGATAGAGAACACTTGTGGCAATGCCAAGACTTTTCACTTCACTTTTCACATTTGGGTTATGGGCACTTTTCACACTTTTCTTTAGTATATAGTTCAGGTGTTGTATGTCATCCAGGTTAACGCCTTGCAAGTCTACGGTTTCGGTTTCTTCTGTAATCTTTTCTGGTAAAACAGGTAAATGTATAACAGGCACGTAGTTATATATATTTCTTGATTCAAGAAAGCGGTTTGCTCGTAGTTGTAGAGTACCAATTGTAACGTCGCAGGGTTTTTGAATAGTAAGGATGTATGTACCTTTCAATGGCTTCTGTGTGACGTCATCTCTGCATTTTTGTGTAAGTACTTTCTTATGTTTAGAGAATATAATCCAACTGTTATCAGAGATTTTCTGAGTCTTCAAATCTTCAGTAATGACTTGTCGCAAGGTACATTTCGATACGTTTTGTCGATATTTCATTAGTTGTTCTATACAGGTTTCTCTGGTATACGGGACGACGTCGTTTTCGGAGCAAAGGTACTCTTTGGCTGTTACCTCTTTACATCTTCGGGCAATCGTTCGGTAGCTTTTCTCACCCTGGAGTAAGTAAGGATATTCGGGGATGATGGTAAGGGTATTTTCGGTGGAGTGGTTAAGCATGGGTAATGGGTACAATTTGTAATATATATAACATTCTTTCTCTACAAGTGGGACGTCAATAATAAATCTTATGCTACTGTTCTTAAGGTAGGTTTTTACAGAAAACGTTTCCTCTAAATTAATTAAGTTCTTATCATTAACAGGATACATGAGGCTACCGTAGGTACTAATTTCGTTTAACAGTGTCAGTAGCTCTACAGAGTCTATTACAGTTTTGTGCAATACTGATACTTTACTAAGGGCTAAAGCTGTCTCTACATCGCTTAGTCTAATCGAAATGGTACGGAAGTTATTTATAAAAAGGTTAAATATATTTGTTATATGGAACATAAGTAATTCATCGTTTTCCTTTGATTTTATAAACATTTCTATTTTACTAATTCTATCGTTTATAATCTTAGTGTTCTCATTTACAATTTTACTTGAATTGACTATGTGGTCCAACATTTCGGAAATAATGGTGATCTTATTAGAAATAGCTTGCTCGCGAGTTATTGTATCTGTTAATAACTGTTCGAAATGGATAGCGTCGTCGTTATCTAGATTTCCTGTTATGACTTTGATTAGAGAGCCTAGTGGATTCATAAGACCGCGTTTTACGCGCTTACTCGGGATTAACTGTTGTAATTTCTCTGTAGCTTCATCGCGGATGTAATTTATTTGTAACTGGAAATCTTTTAGTTTATTAATAATGGAGGAAACATTTTTAGAAGAGGATAATTTAGCACAAAATTTAGAGTATTGTTTCGTGTTAAATTGTAAGTCAGAAGTTATACCTGTTAAATCTATAGTTTTTATAATTGACCAGTTTTCGTATTGTAGAAACGCACGGCCTTGCTTTACTGGGAGAAGACCTGGGTTTTCAGTTATTTCTTGAAGTTGAAGGCCCTGGCTCGGGAGGTCTTGGGCTTGGATGACCATCGCCGTCATCAGGAGGAAGCACCATCTGTGGAGGGCGTTTTATGTTTCTAATTGGGACCTTAGTATCTCTGTCTCTGATTTTTATGGATACTACGTTTAGTTGTGCTTTACCGGTTACTATTGCTTTTTGGTATTTTGGTTTATACTTCAATTGTCTTTTATTTACTGCTCTTGCGTGTAGCTCTTGACCTTCTTTAAAGGCTGGTAAAATCTCAGATAAGGTCGAATGGAGTCGCTCTACTACTGTAAAATATGATTTTGATTCTATTGGAAATATGTCTATGAAAAGTTCTTGGAACGGGGCGTCTTGCGTTTCGGTTAGTTGTAAAAATGGTTTAAGGGGTTTACGATCGTACTTAGAGGCTCTACATTTATCACACGAATTAATTACTGCTGCGACGGTTTCGCGCATATCTGGCCAAAAATAGTTTCTTTTTATTCGTTTTACTGTTTCTGTTATACCGCGATGACAAGTTTTTCCTTCGTGTAATTTTTTTATTATAAGCTTCTGTTCATCCTCACCTTCGACATTTATTACTCGTTCGGTACATTCCTGGAAGTTAATTGAGTCCTTTTTAAATAATGACGTCACAATGTTACTAAATTCGCGTCGGAGTTGAGGCGTTTCGAAATATATGAAATATTTTAACTTTGGTTTTATGTACTTTTTTAGAAACGTACAGATAAAATCGGGTTTTCCGTGAGGTAGAAATACTTCTAAGATTTTTTGATGTTTTGTGGATAAATCGGTCATTTGCAATTCATTTTCATATTTGTGGAACACTAGTATTTGATTTGGTTTGGTGTCTATGGCTTCATGTAGTATTGGTATGCCTAATGATTCTAAGTCTCTACCAGATTGTATTGTTTCGGTAG
Source organism: Mellilla xanthometata (assembly GCA_035578125.1). Lineage (NCBI taxonomy): Eukaryota > Metazoa > Arthropoda > Insecta > Lepidoptera > Geometridae > Mellilla > Mellilla xanthometata. The sequence continues at coordinate 10,431,127 of JAPUBQ010000023.1, read as the reverse complement.
CGCTGGAGCTTGAATCCGTGCGCACTAAACATTCGGGTTCCTTTTTAAATATATTATCTATTGTATCAGAGTCAGAAACAGTGATGGGGCTGTCAGTTTCGGTCCTTTCAGAGTCTGAAATAGATATTGTATCTGAGTGATCGCGGTCGGCGTTGGAGTCACGGTTTTCTAAATTAACTATCATTGGTATATCGTCACCGAGTTCGTCAGTACTTAATGCATTAAGTTTTAGGTGTGACAGTGAGTCCGCGTTAGCGTTTAACTGCTCGTTCTTGTGTTTTAGTTGTTCTACTTCTACTTCAGCCAAAACGGTAGTATAGTTTATATCGCATTTTATATTTTCGTTGAGTTGAGGTGGTTCGTTGATAAGCGGTTTCTTACAGTTTACCGGTAGTTTCACGCGGTTTTCACTACACGAAGTTAAATTTAGGACCTGGTCACTGTCGAGTTTGATGGGGATCGAGGCGCGTTTAGTTTTGAAAATTCGATTTTCTAAATCTATTTTAGCGTCAAGTTTAAGCATCAAATCTAATCCAATCACGCCGTCATATTTTGGGTCTACTTCGTAGATATAAAACTTTTGTTCGCAGTCCGCATTAAAAGCCGAAAAGAGTGGGATGTTAATTACTTCTTTATGCGCGCTAGAGGCATGCGTACTATTAACTGTAAACAATTTATAAGACTTGTACGCTGCGTAGTACTGATCGGCTTTAGATGGGCTAATGAAACATTTGCTACTACCACAATCTATCATAAATTTGCTGTTTATTTCAGGGATATTCATGTATGGTAATTTTCGAGAACGGTCGTAATTTAGTTCAACTACCTCGGGCTTTTGGACAAAGGTAATACAATAATTTTCCGCACTTATCTGTTCTTCCTTTTCGTCAGGATCCATTTCCGGTTGGCAAGGCTGCTCGGCGCCAGCTTCGGTGTAATAATTAGCGTCGATTGCCTGTTGCTCGTCGTATGTGCCATATATAGGGGTGTTATAATCGTAAGGCATGTACATACCTTCTTCCATTACTTGCATCTCGTTAATGGGTACCTTTGGCAGGGCTGGTGCAGTTCTCATTGTCACGTCGCCTGAAAATAGCTGTGGTGGTCGATAGCTCTGAGGTTGCGGGGGTTGATACCCGAATTGTCCCGGCTGTGGTCTGAAGCCAAACTGTTGGGGTCTATATCCAAACTGTCCTACTTGAGGTCTAAACCCACCTTGATTCATTTGTAGCGGAGGTCGATACCCAAACGGTGCTGCTTGGGGTTGCGGAGTATACTGGTGAGCTTGAAAGTTTGGTTTGAAGCCCGACTGCATCGGATGTCGTATAGGTTGCGAGGTAAATAACTGTGGCCTATACTGACCTTGATTTGGGACTCCGAATTTAAATTGTGGAGAAGCTTGAGGCGGAGGTTTCCAGTTTACTGTGTTTTGGTTATTTAAGAGTTTAGCTTTTATCTGATATTGCTCATGGAAATTCACCTCTTCTATTACCTGTTTTAAGGCGTCCTCTAGGTTTTTCGGATTTTTCAAACGTATGACCCTGACCATATGCTCTGGGAGATTGTATAAGAATACATTAAGGGCTGTGTTGTTATGTATTAGTCTTTTAGCGTTTTTTACTTCGTCTGAATTTATTAAATTTTGGTTAATTTTTGCAAAAAGGGTGGCCCTTACGTTTTGAATGCGGCCGCAGAATTCTAGGTACGTTTCTCCGGATTTTAACTTCATCGATTCTAATTCGATGGCCACTGACTCCTCGCTGCGAGGGTCTCCAAAATGTTGAATTAGTAGTTCTCTCAGGTTGTCGTAATTTAAAAAATCTTCCCTCTCACTGACTAACGCGGCGGCCTTCCCTTTTAATTTGCTAGTGATGCATTGCATCAGATACTCGTTTCGCTGATTACTTCCTTGGAAATGTTGGATAACATACTCGCACTTTTTTAAGAACAATGTTAACGTATTCGCGTCACCCTCATATTCAGGAATTAGTTTTAACATATCCCTTAGAAGGGGAGGTGCTAATTGCGCTGCGTTGTCAACCATTTTTCTTAGTAAGTATAACACAAAAAAAAAAAAAAAAAACTAAAAATATCTAAACACTATGTGCGGTTTAAGTCGCGTTAACCTAATCTATAATTACTTAAAAATACAATTTCTTAACTAAAACGAGCAATTTTCGCTACGTTTTCCTTAATTTAATGTGTGCAGTTTCAGTCACAATTTTCTTAACTAAAACGAGCAATTTTCGCTACGTTTTCCTTAATTTAATGTGTGCAGTTTCAGTCACAAACTTAAACTAAATGTGTGATTTTAACACAAGATATTGGATGGGAATGGGTGGAACAAGCGGAGGATTTTACTCTGGGTGTGCCACTTACATGCCCCGCATCGCCGACGTCCAACTCATTTATTTGGTTCGTGGATAATCGGAGTGGCTCCACGCGATGCTGCTAGCCACCAATGCTGCCACGCTCGTACACTTTTCACGGATTCTACGCTCGGTACTCGCGATGACAGCAGCCGATTATCCTACCGGCTGCGCCAGTTAGGAATCGGGAGCGCTTCAATATCTTTTTAAAAACTATTATAAAATTAAACTACTTAAAATAGGTGTTGAGTGTCGAAGATTTTATTCTAAACTGATCTTAATGCTAGGTCTTATTTCTAATGAAATGTTTGCTGATACGGCAAAGCCCGGGTGGCCGGATTCTATGAATCGTCGCTATGCCGCATCAGCTTTCATACAGGGTTATATGCTTATACTTAAGACTACAGGGTTATATGTTTATATATCTACGACTATGGGAATATAACTACGTTGTACATTGTTTACTCTTGAAAGATTGATTTTATTTTTATAATGTAGGTAACTCTTTTGCAAGTTCACTTTCTCTCAATTTTTTAATTCAGACGGTAGGTAGGTATTTTACAAAAAGTTAGTTTCCAGCTAAATTAAGCTGCCATTCATACGATAGATTCGGGGCTGAAGCTGGGAGCTAAGAATCTGTCCAGGATAACACAAAACTACATAAAACGATTAATGATTGTAGCCTACAGGCTGTAGATATACAGTCAGAGTCTCACACGCATGCAAAAAGCTGCGAGCGGCGCACACAGACGCCACCTACATGTGACAAACGACAACTTACACCAAGATAAGAACCGATGCACAAAACTAAGAGTCAACCGCTGACCCAGTTCCGTCGCCCAGTAAAAATAGCGGCCGACTATAGCTCAAACACTATTTTTAGTTCGTATCACAATAATCTAAAATCACACAGCGTTATCTCGTTTGTTTTTTTATCAGCATAGTCGGGATAGTCTGCGATACCCGCTGCGCAAGGCAACACGAGTCAAGAAATCGATAGCGCTCCGGGGCTCAGTCGCCTGCCTCCCCGAACACAGTCCGCTTAGTTCTCGCTAGATATTTTAGTTTAGTAAACAAGGGAACATGTTATATTAGTTTTTAAACAGTTTGTAAAAATGGAGAGTGGCGTCAAGAGGTATATTAGGAGTGAATCGGCTAGCTGTGCCCACATGGTGGAAGAGAACGCGGCTAACAACAGGAAAGCGACGGACCCCCACGAGAAGCTGAAGGCTCTGTTGAATTCCCCGGAGGACGACACGGACGACTCCCTGCCCCCGACGGACGCGCCCAAGTTCGGGACAGTTATCCACAATAGGATTTTCGTGGGGGGTTTCTCTCTGACGACGACGGATGAGGACCTCTGGAAGTTCTTCTCGACGTTTGCGACGGTGACGGCGGCCAGGGTGATCTACGACCGAGCTGGTGTCTCCAAGTGCTACGGGTTCGTGACGTTCGCCAGCCCGCGGGTCGCCAGGCTCATCGTCAAGCAGGTGAGTTCTTTGTTCGCGTGATCAATAAGCCTCGACGTGGGCTCAGTGCTGCTAGTATCAATTGTATATGAGGTGGCTTGCCGAAAACTGGATAATGTTGAGAGAAATTTCAGATATTACTGTTATTTATGTAAGTAGTATTATTTTTACTTTTTTTGGTTTCAAATTTGAAACAAAAAAAAAACTGTTTGTGTCGGTAAATCTATTAATTAGTCTACAAATTTTTAGCTAATGTAACTTTCTAAAATTATATATAGTATTATTTTATTTGTTTAATTCATGATTTTGGTGTGTGATAATTTTGTGGTACAATTTTTGCCCTGTGATTTTTGGAATATCTTAGCTGTTGGGAAAATCTAAAATGTTTTTCTTACAATACGTGAATGTATTTTTTCGTACACTGACTTCGTGAATTAAAAGGACACATTAATTAACAAAAAAGTGAAAATTTTCTAATAATCCTAATCAAACAATACATTATATATATAAAGAAAATGTATATTTTATCATATTTTTTTTTTCATTTCTTTTTTTTTTCAATGTTTATTCAATAAAAAAATTACATTTAATTTATTTTGTATCAGTTTTATTATTATATACAGTGTAAACTCTATGTAACGTCACTCGATTTAACGACAAACTCTCTATAGCGTCGAAATCAATTGGCTTTAGTTGGTTTAGCTTGTATTCCATACAATGATACATTCTCTCCATTTTACAACCACTCTCCATAACACCATAAAATGAACAGTCCCTTCAGTATCGTTATATAGAGTTTACAGTGTATTTTAAGAAATTGATTAGATTCTAAAATATTTTTTTTACAAAAATCACTAAACTTCTGGATAAAGTCATAGCTAATACGTACGTACTTTTTTCGTAAGTTAAAAAATGTTGTCCTCTGTTGTTCCTTATTTTTTTTTTAGTATTTAAAATAAAGCACGCCATAAAAGCGGTCATAATACGCGTACGTTTTCCGGGGCATGCTTTGTTTCGGTTCAAAATCGTTGGTTCGACGCGAAAAGGTCAAAAGCATTGCGAGGGTGTATTTTAGTGAAATGCTTTGTCGGACTCAGACCTACTGGCCGTTAAATTATACCTACGTCACAGATTAAACAGTAGGTCTTACAGCCTACACTTTCTGAAAGGTTAAAAATGAGTTTATTGATTATATATGATTTATAGACACAATATTTTCCTTAGAGTTTCTATGCGTAATTTGTCTAGATATTTGACTTATTCTATCTCACGGTTGAAAAAAAAATAGTGACTAACGTTTTTATTTCAACATCAAGTCGTAAATTTTAAATTAAAAATAATTCCAGACTAGTTACGACCCTCTTTCCTTCGTCCAGTGTTGCCTACGCATTTATTACTTAAAAATCCCTCAAACCATTTGTTTACGAGTCCATTTGTCGTAAGTATTTCAAAAATTTAAATATTCAAAAAAATCTTTGGAATTGAATTGCCAAAATTGATGCGCAAAACGGCGGCTTGAAAATTCCCGACACTAGAGATCAACCACTCATACGAAATGAAAGAGTACGTAACAAAATTACTAGAAACAGGACTTTATTGGCTATATATAAATGGCATACTTTTTAAGGCAAGTCACACTACAATCATTACTTAAATACTTAAAAAGACGAGATAAATAAAACTTTAAAATTGCATTAAATATTCGACACAGTCGATTTTCCATGTTTATTAAGGTGATCAATTCGATGACTTCTAAAAAGTCTGGTAAAATCCATAATTAAACTTTGCTAATTACAGTTTGCTTTCATATTGATATATCTGATTGATACCAAAATATGTCTTAATATTTAAAGTTGTTCATTAGACGGTCTTTATACAATTTTTTCGATATTTTTTTATCGTTTACGATTTAAAATTACAAAACAAACTGTAAATTAAAGATTTCACCCTTGTCATCGCGTTAAATTTTAAATACCTACCTATACTACATTTTAGTATTAAAAAGTCCATTATTAAATGCTATCTTTTACTATTTAAAAAAACCCATTATTCAATTTTAAATACCTGTACAACCTTACACTAAGAAGTTCATTATTACATTTTAAAAACCTATACTACCTTTTACTATTAAAAAAGTCCTTTATTAAATAAAGACATGCCCTTGTTTTCGCATTAAATTTAAAATATCTATATGTACTACTTTTTAATACCTATACTACTTATAACAAGTCAATACTAAATAAAGACATTGAACTTGGTAGGCATAAATAATCAAACCATAAAATCCGTGGCTATCTAGGCACCCTATGTGTTACGGCCTGCTATCAGATAAGGCTATCTGCTTATCAGCGAGCGACAGTAACTGATCACCGCGCGGTGACAGGTGATATATCGCGAGCCTAACAAGGCCTTGCTTATCTAGCTATGTTTTGGGGTGCGCTTGATTGCAAATGTAACCAAACCAGATTAAAATAAGAATGTAGGTTCAGTTGCACCATATAAGTCGTCTATGTGGCCAAGCTCAGCATAAGCGTAATTATAATAACGTCACAATACGTTCATACACACATCTTCGGATATTGTTGAAGCGTTTCGCTTCCACATATATTGTACGGACCATAGAACTGCAGAACTCATTGCCGGAATCCCTTTTCCCTTTGAACTATAACCTCGCTGTCTTCAAGGCGAGAGTGAATCGGTTTCATATAGGCAAGCGCGCTTCACCCTAGATCGCAAAATCATAAAAAAAAATTGCAGTCCCAAAAACATGTCGGTTTCTTCACGATGTTTTCCCTCACCGTAAAGCGAGTGCAAATCAACACATAACTTGAAAAACAAATCATAAGCGTATGACTTGTTTTTCAAGTTTCATGTGATCGAACCAGGGGCCGTCTGATTGAAAAGCAGACGTTTGTACCACCGCGCCACACACACTTTAAGTTTTACTCGGCCAAGCTCGGGTATCGAAAATTTTAAAGCTACCCGAAGGCCTCTAACTGCTTGTACTTAGCCAGGACCTACAATTTAACATGTTATCCTACCCACGGTAGCGCCCTGATGAGTCGTTTTCGGTCGGCTTCTTGCTCTTCTTCCTTGCACTATTTCCATACATATTATCCTAGTGAAATGCATCGCCTCTCTACGCATCACATGTCCATACCACGCTAGAATATTGTGGAAGCAAAGAACGAGCTTTGCCTACCACACATAGTGGAAAATGGCGAAGACAAAGAAGAATCATCCTGAAATTCTCCAAGATATTTCCACTGCCAAGACAAGCTCGCCCGTGTAAACCAGCACTCAGCAAAACAATCTCATTCCGACATCATTAGAAAGGGAATCCAATCCCGAGCATCATTAATCAGAATTAACGTGGAAAAGATGACGAACGTTCCACGGAGATTACGAAACGAAATACCGAAACGAATTTGCTATTAACTTTCTTGTAGGAGCTTTCTGGTTATTGGTGTCATTGATTTGATTTTATATTTTTTTAACTAAATTCAAATCATTTATTGCAGAATGGGTAAGGTTAGGTTATTACAGGTTATTATTTTATGCCCCTCACACTCTTCGCCTTTAGCCATGCAATATTAGCAAAAAATGTATAAGAATGTCATATAAAATTAATAAATAATCAATTACAAAATTATTTACATTCACACACAAACACTTACGTCTCTAGGTAGCCTAGGTTTCAAAAATTAAATAGTTCTTATTAAAATAAATTGTATACTGGTATTGAATATGCATCTAATGAAATTATATAATTTTTACATTGATTGGGCTAGCGCTAAGCAATTTTTTTTATTCCTAGGTTAGGATAGGTTTGCGTTTGACCACAGCTTGCCTGATGTTAAACTGCGCTGTAGCCTACAATGTGGCACGCTTTCCTAGAAGATACCTATTAACTCTTCTTTTATATTCAGGCCAAGTTATTAGCTAACTGTTATATTCATGTTTATTCAACATAACTAACTACCTTCTCATAATACTTAATTATGTTAAAACGTGTGTAAAATCTTTTGAACCTTCGTCATAAGTATTTCAAGCGTTAAATTCCATGGCTTAATCCCACGGTGTCTCGTTTCCCGTTGTCACATTGAATCAAAGGGATGTACTTTATCATCTTCCCTGACATTAATCCTGATTCATTAAATTAATGACGGTTTTGGTATGGAGAACACTTACATTATTATAATACTTGTATTACTAGCTGTGTCCCGCAGTGTAACCCGCGCTAATCCGGGATATAAAGAAGTTAATCCGGGATAAAAATTAGAATATGAGTTAATCCAAGGTCTGAGCTATCTTTGTAGTAAATATCATCGATATAGGTCCAGCCGTTGGAAAGTGAAGGAGTAATATAGATTTTGTAAGTTATTTGCTTGCGTATTTCATGAGAACCACAACTGTTTTCGGAATAAAAAAAAATTGCCTATGCGTTAATCCAAAATCTGTCCTATCTTCACACCAAAATTGGTTCAGCCGTTTGAACATGACGAAGTAACAACATTTGACGACCTCGTTAGCGTATATACCATGCCGGACTGCTAATCAGAAGGTTCCGGGTTCGATTCCCGGCCCGGTCAACATCATTGTGCTTAACTAAATTTGTTGGCTGTGGGTCTGGGTGTTAAATATGTATTTATATATAATATGTATGTATGTATATGTCGTATATCATTTGTGTTAGCAACCTTTACGAGCTAGAAATGGTTCAGTATGGGGCTAACCAGCCGTGTGTGAATGTGTCAAAAAAAAAATACAACTTTAAATCGTTTTTGTATATGTATTTTATATGAGTTTTAGCTTTACTTCTAGCTTTTCTAATGTAATCGTCGCCTAATATTGGAGTCCCGTTGGTACCGTTTTGGCACGGAACCTAAAAAAAAATGTAATTTTCCGTGAACACCTTTTGCCCTTATTACTTTACTTATATTTAATGTAATGAAAAACTTGAGAGGTGTTAAGGGACACTCGGATGGAACGAAGTTCTTTTCGATTAATTAGCGAAGGAATTGTAATTTTTTTTTAAGTTATAATAATATTTTTTTTATTATTGAGAAATATAATTAATGTAATATAAACTTAATCAGTAGGCTCAATCACAACTCCACCTGAAACGAATGGCGCTGTTGTCAATTAGTGAATACTTTCATTGATAGCCGTATTTGACTTCCGAACAAATTTTGGAGATGCGACGTTGTCAAACCGTGCGCAAAAATTGTCGTGACAACTTTTCGTAAGAGTTTTTTCCGTCTAGCCCCCTTTCATAACGCGCGATAAGGAACTTCATTCCAATAGTTACCTATATATGTGTGTTTGTGATAAAAACAATAAATTTTCGAAAACTACCGCCTCTATTTTGACCTATCTAGATAAACAGTTTAATTACATTTTCGACGATTTAATTAGAGTTGTTGGAATCTAGACGCTAACATTAATTACTAGATAATAAATTAGTCTAAAGCAGTTCAGTGGGTAAATTAAGTTGTCACAAAATACAGGGTTAAAATGAGAATAAGGGTTAAATTCTTCTTTGCTAAGCAAAGAAAAATCAAGAATTATTTATTGAGTTCGCTTTGAGTAATATCAGTATCTTAGTTTACTAATTAATTTATTATATCATTGTAATATTAAATACTTACATTAATTATACATAAAACGTAATATACGTCAATATAAAATCTATTTACCTCTATTTTTGTATTTTATTTTTATACAATTTATTGTAAAAAAACTTAAAAGTTTTTTTTTTTTTTTTTTTATTGTAAAAAAACTTAAAAGTAAAGGAAATAAATAAATACCAATAAAACGAGATTAAGAATAAGAATATGAATAAAGCGAAAATTATTTACAAAGTATAGTAAAAACGAAAACTTTTAAACTTAAAAAAAACACAAAACAAAAATTTAAAAGACAAAATAAAGCCACCCTCACATACGAGCCCATAAGACTCGCAGCATTCCCCCGCTGCTGTATCTTAGTTCAGTTAATATATCTTAAATTATCTTTAATTTGGTATTGTAAATGACTTGTATATGTTTATATATTTTAATGGCAAAACGACTCCTTGTACTAAGACTAACAGCCGGGATCTATCCCGGCTGTTAGTCTTAGTACATAAAAATATATTAACATATATAAGTCATTTACAATACCAAATTAAAGATTATTAATACAGGGTTACAATAAAAAAAGAAAAAGGGTTACAATTTAACGTGTCATCCGACCCACGGAAGCACCCAGATGAAAACAACAATCTTGTGCATGGTAACCCATCCGCTTGCAGTCATCACAAGCTGAGCTGGGGCCGGTTTTGTGTCACCAAAATTTTCTTTTTGATGTTTGTTGAGTACCTATTGTTTTTTTTGTTGTTCGTGTCAGAAAAAATATGTTTTTTTCTTTCATCCAAACACCGTCCGCATCGACCGTAATTGTCAAGCTTATATTTTTATCTTGCTTTTTTCTTTCATACATACGCCGTCCGCATCGACCGTTGCTTAGTTTCGATGATCGCGTCAGATCACCTTGGCTAGCCGAGCTACGGGCGCTAGGTTACCCTGTATACGGGGAGCTGTAGCTGCACAAGGCCGCGTCCCGGCTTCACCCGGGGCCGGAACGTGTCAGGGACGCGCCGGAGGAACTTTTCCACTATTATACCGATTTGTGTGTGCGAGACCTTTTTGATAGCCTAGTGAGAAGAAGGCTTTATAAAAAGTCGTTTTGGGAAGGTTTATTTGAGTGCGGTTTCGATGTATTTTTTAGATGGCCTATCATTTTAATTTTATTATAAATGGGTTTACGTTTGATCGCAGCTTGCCTGATGTTAAGCTTGACTGTGGTCTAAGATGTATCAAGCTTGCCCAGAAGGAACCTATATACCTTTTTTAATATTACTTAAGAACCTAACCGCATTTTTGCTTCATATCAATAACGGTAGCTTGTGGAACGCAAAGCACCTAAAAATTTCACGAGATGTATGAATGTACATTCTATTAAATCTAATATATAAAATTTCCATGTCACAATGTTAGTTACCGTACTCCTCCGAAACGGCTTGACGGAATTTTACCATATTTTATACGCGTATTCAGTAGGTTTGAAAATCGGCTACTAACTATTTTTCAACCCCCAAAAGTGTTGTACACCCTTTAATTTTGACAAGACAAAAACAACGTTTGCCGGGTCAACTAGTTAAATTATGAAAATTAAAAAAACGTAGATACATACTGAAGGAGGGCTTCCATACAACAAAGGTAATTTCAAAACATATTTTATTCCATCTTTATAACGACATACGTGGCATGCCCTCTATACATTCACAGAATATTTAATCATGTATTAACTTTAAAAATAAATTATAAAATAAAAATAATATTTAAGGAGGCTCCCAAGCAACAATGATACGGCCAATTATTATTTATTTCTGTTACCATACACGAATTAAATTAGTCTTAGCCGTACGGGACTAATCCGGTCTAAACTTAAGGTCAGTTACATAGGTAAATACCAAGTATAAAAGTTCTAGGGACCTAAATGCCTAGATTTTCTGGAATTAAGCTCTTTAATTAGGTATCCTATTTCCAAAGCCTGGGTAAACTATCCATTGCAAGGCTAAAGCTATTTGCTGCTACAAAATAAAGTGTGGCTAGCCGTTATTTCTCTCTATTTGGGAGTATTGGATTAAATGTGTTAATTTTGACAAATAAGCACATGAGCAAATGAGATTTTAAACGAATTGGTTAATTCGAGATATAAGTTTGTTTTATTTTATTTTGTATTTTTTTATAATACTGATATTGGTTTATACCATTCAATTAGTAAGTAATATAGCGCGGCTATCTAATGTAATTTAAAAACAAGGTCTACCTATATACCAAAATTTGTACGTTCAATAAGTAATTGTTACGAAGCGTTTCAGAACTGCCGTAAGTATATGGATTTTAAACGCAAAATCAAACACTTTTTTGAGAAGCACCCTTTTTACTCACTGAATTTATGTCACAAACAATTATTATAAAATCTTCACTCTCTTGAATGGCGCGATGCTGTAAATGATTTGATTTTATGTGATTTAATTTTTTATCTGCTAAGCAATGGTCGATACGAAAGGTGTTTGGAGGGGGACCGTACACAAGACTGTCGTTTTAAAAGTGGAATTTTCAGCTAGGCGCTACCGTGGGTCGGATGACACGTTAAATTGTAGGTCCCGGCTTAGTACAAGCAGTCGTTAAGTCAAGTCAGAGGCCTCCGTGCAGCTTGAAAACTCTCGACACTAGATCTTGGCTACTTTTATTTATTTATTATTATTCCGTTCTTCTTCTTCTTCTTTTTACCATACTAATTAGCGACACTCAGGACTAAGGTGGAGTATGCCTAGTCTGTAATAACCACGTTTTACAATGGATTTCCGCAAAGTAACGCCTAAGTATAGATTATTAAGATCACGTATTTTCTTTACCTACCGTATCAAGTTTTTTTTTTGTACCGTATCCACACATTTCTTTATCCATGAGCAATTTCGTCATCATTTTAAATCCTCTTTGTTTTTCCTATGACTCAGACAAACTGCCATCGTTTCGTCTTCATTTTTCAATATAATTCTATCTTCTACTTCATTTCACGTCGATTTACTTCGTTTAATGTTAGTACGTTTTCTTGCAGGCGTTTTATTTTGTTTAAGTACTATGCGACTTGGGCAGTGAGGTCAAATGGTAGGTACAATTAGCAAAAATATACGCTTTTCTATGGGGTCCCCTTCCTTCTTCGCTAGCTAAGTGGACAAGCTCTAGTGTCTAGAGTTTTCAAGCCGCCTGAAGGCTTGACTTGGCTTTACGACTGCTTGTACTAAGACTAACAGCCTGGACCTACAGTTTAACTAGTCATCATCCCACGGTAGCGTCCAGAGGAAAAACGACAGTCTTGTGCATGGTCACCCATCCAAACAATGTCCGCATCGACCGTTGCTTAGCCTCGATGATCGCTCAGATCACCTTAGTCGAGCTTCAGGCCTCCTTTTAAAAGTTTATATTTTTATTGCTATACATACCTCGTTGTCAAAATGTCAACCTGTTGGTGTATGAGATACAGCCCTGTGACAGACGGACAGACAGCAGAGTTTCAACAAAAAGGTTCTATTTGCACCTTTTAGGTACTGACTTCTATGAAAAGCTCTTTTTTTCTTCAAGTAGAATAACCTGCTGAGTAATGTCCTCTGACTGAAGTGACCGTTAAATGACCCTTAAGACTGTTAAGAGGTCACTTGACTCTAACCTAAGGTCATTTCACGATCGATAGTAGAAGTACCTTCAGTTTTAGCCAGGGTAGTACTCATTTCTTTTCTGTAGAAGCTAATTAGCCTGTGTCATTCTATTTATATCATATCTATTTCTTGACTCGAAAAAATGGTTGCCTGTAAAGTCAGTTTTACGGGCGATGATTTTACGTGACAACGTCTGCCGCGTGCTGCGCGCGCGGCAGACCGATCATAGTTGAGTGGGAGAGAGGCGCAAGGCATTCGACGGGCCTCTCTCTCGTTCGGTGACTCATCGTAACGTTACCGGGCGTTACACTTTTTCATTAGTGACTCCCAGCCGCAACCTAATTTAAGACGTTGTCACGTCAAAAAACTTTTAGTACTAGACGTTAAAGTTAAAATTTGCATAGAATCGATTTGTTAATCGAGCTAGTTCTAATGTTCAAAACAAGATGGCGTCTTATCAAATCATTATATAAAAGACTGTAAAAATTGAGTGTACATGTAAGTATTTGCGGAAAACACTGATTGGAGGCGATTAAAGAAGAAAAAAAGAAACCAAATAAACCATTTTTGAAAATTTGGTTTGTCTGGTACATTAAAACTTCGAAACTATTCAACAGATTTTAACGCGGTTTTACATTTAATTTATATGCATGGATTACATATAAATAGAAGCGTTGCCAAAACGCTCCTAATTATAAGTTTGTTTCGTCAAAATTGGTTAATGGAAAAATGAGTTATAGTCGGTTGAAAATTTACTTTAAGCACTGTTTAAACAGTTGAATGCGATATACATAAACGTATTTAAGAATAAACTCAGGAATGCGTAAGTTTGTGTGTGGTTGTGTGTATGTGTGCGTGTGTGAATGGGTATGGGTGTGTATGTTTGTCACTTCTTCACACTCAAATGGCTGAACTGATTTCTTCGATGAAGGTTTGCTGCGGACATAGTTTAGACTCTTGAGCTTATTTTAACCTTGGAGTTACTTGAAGCACAGCTATTATAATTGTAGTAGATAGATGGATAGATAAACACTTTATTGGACAGATTATAGGTACAAGTCAAAATAAAATGTAACAAAACACAATTATTTACAATGTGCCACTAACGGTGGCCTAATCGCTAACAGCGATCTCTTCCAGGCAACCTTTGGATGGAAAGGAGTTGAAAGGACGTGAAAAGTAGGGGTTGCACAATAAAGAATATAAAACTTAAATAATTATGATTTTATGACAAATGAGTATATGCTATTCTTCTAGTAGTAGTAATTATGATACTATGTCGAATGAGTATATTCTTTTCTTCTAGTAGTAGTAATTATGATACTATGTCGAATGAGTATAGGTATTCTTTTCTTCTAGTAGTAGTAATTATGATATTATGACGAATGAGTATATTCTATTCTTCTAATCCTCCATTAACTGTAACCGAAATTGTGTAGTCATCAAAACCTCCATCTACTTATCTTGGACCTACTATACGCCCCAGTAAGCGTGCATTCAATAGAGGCCTTCTAATATCTTCAGGAGATATTAATTCTTAACCTCCGCACGGCTCGGGGATTTGTATCTCGACACGCTGACTACAACACTAAGGCTAGGGATGGGAAAATACACATCGATATTTACATCAATATTATAAAGAGAAGTAGCGCCTGTAACTCGACTAGCTAAGGTGATCTGACGCGATTATCGAAGCTAAGCAGCGGTCGATGCGGACGGTGTTTGGATGGGCGACCATGCCATGACAAGGCTGTCGTTTTGAAAGTGGCGTTTTCATCTGGGTGTCAAATGACACTTTAAATTGTAGGTTTTATAGTAATATTGTTCTGAGTATACACAAAGCATACATACGAGCATCATTAAAGCAATCGTATATATACAAAATTTTGAAACTTGGAAAGAAAGAATCTGAAAGAAGATAATGAACTGAGAGTTTATCTCAAGTTGGAAAGTTATAAAGTCAACTAAATAAACAACTTAATAATTGGTTAAATTACGATTTAAATAATATTGAAATTAAACATTTGTTTTTTTTTTATCCAATTTTAAACTGAATTTGGTGTGTATAATATATCGATAAAGATTTAATGCGTAGTATAACTGAATTTGTCTTGAATTGTAATTAAATTAGACTTTTAAATACAAAATCATATTTAGAAATGTTTATGAAGGTTTCTCGATACTTACAAGAATTATATTGCTTATTAAATACAACAGCTTGCAAATGATATCGTGGTCGTGTATAAGAGAGTGAATCGGTTTCTTCTAGGCAAGCGCGCTCCACCCTAGATCGCAACATCACTTAACATCAGGTGAGTTTCGATCAAGCGCTTGCCTATTCATCATAAAAAAAAAATTAAAAATACAACGTTAATATCGAAAAAACCTTCATAATAAACATGATACAGCGAAACTGCGGCCAGTTAACGTGCTGTAATTTACGGTCTGACTTTCCTACCCAGTTTACACTCTGCGCGAAAAAAGTTTGAAATGACCAAAAATACACAGTTTTTAATGAAAGGCAACACACGGATAAAAATGACGTAAAAGTTGCAGTTTCTCTCCTTCGTGTGAAGCGTGTGAAAAAGTGTGTGAAGAAGTGTGTGTGAAGTGCTTATGTTCTGGTGTTGAAAGTTTTGAAACAGCGCAAAAGACTCATAGCAGATTTTTTAACTTTTCGGGTAAGATAAATCAGCATCAAGTTATACTTCAGTATAAAAAAAAGTTCCAGTTACGTAATTATACCATAACCTACACGCTTTCTTTTTTACCGGTCCCACAAAAATTGGAAATTTTCCTTCCATTCTTCTCTATCAGCCATCATCTCTACACTCACTCCTTTCTCTTTCATGTCCTCATTCACACACTCCATCCATCATTTGATTAACCCTCTTAATACTCACAAAATATTTCATTATGTATTATACTTATAGTTTATACATTATTAATCTTCTCATATATATAAAATTTCCATGTCGCAATGTTAGTTACCGTACTCCTCCGAAATATCTTGACCGATTTTTACCAACTTTTATATGTTTATTCAGTAGGTCTGAGAATCGGCTACTATTTATTTTTCATAAGTGATAAGAGTTGTTCACCCTTAAATATATTTTTTTAATTTAACGACGAGTGTGTTGTTTTTATTTTTTTTATAATGTGACATTATAAAAAGTACATACAACTCTAATTTTTTACTTTTTTATCACCAACCCCTATATTTTAAGGCCATTTTAGTAATTTTGTCATTTTTCATCCCGCTCGATAACTGATCAATAATTATTGTGTTTTTAACTGTACTTAAGGCAAAACAACGTTTGCCAGGTTAGTAAACTAGAAAATTAAATTTTTAAATTGTCTAAAAGTGTGTTTAATACCTAATCATCACGCGTCTCGCATGTCCTTCGTTAGGGCTGACCTGAATACGAATATCGATCCTACCCTTTGTGCCAGCCGAGTTACCGAAATAGCAGCCCTCCTCATACGCTAATTACCGGATTGGCTTCTATTATATTGGTCATGATTTTATCATTTGGTTTGGTTAGTTAAAATAACCGGTCTGTCGGCCTGAAAACGAAACTTTCTGTACATGTATAGAAACCAGCCAAACAACACGTTTGTTGTTCTTTTTCGTTTGAGCTAAGCGGCCAAGCTCTGGTGCTAAGAGTTTTCAAGCCGCCCGGAGGCTTCTGACTTGGCTTAACGACTGCTTGAACTAAGACTAACAGCAGGTTTCATAGTTCGTACTTGGCTAATTAATTGACGTGTAATTTTTGGTGTTACCAATAAATAATTTGAATTTGAATTTGGCTCCTTATGATCTCATATCTCAACAACTTCTTAGTCCATTTATAGCACTATTTAATAACTCTACTGAATAATGTCAAAAAGAAAACATTCTGACTAGTAAATTTCCCTCTTGATTAATAAATAATTATTAAAATTACCGCTGATAAGACTATTTTACATCCCTCGTCACACTACACGCATTCCTTAAATACTTAAACGCTTTAAGTTAAATAAATGACACTTAAAAATTTAATTAAATATTTATTTATTTGCTTCTCTAAATCTATTAAACTTAAAATACATGCAAGTATTACGCATTACTAATTACTAAACATTTTTTTCAGTTAATTGTTAATAAATTGTGTAATTTTTATTTGCGGAATTTCATTGTTTTTCGAAAACTATCTAGATGCCATTCCGAATCGAATGACACCTCAATCATAATTTTCGGAGACAGCTGAAAAAAGTTGACCATAAAGGCACTTGTTGACTAGACTATACTTTCTACCCTGCAAATTCCATATTCATATTATATTCGCTTAAATTATAAATTTAATCAGGGAAGTTAGCTATGTAAAATCGTTTAAGGAAAAAACAAGCTGATATTTTTATAATTTAATATATGTATTTTTATGTTTTAATATATAAATACTTACAAAAATAAATATAAAAATACCGTAAAAAAATATCCATTTCTTTTATTTATTAAAAAATATCGATATTACAGCAGTAGGTCTAGGAACTTCACTACACTGTAACAAATGAAATCCATTTGTAAGGCAAAGCGAGCGCTGAAGGAATATTACGGCGCCGTACCATTCGCGATTTGTATAAAACACTTTTTACAACGGTAAAGGAATCTGAGTGTGAAAAAATTACAGTCAGTTCAATACCTTAGACTTTCTATTGACGGAGTTTTTTGACGTCTTCGTTGGCGTAAAGGTTACCATGCCGGTCTGCTAATCAAAAGGTTCCGGGTTCGATTCCCGGCTCGGTCAACATCTTTGTGCTTAACTAAATTTGTTGGCTGTGGGTCTGGGTGTTAAATATGTATTTATATATAATATGTATGTATCTAGATGTAGTATATCAGTTGTGTTAGCAACCATAATACGAGCTAGAAATGGTTCAGTACGGGGCTAACCAGCCGGGTGTGAATGTGTCAAAATACATCTATTACAATATTAAAAAGAGGAAAAATTAGATTTTTTGTTTATGTGACGCAAATAGGCTACGAAACTACTGGACCGATTTGAAAAATTATTTCACTGTTAAGAAGCTACATTATCCCCGAGTAACATAGGCTATATTTTGTTTCTCTTTGCAACTTAGATTATTTAAAAGCCCGCGCGAAGCCGGGACGATCTGCTAGAATTTTATATAGGTACATATTTAACACCCAGAACAAGCCAACAAATTTGTTTCATCACGAAGATGCCGGGAATCGAACCCGGAACCTTTTGATTGACAGTCCGGCATGGTAACCATAACACCAACGAGATCGTAGTTTATGTGATGGGGTGTGACAAGGTGACAGTTTGATTGTAATTTCCCGCATTCTGTTCCCAGAACTAAACTAATATATTATCCTGAAGAGACGGCAACGTGTGACGCGGCATAGCTTGGGCCCAGTGCCAAGCAATTTGGGGGTAGCTCGGCTTGCAGGGCTTTCACCCCCATGTCTCTTGGCAGAGGAGGCAAGCAGATGTTCGCTTTAACCTTTTAAAGGGTTAAGTGTTTTCTTGGACCGGTCTTACTTAGTACTAGGGTACTTATTACTGAAGCTGAAACTTTTAGGGGCTGCTTTTGTAAGTCTAGAATAATAACTTTTGATTAATGACATTTTTGTAATATGTACATACTCGTGCATATGTTAAAAATATGAATTTCTGTTAAACTTCGATCAAATATATACCAGATTCAGTGTTGCATACAAACACAACACAAAAAATGGCATGAGTTTACTATACTATTGTATCTATAACGATATACACAGAAATATTAATATGTTTCAATTTGCTTATCTTAATTTGGGTTTCAGATCACAGCGGAAATACACTAAATATTTAATTTTGTCTTCTATTTACAATGGATTTCCGCAAAGTAACGCCTGCGTCTTTAGGTTACAAAACTTGAATTTAAAATAAAACTGGTTTAAAAATCTAAAATTAAGTATTTTTAACCAGTTTATTTTTTCAAATTGATAAGTCTGATTGGTGCTAAAATAAATATATTTATTTATTCATAGAGTGGTTCTTTAGACGGTCTTTAAAATCAATTTTTTGTCCTCATTTTCGCCTTAGTACGTTACGAGTATATTTATTATTGTTATTATTGCGTCTGCGTTAAATCTAAAATCAATAATTTAAACAGATGCCCACATTCAAATTTAGAGCCCACAATAATCACAGTCGTTCAGCATGACGTAGCTACAAAATGTAGGTATCCCTATAATAAAGATTGCTCCAGCATTCGGCAGGTATTATTGAAACTACGCTCCAATCATATTTTCAGTCGCGTCTGGTGAAACGAATTTTATCTCCGTCTCGGTAAAGATGAGAAAGCTGCAGAGGGAAAAGTTATAAGAAAAAAATCCTTCTATGTTTCACAGTGTGTGAAACATAGATGGTTTTTGTGAAACTAATACACATTAATTAATATAAGCGCTGTGTTAAAAAAAACGAGTGTGAAAAATCCTCTACTTGTCAATAAGACGGCCTATGGTTCGATTCCTGCCCTACACCGGTGACTTGTTTTTGAAGTTATGTGTGAATTTGCACTCGCTTTACGGTGAAGGAAAATATTGCGAGGAAACCGATACGTTTGAGGAGATAATATATAAAGATGTGTGTCATCCGCCAACACGCACTTGGTCAGCGTGGTGGATGATGGCATAAGCATATATCTTGTCTTGTAATAAAAGGCCCCGATTCCAAGCAGTAGCAGTAGCAGCCAATTTATTGCTGTTATTAATTTGTTTTTATTTTCATAATAATTTTGTTCAAAAAACAAATTGTTTTTTTTTTAAATTAAATCTATAAGCTCAGTTTTTATTGATCTGTGGGATTTTAAAAACGTTACTAGGTCAAAGAAGCTTTAGCAACCTACTAGAATAATTAATTAAAGGAAAGTTTTCCCTCTGCGGCCTACTTTATCAAAGCCGTACCTTTTATAGGAATTAATTTTATCCGCCTGTGAGGCAAAAAAGTTGATCGCAAGCTTGGGCCGATATCGACTTTTTTTCTGTCGGTACAATTTATTGGATACTTACCTACTTTATAACGAAGATACAATATTTTTTCGTCTGAAAAAAATTGCCCAGTGACTTAATTTTCGTGCCAAAGATAAGTTACGAACCTTCTGTTATTTTGTACACGCTTTATATTAGCTTCACCTGTACTTTTGTTTGTTTGTAACCGACTTCTTTGGGCGCGATTTTGACCCACTTTAAACGGCCAGATTTCGTTGAAATTTTGTAGACTTATTGACAATACACTAATTTGATAAAATTATAACATTTTTTGTATTTTTGTTTGTATGTTTGTTTGTAACCGACTTCTTTGGTCGCGATTTTGACCCACTTTAAACGGCCAGATATCGTCCAAAATTGATGACAAAACACTAATTTGATAAAATTACGGTTTTTCTATAAAAAGCGTGTTTTTTAGTTTTTTTTTAAACTACCTACTATTATTTTAATGTTGGTTTACTAGGACCGGGTTAATCGGTAAACATACATAATTATGAAATCCACAACCGGTTTACATATATAACCACCTCCTTCGTCCTGAAGTCGGCTAAAACTAGTGTAAATGGATAGGATTTATAAACTAACTAATTTCCAGAATACACCACGAAACTCAAAAAGATAAATTATGATTCATGAGATATAGTTTGGTGTAAATGGTGGGTTCAAAGTCAAAGTTAAAGAATTTGTTGCAATATTATGTCACTTTACAGTTACATAATTAAACCCATAAGGCATTGCAATTAAATTTTTTAATGTTCCGTCATTTAAAAAGTCTTCTCTATCTCTCTATTTCGTCTATTTTATAATAACTTTTTGAAAAAGTGTTAAACAATACTATGGTCTACGATGTTACACGCTTACCTAGAAAAATCCTATTAACTCTAGATTTGAAGACCCCCAGTAGGTACTTCATGATTTAAAATAAGTATTTCTGTTGTCATTATGGTAACAAACATGATTTTTAGCGATAATGCAACGGAACCCTTCTCGCGCAAGTCTGACTCGCGCTTAGACGTTGTATATGCAAATACAAATACAAATGTGAAGTGTGAAAGCGGTTTCTCATATTTTAAGTCGAACAAAGAAATGTTCACAAAAATATGAATCCTGTCACCGTACTACACAGCCTACTTAAAAATGCGAAATTTTCTCGCTGAAAATATGTATTTCGCGATGTTACCCGGAGTATCAAAGAGGGAGCAAAGAATGCTTTCAACGCGAGAGTGACTCTTGAGGTATTTGAAGAGGCATCGGAGGAAAGGACCTCTCAGCTTTGACTTGCAGAAAGATACAAGCCAGAGTGGATTTTGTTGACGAAAAGTGTTGAGATTTTTCACTCTACTCTATATTCTATATTTATTCAAGGTTATGGCTAATAAGCATTGCAAATCACTGAAAGCCGATAATAAGGATAAAATATTATTAAACAGTTTTTTCGCCATAAGTCATATGAGGTATTTTTTTTTAAATTGCTTAAAGGCCGCTTAAAGAATCACCGTGAACAAGGATAATTTTTTGGTTCCAATCCGACTTATGAATTAGAAATAAAACTGCTTAAAAAAAAACATTTTTTTTTTTAACCAGTTTTCTTTCATCAAAAGCCTAAGCTCATTGGCGGGGATCGAAACCGCGCCCTTCGGGACGTAAAACATATAATTCTATACCCTAATTAGAAAACCTACTAACTCCTCGGCGGGTTTTTTACGGGAGAGGCTTGAAACTTCATTGTATTTTTTATTTTACGCAATGAAGAAAAACTTAAACCCCTGGAAAAACTATGCTTTATTTTTATTATTATAATAAAAATAAAGTTATATTACTTTTTATTTGTTTAAATAAAATACAGTGACTTTTTGAGCCTCTCTCGTAAAAAATCTGCAGAGGAGTTAGTAGGTTTGTAAATTAGTGTATCGATATAATATATTTTTTTAAAGTTTAGCCTTCTAATAGAAGAAAACAATGTCAGAGAATTCGCATTGAAAACTGTTGACAACAGAATTTGACCACTTGGTTTCTTGGCACCAGTTGAAAGAGCGCAAAGTTTATTGACATTTAGATTTTTCCTTTTTGTAGATAAGTTTTTAATATTTATTTACAGTATTGAATAATTATTGTTTTTTTTAAGGTAAGATAAGGGTAAAGCCTTGATTTTACAGTGTTTTCGCTGTAAATAACAGTTATAAGACACTAAAAATATAATATAATTAATTAATTAATATTGGTATAGATACGCAAACATTTTTTTCTTGTATAAACATATTTATTTATTTTCAAGTACCTTCACGATAATACTAAAACTTGCTGTAATATTTCTGTAAGCACTACTAAGAGAGCAATAGCCTAGTTTTTACGTATCCTAGTTTTATAAGAAGATAGGCGACAATTGAGCTATAAAAATGTCCTCCAAGTCTGGATGTAGGAACTTATTTTCGTCTCAACAGCCTACTGGGTTTGTAGGAAAATTGTAGCGAAATACAGAATATATAAACTTATATATTCAGATTTGGTTTGGATTACGTTTTAAAAAAAAACGAGTGTTTGGTGTGATGGCGGTAAACGATATTGTGGTCTTCGAACATTCCGGGTTTCCTCACGATGTTTTCCTTCACCGTAAAGCGAGTGCAAATCCACACATAACTTGAAAAACAAGTCATTGGTGAAGGGCCGGGATCGAACCAGGGGCCGTCTGAATGAATATCAGACAGCAGACATTTCCCCATTGAGCCACACTCGCTTATCATTATTACTATGGTAATAAATTTTTATTAATTCCGAATCAGACAACACAATGCAAAACAAAAGGTAAGCTTTAAATTTATTTAAATTAGAATATGAGACAAACAACACAATTATGTACAAAAACATTTCTAAAACAAATACCAACTTTCGCCAACAGAGTTGCTAGCACCTATTTAAAAGCTAGCCATACTTTTCTAGACAAAAAACTGAAAAAAAAAACAGACATTTAAAAGAAAAACTTTGTGAAAACAAGGTTCTGAAGCTGTTTAGTAGCGCTTTTTACAAACAATACAAAATGCCCATTTTATAGTCCAGGAGTGGTTTAAAAACAATTGAAAGGTATCTCTAGAAAAAAAAACTACACATTTAAAGATATAAATTATATGAGGAGCCCTAGGATATTTAAGAAATAAATAGATAGAGATTAGTTTTTATTATATTCATATTATAGATTAAACATTAAGATTAAGAAAATAGTGCAATTATTTCAGTCGTTACTTTGAGAAACTCTATGGCAGATA
The DNA here is from genome assembly GCA_035578125.1 of Mellilla xanthometata. NCBI lineage: Eukaryota > Metazoa > Arthropoda > Insecta > Lepidoptera > Geometridae > Mellilla > Mellilla xanthometata. The sequence goes on along the minus strand of JAPUBQ010000023.1, from coordinate 10,407,722 downwards.
GATAAATAAATAACCGAAAATTTACATGTTTATTAGCTGTAATTAGAAATCACTCAATTGAGATAAAGAAAACTTTCGTATGAGCCATTTGACCGAGATCTGGTGTCGACAGTTTTCAAGCCACCCCAAGGCCTCTGACTTTTTTTTTCCTCACATGCCTGATGAAACTATTTTTTTTGAGTAAATGTTCAAAAACAAGTGCTTCATCTGAGGACACCGTTGTTTTAGTTGTTTATGATATTCGAAGGTAGTTTGTTTTTTAGCTGTTCTTTTCGACCATTTAGACCTCGCCGTCATTGATTCTCAAAGAAAATCAACCTTATAAACCAATTTTGTAAAATTGCTGGGTCTCTCTCTCTTAAATGGACGATTTTTGTTTCACGTGTTAAAAAATATATTTTTGTAATAGACATAGTAAAAAATTCTAGACATTAATTTACTATACTTTTTTTGCAACAATGTGAGTGTTGTTTATAAACTACATTGCGCAAGATTAAAAAAATATATTTGAAGGTCAATTTTATGTGTGTTTTTTAGTATGCTGTTTAAAAACAACATTGTCCATATTTTTAAAACCAAGCTTGTTCTTACCTTTATAACAATGGCACACGTCTCTCGGACTAGATACGCGTCGCTTTGTTGGCTCTTCAAACAAAAAATTGATTAAAAATTACTCGCAGTCGAGTTGTTCTGTTTTAATTTATACTTAGTTGGTATAAGTAGAGGAAAAAATGTTAACTTTGAGCTTTAACACAAAGTAAACCTGTGTTTATGATTGTTCTATTTTATATTATTACTAGCTGACCCGGCAAACGTTGTTTTGCCTTAATAATTATTTCTAAATATACAGTAGCCGATTCTCAGACCTACTCAATACGCATATAAAATTTGGAAAAAATCGGTCAAGCCGTTTCGGAGGAGTTCGGTAACAAACACTGTGACACGGAAACTTTATATATAAGATTTAACGAGCAAAATTAGTTACTTGCAATTAGTAACAAATGTGGCTCAAATTTTATTTTGTAAAAGAAAGTAAATATCAATACTAATACGAGTAGTATAATATAATGTTTTATAAATTACAAATTTTATTTTAAAATACTTAAATATCAATGCTGATAGTAGATTGTTTTATGTATTATTGCGTTATTAGAATTTGTAGATGTCACATACTATCATCAAAGAGTGTAATTTATATATTTTTTGTCCTATTAATATTACCAATAGGAAAGTTTGTGTGTAAATGAGTGTGTGTGTGTGTTTGTTGCTTCATCACGCTCAAACGGCTGAATCAATTGCGAGTAAAGTTGGTATGGTAATAGTTTAGACTGTGGATTAACACGTACATTACTTTGTACATTACTTTGACGACCTCGTTGGCGTAAAGGTTACCATGTCGGTCTGCTAATCTGAAGGTTCCGGGTTCGATTCCCGGCCCGGTCAACATCTTTGTGCTTAACTAAATTTGTTGGCTGGTGGGTCTGGGTGTTAAATATGTATTTATATATAATATGTATGTATGTATATGTAGTATATCAGTTGTGTTAGCAACCATAATACGAGCTAGAAATGGTTCAGTATGGGGCTAACCAGCCGTGTGTGAATGTGTCCTAATATTTATTTATTTTTTTATTTATTTGTATACCGTATTATAGTAAAATCGCAGTGCGCAGGTGTAAACTATCTCTGCAACAAATTTCATTGAAAGTGTAAACTGTTCACGTAAGGCATCTTAATATTTTCGCGTAGAAAACGGTCACACTTATTATTAAAAATTGGAATGTGCACGCGTAGATCTCATCGGCGGCGGTCCGTGTAACACTCGCCCCTGAAGATGGTGCTCGGAATGCACCGAAACTGTTCCACTCATTACAACTTTTAATAATAAGTAAGTGTGACCGTTTTCTACGCGAAAATATTTTCATTGAAAGTGGTTCAGCCGTTTGATCGTGAAGAAGTAACAAAACATAAACATATTATGTACATACTGACAAAGAAATTTTCGCATTTAGAATTTTAGTAGAATTTATAAAGTACTAGCTGCATCCCGCGGTGTTACCTACGTTAATCCGGGATAAAAAGTAGCCTATCTGTTAATCCATAGTAAAAGCTCAGACTACAGGAAAAAATCCTGTAGTCTGAGAGTAAAAGCTACATTAACAACAAATTTCAGTCAAATCAGTTCAGCCATTTGAGTGTTAAAAAATAATAAATATAATTACATACACACACACACACAAACCTTCGCCTTTGTAATGTTAGTGAGATTTACAACACTTGGGCCTTGGTTACTAAATTTGTATTTTATTACTGAGTAAGAAATTATTCGTAGCCTTATAACTTTATTATAGTATTTATATACAAGGCGTATGTATGTACAGTGAAACTTGGTTAAGTGGGACTTGGATAAGTGAGAAATCTCTATAACTGGAACTCATGCTGAGGTCCCAACACTTTGGCACTGAATTACCTCTGTTAGTGGGACGAGGTAAACCTCTATATCTGGGATTTGTTCTTTCGATTTATAATCATAGTTACCTACCTCTATAACTGAGACAGCGAGTAAATTGTATATGCATAAACCTCTGTAATTGAGATAACATTGTTTGTTTAGTCATTCTTATTGTACCCACAAATTCCACACGCAATTCCAAGTACGTAAGTACAAATTTTGAGCTTCAATTACCTTCAGTTTTAGTTTCGCTTTACTATCATACCTATGAAACTCTCTGTAAATGAGACAGATATTTATTTATATTATATATTATATATATATTATATTATACCTGTGTATCTGAGACACTGGGTAAGTGGAATACCTCTATAAGTGAAACGACATTGCAGGTCCCTTGATGTCTCACTTAACCAGGTTTCACTGTACATAAATATATATTTATATATACGGCGCCCATTTTGATCGCGTGTCACGTCACGTCATAACCACACTGCGCGCAATGGCCCGTGTGACGTATTTCATTTCCATGCTAATATACCAATTCTAGCTGTTTGATTTATATTTGTGGAATATTTGACAGAGGCTATTTTAGATAACATATCCTATTTAGTAAACGATTTTAAGAATTGTATAATAATATGTTCTAGTATGGTCAGCAATGCCGAGGGCAACTTCTTGAATTCACAATTTTTTTTCGTTATAAGAAACACAATAGATTCTGATGGTCTTTAATTGATCTGTTTTTTTTTACACATTTCACACACGGCTGGTTAACCCCATACTGAACCATTTCTAGTTCGTATTATGGTTGCTAGCACACCTGATATACTACATATACGTACATATATATTTTATTCAGATACATATTTAACACCCAGACCGACAGCCAATAAATTTAGTTTAGCACAAAGAGGTTGACCGTGACTGGAATCGAACCAGGAACCTTCTGATTGGCAGTCCGGCATGGTAACCATTACGCCAACGAGGTCGAATTAATATTATTGTAATTATTTCTTTTGTCATTGAACTTTATTTAATTTTGTTTCAAAGCCCTGATTTAGTATTATCATTTTTATGATTATGTTTAATATGGACTATGCCTGAAATAAATGATTTGAATTTGAATAATTCGTAAACAGTAAAAAACTATTGAAAAAATAGCTTAAAACTGACTAAAATCAATCGTAAGAATATTTATTATTATTTTGGCACCAATCAGATTTAGCAAAACGAAAAATAAACAGGTTCAAAAAAATATTTTTAAGTAGTTTTTATTCTAATTTACAAGTCTTAATGATACCAAAAGAAGTATATTTTCTTATTAATCTTTTTTGTACACTACGTCCTTCTTTAGTTGTTTATAAATCCTCTCCATTCAAAGGTTGCCTGAAAGAGAACGCTTTAAGCGATAAGGCCGCCAATTCTGGCACACTCTTTTAAGTTAATTTTATTTTATTGTATCTTTTTTTGTGTCCAATAAAGAACCGATTTCAATGAAATTTGGCATGGAGATAAGTAGCTTAGACTCCTGATTACCAGACAAGTTACTTTTTGTCTGATTTCGAGAGTTTTCAAGCCGCCCGAAGGCCTCTGACTTGGCTTAGCGACTGCTTGTACTAAGACTAAAAAACCAATAAAAAGGCATGAACATAAACTTTGTTTACCATAAAAGGGAAACTTTCTAGAACTTTCTCGTAACTTTCCTAAGCTTCTCATTTAAAGTTCGCCAAATGTAGCAGAAAGGTCAAGCAACTATTAACTAATGTCGCGAAAATATTTACAGGTTTGGGAAAAAATACAAAGAAAAAACTAAAAACCTTTTAAAAGCTACGATAGCTTTTAAGTGCATAAACTTTTATTTGTTTTTTACTCCACACGTAAATACGACGCACTGATATAAGTTGTGTGTGTGTACAAAATATATTCATCTAGAATCAATAGCTGACAACATTGTTTCATTGTTGTTATCGAACTTGTTGGCGTCATGGTTACCATGCTATCCGAAGGGTCCCGGATTATATTCCCGACACGGCAAACATCTTTGTGATGAATCAATTTGTGGGCTGTCGGTCTGGGTGTTAAATATATACGGATATAAAGTATTTATGTATGCATATGTAGTATATCAGTTGTGTTAGTAACCATAATACAAACTAGAAATGGTTTGGTATGGGGCTTACCTACCGTGTGTTAAATGTGTCCTGGTATAAAAAAATACGATCTATTGTAGAAATTAGTACGTTCCTCACAAAACCTAAATAATATACGAGTTAATAATACCTTTAAAAATTTAAGATTTATTTTAATTTCTTTATTACGAGTACTTTCAAATACGGTGGTTTTCAAAGCAAGAGTGAACCAGTTTTACCTGGGTAAGCGCGCCCCACTTCAGATCATAATGTCGCTTACCATCAGGTGAATTGTAATCAAGCGGAAGCTCATTTATTGTAAAAAAAAACGAACATTTATGAACTCACACACAGACACTCACTCACAAAGACACGCACACTCACACATTCACATATTGTTTAAAACTTATAAAATGCAACTTAACAAACTAACTGTAAAAACTGTTTTAGTTTTAAATATACAAAATATTTAGGTTAAGAGGTACCTGGTTAAAATCCGCACCAGTATGGAAAAATAAATTCTTTTATATTGATTTGGAAGTGGCTTTTGCGAAACAGAGTTCTCCTAGAGCAGAAGCCACAAGAAAAATCATGTGTTTTTAGATAAATAAACTATTATTATTATTATTACTCTAGATTTACTCCCATATCTACCGCCTCAAATACTAAGCAAACGTAGCAAACCGATTCCGCAACCTTGTTTGCTCAAGGCTATCAGATTGCACTGTCAACTGGCTGACCGAGCAAACGTATCAAACGGTATCAAGCAGCCAAGTTTGCTCCCATTCCAACTTAGTCGTTTGAACGTGTGAGAAAGCCAGGTGCTCTAGATATTGACTAGACTCTTCGGGAAGGTTCCTTGGTTCGGGAAGGTACTTGTTTGAAACTAACTGTTTATTAGAGCAAAAGCCTGTGAGTGCCAGACCTTCGCATTTTAATCAAAACTGAAAAAAAATGATAAAATCGTCGAAACTGTCCGGCTATTATGTAAACATAGATTAATAGGCCCCCAAAAAAAAAAAATATATATATATATAATAAAAATATATATATAAAATTTAGGTTTTAGAATATAACGCAAAGTGTTTTTTTTTACTTTTAATGGGCTTGCGCTTGATAGCAATTCACCTGATGGTACCTAAGCGATATTGCGATCTAAGGTGGAGCGCGCTTGCCCAGAAGAAACCGGTTCACTTTTGCCTTGAAAACAGCTAGATTATAGTTATCGGGGAACAGGGAGTTTGGCACAGAATTCCACACCTTGGCGGTACGCACAATGAAGGTGGAGGCAAACCGCTTAGTACGCGACTTAGGCACATCCACAGTATAACGATGCCGCCTTGGTGTTTCCCTACTCGTTCAATGGTGCAAAGGGCGGGGAGGATCAATACGTGCAAAATTATAAATAATAATAGTTTAAGAGTGAGGAAGTTTAGCTGTGCCGACTCCACCTAGTGGAATAAGGCAAGGAAGAAGAAGAAATTCTTGTTATTCTGCACTACGCTACCACATTATCTGAAAACATGCAAATAAAATGTTGTAAGAGAATATTAGTCAAAACGAGCCTACTTCGAAGTTTAACTGTGAGTCGTCGTTAAAAGTTTCGCCTTAAATTTAACGGGCGCTCCGTCTGTCAAACTCCCGCTTGCATACTGTTACACAAATAACAAACATTACGGAGGATTTCAGACCGTCTGAGAATTAAATATCATAGTATATTTAATATTATTAGGAATAATATTTAAATAAAAACAAACACAATCACAAAACCTTATAAATAGTAGATTAAATCTAAGTCAATGTCCGCGGGTAAGGTGCCATTGTAATCTTCTTCTTATATATAAAATTTCCGTGTCACAGTGTTTGTTACCGTACTCCTCCGAAACGGCTTGACCGATTTTTTCCAAATTTTATATGCGTATTCAGTAGGTCTGAGAATCGGCTACTGTATATTTAGATTTTTTCTTTTTTTTTAAGGCAAAATAAAATTTCCGTGTCACAGTGTTTGTTACCGTACTCCTCCGAAACGGCTTGACCGATTTTTTCCAAATTTTATATGCGTATTCAGTAGGTCTGAGAATCGGCTACTGTATATTTAGATTTTTTCTTTTTTTTTAAGGCAAAACAAGGTTTGCCGGTTCAGCTAGTATATTCATAAATTAAAATATAAAAAATTGGCCAAATGCGTCGAGTCGAGCTCGCGCATGAAGGGTTTTATCATTCGTCGTAGTTATTATTATTAATTATTATTAAAAAGCTTGTCTAATCCTATTATTGGGCAAAGGCCTTTATACCCACATTCCATTTGTCCCTATCTAGCGCTATTATGAACTAATATTCCAGGTTTTTGTCAGGCTCGTCCCTCCATCATCTGTATTCGTCGTGGTAGAATCAGGATAATTGAAAAGCAGTGAATCTCTTAATTAAGACACTGGCAGTGGCAACTAGTGAAGAAATTATCAGAGTTAACTACAATTCTATAAAGAACATTTTTGAAAGCTTGCGTCCTCTTGTTCATAGTTACATCTTGGTTATGCGATTGAAAGGACATGAACTTTCAATTTTTTTTTTGTTAACTGACTAGAGTTATATGTTAGTCACTACTTGACCTCTAAAGCCTCTGAAGGAGAAGCCCATAAGCCATTAACCTATATAATAACCACTTCATATTAGGCATATAGGCAAAGATATAACATCCTACTGGATGGAGCATAGCCCTATCCCTCGTTCCGAAATAAGTAAGTGAATTCATATCAATCTTAGTAGCGCCTGTAGCTCGACAATCTGACGCGATCATTGAGGCTAAGCAACGGCCGACGCGGATAGTATTTGGATAGGCAAGACTGTCGTTTTAAAAGCGATATTTTCATCTGGACGCTGCCGTGGGTCAGGTGACACGTTAAATTGTAGGTCCCGGTTTTTAGTCTTACTGCAAGCAGCCGTTAAGGTCAGAGGCCTTCGGGTGGCTCTCGACACCAAAGCTTGGCCACTTTGCTCATACGAAGAAGATCTTAATCTTTGTGCGAAGTGTATTACGTACTGATTTTGTGTTTAATTAAATAAAATCAACAGTCTGAATGCTTGAATTTAATTCTACAGGTAAGTTTCATTCGTAATCTGTATATGTATTTGTGTATGTTTTTGTTTTGCGAACATTAGTTATAATAAAAAGATAAAACAGGTAACAAAATTATGACAAATAGATATTGTACATTGTATTATTGACAATTCCATACTGTATCTTATTATTGACATTAATTGTATTTGTAATAGGATACGTTATGATGAATAAAAAAAAAATACTTAATCAGCAAATACAGATGCTATAACAGACACTCAAATATTAAAACATCGAACTCTTAAGTACGTCCTGCTCTACCGCACGGTCACATCATAGCTCTATCCTTTGCTAGCGCCCCGTCCCGCGACCACAGAAGTGAACAGCGCTAATATGAGACATTGCTTACATCGGACATCAACTGGTTCTTTATCTTGGTGCTTGGGTATGTACATAGACCTATATATGTGATTTATGGTGCGCCTGACATAAGCAGCTTAGGGCGAACCGTTTCACTTCCACATTTATCATGTAAGACAGATGGAAATGATGGGTTCAAGTTTGCTAACATTCATACTCTAGGCTTAGTTGCTTACAGCCTCAACGGAAGACCAGCGTTGGTTCCTCTCCAGCAACCAGCATTATGCTGAGTTGAGGTTGTGTTGTGACAAATTGAAATTATTCGCTATATTTATATGTATTTGCTTTGTTTGTCACAATAAATATTTTTCTTTCGTTGTTTTGCTTTATTTATTTACTGTCTTGGTTAAACTGCCTTTATACCAAATTCAGCCTCGCCATACAGCAGTGGATTTATCGTGAAATAAAATCATAAAAAATCAACACTTAACAATATTGAAATAATACAATCTTAAGAACCTAGATAATATACAAATTTTATCCGACTCAAAAAATTCGTTAATTATATAAAACGCCTTCCGAACGAGCCAATTTTTCAGTTTAATTCTATATAAAATTTATCATATATTAAATATTTTCCATTTTAATTTTTTCATGCATACTTGAAGAGAAAATTGCAATTTCAATAAGAAAACCTTCACTAAGAATCTATTCGTTCTCTCTTGCACGTCAGCTAATCTTACCTGTTCACTTTCCACTCGAAATGCATTTGACATTTCCCCTTTCAGCAAAAATGAATTTGAGAAAAAGTTTAAAAGAATATTCATTTTTATGACGCAGGCCTGGAAACTTTGCTGGAGAGCGACATTGTCGCTGATTTACTGTAGCAGTAAGGACGGTATTACTTTTTAGTTAAATATATATACAGTAAAAACTAGTGAACGTTTGTAATTAAAATTTCACACACACGGCTGGTTAACCCCATACTGAACCATTTATAGTTCGAATTATGGTTTCTAATACAACTGATATACTACATATACATACATACATATCTTATGTACATACATATTTAACACCCAGACCAACAGCCAACAAATTTAGTTCAGGACAAAGATGTTGGCTGTGCCGGGGATCGAACCCGGAATCTTCTGATTGGCAGTCCGGCATGGTAACCATTACGCCAACGAGGTCGCCAATTAGGTGACAAGTTTAAAAAAATATAATTATGAAAATCCACTTTTACTGCGCATAATAAATTAAGTATATGATATGATTTGGAAGTGGCTTTTCGAAACAGAGTTCTCCTAGTGCAGAAGCCAATAGAAATCTTTATACAGTAAATTAATTAGGTACCATAACAACGGATTTCTTTTAAACTAATTATGAATGTACGTTTTTAGATAAATAAACTATTATTATTATATGCAATTTAATATTTGAGTAATAACATTACTTTAGAGCAACAAATACTCTGCGCGTAAAAACGGTAACAATTATGTATATTATTCAAAGTTCGAATGAGTCTAACAGTTTTGGTGCTTTGCGAGCATCATCATCGGGGGTGCGTATTATACGGACGTGTGTGTCTGCCTATGGTAGGTATATGCATCATTGGATATGGTCTATATCTGGTACCTACATACAATAAATAAAAAAGAAAAAATAATGAATGTCAAAAGTAATGTAAAAAATATCAAATAAAAATTCAAATAATTAGAATCCTACTAATATTATAAAGGCGAAAGTTTGTATGTATGGATGTGTGGATGTATGGATGTATGGATGTTTGTTACTCTTTTACGTAAAAACTACTGAATGGATTTGAATGAAACTTTACCACAATATAGCTTATACATCAGAATAACACATAGGCTACAATTATTGAGGTTTTTAATGTGAGGTCGTAAAAAAAACACATTTTTTGCGCTTACATTGCAAACGCTGACTGAATCCTACAAGATAGATCAAAACAATTTACTACAGTATTGTACAACTTAAAAAGGTCTACAAAAAAGTCCGTGATGGTATATGTTTATCTCTTAGGAATAACCCACAATAACCATTTTTTATCCTTTACTTTGTACGAGAAATAATGGCTTATTTACGAAGCGATTTTAAGCAATACAGTATTAATCCTTATCCAATTAAGTATCTTAAATACATTGTGCATTTAATAAAGATCAATATGGCTTTTTACAGCATGTAAATTAAATAAATATTTTCGAAGATATCACAGATTTAAAATGCAGCGGCGCCAGGCGAACGGCGTGGGGGGAGCGGGGGTAGGTGCGGTGGGGAAGAAGTGGCTCATCGCTGAGTGCGCGACCCGAACGCGGGCAGACGCATGAGGGCAGACGTCGTTGACGGTTATGTCCGTTTTGCGAATTTTCAAGGCACTAGCGATTTGATAAAAACGTATGGTCGCCTACTTTAAGTAATATAGGCCTAAGGTTAGTTATTGCCAGGTTTCTTTTTGGTTAAGAGTAACACGTACAAAAAGATACTTCATTTTTACGAATTACTTCATTGATAATTCAATTACTATATAGATAGGTTACTTACAGTTAATTATAACAAATTATATTAGCAACAAATTAAAATTGCGACTATAATTTGAGATTTAAACTATCCTATCTCTCAAGTTGGATCAAACTGCACATGGTGTGCGAATTTTATTATAATCGGTTAAGTGGTTTAGGAGTCCATTGAGGACAAACATTGTGACACGAGATTATATAAATTAAGATAAGATTATTAATATTATATGTATGTTTTTTATTATTATTTATTGTACACTACGTCCTTCTTTAGTCGTTTATAAAATTGTAAATTCCTTTCCATCCAAAGGTTGCCTGGAAGAGATTGCTTTAAGCGATAAGGCCGCCAATTGTGGAACACTAATTTTAAGTTAATTGTCTTTTACTGTGCCTTTTTTATTTATGTGTCCAATAAAGAATTATACAATTTCCATGACACAATGTTAGTTACCGTACTCCTCCGAAACGGCTTGACCGATTTTTACCAAATTTCATATGCGTATTCAGTAGGTCTGAGAATCTTCTACTATATATTTTTAAGGCAAAACAACTTTTGCCGGGTCAGCTAGTGTTAAAATAAAATTACAACATTGAAACGTTAGGAATCTTATACATATACCCGTAGTCTTTTTATATTAAGAAAACAGAATAATTAACTAACCAACGACTTCCCATACTGCTTTGCTAAATTGTAAGTTTTCTGACACAGTTCTTGAAAGGTTTTATTAAAAGGCAGCCCTTTCTTAAAGAAAGACGCGCAGCCTTGCTCCTAGTACTTCCTGCTGAAAAGTTCACAATTATAAAAGGAGGCCAGGGCCGCACCAAGTCAATGGGCACAAAATGCACATTAAAACACCCGTAAAATCCCCGTATCAAAACTTTCATAAAGCATATTTGAACAAATAAACGTAAGTGATAGCTGGTTATACAAACATTTCCCGTAAGCTCATTTAATTTACATAAACACGTAACTAGGTACCACCAAGCGTATTAAAATGTAATTTGTAAGTATAGTTTTTAACTATGTATTTTGTTTTCTTTTGTAATTTCTACGCATAATTAAGTTTTTGTAATAAATATTTTTTATTCTTATTAATCTTATTCTTATTCTTTAGCTAAAATGTAACTTAATTTTGATAACTAAAAATTATAATTATTAAAAGTTTGTCTAATCCCATTTTTGGGCAAAAGCCTCTCTATCCTCTTGCCATTTGTCCCTATCTAGCGCTATTGTGGACCAATCTTCCAGGTGTTTGTCAAGCTCGACCCTCCATTGCTTTCTTGGTCTGCCGCAAGGTCTTGCACAAGGCGACTTCTACTGGGTGGTAACTTTTGCCCACAGATGATCCAGCCGGCATGTGGGAGACTTGATCAGCCCAAGCCCACTTTTTGGCCACGTCAGCTATTTATGTTCTAAAACGCAATATTGTGTTAAGAACTCATAATAATAATAGTCAGCCTAATATACTTTTCCAAAGCTGGAACTTGGGACCTTATCTGACAAGGTGGGAGGTATCTGCAATGGTTGGATAGTTCGGGGAAGACAAAATTAAATATATCGCAATCGACCCATATCGCAATAATCATAATCATCTTTATTGGTAAATATATTTTCCTTTACAATCATTCATACTTAATTGAAAATAATATAATAAGAAAATACAGGATACACACGGCCTTATGCCCTAGTGCCCTTTTGCCTAAAGTCCGTCCCTGAATATACCCATACGTCCCGGGCCAAGTTTTATAATGTCAACAAAATGTGAATAAAGATTTCAGTCCGGTTTGTGGACAAAACTACTTTGGGCGAAACCCTTCTTTGATGAAATACTTACTGTGGGTGTTGCCATGTCTACTCTGCGAAAAAGGGTATTGTAACAGGCAAATGAAACTTTTTAACTTTACATATAAACACATATGACACATTTGTTTTAAAATAATCGTAAGCAGCCCACTATACTTTTCCACTGTTGGGATTCAGAGCCATCTCTCATGAGGAGATTGATATAAGGTCACAATCCACCACGTTGGCCGAGTGCAGGTTAGCGAATGACACCCGTCTTCGGATATTATGGTTCTCAAACACGTCGGTTTCCTCACGATATTTTCCTTCGCCGTAAAGCGAGTGCAAATCCACAAATAACTTCAAACACAAGTGATTGATGTCGGGTTGGGATCAAACCAGGGGCCGACTGATTGAAAAGCAGACGATTATACCATCGAGCCACACTAGTTTCGTTTTCGTATGAAGTTTAGCAAAATAGGATAGGCTGTTTTATCACATTCGATTCTGGCAAGGAGACATATATCCTATAGTTAATTTATTATTTAATTATTACGGCTAACACCAATTACAATAATTTATCAAATTTGTAACGCTTTTAAATTTGAGGGTACGGTATAGGTGATTAGATTGATACACTGATTACATGATAACTATTTTATTTATAATTCACAATTTGGTTGTAGAAGAAGTATTAGTTACACATAATCTGAATACAATATAATCAAAGTGGCGCAGGCTTGAGCATGAGAATAAAGATAAATTTGGGCGCCGTGACATAGGAATGTCTTAAGTAGTTTGTAATAAGGATCTCCCTTGGTTAGCGTACAAAGGTCCAAGGAGTCCTGACAATAAAATATGAAATCTCTAGGGTCGTGATTCAAAGCCTACATAGATCTTAGATGTTAGGTGCAACCATTAGTACTTAGGTATTCATTGTTTTAGTTATGAACGACACATTAGTAAAGAAGACACCGGCCACACGGAGTGTCCGGTGTTACCATTAGCCAAGTCGAGGGTAGGTGGCGACCGAAGGCGGGCTCCAGCGCGGCAGGGAGACGAGAAGAAGAGAGCAGAGGGCTCCCTCCACGAGCTGGAAGCTCCGTCGGCTCGCGCCTCGAGGCACGTGGGTCAAGCGGTGTGTCGTCGTGGCAAGTGTGTCCGACGCGGACTTAAAGCGGGCAGGAGAGGACTCCGTATCCCGTGGGATGCGACGCTAATGTCGCCACATTAGAATGTAGTGACTATATCAAAAAACCCTGTTAACAAACAGTTCTACTTAGCCCTCATACACGTGTCGGGATCAAAGGTTATAATGTGCAGTGTCATGAAAACTTACCCTAGTTTTGGGGTTAAATGATGCTGCCGGGGCCTGGCCGCGGGGCGAGGACTCTCGAGGATGAGGCTGCCAGGTCCACGGGTACGTCTTTCAACGTGCACTGTAATAAAATTCGACGATTGAACGATACCGAATCGAAATACAACGTGGTCTTTCTACCGCACAAAAACTCACGGAACACAAAGCTAGGACGGCGTTTGCGTGGCGGCTGCTAGTCCATCGGTTGGTGGCAGGCCTTCCGCAGCAGGAGTCCGGTGATCAATGACATCAGGGTGAGAGCGGCGCGGGAAAAAAGGATCTCGCGAGCCGGCGCCGAGCGCCGGCCGCGGTAGTTCGACACCAATCCCCGCGAGTCAAAGAAGCTAAAGGCCCAGCCGACTCGCGATCTCCCTCCATTCTCCTTGTTGACTTTGACATATAATTTGTCACCTGTCATTTAGTCTATTCTTCGAATACGCTGATCTACAGTCCTTGGAGTATCGAATCGAACTAATCGAATAAAGGGGTTACAAATTAAAACATATAAATAAGTCAAAAATAAATTGAAAAATCACAATTGAACTCTTGATTTTCGTCTCAATTTCAAGTTAGTTTGCAATTGTTATATACTCGTACATAAGAAGTCTGTTAAAAAGACTACCCAAAAACATTTCGTATAAATGAGTAAGTTCACCCGACTTCCTCTAAACATCTTACCCCTTTCCTACCCTTTTATTGCTTATTAAAGTACCTCTTAATGTTTCCCCGTCATTTCCACTATAATAATATAGTTTATATATGTATTTATTAATACAGGGTTACCATCTATCTTCCGATTATATCGTCAGCGGCAGATTACTTTTTGGGCATAACTGGTCTTTTTTATTTTTCGCTAGCTGGTTTTATTCCGTGTGTAGTACACTAATTTATATTACTGGTGGACTCAAATTTGAGGTAAATCCATATTTCATAGTTCATTTATTCAATAAAAGTCAGAACTAACTATTTTATATCAAAATCAAAAAATCTAAATCAAAAACGTTTATTTGGCAAAGTTTACATGAAAGTACATTCCAATAGAAATCCAAAGGGTCCCAAAGTAGTTTAAAAAACTGTATTATAATAATAATGATTTATTCTACAGTAAGTTTACACTTATGCTAAATAACTCAATATGAAATAATTAGTTAGAAAGTTACATTAACTAAAAACAGAAAATAATTAGAAAAAAGAAAAGAAAACCGGCATATTTTTTTAACAACAAAAATGATATGAAATAATTAGTTAGAAAGTTACATTAACTAAAAACAGAAAATAATTAGAAAAAAGAAAAGAAAACCGGCATATTTTTTTAACAACAAAAATGATACGAGACATAAACATTTAACGAAATTTAATATATATTTTAACTATTAAGAATATTACTCTGTACAATGATAAGGTAACCTCCAAACCAAAGAGCTCCAAACACCATAATAATTAACCCGGTCTCTCAAAAACAGCCGACCTTTGAAAACAAGACCCATTCTGACCAATTTTGGTCGAAAATGCCCATTTACAGCGAAAGGCCCTCATTTCGCCGCTCCAAACTATAAATGGAGGCTTTTGAAGCCTGTTTCCGGTCCAGCCTTGGTGCGGCAAGGTTTTATATAGCATACAGGGGAAACCACTTTAGGACTCTGTCGAAGTGAGCGAAGGTATGCGATCGATTTTACCAAAGATGTTATAAAGAGCTGTGCTTTATTTAGATTGCTAATATGGGCATTGGTAGACCTTATTTTTTAATATGTGGTCAATCTTAGGTATTGAGAGCTAAAACCGCTCAAGGGCCTCTCAATTGAAGTGAGTGAATCGGTTTCTTCTAGGCAAGCGCGCTCCACCCTAGATCGCAACATCACTTAACATCAGGTGAGTTTCGATCAAGCGCTTGCCTATCCATCATAAAAAAAATTACTATACGACTGTTTCCACTAAAAATGATCGATCGAAAGAAGATATGACATCTTAGTCTGGCGGGCGGCCGCCTCGTCTGGAATAACTGGCTTACAAGGAAGCTGCCAGAATACAACTTTTTTAAATGCTTGGTGAAAGATTTTTTTTAACTTAAAGCTGCAGTTGCTAGTCAAACGAGCACTAGAAAACAATCTTAAAAAAATATTTGAATTTGTTATTTTATTTTAAGCTCAAAACCGGGATGAGTGTAAAGAGGATAGAGAAACCTTTGCCCAGCAGTGGGACGGAACCGGCTAAAAAAAAAATATTTTCATTCCAGTAAAATTATTAAGTCTATGGTCTATTCAAGGTAGGTTTTTGTTGCGGTTATTAAAGTAGTCGGGGTCGGGGTGAAAATGTGTTTTGATTTCTTTTGTGGTTCTGTTATTGGAATCATTTATGGCGAAAATAAGGGACTTACTTCCTGCTTAGGGCGAGGTATAAAAGATTTGGGGCTTAATATTATTAGCTTAGGACCTTCGCACACAGCCTTAGCGCGTTTCATCTTTATTCGATTAAAATTTACTTAATTTTTTTATGAAAGTATGTTTTTTCGTATGTTTGTACCTATAAAGATGGTAAAACACTTCACTGAAATAAATTACAGAAAAACCTTAAAGAACTTAAAAGCAAGTGCCTTAACAGGCGACCTTATCGCTAAAAGCGTTTTTTCCAGGCAACCATTTCTAAGAAAGACCTTAAAAACGAGGTGTAATAACATAAGTGCCTATGTGAATTTTGAATACATAATCTATATTATTAACAAAATAAATACATAATATACGTACACCATTTTTTCAAAATTATATGAATCTGGTTTAAATATTTTTGGAATGCATGTAGTCAGACGTAACGTATAAAAACAATGTAAACTCTGTACTTCGCTTTATGTATGTTAGCTGCATTACCGCTCTGGGCTAACCTTTGCTCCAAAAATGACCCAG
Organism: Mellilla xanthometata; assembly: GCA_035578125.1. Taxonomy (NCBI): domain Eukaryota; kingdom Metazoa; phylum Arthropoda; class Insecta; order Lepidoptera; family Geometridae; genus Mellilla; species Mellilla xanthometata. The sequence goes on along the minus strand of JAPUBQ010000023.1, from coordinate 10,391,143 downwards.
ACCGAAACACGAGTGATAAAAACTAGTCATAAAGACGGCTGATCGATATTGAAACTCTGTATAAGCGGGTTCCTTGCAAAACTTCTTCTCATTCTTGTTCTTTGCCTTATCCCACTAGGTGGCGTTGGCACAGCAAATTGTCTCCTTCTTCTCTTTTCTATCAGCCATCGTCTCTACACTCACCCCTTTTCCTCTCATGTCCTCATTTACACACTCCATCCATGTCTTCTTCGATTTCTTGCAAGACTTCTTATTCCTCTTCCTTGCTTTTTCCTACTAGGTGGGGTTGTCACAACAAATTGTCTCCTTCCGCTCTCTTCTATCAGCAGTCATTTCTAAACTCACTCATTTCACTCTCATGTCTTCATTCACACGCTCCATCCATTACTTCTTCGGTTTCTTGCAAGACTTCTTATTCCTCTTCCATGCTTTTTCCTACTAGGTGGGGTTGTCACAGCAAATTGTCTCTTTCCACTCTCCTATATCAGCAGTCATCTCTACACTCACTCCTTTTCCTTTCATGTCCTCATTTACACACTCCATCCATGTCTTCTTCGGTTCCTTGCAAGACTTCTTATTCTTCTTCCTTGCTTTTTCCTACTAATTGGGGTCGTTACAGTAAATAGTCTCCTTTCACTCCCCTCTATCAGCAGTCATCTCTACACTCACTCCTTTTCCTCTCATGTCCTCATTTACACATTCCGTCCATGTCTTCTTCGCTTCCTCGCAAGACTGCGGGGCCCTAAAAACCTTACCATCTCTGACTTAATTTCGAGTTAATAATACGTCCTCTAACTGCGTACATTAGCATATTCCGGCGATATAATTATACGGTTAATTATGTTTGTTCGTAATTAAGGTTGAACGTTAACTTTTTATCGTTACAGAGTGGCGGAGTGATGTTCTCACCGCTCGGGCGGCTGCGAGTCGCGCAAGCTGTTAGGAAACAGGTAAACTTATTTATTTATACCTCGTGCCAGTAAAGGAAATATTTTAAAGTTGATGTCTTCTCTCAGAGCAGTTATCATATTTTAGCTGCCTTATGCAAAGTCCTATTTGTTCCTGCTATTCCTTTCTTACCTTACCTTACCTCAGTGAGCTGTGAACCGCTTATTGAGGTAGGTTTATTACTCCATTGCATTGTTTCCCTAAGTCTTTCCCGCTCGGCCCTCTTGAAGCATCCTTACTATTCTCAATCTAGATATTTCTATCATAACACCTTTACCATCAAAGCCCTTCATTTATGTAATGTGCTGCCTCTGCCGAATCAGCACGCTAAGTCTCTTCCCATTTTTCAGAACATGGTCTATAATCATTATACGAGTATGAACATATTATATTCGTGTGGATATAAATAAATAAATAAATATTAGGACACATTATACACACGACTAGTAAGCTCCATATTCCTTGTTTGTGTTATGGTTGCCAACACAACTGATATACTAGATACAAGTACAAGCATAAATATATAAATATCAATACATATATATTTAACACCCAGATCACAAAATTTAGTTCAAACAAATTTAGTTCATCAAGAATAGGACACTATAGAATAACTTAAATCTATTACAGGTCTGGATATTTGTAGTTTCAACAAAATACGCGAAAAGCGACCAACACGCGGGCGGTCATGGGTAACTGCTAGTATAAGTATAATAGCATAGGCCTATTCTCATCCACTGCTGGACATAGGCCTCTCCCAAGGCACGCCAAATTAAATTGATTATGTAACTGTAAATGAATTCTGACACGTTATTGTTCATTTATTTATGCCATGTAATAGCATAATTACCAATAAAAAAAGGGGTTTATGTAAATTTTCGCGTAAAAAACTTATTAAAAGTTGGAATGAGTCTAACAGTGCCAGTGCACGCGCGGATCTCGTCCGTGTAACACTCGCCCCTGAAGATGGTGCTCGGAAAGCACCGAAACTGTTGGACTCATTCCATCTTTTAATAATAAGTAAGTGTGACCGCGAAAATATTAAGATGCCTTACGTGAACAGTTTACAAGAGTTTTTTTTTTTAATATTTTTTTTTTTAATATTAAGGACACTTTCATACACGGCTGGTTAGTCCCATACTGAACCATTTCTAGCTCGTATTATGGTTGCTAACACAACTGATATACTACATATACATACATACATACATATTATATATAAATACATATTTAACACCCAGACCCACAGCCAACAAATTTAGTTAAGCACAAAGATGTTGACCGGGCCGGGAATCGAACCCGGAACCTTCTGATTAGCAGACCGGCATGGTAACCTTTACGCCAACGAGGTCGTCAAAGTTAGTCGTCGAGGTTTATGTATATACATGTAGTGCTCGGTGTTTTCAGATGAGCCAGCTGCCAGTGCTGAGCGCGGAGGCTGCCCCATTGCCAGCTCCGCTGTGCTACCAGCTTCTATGCGCGCCGCCCATGCCAGCGTGCGCGCCCTGCGACCTGCCGCCCCCGCCCTACGCCGTGTATCCGCTGCCGTTTGACAGTAAGTACGAGTATATACCCATTCGATGGACTGATCAAATAAGGACAATTGTGGGTATCACTTTAAAAGAATGCGCCAGGATGACCTCTAGTAAAGAGAAATAGCTTCGTGAGGCGTGTATTGTCTAACCCATCCAATACTTCATTACAACAACGACCGCTCTGTCAAGAGCGTACGGACTTAGAAGAAAAATATATAATGAGCTGGTTGCAGAAAACAAAAAAATCTTTGTTAACGTGTGATCAGTGCACTAGTGAACTTTAAACATTGACATTGAACAGTGGACATTATGTGAACTAGTAAATAATTTCAACTCAGTGTGATATAGGCACATCAGCATAATGCTGCTCGCCTATAAATCAAATAAATAAATAATATATTATACTCACTACGCACCACAACGACAGGCTTTCGGAAGTGAGTGGAACTTTGTGGATGCTTTCCAATCTGACAATCTGGTTCAATCTTGAACAGTAATTTGTTTTTCATGTAAGTTCACACATGAAAAACAAGTTATTGTAGTAGGGTCAAGATTGAACCAGGCTGAGACTGTCAGATTGGACTCTTTCGACGGTGAGCTAAGGTTAGGTTAGGTTAGGTAATTGACATTTTTTATCCTTGATAGGATAGCGTTTGACTACAGCTAGCCTGATGTTAAGCTGCACAGCAGTCTACGGTGTGGCACGCTTACCTAGAAGATACCAATTAACTCTACTTTTGAAGGCCCCTGGATGATACCTCTCAGGAAACAGAGACTCAGGTAGTGAGTTCAGGTAGTGACTCAGGTAGTCAGGTAGTACATATGTTTGGACCACAAATCTAAGGACATGTGTCTTCCCTGGGCAAAATTGAACCCCCATAACGATGCACTTGCCCAAGAGAACTGCTCCAAAAAGCTCTGCGGCGGAGTCACGACCCTCAGTAATGAGGAATATGACTAGACGAAGACCAAAACACTCACCAGTGCTACCTTTCAGTCCTGTAACAAGCAATCTTCATGATTTCCAGCCACCCCGGCGCTGTACTCCGGAGCCACCCAGTACGCGCTGGTCCCCGCGCCGTACACCGCGTGCTGCGAGCCCGCGTGCTGTGCGCCGCTCGACAAGCAGCCCCGCGCACCGCCACCACCGCTGCACCCAGCTTTCATCTACTAGACCCGTCTATAAAAGCCGTCTTTAGAGTAGTCTGCTGATCACTTCCTAGACCCGTCTACTACGGTCTACTGCTATATTAGACCCGTCTTCTACGGTCTACTGGTATATTAGACCCGTCTACTACGGTCTACTGGTATATTGGACCCGTCTTCTACGGTCTACTGGTATATAAGGCCCGTCTACTAACTTTTACTGGTACATTAAGGCTATTTCCTGGTCTACTGGGTCTATTAAATTACTAAGAAGCCACTTAGTAAGCGCTGGTTGGCAAACAACCACACGCACCTCCACTGCCAGCAATCTACTAGACTCGTCTACTATGTTCTACTAGTCTATCATAGTGGTCTTTATAGTAGTCTTATAATCATCTGATGATGTCTACTGGTATATTCAAGACATTTTCTAGTCTTCTGGTCTACTAGAATAGTCTGCTAAGATAGTATACTGGTCTACAGCAATAGTGCATATAAGTGGTATAGATAAACATCACAGCTGCGAACTGCTTTCATTTACTAGAACCGTCTAGTGTGATTAATTGATTTGATAAGGCTATCTTCTGGTTTATAAGAGTGGTCTACTGGTATTCTAAAGTAGTCTACTGCAACTGCCACCATATGCTTCAAATCAACTAGAATTGGCTCCAGTTGATCAAGGTCAACATTTGTTTTCTGATCTATAGAATGAGTAGATATCTTTACCCTTAATTCTTCTACTAGAAAAATCATTATGCTGTCTACTGGTCTACTATAGTAGTATACTGGAATCCTTAAGAAGTCTACTTGATTCCTCTCTCACAAAATCTGGTAAACGTATCATTGGACATCAACCACAAGATAATTATAAAATATACCTATAAAAAAAATGTGAATTGTTCCCATGAATCGAAAACAAAATCGGAAATTATAAAAGACATACATTTTAAGGAATTAATTTATAATAATTTATTTACCCTTACTTGTATGTTATTTTGTAATTATGTAAGCATATAATTATATATCGCATATAATTATTTTATTTGATTGCTCAAGTCTTCCAATCAGCTCAAGATTATCTTTCCATTCACTAAAATATATTTTAATATCTCTTTCTAGTTGAAGTAGTACATTCAAATTTGTATGTTTTTCGATGCTTATTTTCTTATGCTTTTCGTATACTATGTTAATCGTATGTTTTTTAAGACGCAAAACATATTAAGAAGTTAAGTGTATCTAGTTAAAAAAATATTATTATATTAAATTATTTTCGTATCAATATTAACACAAATAACATTTAAATTTTCAATCAACCTTAAATACACAAATAACATTTTTAGTTTACGGTATTTTTATTACCAATCCTCTAAGTAGTCATTAAAATCAATCTTAGTTGGTGCAACATAAATCAAATTCTTTAGTAAATATATTATTCTGAATATGTTATATGTCTTAAAAATCATACCATAACAAAACAATACATAGCAAACATTTCTATAATCAAAGGTTTAACCATCTAAACTCGAAATCGTCCATTCGAAAACTGTTAGAAATTTAACAATGATATTATTTGACATCATTTGTAAACAGCCTTTATTAAGAAAACCATCCAATGAAAGTAATTTTAAAATCCGTTTTTTTTACTCATTAAAAATATTGTTGACTTCAAAATGGACATAAAGAAGAACATTTATTAAAAAATGGTTTTGACAGTCTTGCATAATAAATTTTATCAAATAAAATATCTATGTACGTGTGCTTTGTTTTGTATAACTAATTATATATAAACCTAGTTATATAAGATGTATTTAGCTTCCAAATATAATTGTGAGGTGATCCGTGGATTCGTGTGCTATCAATAATTACTATAGTATTTAAAAAGTTACTGACTAATCAAATTGTATAGAAGTTTTCGCTCGATGAATCTTTGCTTAAGGATTCACAATGTTAAGATTTCTGAGTAAACTTTTGAACATTTATATTTTGAATTTTTAACATTGATTAAAAAATACATCAGGTACTAGACACACACATTTTGAGGCGATCACAGCTCGACTGCCTTACGTAGAACGTAAAAACGTCGTGGGTTTGAGCCCCGCCATTGAGATCGAACTTTAAGCGAAGGAAGACATCTTGAGGTAACCATAGCATGGTGGTAGTAAAATCATATAATTACCACAATAATTACGTGACAACAAGATTGAAATTTGAAAGATACCCACTTGGGGTATTGCCGCGTTGTATGGCGATGGGATAGCCCAAAGAACTAGAGTAAATAGAATGGTAACTTGGTCTATAAAATGGTTCCACCATCCACGCGTAAAATACCGCGGTGGGCGGTGCAAAACAGCTACTCGCGCGCCCGCGTGGCGTCACATGGTGTGGCGGCAACCAATCGCGTGCGAGCTATGTGTGTGTGTGTGTTTCGTTGGGATAGCAGTATAATTGTGTGCGTAGATTCAAATTCTAAGCGGCAATTGTATGGAGTTACTCTTCCGTTTATTCTAGTTCGCTGGGATAGTATAATTGTAGAATTTGCGCCAGGTACGATCATCATTCTTTGCTATTTTTTGTCTATGTGCTCGCTTTTGAGCCAAAGCCCCCCAAGCAAACTTTATCTGGTACACATTACACGTAATGCAGTTTGAGTAGTCAGTAGCATCAGTCTTAATAGTTAGGAGTAACGTGCGTCAAGGCACAACGAATTAGCACAAGTCACTGCTAGGTTAAAATTACCTCTAAATAAAAAGACAATTATCGCTTGTTATCCTTCTAAAGGAGTTCTGTTTAGTATAAGGTTGTTTTTAATTCCCTATTGAACAGAGATATGATATTTTTTAAATTATTAAGTTTTTACATTGTTGCTGTTGTTAAACTGGGGTCCAACATATGATAGACACGGGTTGGAGTTTGAAAATTTTAACGAAAAAAAATGATTAAAAATTTCAAACTTTAACCGTACTCGTTGTTGTTGTTTTTGGGACTTGAAAACAAACATTTTTATTGTTTTACGTGTTTACAAAATGTTGAAACTGAATAGAAAAGACAGTCGGTGTTATGTTTTGCTAAACTCATACAAATTATATTTTAAATAAAATGTTAAACATAAATTACTTTTGTTGTTTCCTAATAACTTTTATAACTTGTATAGAAGACTTAGTTTAAAAGAAACATATTATATGTTTATTACAAAAAAAAGAAATCGTCAAAAATGTGATATAAGCAATCATAAAAGTAGCACAACTGCGTAGTTTTAGATTAATTTCCTTCTTAGTCATTTCAAATAATAAAATAGGACCAAAAAGTTTCCAAAAAAAACAGAAAAGAAAACAAATCATGCAATAAAACGTAAAATGCGTATTTTGTAGTTTTAGCCTCACAAATCTCTTTATACGTAAAATATTAACTTGTTATTCTATAAGTCATTGTTAATCATTTTTATATGATTATTGTAATTTTAACCATCAGTTTTAATGGCATGATATGATGTTTTCTGACTCAGGTGCAGGAAATAACAACTAAGTCTTAGTATCTAAGTTAACAAATAAATAATCAAACCCAAAGTCAAAAAGTTCATTAATTTTGCTAAAAAATGATTACTTCATTTCATTTATTTCTTATCAATTCTCTTGGGCAAGTATCGTAGTAGGCGCCCATCTTCTTAATTTTTTGCCTAGCTTCTTTATTTCTATATTTAGTATAAGAAAAGGGTGTTCACAGTGTTGCATGACACATTTTATTAAATAAAATATTAGTACAGATACTTTATTCGATATAAAACATATTTATTTAACCATATTATTTATAAAAATATCAGATTCTTGCACCTGAAGTTTCACGTGGTTTCCTGCCTCTAGATAGGAAAGCTTTGTCTCAATTACTAATAATATATTTCAAAATACGACTAGAAATACTAAAATGCTGTCAATTGGTCGTCTTGATACTTTACAACTATTAACTTTTAGATAAGTATTAGTGTCTGTAATCGTGTATTGCTTTCATGCTGGGATATATATCTACTTACTATGTGTATAATGTTATATTACTATGTGTATAATGTTATATAATCTATAAAAAAAACTTTTATCTTAAAAGGGCTTCTAACGCAAGTTCCTTAGTTTATTTACCTCACTTTTGAAATCTATCAATGTTGTAATATCGGTGTATTCTATGTCGTACTATGTCTGACTTCTTCTAGGTGCAAATTATATATGTATATTATATATAAGTATAACTTCTACGGTGCATAGTAAACCAAAAAAAAGCTATTTATATATTCTAAGTTGTCTGCTTTCTCAATCACAATAAAATAAACTGTATCTAAATTTATTTACATCAATGCTCCCGAATTTGTTATATAAATATGTGTAGAAGATGAAAAAACATATATCATTATTGTTTTTTGAGAAAATCATATAAAATATGGTTGCCTACCAAATCCTGGCAATAAAACCTTGAAATTGAATACAATCAACTTTAAAATGATTAAGAGAGAAAGTGTTATCATTGTAAGGAAAACAATTGACAGTTGGTGTCAACTGTCAATTGTTTCCTTTATATATGTAAGTTACTATGCGTGCCAACTAAGAATAGGACTGTCAAACCGCCATCTTGCTCAATAATACGCGCAAACTTCATAATCAAAGTGTATGGTGTGCAAAAATTTTTGGGAACAAATTATATTCAGTTTATATGTTTAATGTACGCTGTTTTGCTATTTCTTATACATTTTACGGCAAATTAATTATAAATTACTAAGATTTTAAAGTAACAGCATATTTATAAAAATATTTTTTTTTCATTGTTGGCACTTCTTTTTGTAACATATAAAAAGAGCTTATTATATTGCTTACAGCATTTTAGTCAAAACAATCCAAAATCAATGTCTCGTGATTTTGCCTTGAATAATTATACAATAGATAAATTTATATCTATGAACCAAAAAAAAATACATTTCTTTTTTACCCTTTCATTGCTGGCTGTACTTTTTTGACAGTTATCGTGTGAAGTTAAAGCAAGCGCGATCCTATTCTTAGTTGGCACGCATAGTATGATAGAACTACACATATTTGTATGAGTGCATTTGCTGCCTAGTATATACTGCCTAACATATCGGATTTAAATCAGTACGCTAGTAGATATTAACTTGTATAATTTATTTTACTAAATCTTGTACTTAATCTCTCGCTAGATCGTCTTAGTACGTACTTTAAATGAATAATGATGATGAGTAATTTAGACAATATTACCGTAATTATTTAGATGTGTAGTCGAATAACTCGAAATTCTATATTATTGTAATAATATCTATATTATATTTACTAAAAAAAAGTAAGCCACGATATTTATAGGTTTAGTGGATTAGGTATAATTATTATTATTACGTGTATTAATTATTAAGAGTCACTGTTTAAAAATTCTCGACGTGATTGTTGTGAAATAGCTAATAGATACATACATGATTGACAGTTACTGACAGTTACTTACTACTACGGTACTTAAATACTCCAAATTAATTAATTTATTAAATATCCACTTTCTTTACCTAAGCTGATTTCAAAAGTTTAGTTACCTAAAATATAGCGCTTAAAGTTTTTTTTTTCTTAACCTATACTATCCCACTGCTGGTCTAATGGTTCCTAGCGGTTAAAGTTTATGAAAATTTAATTTAACCATCTCCTCTCACGTTGTAATTAAATGCTATACTTTTGTACAGATTAAAAGCTCTTGTCAGTTCACATTTTATAGTTAACAATATTTTTCAGCGGCTCAATTCGAGAATAGCATGTTTCTAGAACATATATCAAGATTGATCAACTTCGAATGATTTAGGCTCTTATTTTCTGTACAACACATCATATAGGCTGAAGATTTGTTTACATTTAAAGGGGAAAATTCTGATCAAGCGCAAGTGATCAGAATTTGCGATATTGTAATCTTAGGTAGAGGTTAGAGAGGTTGTCCAGAAGAAACCGGTTCACTCTTGCTTGGAAAACCTCTAGATTATAGTTATCGGGGAACATGGCGTTTGGCAAAGAATTCTACATCTTGGTGGTTCGCACAATGAAGGGTATTAGGTAAAGAATTCCTTACATTGACACTTCGGTTAGTACGCGCCTGCACGATATACAGTTATACGTTTTACTAAATGATTTTAATTCGTTTGAAATGTTTTTTTTTTCGTTTTACTGTGCCGCCTGTGGCCTGTCCAGTTTCGGGTCACGCGTCTATAATCGTTATAGTACTATGCGACAGCAGTGCGTTACAGAATTTATCAGCAGCTAAGCTACACGCGTGATTTGCAGCGCCATCTAGGTTTCATCGGTACTTATGGCGAACTTCTGCGCCGCGTTTTATTGTAAAATTCGATTGTTATGTAGATTGGGAATCAGCAATCCTCTTTAGTATTCTGATCTCTGATTATATTTTTTGAGGTTTTGTGTGAAGTTCGTGTAACATCACAAGTTTGTACCATGATGTGTTGAACAGAAAATAAGATGCCTGATTGTGTATACGTTGAAAAGAAAATGGATAATTCTGTCATTTTCACGATATAAATGTACAGGGAGAACGACAATACACTGGCTCAGTCAGATAGTTCATACTATGTGTCCGTCAGGTTTGGGAATGTGTGTGTCTGGCGTGGAATGGCGTCCATTTTACATTAAATTCACGCTCTGCCATGTTATCATACAATAATAATAAAAATAAAGATTTGATACTTTCAAGCAATGCAAATATTTTGATGAAATAAAAAGTAGGATTTGATATTTTCAAGCAATGCAAACCTTTCAATTAAACAAAAAGTAACATTTTATACTTTCAAACAAATATTTCGATAAAACAAAAGTAAGATTAGTTTTTTTTGAGAATTTCGGAAGTAGCATATGATTTAAAATAAAAAGAAGAATTTAAAAGAAAACTGTAGAGCAAATTAGACAAAAGTTTTATTTGACAGACAGACAGAAATACAACGTTACAGTTTACGCTTACAATAATAATAAAAATATACTTGAGACGTAAAGGTTTTATGAAGCTTTTATCAATCAAATTTTGAATGGAATCAAAGATGATGAAATTTAAACAATCAAAGCTACTTATATCTTTTACACATGATTTTAAAGGATTTTTCAAATTATGCAAGTTGACTAATTTATCACGTTGAAGTTATAAAACGAATTTTGCAGTAATGTTTGTAGATTTGACAAATAATTAAAATTAATTTTCTTTAAACCTATTGTATATCTTAGCTCTTATTTAACATGACCTACGAAATTTTGATATTGTTAGATTGAGCTTCAAATATTAAGTCCAATAAATTAGCATATTACTTATTCAATTTTTGAATCGCGATTCATTCGCATAACATTCATTTAAGAGAAGAAGGTCCCGCTAAGTCTAGAGAAAAATTGTGGTATTTTAAATTAATAATTAAATTGAAATAGTTAATTTTTGCTCCTTCCACTAGATGTCATGGTCATCTTTAGTTTTATCGAAACTACGTTCTCTTAAAATGAAACCATTTTTGATAAAAACCTTTACAATTTTGTAGTGAAAATGTTTTGTTATGATAGTTTTACCCCTTTTAGATATTATTGTGAGTATTATAATGCGATACAAAGAAAATATTTGTTGAATTATAGAAAATATTTCATAGTAATATTTTAACTGTTGACTACTTGTAAGAGGCTCTATTGTAGAACGCTATGCAATACTAAATCAGCTTTTTATAATCGACCAGTATTTTAGTCATTAAAATAATTTTAAGGTTGAGGTTATTAAACTTAGTACACATACTTCTTACTGAATCCATCTTCGAATGAAAAAAAAAAACAATCGCTAAAATTCAAAAAGTATCTGCTAAGTAAAAATAAACCTCACAATGTGACACTTGTAATAATTAATATTATAAATAAAGAAAATAAAAAAAATATTAGTGTTCTAGATAAGCCACCAATCATGCTGTCTTGAAAATTAAAGTAGAAAATAGTATAATAAAATTAAATTCTATTTAAAACTGTACGTGTGTTAGTATGTGATTCTATTCTGTGTCGTAATTTGCTAAAATTAAACAATATATAAATAATAAATCAATCAAAACACAATATATATACCGTACAATATTATATACCAACTCTGGTGATCATACCTTTAATCATTACGCACATATATACTAAAATAACATACGAATTAATATATAAGAAGTATATTATACTAAACCATCGCATCATCGAATATAATAATTGTTGATTGTTATTTATTAAAATAATAATTGTCTAGTTATGTATGTGATATTGTTATTGAATAGATTATTATAAGGTTAATAATAATATTTCTATTATTATTCTCCTTGTTGGCTCGTGTGTGTTATATATAGCTAATCAATTATAAGATTATAGATAATAATATCGATAAGCCAATATCCAAGAAATCATAAGAATATAAATTTTAACATTTAAAATGATTTTAAATTAAATTTATAAACATACAAATCGAAATTATATAAAATTAAATATTTTTTGTTTTAAATATACAATTCATTTTATTTTCTTATGACGCATACATTTTTGCAGCTCAAACGTTTAGCTTAAATATTCTGAGATATTTGTTAATAATTTAATCTACTATCAATAAATAATAATACTTGTACTTACACAGCATATAATTTAAAGTTATTATATACTCACTACTTTTTTGTTTAAAATTTAAAGTCGCCTCCCAAAATCGAGAAATAGTGATCATAATTATATAATTATAAGAAAGATAATTATCACCATAATTATATAATTATAAGAAAGATAATTATATAATTATATAATTATGGTCACTATTTCTCGATTTTGGGAGGTGACTTTAGTTAGTTTAGTTATAATTATAAGAAAGATAATTATATAATTATGGCAAATTATTTTAGTATAATTATTGTCATTGAGTTAGCTTACTGTGATTGGCTAAGGATATAATAGTGCTATATACGTATTATGTACCTACCTAGTAGGGGTGGAAAAGAGCTACAATTTAGTGTTACGTTATTTTCCCCAACACTATTTTACACATTTTATGATCTTAAGCGTCTTAACACTGCATGAGCTGTCAAACAAGTTTGTGTTTTTTCCCCTATTGCCTTAATTTAATACTATTGCACCTTAAGAGACTTGTTTTGTCTAAGAAATAAGAAGTTTCTTATTCTTTTACTATTTCAACGTAACTGTTGATTTGGTATAAAACAAAACTCAAAAACTTAAAAAAATAAAAAATAAGTTATGGTTATTTAAAACCGCGTGGTGATAATTTTGGTAAATTTTCTTTCGTTAGAATTTTTAATTGGTATGTTTTATTAGTTTGTATCTTTTTAACAATATATCGAAAAATGTGCGATTTATTAGTATATTTTTCACTAATGAAAAACTAAATTTTGTTAAATTTAAACAGAAAAGCATATTGTACCTCTTATTCTACCCCTGCTACTTTTAACATATTATTATCATTATATATTTAATAATAAAACCAAAATATCACAAATACAAAATATCTGCATCGAAATTGTATCACATTAAGTACAATAAAATACTATGAAGCAATAAAATACACCTAATGTTAAGATATCTGTAATAAAGTATTACCTAATTTAATGAATAGTTTTGTGTTTTATTTCTTATCTGTTTTTTTAACCTCTCTACTTGGACTTTATTGTTTTTAGCTATATAAATATACTAGCTGACCCGGCAAACGTTGTTTTGCCTCACTTAGGGGTACAGCGCCATCTATTGATTACTTACTCAACCCAGTCGAAAGGTATCGACATCTGTTAGAATCATTTGGAGTTAACAGATAATTGTGACTGTCAAATAATAACAGACAATAATTAGCAGTAAATTAAAATTGCGACTATAATTTGAGATTTAAACTATCCTATCTCTCAAGTTGGATCGAACTGCACATGGTGTGCGAATTTTATGATAATCGGTAAAGTGGATAGGAATTATTACGAAATGTGATAGGTAACGTTAATCTTAATTAATCTTAGTTAATTTTTCCTTTACTTCTCTTAATTTGGATTTCGGATCACAGCGGAAGTACACTAAATATTTAATTTTGTCTTCTATTTACAATGGATTTCCGCAAAGTAACGCCTGACTCAATAAGTCATATACAGTTTTTTCTCGTATTATTATTGTTAAAAGAAAACTCAGAATTATCAGCTTTATTTGCAGAACTGTATGTAAATGTTAAAAAAATAAGGATTTTTAAATCGCAAAGAGACCACCTTCCATTCAGTGGTTGGGGACAGTGCCAACAGATTAAACTAAAATATCAGAGTATTAAGTACTAAGACAATATTATAAAAGATAAGAATTACTTTCTAGATATATTATAGTGTCAACTTTGATTCGTTAATAATAAAATTGTTTTAAAAAACAAAGAACCGACTTCAAAACACAACTAAAAAGGGAAAAATAATTTTAAGCCTACATCAAATCAAGAATAGTTATATAAGTAGAATCGAAGAGTTTATTTCATGTACTTATAAAAAACTATTTTAAATTTTTATTTATCCTGTTTTCTTGAAGTCGGTGCCATCTAAGAAGAACAATTCAATGTTTGTTAAAAAAACTATTTTCAATTGTCTTTCTTTGCTGGCACCGACTCCAAGAATACAGGATTCATAAAAATTTAAAATAGTTTTTTATAAGTACATGAAATAAACTCTTCGATTCTACTTATATAACTATTCTTGATTTGATGTAGGCTTAAAATTATTTTTCCCTTATTAGTTGTGTTTTGAAGTCGGTTCTTTGTTTTTTAAAACAATTTTATTTTTACATTTTTAGTGGTTAGTCATGATATTTTTTAAGTTTTAGCTATAGAGAGCCAAATAAACTTCACGATCAAAAAACCTCTGGCGTATACCAGGCAGGCAACCAATTGCGAGCAAATTGAGCTGTATGCTAGCGAAGCGAGCGCGAAAATATTCACCGTATTTGTTCGAACCGTTTGAGCATAAAGAAGTCCAAAGCAGCACAAATTACATAATGTTTGTTGTATCAAAACGTAATAGAACCAATTGCGAGCGAAGCGAGCCGGATGCGAGCGAAGCGAGCGCGAAAATTTTCACCGTATTTGTTCGAACCGTTTGAGCATAAAGAAGTCCAAAGCAGCACAAATTACATAATGTTTGTTGTGTTAAAACGTAATAGAACCAATTGCGAGCGAAGCGAGCCGGATGCGAGCGAAGCGAGCGCGAAAATTTTCAGAGCATAAAGAAGTCCAAAGCAGCAAAAATTACATAATGTTTGTTGTGTTAAAACGTAATAGAACCAATTGCGAGCGAAGCGAGCCGGACGCGAGCGAAGCGAGCGCGAAAATTTTCACCGTATTTGTTCGAACCGTTTGAGCATAAAGAAGTCCAAAGCAGCACAAATTACATAATGTTTGTTGTGTCAAAACGTAATAGAACCAATTGCGAGCGAAGCGAGCCGGATGCGAGCGAAGCGAGCTATGCGCGAGCGAAGCGTGCGCGAAAATTTTCACCGTATTTGTTCGAACCGTTTGAGCATAAAGAAGTCCAAAACAGCACAAATTACATAATGTTTGTTGTGTTAAAACGTAATAGAACCAATTGCGAGCGAAGCGAGCCGGACGCGAGCGAAGCGAGCGCGAAAATTTTCACCGTATTTGTTCGAACCGTTTGAGCATAAAGAAGTCCAAAGCAGCACAAATTACATAATGTTTGTTGTGTCAAAACGTAATAGAACCAATTGCGAGCGAAGCGAGCCGGATGCGAGCGAAGCGAGCTATGCGCGAGCGAAGCGAGCTATGCGCGAGCGAAGCGAGCGCGAAAATTTTCACCGTATTTGTTCGAACCGTTTGAGTATAAAGAAGTCCAAAGCAGCACAAATTACATAATGTTTGTTGTGTCAAAACGTACTAGAACTAAATGCGAGCGAAGCGAGCTATGCGCGAGCGAAGCAAGCGCGAAAATTTTCACCGTATTTGTTCGAACCGCTTGAGCTTGAAGAAGTCCAAAGCAGCACAAATTACATAATGTTTGTTGTGTCAAAACTTACTAGAACCAACAGCGAGCGAAGCGAGCCGGATGCGAGTGAAACGAGCCGGATGCGAGCGATCCGAACTATGCGCGAGCGAAGCGAGCGCGAAAATTTTCACCGTATTTGTTTAAACCGTTTGAGCATAAAGAAGTCCAAAGCAGCACAAATAACATAATGTTTGTTGTGTCAAAACGTACTAGGACCAAGGGCGAGCGGAGCGAGCTGGATGCGAGCGTATCGAGCAATGCGCGAGCGAAGCGAGCGCGAAAATTTTCACCGTATTTGTTCAAACCATTTGAGCATAAAGAAGTCCAAAGCAGCACAAATTATATAATATTTGGAGTGTCATAAGCCCAAAACATCCTGGGGGAAAGTCGAACGAAGTGGGATAACTCCTAGCGAAGCGAGCCCGTAAATATTTTTTTTATCCGTTCGAGTGTCTAGTCTATTAATATATTATCAAATTTTACATGAGTGAAATCTGTATTGCCGTATGAGCGCGAAGAAGTGAAATAGGTTATCGAGTTATTTGGGTATCCCAAGGGAATAGCAATGACTTTTAAGATAAAAAGTAACCAAGGTCTAGTCTACCCCCATATCAAATTTAAGCGAAATCAGTGTGTCATGTGTTATTTGGTGCATCCCATGGGAACAGTAATTATTTTCGGGATAAAAAGTAGCCAATGTGTTAACACATAGTCTAACCTATCTTCATCTCAAATTTCATCAACATCAGTACAGCCGTTCGGGCGTGAAGAAGTTATAAAGATTTATGTGTTATTTGGTGCATCCCACGGGAACAGTAATTATATTCGGGATAAAAAGTAGCCTATGTGTTAACACATAGTCTTACCTATTTTCATCTTAAATTTCAAGAATATCAGTACAGCCGAACGAGCGTGAATCTCTCTTCGGGCGTAAACATAACCTAACTTTTTAGGTTTTCCTTCGATTTTCCTAGGAATCCATCATCAGATCCTATTTTGGTGACAATGGGACCAATTCAGAACCATACTCTTTCAATTAAAAAAAGAATTTTGAGAATCGATCCACAAATGGCTGAGAAATCGGTGAACATACATAAAAAAAAAAAAACATACACGTCGAATATATAACTTCCTCCTTTTTGAAGTCGGTTAATAACTAAATAAATACATTTGGTTATTTTCACACAAAAGTGATGTACTTTTGTCTGGCCAAGTGCGGGTTGGCAGATGACGCACGTCTTCGGATATTTTCTGGTCCTTGAAAGTGTCGATTTCTTCACGTTGTTTTTCTTTACCGTAAAGCGAGTGCAAATCTACACAAAAACAAGTCATTGTCCGGGATCGAACCAGGGGCCGTCTGGTTGAAAAGCAGACGTTATTTCCACCGAGCCACACTCGTTTCGTGTATTGCTTTGTGTATATTCTTCTTCGTATGAGCTAAGTGGCCAAGCTCTGGTGTAGTGAGTTTTCAAGCCGCCCGAAGGCCTCTGACTTGGCTTAACGACTGCTTGTACTAATACTAACAGCTGGAACCTACATTTTTACGTGTCATCCAACCCATGCTAGCGCCTAGATGAAAATGCCACTAGAAATATGTAAATTCTGTGCATGGTCACCCATCCAAACACCGTCCGCATCGACTTAGCTTCGATGATCGCGTCAGATCATCTTAGCTAGCCAAGCTACAGACGCCACATCAATATCTAATAAAAAGAAAAGTCTCTCAATGTAGTTTATAGAAACTGTGCTACGGGAACCAATGATAGTAGAAGAGCACTTTTCGATAGGCAAGCAATTTTAGGCATATTTGTTTAAAAAAAATACTTCATAAAAAATACGTCTCATCTGGTTATCAGATCGGTGAAGGACGATCTTCACGGGCTCTTAGACTATGACGTCTCCCAAATTTTCACAATGGTATGTGTATAGGTACATTATGCCAAAATAAAAAATAAAGACTCACACAGTTAAGTTAATATTTAAAAAACCAACAGCAGTTACCAAAGAGCCCGTTACATACGATATTGCAAATATTTATTAAGTTATTACAGAGGGCGCGCCAAGTCCCTCCTAGCCGCTTCCGAAACCAATATGCGTTACAATATTACAAGAGGTTTGGTCGCAACAGACCGGACACTTGATGTGACGATTTAAGTTGATCCTACTTGATACTGGCGGGAAGCGGGAGGCGGGAGGCGGGAGGCGAGAGGCGAGAGGCGAGAGACTTTTTTTATGATAAATGGGTTTACATTTGACCGCAGCTTGCCTGATGTTAAGCTTGACTGTGGTCTAAGATGTATCACGCTTGCCCAGAAGGAACCTATTTACTCTACACTTGAAGACCCCCAAATTGTACTTCTCGGGAAAAAGAGACTCAGGAAGAGAATTCCAAAGCTTCGCAGTTCTCACAATGAAGGTCGAAGCAAAACGCTTTGTGTAATCTTCGAAGGCGGGAGGCGGGAAGCGGGAGGCGGAGGTCGTTGTCGTTGTTATTGTCATTGTCGAGAAAGAATTAGAAAGTGAGAGAGAGACAGAAACAACGTGCGACCGAGAGAGTGAGAGAGAGAATATAAGCAGCATTAGAAAATAATCAACTATAATGATTATCTTAATAATGTAGATTTTCTTCCACCAAGTACCATAATTGTTTCCTAAAACATCTTAATATATATAAATCTCGTGTCACAATGTTTGTCCTCAATGGACTCCTAAACCACATAACCGATTATAATAAAATTCGCACACCATGTGCAGTTCGATCCAACATGAGAGATAGGATAGTTTAAATCTCAAATTATAGTCGCAATTTTAATTGATTGCTAATTATTGTCTGTTATAATTTGACAGTCACAATTATCTGTAAAATCCAAATGATTCTAACAGATGTCGATACCTTTCGACTGGGTTGAGTAAGTAATCAATAGATGGCGCTGTACCCCTAAGTGAGGCAAAACAACGTTTGCCGGGTCAGCTAGTAACCTTATATAAGATATCTTACTAACTACCTATTATAGGTGACTCCCGCTCCGGATCTTTCCTGGTGCAAAGGATAGCGATTGCCATTCAGCGCGGGAACGCTGCAAGTCTGATGGGCACTTTTGCACTGGGAACTATTAGGGGCGGGTTATTTATTTAGATTTAAGTTATTTGTAATAAATTTAAATTTATTTTGACAAATTGTAAATTCAGAAATTTTGACATGTATAATTTTTATATAAGATAAAAACTACTTAAGTATCTAAAACCGTCTAGATAAGAATACAACGCAAGCCCCACACAAAACAAACTGACTCACAAGACACCATTAACTCGCCGAAGTATCAAGTATGCGTCCTCCTAAATTACATGCAGTAAATCCCCGAGGCCTGTGTAAAGCCAACGGGCGTAATTCACTAACAACAATAAATTAAAAATAATATTTTTGACAATTTACATTGCTGTAATTTGAACACTAGCTTTGGCTGAGGCGTGGATGTGAGAAGACATAAAATGGAGGTGGCATTTGACTGAGCTATGCAACGGAACGGAAGATTGTTATAGGCGTTTGTGGTTTTTTCAAGTACTTAAAAGTAAAAACGGGACCCTATTACTAAGCCTTCGCTGTCTATCTGTCAACAGGCTGTTTCTCATAAACCATGATAGTTAGAAATCTGAAATTTTTACATACTCGTATTGTGAACTTCCGTTGCCGCTATAACAGCAATACTCAAACATATTATTAGAAATATTAATATTTGATTTATAAATATTAATACTAATTTCTTGCTGTATATTAACAACAGTAAAAGGTAGGGGGGTTAATTTTCATTATCAACGTGGTTTTTCGGCATTTTTTAACAAAATGTACGGAATCCTTTATGCGCAAGGTTCACTTGCACTTGGCTGATTATTTCGACACATTTCATAAACGTTTGGTTAGCCTCATTCTTAAGCATTTAAAGTTTTTATTATGGTTGCTAACACAACTGATATACTACATATACGTACACTTTATATCGATACATATTGAACATTCAGACCGACAGCCAACAAATGAGCTTACCACGAAGATGTTATCCGTGCTAGAAATCGGACCCAGGTTCCTTTGGTTGTCAGTCCAGCATGGTAAACGTTACGCCAACGAGATCGTATTCAAACATTCATTTCCCAAAAATCATGAAACCAGTGCGCGCGCTGATGTGATGCGTTAGAGTAATCTCCTAAAAATACCATATACAATATACAGTTTTCCTAACTCCCGGTCCCCTTCTGGCTTTTAGCCAATCTGTTCGCAGCTCTGCCACATCTAAGTCACCGCGTTTTTTCAACCACACACTATATGTGTTACTCAGTAAGTGGAACAACTGGTTTATACCACTACAATCTTAAAATGTACTTATCTTTAGGCTTTAGGCGTTGGAATACATTTTACTTACCGGACGGTAAAAGACGGAGCGAAGCGAGCAAATTTTTTTTCGTCTGTCTTAGATAAATTTGAAAGAAAGAAAAAAAAGAAAACTATTTATTGTGAGAAATTAAAACACAGGACAAAATATAATAATGAAAATAGGACACGTAACAAGCTTTAATTTTTCACAACAGAGCCTCAACTCAGCATAATGCTGGTTGCTGGAGAGCAACCAACGCTGGTCTTCCGTTGAGACATTTAATGTATGTTGTTTTTTTTTTCGCCCATACTTCCTCCAATAGTGGTTATAAGCTTAGAAAAAGAGATGACATCGTTGGCGTAATGGTTAACTGACTTACTGCCAACCAGTTGGTTTATAGAATTTTGTACATACGTAATAAGAAAAGTAGTCGATAAAAATAAAACATAGTTAGTAAAAAAGAGGCTTACTACGTACAATTAAATCTGTATCGTAAGTTAGCTATTTAATAAAAAATCTGATATAAGTAACTATAAGCTAGATATTAAGTAAATAACATAAAATGCGTACAATTATTTCCCACCAATAACCCGGATCCCTTATAATGGAAATGTAAAATAAAATAGGCTGGATACTTATAGAATTAGGGAAAGAAAATATAGAAAGAAAGGCGACGGATGAAAGAAAGACAAAGTATGAAGAATGAATGTGCGAGAAGCATAAAAGCGAGAACTGGTATGAAAGGTTTAAGCGTAGATCAGGCCCCAGACACTTACTAGTCGGGGTAGGATAAAAAAAAAAAAAAAAAAAAAAAACCAGTTGGTTCCATTCCCGGCATGGCCACCATCATTGTGACGAACTTAATTTGTTGACTGTTGGTCTGAGTGTTCAATATGTATCGATATAAAGTATTTACATATGCATAAGTAGTATATATGCTGTGTTAGCGACCATAATACAAACTAGAAATGGTTAAGTATTGGGCTAACCATAAAAAAAATTTAACCATCACGCGGCGCCTGGCAGATGTGAAACATCGACATTATTTTGTAAAAGTAATATGCAGAAA
The DNA here is from genome assembly GCA_035578125.1 of Mellilla xanthometata. Lineage (NCBI taxonomy): Eukaryota > Metazoa > Arthropoda > Insecta > Lepidoptera > Geometridae > Mellilla > Mellilla xanthometata. The sequence continues at coordinate 10,370,041 of JAPUBQ010000023.1, read as the reverse complement.
AGGACATATTGTGATAGGAAATAAATATTTTATAATGATAAGACAAAATATTACGTTTTTCCAGATAACGACGACTATTAATTACTAAATAAACATTAATTTTCATGACATACAAAAACTTACGAATTTATTCCAAATCGTGGCTACTTAATAAGTAACAGTTGATTGCGCGTGACGATGCGGATACGTCGCCATACCGTACACACTACTGCATATAGACTGTATATATATACCATCATATAGCGTAGCGACGCGTCGCCACGGCATGCGTCGCCACGCCTGAAATTAGTTTTACGTGCGGCTATAGACGTTTCACATCAAAAATATTTAAATAAAAGCTATCACGGTTTTTAAGATAAACCATGGTGACACACAGAGGGACAGCGGAGTCCTAGTAATAGGGTTCCATTGATACCTTGGGGGACAGAATCCTAAAAACTGTATCCCAAATATAAAACCTCGAGACGAATGTCTTTCAATACTTGTATTTTTTTACATACCAGTTAAAGTAAGTCCAAATAGTTAAATGTAGTCCGAGTGAGGGGTCAGTAACGTATTAAAGTAACTATGTAGTTAGCTTAGATAGTTATGCTGATAAATTTTAAAATTTGGGCATTCTCCAAGCGCCCTAACACTTTAACCGAGTTCTGTGGCCGACGGGGGTCACACAGACGAGACACTTTTGTAGATTGAACTTTTTTTATTTAGATACATCTACGCTTGGCCACCAACTCGCCTGATGGGAAGCGAAGTTGTGGCACGTTGATTTAAAAGAAATCTGTTCATCTTGCCTAAGTTATATTACTCAGTAAACACAGAGGGAAGCAATCCATTCCTTAAACTTACTGCAATATATGCATGACATAAACATACTACTATACATTCCTACTGCTGGTAATAACGGTCGTCTCTCACAAGGAGAAAGAAAAGGCCATAATCCACCACTCTAGCTAAGTACGGGTTGGTGGATGACACATTTTTTTTAATTTTGTGGTCCTCGAAGCAAGTAAATTATGGAAAAGAAACCCATTCCTTACTAGTTGCCTTGACGGTATGAGCAAGTAAAAAACTCCACACATATCTAGAGCAACAAGTCTTGAACTGCGGAATCCCACGTTTTCCCGAAGAGCCATACTCGCTCCAGTATAATTTTACGTATAAGTAGTTCTTTATTTTTCTAGCGATCTAAGTGGCCAAGCAATGCCGTTTTCGCCGAAAGTTTTCAACATAACTACTACATACATATTTGCCGTGCTAAGACTATTTTACACACATTTTGTTGCAATATACAATATTTTTTGTTAGTTTGTTAGAAACTTAGTATCTCAGAGTACCTCGAAACTTCTAGTACTTTGAAATTTATCCACCACTGATTTTAAATAACGTTTCTACTAAACAAACTTACTTGTTACTGCAAGCAACTAATAGTTGCCAGTGCTCGCCACAAAAAGTGTCTCGTCTGCAGCAGCCAGCCTCCAGAGCGGGCAGACGAAGTAACAGCTTCTAGCGGTCAATGGCCCCGCACTACGCCAGCGATCTGCGTACTTGATAATTGGTTCTGCGGACACTACGCAGTACATACTACAGCGTATACAAAACTAACTAACTAACTGGGTTGGCGCGTCGACCCGAATCGGATCTTGGCCTCCGATACTAGGAGACGCCACTGTTCTCGGTCCTGTGCCTTCTCCTGCCACTGCGTGACCTGAAGATTGCGCAGCTCCTCCTCCACTTGGTCTATCCAGCGATACCTGGGACGTCCGACCGGTCGACGACCGCTCGCTCTCCACAGCGTATACTGTGGACATATTCTTTTCAGTACTTTTTGGAATACTTTTGCAAGCTCTTCCTACTAACCCATGGTAAATGTTTTATGCCCGCTTTTCTATGCAAACAGAACAGACTCCGAACGGTCTCCGCCAAAGGGACCGAAGTGATATCGAAGGAGTATTTAAAATCATACAAAGTCCTACGTCAACGATAGGCCTATAATTTTTTCAGTTTTGTTATTTTTAATTCAGTGTTAAGAGTTCCAAAACACGATTACGTAAAATTCACTTCGCAAATAGCTTTATATTTTTGAAAATTCATTTTTTGAATATTTCATAATGGTTTGTTGCTAAAAGTAATAAGGAAATTAAAACAATTTTTTCTTTTTATTGGTAGTAATTATAGTATCTAGAATGGTTGAGTTATATTATACTCGTATCCTATAATATCAATATTGTTATTTTAATTTAATAAAACACATCTTTAAGATAAACAAGATAAACCATTTATTGATAATTCAATAATACGTCAAAAATAAAAAAATTACAATATGAAATACAATCAATTTGTAATAAATGTCAATATGTTATGATGTTAACATTTATACATTATAAAATAATAATAATATTAAACATTAAATGTCTCGACAAATATTATTAAAAAGACATTTATTGTTTTAGATATTTAAAAAATCTTCCATAGAATAGAAAGTCTTCTGAACGAGCCAGTTTTTGAGCTTATTTTTGAAAATACTGTCATTTAATAAGACAATCAAACTATTAAATTACACTTTTGTATTTAGCAAAATGTTTAAGAACGAAAAAGAAGGTGCCTCCCGAAGTTTAAAACTACTTTTTAAATCCCAACTGTTATAACAAATTAACATTAAAATCACGTCTCTGACTCGGTTTCACAATCATAAACTCGGGTTTGTGGAATCTGGGAACGTTTCTACGAGTTCTTGATGTATTAACATTTTGAATTTACGAAGCTTGAAGTGAAATAAAATTGCAGCTGCTTTGGGGATTTTAGGGAATATATGTGCAAGTTTAATTTAAGCTAAAAAGCAAGGAGGAAAACTTATTTTAAGAAAATCGGGTCGAGAAAGGAACAAAACAAAAAAAAATATATATTTTTATTAATATTAAGTATTATATCGACAAAAAACTTCACAATAATTAAAAACTAAAAAAACCTTACAAACAGTAAATTAAACCTAAGTCAGTGTCAGCGGGTAAGGTCTAGAATCTTAATTGATCTGACAAGTGAACCGGATTCTTCTACTTACCATCAGTTGAATTACGATCAAGCGCAAGCCCTTTATGAGTAAAACAAACAGTTGCAAAAATATATAATTTACTTTCATCAAGGCTTAGGTACTAGCAGATTTTAACAATAGATTGCTATTACTAAATATGTTTATAACTATACATTGTTATTGTTAAAAATATTTCTAACAATAGATTATTATAATTATTAATATCGATTTGTTTTTTTTTTTTGCATGTTTATTTTAGAATTGTAGTCAAACCCAATCATGAGAAAAATAAAGTATTACTCGATTTTTTTTGTACTTTTTATCCGAGTGAAGCGATATTATCAGCTAAATGACAATGTGAACACACATACACACAGACATACAAATACTGGCACATCAAACTTATAATGTCCCTCTTTTAGCCGTTGGTTTCCCCCCTTCCCTTTTTGGACTCCCAATCAATCAGTGCTGTGGCAGATATGTGAAAAATCGAAAAAAAATGTCGTGAGACCGATTTAGAGAGAGACACGAGATACGAATTAGGGTCGAGGGAAAGAGAAGGAGGTAGGATAGTCTAAATTATTGTATTATACATAATAATATTTGGGTGGTTAGTAGTATATGCGAAAACTAAAAAATAAACGGCTAATTTTAAAACAATATTTTTTTAGACAAAGCTTTAACTTGTTAGAGGAACAAAATAAAAACTTATTTTTATTTATGTTTTTATTGATTTCAAAATAAAAAATGTATTATTTGTTATTTATTGTTCATAATTATTTATGTAAAAGGAAGAGGTTCTTAATTAGATTTTTGGTTTCTTTTTTAGTGTTATCTCATCCCTCCGTCATTCTATGAACCAATATTGTTTTCTTTTATTTAAACGATATTATATACTACCGAGTAGTCTAATATATTTTTTTATACTAACAGTATTTTAAATTGATTTTCCAATTTAAAGAATTCAATTGCGTTCTAGTTAATATCAAAATCATCAGGAATAACTTTAAATAACCAAATTCTTTCTTGTTTCACCTTTTTGGACACAAAAAAGCTAGTTGACTTAGGAAAAGCTAAATAATACATCGCATATGCGGTAGCCATTTTATATTATTTTCCATGTTTTTATATTACCTGTGGCTGCGCAAATAAAATTATTTCATTTCAATAGTTAGTGCTTTGGCGTAAAAATTGTTCTGACTATTTTTGACTACTTCAATAAATGAATTAATTTTTAAATCTATCAATAATCATTTCATTTGTCATATACAAAGAAAGAAAATATGGATGATATCAAAGGAATAAATTTCAATGGGACGGAAGCCGTTAGCTTTATCAGAGGTACTTGGACGTATTGAAAACATATACCTAAATATATAATATGGAAACCAGATCTAAACCATTTACTAAAAAAATATAGAGAATAATCATTGTTCATACATTTTCCCATATACTGTACTACTATAATCGTATTGTCTCCATTTTCTTAGAGGACGCGTCGAACGAGCCCACCACACACCCCTGCGACGTCACTACTGTAAATACCAAACAATACCTTATCATTATAGAAATAACGCCTAAATTCACTTAACGAACTATAGTTTTTAAGACTCGGGTTTTTGTCAAAAAAATAAGAACCTTGGATCTAACTACTTACGGTATATTTTTGCTTGTATTAAGAACGGTTTTAGGACTTTTTGGAAGAACGGTTGTAAAGAGACGCGACGGCGCGGTCTTCGGAGGAAGTTCCACTTAGTTTAGGGTTAAAATATACTTCACCCGATTTCTGAGGGTGGAACTCAAGGTCAAACGGAATTAACGCCAATTAGGCCTTAATTAAGTTGCAATAAGGACGGTAATTGCGTAATTTGATGATGGATGATCATATTTAGTGACGTTTTATGATGACGTCTGAAAAAATTAGTTGTACATGTTAGTTTTCTTGTTTTTTTTTTCAGATAAAAACTTTCGTTGATTTATTTAAAATTTTAGACTAAATTATGTAGTACGTTTTTATTTCTATCACTAGTTCATGTAAGTGTTGTATTAAAAGTAATTACATATCTAACTTTTCTAATCAAAATAAATAACTACTAAATTAAACAAGTATCTTTCAAAACCAAACCCTTATCTTAAATTATTCCATTATTGCACGCCGCTAGGCAGAATATGGTGCACTTTCTTTCTCTGACCCAATACCTGTCTGTAATTATACCATATTCGCAATAAATTGATTTGAATTTGAATATAAAAAATGATGCTAACGGAAACATAACAACACTTAAAAATCTTAAAACAATAGTCAAGCAAAGCGACAATCACTAGGTACGAACTTAAGTGCCTCCACTGCAATAAATAGTGCAGAACGCTCGAAAAAAACAAGAAAAACTGTGAAAATCTACATAATAATACACTATGCAGTTACTTTTTATTTACGACGCTAGATTTTAAGGCCGTAAAAATATTTGGACGTCATACGATCCAGAAATTATTACCATAACATAGCTCGGGGCTACGCTTCGGGAGTGTACGCTACTAGTATACCCTATGTCTTAGGTCGCTGGCTCCAAAATTTCTGGTCATTTTGTATTGTACTCAATTTCGCCTATTGTGCCTGATGTGGGTACTTCTTCACTTCTATTGTCGGCTCTTGTAGAATATTTATGACGAATAAATCACGTGGAGGGAAAAATACAGTCATTTTTTCGCAATAAATCACTGAAAAAAGTTTTGTTTCGACCTCACTGAAGAGCAGACGAAGTCAATCCAATTTGCGTGCCTTAGCAGCCGTCCTAGGATATAACGGAGCTTGATTTCTTTCGTCTCGTCTAAACTGATCGTAATTTAACACGAAATCGTGGCCGTCTAATAAGATGAAACATCTATATTCATAGTGGAGAGAGCGAGCGAAGTGAGCTAGGTTTCTGCAATCTGGACAGTTTTACTTTTGTCTGTCTGTATGAGGTTTATCTTCTTCTTGTCTTGTATATAAAATTTCCGTGTCACAGTGTTTGTTACCGTACTCCTCCGAAACGGCTTGACTGATCTTTACCAATTTTTATATGCGTATTCAATAGGTATGAGAATCGGCTACTGTGAATTTTTTATACCCCTAAGTTATAAGAGTTTTTCACCCTTAAATATATATTTTTTTATTTTTCAATGACCTAAGGCAAAAGAACGTTTGCCGGGTCAGCTAGAATACATACATAACTAGCTGACCCAGCACACGTTGTCTTGTCTTACCCATTAGGTACAGTTAAAAAAGACGTAATTGATCAGTTATCGAGCGGGATGAAAAATGATTAAATTACTGAAATGGCCATAAAAACACGGTTTGGTGATAAAAAGTTAAAATTTAGGGTTGTATGTATTTGTTAATGCCACATTACAAAAAAAAGGGTGAACAATCATTATCACTTGGAGGTATGAAAAATAGATAGTAGCCGATTCTCAGACCTACTGAATATCATATAAAATTTGGTATAGATCAGTCAAGCCGTTTCGGAGGAGTACGGTAACTAGCATTGTGACATGGAAATTTTATATATTAGAGTAAAAAAGACTAGACAATACATATATTTATATGTATATTGGTACACGCGTGGAGGCCATAATTTTGAACCACCCTTGACACGACTTGATGCATGTATTACCACGGTAATATAATATTTCAGTCGTCGGTGATTTTCGTTTGAGTATATAGATATCGAAGTAACATAGTCGTATCTACGGTATTGATGAATTTTTAATTAATTGTATTAAACTTTACCAATAACAATGACAATAGTTAATTAACTATATGTTTATCAGATAAATATTGTATATGTCAAAAAAATAAGTGAATGTATTTATGGAATTGACCCATTCCGTAAATACAATAACTTTTTTTTGTGATTATACATTTTTAAGATCATGAAATTTCAATACAAGTGATGTCCCAAGAAATCCTTTTCGCGAGGTCTACTGTGCATCGAACTGCCAGTCTATAGTCTACTAATATACGAGAGAAGACGCAACAACACGTCTGACTGATTCTATCTGTGAAACATGACCTACGTACAACTAACATAACAGCTAAGATTTTCAGAGATTTCATTTAATATAAGTTGTAGTGAATGCCTAAGCGTGCCTGTGTGGATCTAAACGAATTAATCTGCTACTCGATTGTTGTGTCTTATCTCTTCATCATATAAAAACATGGTGTTTTTCTGCTTGATTTAATTTTTGACTATGCAATACTATTTGGAAAAATATTTTTTTTGCAAACTTTTTCATTTTTATTTGGCACTAAACTTGGTATATACTCCTACTAAAGCGAGTATCCATCGTGATGGGATTGACAAATTAATTGATACTTATCCTTTAAGTATTATCCTTAAAATAAAATAAATAATGTTTAATGTCAAAAAATGTATTCAATTTGTTACGTTTAACAAATTGAATTTATTTTTGACATTTACTAACCTTATGATAATTAATTTATAACTAAGTATTTATTATTTATCATCCAGTGACAAACATTCTACCAAACCTATGTGAAAAATAAACTTTCATTATTAAATGTTTTACTAAATATGAAAAATAAACATTTTTCAAATAAAATTAATATCTCATATCAAATAAACAAATTGTGAAAATAATATTTTTGTTTGTGTTTGAATCTATTAGAGTCTCTTCATTATTTTCTTATGTGTTTGGATACATTTGGTAAAAAAAATATGATTATTTAGAGAAAAATACTATGTTCTAGTTTTCTTATGTAAATTTTATGATTTAATTTGTTAGGTACCAAATCTATCGAAACTGGTTATTTCGGCTCTACCATCTAATCTACTATAGATTCCAATTCCAAGAAGTCAACACGCTGATTTAGTAAAAACATTTAGGTTTGCTTCTGACTAAACTCTGGAAGATATCACGCCCGCCAAGGGCCTCGAGCATAGTCTATAATTTAGATACGAAAAGTTAGTACAATGTATTGTTGGCAGATTACTTGGCACTCAGTCTCGTTGTAACTGTGTCTAACTCAGATTTTAGCACATAACGTACATCACTTTGCGAGAAAAGAAAGCAGAGTCAATTCAGAGGCTCTCTAGAAAAAAACTTTCAAAATCAGACTTGCCCCTTAGGTTTTCTATAAATTTTGTAAATTGGAATGAGTTTGGATGTGATTAGAGCGAGGTCACGCCCGTACAATGAGTGCTGATGCAATTACCGCCTGAGTCATGTCCGAAGCGGCCGCGGCATAGAGTGGTGCGCGGGGATTGCAGCTGCGGGTAGTTACTCGGAGTGTGATCAGACGGCGCGGGATGCAGCGGGGGTGCGCGCGCGGGGCGCGGGCGCGGGGCGGGTGCCGGCCCCGCGCGCCAGTCGAGCCGAGACCGCCGCGCGACGCGCACGCCATGCGCTGACCAAATGTGTACGCCGGAGAAGCACATATCGCGACCGCCCTGTCCCCACCGGCCACGCCGACACTGTTGACTGTGTTCTAGTTTAGTCCAACATATTATTTATACTCTACCCTAGGATAACACTCTCTCGGACTCTTCCTGTTTGTGGCTAATGTGAGTTGAAATTTTGCGGCCGCGTGTGTCTGCGATCACGTGCCCCCATGTACAGGGTGTCGCCGGACCGCCCGGATGATATTGCAATGCTGAAGACGACGCTTCTGTAGACTAGATGCTTGTAGAGCTAACCTATGTGTACTCCTGTCAAAATTTTAGTGCCATCCTGTATTGACCGCTTGCGAAGTCTCGCCTGTGGCCGGTCCGCCGGCTCCGAGCCTCGTATCAATAAATTATTGCATCACACACGTTTTTATATTTTGCCAATTACCCTGAAACCCGTAATGTTTATCCGAAGCCAGTTTTCCGGAGTGTCTAGTTACACGTCTATGAAACACCGCTCTCGCTGGAGTTAAGACTCTATGCTGTAGCGTTTAAAGTCGAGATTCGCAGTTATACATCTCAGTAGAAACATTAAACCGAATGTCTGTAAATTCTCCATTTTATTTCTTCATTTTTAGTTAGCTCCTCCGCAATGCTTCGCTAGTGGTTCTATAGTTTTGTGTTATGTAGTTTTAGTTGTCGGAGTGTCGACATACATACCTACTCGGTTAGCATATGTATGAGGTAGCGTAGTGATAGTAAGTAGTGTCAGAGTGGCATGGTGTATCCACGTGTCTCGCTCGAGGTAAATAATTGTTAGCACGTGGCAAGTCAATTAACCCCCGCTGAGGGGCGCACCGCACGCTTTCACTAATGGACCTGTACTAGTGAACACCTTGTTGACACGACTCGCTCCACCGCACTGATGATTTATTACTCATTATTTATAGACTTTTTGTGTTCTATTCAACTTGTATCATTAATTTTACTTAATATTTACTCGTATATTAGAAAACGAGGATGCTATTTTTATGGATGTAGGTTAAGCGTTCGATACTATAATTGATGTTAGAGAAAGTTTTTAATTAATGGCATTGAAGACCTATTTAAAGAATATCTATGATTAATTATTTAGCGCTATTGCAATTAATACTCTCAATAAATTGATTGTATATTAAACTATGGATGGTTTTCTCCAATACCGAAGGCTACACAAGTAATTCGATGACTGAAATGACTATTGCTATATGTAGACGATTTAATATTCTGTTCGCATCATTTGGCAGAACACATTAGACGATCATGTGTGTGTGCGTGGCTATGCGTCTATGCGTGTTTGTGTCTGGCTGGATTCGGGAGTGGCGGCCCCCCCCCGGGTGCCGGGGAGGGGGCAGGCGGGGTGGCTGCGGGCCGGCGGGCGGCAGTGGGTACATGGCGATCGATGCGGGGAATCATTTGCGTGCGACGCCGCCCCGCGCCCCTGAAGCCGCCTAGATGACCTCCTATCGCACACTAGCTTTTAAACTCGACGAAACCAAACGACCAGACTCTATAGATAGATAAATAGATAAAACCTTTCTTCAACACTTAATTACAGTAAGCTATTTACAAGAACGACTTGAAACTAGTGCCGTAAATGGCCTTATCGCTGATACTGATTTCTTAAAAGCAACCAGAGGAAAGAGACTATAAGTTATGAGAAGGATCTACAATAAAGATTAATATGAATTCATATATACAAATATACTGCATACTACTGTATACACTAACATACTATTCAATATTGGTCAAGATGGATTTTCATATGTGCCAAACTTAATGATCAGCTAATGAGCAATAATTTGTGAACGGTATAAGAGATCGCAATCCAAATTAAGTTTAATTTTTATTCACAGTATAGTTAACGAATGGTATTAAGGTTAGCTGTGTTGGGCGCCACTGCAGCTAAGAAACGTAATCAAGGATTTCGCGAGTTTTGATACTTTACAAGTTTGAACGGTGACATTAAAACAAATGGAATACCATTACATATATGTAGATCTTTTTGAGGATGTAGTTTCGTAGATTGGATTAAAAATATTTACTCGAATTGGTAAAAAAAAAAACAAAAAACATTTACTTACTTATAAAACCAGAAACATTTCGATGAAAAAATATATTTCATTTGCAATTGGAGAATTTTAAATTCGAATGGTTTTTAGTACTATCCATATTTATTGCAAACACTGTATGAGGTAAACCATTATAATAATAATAATAAATTAATTTATTTCAGGCATGGTGGCCCATCAGAAAATACATTACATTAAATATTACAATAAAAATAATAAAATGGACACAGTAAAAGAAATTAAATTAAGTCAAAATAAAATTAAAGAATAAAATTAAAATTTAAGTCGATTCAATAAAAATACAAAAAATAAAATAAAATATTAAAATCAGGGTTTTATGATAATTTTACTGAGCTGCAAAATAGAGTTTTACGCAAAAATTATTCGACTCTAAGATATGTTATACGGCAGTAGCTGATTTCAATAAAATCACATGGAAACCACGTGTGTCATCACGTCTGTTGAATATCAAGTGCCGACGGCTTTAACTTTGGAGTTGTATTTTTTAGGATCCCGTAACAACAAGGTTAGTTAGGTTACCTAGCCTCCTTTCTCAAGTTTATAAGTTGTTCGCCAAAGTCTTGTGCAACAGAATGACTCGAAAACTCGACGAATACCAGCCAGTAGAACAGGCGGGGTTCCGGAGTGGATACTCGACCATCGACCACATACATACTGTCAAGCAGATAATGGAGAGATGCAGAGAGTATAACAGGCCCTTGTGTTTCGCATTCGTTGATTACGAAAAAGCATTTGACAGTGTTGAGCACTGGGCTGTGTTTAATTCTCTGCATCGCTGCGGTATCGATAAGCGGTATGTGGCTATCCTCCGAGAACTTTACGCTACCGCCACGATGCAGGTGCGCATGCATAAATTAACCGATCTCATTCCAATAGGAAGAGGCGTGCGGCAAGGTGACACTCTTTCACCCAAGTTATTTACATGTGTCCTAGAGGACATAATTAAGACCGTAAACTGGGATGAAAGAGGTATCAACATCGATGGCCGAAACATGTCGCACCTGCGGTTTGCCGACGATCTCGTTCTAATAGCTGAAAACGCAGCCGATCTACAGCTCATGCTCACTGAGCTTCACGAAGCGTCTGAGAGCATCGGTCTTAAGATGAATATGACCAAGACCAAGATCATGACCAACCGATCGCGACGACTTAATATCGCCGTATCTGAGTGCAACATCGAAGAAGTCAAAGACTACATTTATCTTGGTCATCGTTTATCTTTTGATCGAGGCTCTCAGCTGATGGAGATAACTAGGCGCATCCAGCTGGGCTGGGCTGCCTTCGGAAAACTAGAAGACGTTTTTAAGTCCAAACTCCCTCAATGCCTCAAGACCAAGGTGTTCAACCAATGTGTGCTGCCCATCCTCACTTATAGTTCCGAAACATGGCCCCTTACTAAGGAGCATATCCATAAGATCCGGGTAGCCCAAAGGGCAATGGAACGGGCTATGTTAGGAATACGCTTGGTAGACCGTATTCCCAACGTTGAAATTCGACGGCGTACAAAAGTCGAAGACGTAGGGATACGGATTGCCAAGTTGAAGTGGAGATGGGCAGGACACTTGGTGCGTAGGGAAGTCTCTAGGTGGACCAGGGCAGTCACCGAGTGGTATCCGAGGAACGGAAAACGACAGAGAGGCAGACCACCAGCCCGATGGTCAGATGACATCGTTAGGCACGCTGGAAAGAGCTGGTGGAAACTGGCTGAAGACCGTACTGTATGGCGTGTTGGAGAGGAGGCCTATACCCAGCAGTGGGAAGACACAGGCTGATGATGATGATGATGATGAACAACAAGGTAGCAACGAGACCCTACTACTAAGACTTGACTGTCCGACTTTCTGTTACTAGGCTGTATGTATATCGAAATTAATTATGATTTTCTTAATTACTTAACTGATATGACTTATCTATATACTCAAACCTCATCATTATTTATTGTATAATCAAATAATATAATTAAACATATTATGATCATCATAATTTATTAACGTTATATAAAAAATATATTTTTTTTAGCGGAACACTTAAAAATTCTAATGAATGAACAGGGTTGCTCATCTCCAGTAAATAAATTGCAATGCCTTATGGGTAATTATGTAACTGTAAAGTGATATAGTATTGCAATAAATGGTTTGACTTTGACTTTGACTTTAGCCCGTCTGTGTCTAGTGCTGGTCATAGGCCTCTTCCAAGGTACATCACGCGACTGTATCTTGAGCATATCGTCTCCATCCACTGACAGGTTTTTTGCGTATATCAAATTATAATATAATTATATTAACATAAAAAGTATTAATTTATCAAACAATTTAGCTTATACCTGATTGTAAAATATTTTTTATTAAAATCTATCAATCTGCCTCAAATAATGCCATGAGTTTTTAGAAAAAGTATCAAAAGCATTCGGGTAAACTTTTCTCATTAGAACTTATTACAAACCATAAAAATAAAACTGTTGAAGTTTTTACGACTTTTATTAGGCTTTTGATTTACAAATTCAATGGTTTTTTAAGTATGGGCCATCACTTTGTGTGCAATTATAATATAATAGTATTGTTTTAAAATATGTATTAGTTTATAGTTAATGTTTTATATTTATATGTGTATTGTATTTTATGGGCATCTAGTTGCCTGAAATAAAGGAATAAATAAAATAAATATAACATTAAGAATATAATTACATTAAAATCGTCGCTCAATCTATATTTCTCTTAATTTATTGGTTATTCGTTATTAGCCATTAATATGTTTTTTAATTTTGGCATTAAAGCTATAGGTAATATTAAAATAATTTTAGTATAAAGTCAACTGGAGAATCAAGAATAAGAAGTCGCAGTCAAACCACGAAACAAACGGTCACACTTACTTAAGTTTTTTAAGAAAGTGTGACCATTTGTTTCGTGCAAATATATGACATGCCTTACGATAACAGTTTACAATGTATCTTGAATAGCAAAAACGAAAGTGATATGTGTCATAAAAAATAAAAGGATAAAGTGAAAAATGTAAAAGAAAATACAAAGAAAAAGTCTTTAGTCAAGAATTTTCTACATTTTTTTTCTTCTTTACGTCTATTTTTTTATTTACCCAAATAATTTAATAAATGTGTAAATTTGTGTGTATGTTTGTTATATGGACTCACCTTCGTATGGAGATGGATTCTAACATTTTTAACTTACACTTTTTTTTTATTTATTTACTTACGCGAAAAAAAGGTTTATGTATCAACAAACATTTGACCTCTGAAAACATTTTCAGTCAGTAATTTATTTTTACGTGTAACACTGAATTGAAATTTTGAAATAATATTATCATAAATTGTTTCTTCTAATTTTTGACATTTATTTATTCAATAAATAAATCATCATTATATACCTATTTACTACGTGGTAAAGGGGTTTTTACCACATAGTAACTTTACATAAATAAATGAAGATTTTACGTGACAACGCAGACAGATCATAGTTGAGTGGGAGAGAGACGCAAGGCATTCGGCGGGCCTCTCTCTCGTTCGGTGACTCATCGTAACGTTACCGGGCGTTACACTTTTTCATAAGTGACTCCCAGCCGAAACCTAATTTAAGACGTTGTCACGTCAAAAAAGCGAAACCTAGACTTCTACACATTACATGACCAATCGGGCACGAGTTCAAAACGCGGTAACTCGTGTTTAAGGCTTCGAAGGAAGCATCATTAGTACCCCTCACCGCTATTAGCAGATTCACCGGCCGCAGGGCCGGCCCTTTTCCTTCTCTTACTATTACATCCGGAAGCTTTGCGACTCGCTTCCGATACCCGCTACACCTAGTCAAGCTATGCTACGTCATACATAGGTTAACCTTCTTCTTTGTATGAGCTTAGTGGCCAAGCTTCTGTGACGAAAGTTTTCAAGCCACCCGAAGGCCTTTGACTTGGCCGACTATTTGTACTTAACAGGCGGACCTACAATTTAACGTGCCATCCGACCCACGGTAGCGCCACATGAAAACGCTACTTGATAAACGAAAGTCTTATGCACGGTCACCCATCCAAATACTGTCCGCCAAAGGTCCGGCGAAGGCCGAGGTCCTGTAACCAGGACCTTAATTTATTCTTATAGCTGGCGGAGGAAGTGAATGCTCAAGTGAATAAGTGGCTTTATTATTTTATTTTAAATTATTTTTATAGTATAGTATAGTATAGTATAGCATATCTTCAAGAGATAGTTCCCCAACACGCGGCTCCCCTATGACACGGCTCTAACAGCGGTCAGACGGGGGATGATGGGACAGATTTCCGACCGACACACTGTGCTTATATGTTTTGAGGGATGCCCACAAGAGTGTACCACTGGGGCATAGCTTAAAGGGAAATGAGGTTAAACTTTTAAGGGTAAAAAGGTTAATCAAATCAAATAGCCCATAGGTTAGGATCACACACTTAGGCTCGGTTGCACCATATAAGTTTTTAAAGTTATGGTTTATGTAAAATTTGTCAATAACTGTAGCGCTAACTTTAACATTCTTACTCTACTTCGTATGAGCTAAGTGGCCAAGCTCTGGCGTCGAGAGTTTTCAAGCCGCCCGAAGGCATCTGACTGGGCTTAATAATTGCTTGTACTAAGACTAACAGCCGGGCCTTACAATTTTACATTTTATCCGACCCACGGTAGCGTACAGATAAAAATGCCACTTGAAAAACGATAATCTTATACATGGTCACCCATCCAAACACTGTCCGCATCGACCGATGCTTAGCTTTGATGATCGCGTCAGATCATCGAAGGAAGCTCGAGCTCATTGGCAAGAATCGAACTAACGACCTATGGGACTGAGCTGTCACATCAATCCAAAATGTATATAAAAAAACTATAAAGTATAGACTTACCTTTACCTTTACACATACTTTTAAGAACCTATCTTCATTAGTTCATTAAAAACTCACACAAAGTATCAAACCCTCGGCGCCTAACCAAATTTAACCAGTTAAAAAACGATCTAATCTCTAGTTTAACTACTCAGTCGTTAGCCAGTCTAGACCGGCCCGTTACCCGGGGGCTGGTAACTCGTTACCGCCGTTATTGGTCCGTCGTTAAATGTTTCGTTAAACCGATGTCTTTTGGTTTGTTTTTTAGGGTTCCGTATCTAAGAGGTAAAATTGGGACCATATTAATAAGCATTCTCACAAATATGTATTTTCGTTGCGGCTATCACAACATATACTAAAATAAATAAAAAAAACATGTTTAGTCCACATACAATGAATGTTTTTTTTTTTAATTTTTTGCTCAGCTTTAAAAATATTAAAGGCGATGATAAAGGTGAAACCATAAATTTACCTTTTCTTTTATTTCAATCAGACTCATCGATGTGATTTTTCATCAATTTCAAACATAATTTGTGAGAATTTCAGCTTTCTAACGATACTACCACTGCTATAACTAACTCTCTACTATAACTATTACGGTTTCTGAGATACAGCCTGGAGACAGACAGACAGCGGAGGCTTAGTAAAAGGGTCCCGTTTTTACCTTTTAGGTACGGAACTCTTCATGTGCGAACCTGACTCGCAATTAGCTTGTTGTTCTTGGTTTGTTATGGAAGTTTTTTGGTTACGTTTTAGGGTTTTGTTTGACATGTTGTTTGTTTCTAGATTTTATTTTTTCATCATAAAATAACTAATATATAATTGTAGGAAATGGCAGCTTAAAAGCATAAAAGAGAGTTAATTTTTTTAGTTTTATAATCTGTGATTCAGTTTTTATACACTCGAGTTTCAAGACACAATAACGTATAAATCAAGTCAATAATAAGAAAAACGAATGTAACTCGGTGGTAAAAACGTCTACTTTTCAATCAGATGGTCCCTAGTTCGATCCCAGCCTTGTTGACCAATGATTTGTTTTTCAAGCTATGTGTGGATTTGCACTCATTGAAGGAAAACATAGTGAGGAAACTGAGACGTTTGAGGACCATAATATCTGAAGACGTGTGTCATCCGCCAACCCGCATTTGGCCAGCGTGGTGGATTAGTGATGTAACTAACACCACATTCTTTTATATATATAGACTAGCTGACCCGGAAAACGTTGTTTTGCCATAAGTACAGTTAAAAACACTACTGATCAGTTATCGAGCGGGATGAAAAATGATTAAATTACTAAAATGGCTATAAAAATAGGGGTTAGTGATAAAAAAGTGAAAATTTAAGGTTGTATGTATTTTAATGCCACATTATAAAAAAATAAAAACAAAAAAATTGCCTTAAAACTTAAAAAAAACTTTATGGATGAAGAACCCTTATCACTTAATATAAAAATATATCTACTTAATAGATACTAGTAGCCGATTCTAATACCTACAAAATACGCATATCAAATTTGGTAAAAATCTGTCAAGCCGTTTCGGAGGAGTACATGGAAATTTGAGAACATTAAAAGATTTTTGATTATTTAATTCGCATATTATTATCATTAAAGTTATATTATTTAAGTTATTATAATTCACATATTAATAAACCTTTCCAAGTTTCTCGAACTAATAACAGTTCTAGACATCTCTAGTTATCCTTAACTGGAACTCTTGGCATCTCTACTGCGATCTTCTTTACAATACTTCAGTAACTCCTAAGTTAACTCAGTTTGGTTAGAGCATTACATATAGGGGCGGTTTGTGGGAAGCAATTCATCATCATCATCTACAGCTGTACTTGGAAAAAAAACAAATAGGCTTTAGTAATCAATGTTGCCCAAAATCGGACATAAGTTATCAATATAAACGAGTATATAAACTTGTAACAACCAGGACCTACATTTAACGTGTCATTCGACCCACGGTAGCGCGGTAGGTGTTGCTAACTAGCTTCTAGCCTCAAATGACTAGACTGTGTAAAAAAGAATCTAATTACATATTTAGGTAAAAAAACCTAATACTTTTAAAACAGTCATCGATCAAGTTGTCTCAAAGCAAATACAATACGTTTGTTTTAGCGAACTCGGAACCAAGTTAATTTAAAGTTGAGATGCGACGCTCACTTTTACAAGTTTTCAAAGTCAACAGACATTTGATATACCTACACCTCACTTTTGAATAAATTACGCTATGTTTCTACGTACAGGGTTATTTGTAATTAAGACTAGGTAGGTAGGTGTTACTAGGTATGCCAAATCGTTTGCAATTTTGTCTCACTAAAGAAGATATGACAGCTGACAAAATCGTGTGGAAGAGGAAAACTTGCTGTGCCGACCCCACCTAGTGGGAAAAGGTTGAAGGAGAAGAAAAATCAGACTTATGAATTAGAAATGAAACTGGTTCATTCATTTATACAATATTAAGAGCTAGGCTCTTGTCCGTGGAGTTTTTTCCAGGTAGTTCTTTCTTCGGCCAAATCCTTGACTTCCATATATGACATGACTTTCACCTTCTCCTTAATTTGGTCTAAAAATGATCTTCTAGGTCTTCCTCTTCTTCTCCTGAAACTAGTTACAAAAATCTAAAATTAAGTTCTTTGAATCCGTTTTCTTTCATTTTACCTCCCCAAATCAAACACAAATTAGAAGTAAATCCTAACTACAAATAATATAAATACTAAACCTAAGTCTGAGTTCATCACGGTCCTAGAATTAAAATGATTTTATTAAACGTCTTAACCGCTCTAACAAAAAGTCAACCCATCCATTTTGAATAGAAAGATCAGTAACGGTCATTTTTATTATCAGATCTTATGAGTTACGAAATAAGGTTGATTTCTGCTTGTGATATTAAGCTTTTAGGTGATTGGACGACCTTTATGGGCTTATTATGGAGTTTGATATGATTATTGTGATTGGTAATGTTTGTTTGTGTGTATGGATCCATGTTGTTCGATTTGCATTTGGCGTAGTTAGCAATAACTGTATTGGTTATTTTTTATTTGGTTGTTTACTTTAATGAGGAGCATTGTGCTCAAAATTTCTTAGTTAATATTAGAAATGTATAAAAAGAAAAACCAATAAATCTTTGGACATTATTATTTTAATTCCATACAAAACCACAGAAATTTAATTGAGACTAGTTAGATAAAATAAACTTATAAATTTCATGGAATATTCAACACTATTGAATACTGAACACAACAGCATGTTTTCGTATTTATTAAATGTGAAATACCTATCTTACACATGATTTACGATTCTGCAAGTTCCATATTCATATATTCGCTTAAATTATAATAGAAACTATTTTCACAAAAACTATTTATTTTCTATATATGTATGTCTATGTAAACATTATTATGTTTTCAGGCAACTTGTTGTACATTAATTAATCTACAATTTCATTAAAAATATCATAGAAGGAAAGATAGAAGCGGAACAGGAGTAGAAGAGACGATCATTTTTAGACCAAGTTACGGAGAAGGCGAAATGTCGTATAGGGAGGTCAAGGATTTGGCAGAAGATAGAACTACCTGGAAGAAACTCCACGGAAAAGAGCCTAGCTCTTAAATATTGAATGAATGAATAAAAAAGGAGTATGGAATTACTGGCTCTCAAGGAAGGAGTATAGGAGTAATAAATAATATATGTATAACTACAAGTAGGTAAACATACAAATAGGTTCTGTTTAATGCCGTAAGGAGGTCATGTAATGAAGAGTCACTGCGCTTAGCACTAGGTACCAGAAGGTCCTGTTATAGGAAGCTGCCGGAACATATCGTCAAGTGTTTTGCGGATTTTTTTTTTATAGAGGGAAGGTGCTAGCCATTAGAACATACTCCACCACAATATTCTTGTATTAAGACTTTACAACCGGGATCTATAATTTATCTAGCCATCCGACCCACGGTAGCGCCAATATGAAAATTCAACATTTCGAACTACAGTCTTGTGGTGTCATGGTCACCCATCCAAAGACTGTCTGCATGGACTGTAGCTTAGCCTCGATGTTCGCGTCACATCAGCTTAGCTAGCTGAGCTACAGGCGTTACGACAAATAACTAGTAAAAAGTAAAATAATAATAATAAATATTAGGACACATTTCACACACGGCTGGTTAGCCAGCCCCACACTGAACCATTTCTAGTTCGTATTATGGTTGCTAACACAACTGATATACTACATAAAGATACATACATATTATATATAAATGCATACATATTTAACACCCAGACCCACAGCCAACAAATTTAGTTAAGCACAAAGATGTTGACCGGGCCGGGAATCGAACCCGGAACCTTCTGATTAGCAGCCCGGAATGGTAACCTTTACGCTAACGAGGTCGTCAAAATAGAAATAGTAAAACCACTACTACGCTATAGTTTAATCAAAGAGAGCCGTTAAGGGGTTCCCGCGGTCTTGACCCATCCACTGTGGGAGAAATGTGTCTGGGCTCAAAGTCAAAGGGTCGCCGACAGAGGGCGCCGCTGCTAGCTAGTGCTTACGCAACTCAGACCTAGGTCTTACTATTGTAGTATTCTACGTACAGGGTTATTGGTAATGAGTCTCTTTTAGTTTTTACTCTGTTACGTTTGAAGAAAGTTTACCGTTTCGATCGTATACTTGGTGAAGAGGATAGTCTTCGCTATTCAGCGTGGAAACGCGGCCAACGTTATGAATGCCTTTGCTCCGGGTACGGTCAATGGCAGGCAGTCCTAACTTTTAGAATAGAAGAATATAACTTTATTGTACAACCACATAAAAAAACAGCTTATATTAAGTAAATACAATAATTAAACGGAGCAAACTTTTCTTGTTTTTGATTATTATTATTATTTTTATTCAAGGAATTGACTGTATTATTAGTTTAATACAATTTTAATTATCTTAGTCCTGTAGAAGTTAGCAATTACTAACCAGTAGGGTAACGCAGCCAGGGCAGGGCATTATATTTATACGTATATTGACTATGCCTACTTTCAGTTTTATTATCTTTTATTCAGTTTTAGAGTCCCAAAACACAGTACCCTAAAATTCAATCAAAAGTTTTTTTTCTAATTGATAAGTCTGATTGGTACCAAAATAAACAATATTCTAAAGTGATTCTTTAGACGGCGCTTAAGCCATTTTTCAACATTTTTTACGGGTTACGATTTATAGTGAAAAAAACTGTAAACACATCATTTTGTCCTTGTTTTTGCCTTTAATAAATTAATTATGAAACTTTTCTTTTCATTATTACGAGTACAATATTGAATTAATATTTTTTTTGTATTTAAGCTATAATTAGTTGAACGCCATGATACATAGTATATGTAATTGGTATTTTAGTTTCGAAATCGTTTTTTTAGTTCAAAAATAAAATCAATAATTAATTATTATTTAATTTTCACACACAATTTAATTTTCTTTTCTTGGAAGCGAGAACAGGCTGTGCCGACCCCACCTAGTGGGAAATGGTAAAGAAGAAGAATTTAATCTTCTTAGTTCTAAATATAATAAATTCCAATGTCAATATTAAACTTTTTTTCATTAAAATGATTATTATCATGTTAATAAAATGATTGCCTATTTACCTAAAACTAATTAAAAAAATGTCAACATATTTATTATCATATAAGGGCAAATTTATTATTAATGTTTGTATAACCGGCTATCACTTACGTTTATTTTGTCGGTATAACAAATATTATTCAAACATGCCTTACGAAAGTTTTAACACAAATTTATTATTGCTACGTTTTCCAAGTAACCGTGTATAGTGGAGGTTTGTACTCCAACAATTTAGTCCAGACTTGCCGCCATTTGGTCAGTAATGGCACTTCCAAGTATTTTGCAGATTATTTTGCTGAGAAGTGAGGACAAGCAAACATTACTTATAAATAGTGACGTCTCTGGTGGACAAGTTTTGTGATTTATAGGGCAGAGATGGGAAGAGAAAGGTGTCATTCTTTTGCTGTGACATAATTTTTTTAATTCAATTTAATTTACTAATAATTGTGTAAACTGTTATCGTAAGACATATTATATATTTACACGAAACAAACGGTCACACTTACTTAAAAACGTTGGATATACGTCCAACGAGTTTCAACGCATTACGAGCGTCTTCAACGTTTTTAAGTAAGTGTGACCGTTTGTTTCGTGTAAATTTACTAATAATTTAATTAATTTTATGTAACATTCGGTGCCGAGACATGGACTCTTACTGATGAGGTTGTGCACAAAATAAGAGTCGCGCAGAGAGCCATGGAAAGGTCTATGCTCGGCATCAAACTAATAGATCGAATCCGCAACACTGCGATCCGACGACGAACGAAAGTTCCAGATGTCGGATCTGCAGTCACATATGTATACATAAGCAGCCCACTATACGTTCCCACTGCTGGGACTCGGGGTCTTCTCTCACCAGGAGAGAGATATAATCTACCACGCTGCCCAAGTGCGGGTTGGCGGAAGACCCACGTGTTCAGATATTGTGGTCCTCACACTTGCCGGTTTCCTCACGATGTTTTCCTTCACCGTAAAGCGAGTGCAAATCCACACATAACTTGAAAAACAAGTCATTGGTGTAGGGCTGGGATCTGAACCAGGGGCCGTCTGATTGAAAATCAGACGTTATTACCACAGAGCCACGCGAGATATTTAGATATAATACAAACAACCCTGTACAATATGCAGATACATAATATATATGTATATATAGGGGCAGTATAGTGATATAGTACGTTTGTCTGGAAACCATTAAATTCACAATAATGCAACAACCGGGACGAGCATTTGTTAGGGCTGCCACTTGAGAGATATATTTGTCACAAATTGAAACTAAACAAGTTTTTTTAATACTTTCTGTTCTCAATTTTAATTTGCTATTGTCAGTTTAAAAACATAAAAATGATTGTTATTTATTTATAAAATATTGAAGACATCTTCAATATTTTATCGTCGGTAAAAAGTTACCTTTGTAGGCAATGAAAGTAGTGAATAAAAGTTTGAAATTTTTATAATTTCACACGGGCAATAACATTTTCTAATCACATATTATGCATATTCATAAACGTGTTCATAAAAAAATCTGTTTCACTCAAAAAGTCACTAAATTTTTAACATTATCTCAAGATCCATCTAACAACTTTGTCCATTAAAATACCTAACAATAAAATCCAAAACATAAAACTTTACCGCAGTTGCCAAACTAAAAAAAAAGTACACGTCAAATTGTAAAGTGACAACCATACTCGAAAGTAGAACAGTGTCCCAATACAAGTGAACTTCGACAACCCTATCTGTTGTGTTAGTGTGGGTGCGTGTATGTGTACGGACGCGTCTGTGTGCGTGAGTATGGATTCTCTTCTTTGGCACGCTCTGCGGTATTTGTATGTCCAATACACTGTATAAGCAGTAAGGGATCTATTGCATTCTAATATTTTCTACCGTTACGTGACTAATTAAAATACCTATTGACTTGTTGACATTACGTTTTAGGTTAATGAATACTGACTATAATTATATCTGTATTCGACGATAATTTTAATCTTTCATTAAAATTTTATGATAATTTAAATTTTTATTTGAAAATATTTTATGGGCAATAAGTCTGAAATAAACCATTTGAATTTGAATTACATAATTTACTATTATTGTTACCTGACATTTTTTATTTAATTTTTATTGTGATTTTTCAATTATTCTTGACTTACGTATATATTTTAAGTTGATTAATTATTGTAATTGGTGTTAACCGTAATAATTAATTAATTAAATAAATAAATGATAACGAGTAATTAACTAATGTAGTCTTATTAGCTTGATTTTCTTCTACGTACCAGCTTAGTGACCAAGCTCTGGTATCGTGAGTTTTCAAGGCAAACAGCTAACTGAAGCGATCTGACGAATTACTTATGATAAGTAACGACTGATTAAGGCAGTTTTTGGGTGAGCAAACGTTTGAATAAACTAAGTTTTTAGCTCGGCATTTACTTCTAGACGCTGCCGTTGTAAAATCTAGATTATTTATAAATTACTATTTAAAATTTTTAAACCATTTAAAAAAAATCATGAAAACCTTTACAAACATTTGGAAATTGCTTTTCTCGAAGGGTGAAAGGGGATAAACTTTCAAACATCTTCTTTAATGATGTGAATATTTTTTTGCAAAGTTATTTTTAGTTACTATACTAATGCAATGCGAATGCTTTATTTGATTTAATGAAATAAACTTATTATTACTAATTTCAGAAAACTTACTAACTAACTTACTAATTTCAGAAAAATTACGACGCTTATTTTATTATTGTTTAGCTATCATGGTTCATGAGGTACAGCCTGGTGACAGACAGTCAAACATACGGACGATCAGCAGAATCTTTGGGTATAGAATTTATAAATTTATTTATTTAGTGATTATATTTATTATATTTAATTATAGATTTTATTTATTTAGTTTCACTCTTTTCCAGTTGTAGTGCATGTAGCTCGGCTAGCTAAGGTGATATGACGCGATCATCTAAGCTAAGCAACGGTCCGATGCGGAAATGACCGGACGGTATGGGTGACCATGCACAAAACTGTAGTTTCTTAATTTTTCTGAGCGCTATCGTGAGTCGGATTACACGTTAAATTCTAGGTTCCGACTATTAGTCTTAGTACAAACAGCCAAGTCATAGGCTTATGGGTGGCTTGAAAACTTTCGACACCAGAGCTTAGCCACTTAGCCCATACGAAGAATAAAAAGACTAAGTGATACTCGATGATATATAAACAATGTATATTACTTACAAAAAAAACGATTGGAAACTTGATTTGAAAATGATTGGAAACTTCCAAAGCTGAGCTACTGCCTGTATAGGTTTACGCAATGCGCGGGGTTACCATGGTTTTTATTTTTACCCAAAAACTCGGGACATTACAGTTTGACCGATTTGGCTGAGTACATGCTCCCAGAGTGCTGGCTCTGATTTATTTCTGCTTTAAAAAGTAATTTAAGGGGCGCAAATGTCGCGTGCACTATTTATGCGTAGATTTACAAGTCTGCTTTAAGATTTTGTTTTGTTACTTAATACTGCCCTGCTTAGCGCAAAGGCGGTATCTCAATGAACGCTAGTTTCGAGATAATTGAAGTTATGTAAAAATAGTTTTTTTTATATTGTTATACTTACCGCTAATCAGCTTAGAAAAAAATGTGTTCTTTTTTAAGAGTTTTGGCGGTATTCAAATACACGGCTGGTTGCCTACACAATATTGGTATACCTATTGGTATAGGGTTTTTTCACATGTTTTAAACAAGATACCGCTAAAAAGCTTAGTTCATTAGATGTGTATTTTCTTAAGCTATCCAATGGCATAAAAATAAAATTTTCGATTTTTTTTGAGATACCTACCGCTTTTGCGCTAAGCAGGGCAGAATACTCGTCTTGACAGTGGCTCTAGACAAGTTCGATTCGTGTCAATATAATGTCGGTTCGCTATCGTCAATTTTTTTTTTTTCTCAACCTTATCCCACTTAGGTGGGGTCGGCACAGCAAATCTTCTTCTTCCACACTCCTCTATCAGACGTCATCTCCACACTCAAACCTTTCTCTCTCATGTCCTCATTCACACACGGTTCGCTATCGTCAAATGACATGACATAATAAAATAAATAAATATTAGGACATATTACACAAATAGTTAGCCCCATATGATACTAAACCATTTCTAGTTTGTATTATGGTTGCTAACACAAGTGATATAACCTATTGACTCATTACTTTCCGGAAATCCAATGTAAATAGAAGACATAATTAAACACATCTAATTTTTTTTATATTTTAATTTTCCTTTGCTTATCTTAATTTGGGTTTCAGAATACAGTGGAAGTACTCTGAAAAATAATTTTGTCTTCTATTTACAAGTAACATACTACATATACATACATACATAAATACTTTATATCGAAACGTATATAACACCCAAACCAAAAAATACAAAAACAAATGTAGTTCATCCCAAACATGTAGGCCGTGCCAGGAATCGAACCCGGGACCGTCCGGTCGGCATTCCGGCTTAGTAACCATTACGCCAACAAGATCGTCATACATACGTATGCATGGTGACATGAGCTGTCAAAATGCGCTGTTGACAGCTTGTTGATAACCTTTTATCCTGTTTATTGTTACTTTAGTATTTTCATACAGTTTATGTCATTTGGTGATAACGGATTGAAATGAGCTCTAAGGTCCCAGAAAAGATGCCAATGCTTCAGATATCACTTCAATTGGATATCTTCAAATTATAATTACATAGATTATTTATCGATACGGCTTTTTGATAGCTTAAGTCACTTCTATACATTTTAAATCATTTGACTATAGCGAATTGAAGAGATATTTGAAGCGAATGTCGCTTTTCTAAGCAGGCTGATAAAAAAAAACTTGTCTAATAATAAATTTTTGAGGATTGAGTCGCCTCCGTCCGTGGGAGAATACCCCGAATATGTAGCCCCACACGTGATCCTCGGGTGGTGCGAATCAGGCGTCACATACTGGTGGTAGGCTTCGGCCGTGGTTAGTGACCACCCGCCGGACTAAATCTCGCCGCCAAGTGGCCTAGCCACGTTCCGGTGTGTAGTCCGGTGACACCGTTCCGAGAGGTCGGGTCAGAACAGTTGCGTGCCACAGTCTGATACCGAACATGAGACACGCTGAGCCACAACATCGGGAGACTAGTCGCGGAGGGTAGCGGGATCCGAGGCACGGTGCACCGCTGGCCGACCGCAGTCAGTAGGGGACCCAATCGTGAGTTCGCCACTCACGTGAGGCTGTCCCGCCAACTCGCGAAAAATCCCGGGAGTGCGTCATCGTGCCGGTTGGCTACCGGAAGAGAGGGCGCGATGAACACTTTCGGGGGGGCTCGGGCGTCCCCGCAGTCTCCAGGCTAGTCCCCCTTCGGTGTGTGTGGTCCTGCTGTGTCTCACTGGTCACACGACGTGAACGCCTCGTTCTACTGCCGACCTCTTACCTTACCTCAACTTTTAATTATGGGAAGCAGAAAATGGAAAAGAGCTCCACAGCGGTTTCACTCCCTCTCTTTAAAAGTGCACCTCATAAATATTAGAGGGCTGCACTCTAATATCGTACCTGTCCACTATCACCTCGAGACAGATAAACCGCACCTCCTGTTTCTCACGGAGACGCAGATCAGATGTCCATCCGATGTGTCGTACTTATCTTACCCAGGGTATACCCTGGAGCACAATTTTAAACCACATGCGGGCGTATGCTTATACGCTCGCGATGACATCTGCATTCGGCGTCTCCGGAGATTTGAGGACCCCTGCTTCTCAGTGCTATGGTCACTGGTAGACACAGGCATTGAGAAAATTCTTTATGCCTGTGTGTACCGGTCGCACAGCGGAGATATGGAGACAACTCGGCTAATTGATTACCTCAGCGAGAAGGCGGATGAAGCTCAACAGATGTACCCTTCGGCTCAACTGGTGTTACTAGGGGATTTTAATTGCCATCACCAAGATTGGCTACATCCATACCTGGACACCAATCATGCTGGGAAAGAGACGCGGAAGCTTGCTCTCAGTTTAGGTCTCACCCAGCTTGTCCATGGAGCCACTCGGGTACCAGATGTTGACTCGCACACACCTTATTGCTTGGACCTTCTGCTGACAACTGATCCGGACAGGTACTCGGTTTCGATTTCATCGCCACTGGGTCGTTCCGATCACTGTTTGGTGAAATCTGTATCTGTTTACTCCCCGCCCGATCCTAGTCCTAAAGGTTCGCGGCGGATGTGGCGATACAAGTCAGCAGATTGGGATGAGATGCGGTCATTTTTTGCATCTTTCCCTTGGCGGCCAGTTTGCTTCTCTTCTAGCGATCCCAGTGCCTGTGCTGATGCCGTAACTGATGTGATACGGAAAGGGATGGAATATTATATTCCATTCTCTGATGTTCCATCGACTGGTAAGACTCGCCCATGGTTTGGACCTGAGTGTGGACGCGCAGAAGCGTGCAAACATCAGGCATACCAAGCCTGGGCTGAAGCTCGACAGCGCAAGGCATCTGATATTCGTGAAAAGAAGAGAGCTTTTAATAAGGCCGCTAAGTCCTGCAAGAAGGTCTTACAGAAGGCTCGTTTTGACCATATTGGTCGAATAGGGATCAAACTGGCTTCATACCCGTCGGGGAGTAAAGCGTTTTGGTCCCTAGCTAAAGCGGTTGAAGCGAACTTCTGCCGCCCCTCGTTGCCTCCATTGCAGAAGCCTGACGGTTCGCTGGCACACACTGCCGAAGAGAAGGCAAACTTGTTTGCATCTCTGTTTGCGGAGTCTTCACGTCTAGATGCTGGTAGCGCGATTCCTCCAGTTATGCCCGGTTGTCCGGTGGTAATGCCAGAAATCCGGATTCGCCAGGCTGAGGTTCGAAAAACGCTGCGCAATCTAGACGTGAATAAGGCCAGTGGACCAGATGGTATTCCTGCTATTGTACTGAGGACATGTGCGCCCGAGTTGTCCCCTATATTGACACGCCTCTTTAGACTCTCTCTTGAGACTGGATTAGTACCGAAGTCCTGGAAACTTGCTAACGTGCAGCCAGTGCCCAAAAAAGGTAGTCGAGCCGACCCTGCCAACTACAGGCCCATTTCGGTCACTTCCATACTCTGTAAGAGTATGGAACGTGTCCTGAACAACAGGCTCCTGGCGTACCTAGAATCGAACGACCTCCTCAGTGACCGACAATATGGCTTTCGCCGGAACCGGTCAACTGGGGATCTTCTAGTGTACGCCACGCACATCTGGAGTGAGGCCATCGAGAAATTCGGAGAAGCCCTAGCGGTTTCTCTCGATATTTCTAAGGCCTTTGACAGGGTTTGGCACGACGGCCTTATCAGCAAGCTTTCCTCCTTCGGTTTGCCCACTGGTTTTTGTGCGTGGATATCAAACTTTTTGAGGGATCGATCAATCCGAGTAGTCATAGATGGCTGCTCGTCTGATCGAATGGCTATAAACGCCGGTGTCCCTCAAGGTTCAGTGCTCTCTGCAACTCTCTTCTTGCTGCATATTAATGATCTGCTCAAGCCTGGCATCATAGGGTATGCAGACGACAGCACGGTTGTAGAGAGCTATATGTCCAACGCACGAGCCAGTGCGGCTGATATCCAGTTACTCAGAGAGGGCATGGTCGAGCGCATAAACGACACCTTACAGGCAGTCTCCGATTGGGGCGATGCCAATCTGGTTAAATTTAATGCTGCTAAGACTCAGGCGTGTCTATTCTCCGCCAAGAAGAGGCCATTTCATCTGGCCCCTACTTTCCGAAATGTGTCCGTTCCGATCACAAACCAGTTAGAGCTTCTCGGTATCACCTTGACCTCGTCTCTCAATTTTGGTTCATATATTGAATCCAAAGCGCAAGTGGCTGCAAAAAAGCTGGGTATCCTCTCAAAGGTGCGACAGTACTTCAGGCCTGAACAGCTGCTCACCTTGTATAAAGCGCAAGTTCGGTCGTGCATGGAGTACTGTTCGCATCTTTGGGATGGTTCTGCCAAATATCAGCTAGAAGCACTTGAGTCCATTGAGAGACGAGCTAAGAAGCTCATCGGCAATTCTTGCGTTACGAAGGCGAAACTTCAGAGCCTAGAGCACCGACGCAAGGTTGCTAGTTTGTCGGTTTTTTATCGGTTACATTTCGGGGAGTGTGCTATGGAACTTCATAATTTGATTCCACCATCTCCGTTCTACTACAGAACGAGCAGAGAGACAGTGAAGAGACACCGATACAGAGTTGAAGTTCCGAACTTTCGTACAAAACGCTTTGCGTCGACCTTTATTGTTAGGACTGCGAAGCTTTGGAACTCACTACCTGAGTCTCTGTTTCCTGAGAGGTATCATCCGGGGGCCTTCAAAAGTAGAGTTAATAGGTATCTTCTAGGTAAGCGTGCCACACCGTAGACTGCAGTGCAGCTTAACATCAGGCTAGCTGTAGTCAAACGCTAACCTATCAAGGATAAAAAAAAAAAAAAAAAAAAAAAAAAAAAAATTATAGGGCTCGTACGCATCTACGAAGGTTGTCGTTGCGTAGCGTTGCTACGAAAAACGTAGACATGCTACGAAGGTACGTAGCATCTCTACGAAGTTTGATGATGGATGAAAAAATTGTTTGTGGGAAAGAAAATTTTAAAGATTCATTTTAAAAAGCTTGTTTAAAGCTAAAATACCATAATGATACTTATGGTATTAATGCATAATATGCAAAATATTAAAAGTTTTATGCATACTGGGCATACTTCTTAATGTACAATAATATAAAAACCTTTACTTTGCTTTTGTAGTATTGTACGCTTAACTTAGGTATTCACAATAAAACTATTAGTATTTTTATATACAAATACTGGAAATACAACTACCGCACTGTGACACTGTTATAATATACATGGATATCTTTTTGGCTTGTTCTATTAAATAGATACAGATCAACATTAATATAATTTTCATTCGACTACACTGGACAAAATATCTACGTACTATCACTCGTTGGAAAGTTTACGCTATCTCATAAAATAGGTTAACATTGGAGTAACAATTTTGACAACTGGGTGAAATTTTCACAAAATAAACGGATATTTTTACTGTTATTGTATCCATTTTACAGTATATTTCACTGCTTTCTTAAGAATAATGTAAATCTACGTTCTATTTAAATGTTAGTGTCCTATATAGTGATGGGATTTCCGGATAAAGCTGCATTTTAGGTACCTGATGGTGTATTTAGACAGCTTTCTTGAAATAAATATAACCAATATGAAGATAGATATAGTCTCCACCTCATCAGATGAATTATGGTCAAGCGCTAACTTAGTTAGCGTAAAAAATAAATAAATAAATTTCTTTATTTCAGTAAACACTAAGCCCATTATTATTATGAGCATGTTTTGTTCCATTCAAGAGCAAAGGCCTTTCTACTCTCTTTCTTCATTCCATTTTTTTTCTTTCCACTAAGCCCATTACATATAAAAAATAACGGAACGACTGAAGTCCTCTTTTCGTTATGTAGTTCTAGACTAGGCATGCTTGAGCTTCAGCTAGTGTCAATAACTCGTGTTTGCTTCCTAAATGTTAAAATGTTTTGCTATATTCTGTTAATAATAATCAAACTTAACTCTAGTTTATATCTAATCTATATTGAAATCTCTAGTCTATATTGAAATTGACTTATTATTAGAATTTTAACATTTAATTATTAATACTGTAGTGATTTTGTCTTGGACACATTTGTACAGCCACTAAACACCAAATATAGAGAAACATTACACTCATGTATAACATCTTAAATATTTCTGAAAATAAATACTCGTATTTTGATTTTGATGTACTCTGATCAAAACACCAATGATAATAAACAATGTCTCCGAAAATTCAATAGACAACAACTGAACGCTTGTCTTGAAAGTTAAAAGTTAAAATATAGGTCAGTTGAGTGTCATTAAGGTCAGTGACACGGACAGTGAGACCACGATAAGTCATTGTCACACTATATTGAATTAAGCTAGAAAATATTTTAAATGAAGTTAAAGTTTCAGGGCAACATTTATGAGATAAATTTTAAGTATCATAAAAAAGGTAAATAATTGATTTACAATATTATAGTTAGATAAAATATTATGATAGTGTTGAGGCTATAGCTCTGTTAACTAAGATGATCTGGCGTAGTTACCGAAGTTATTTATTTATTATTTTTATTAATTAATTATTTTTTACGGTTAGCACCAATTACAATAATTAATTAACTTAAAACTTATACGTAAGTCAAACATAATTTAAAAAAAAAACAGAATAAAATCAAATGAGAAATGTCAGGTAACAATTGTTTATCAATTGTCAGGTTAAGCAACGGTCGATGCGGAAGTCTTTGGATCACCAGATCACCTTAGCTAACCGAGCTACTGGCGCTACATATACATATACAGAGTAAATTCTATATAACGACGCTGACCGGACTGTGCATTTAATGGCGTTATAGAGAGTGGTCGTTAAATGGAGACAAAAAAAGCCTAGTTATGTACATAAAAAATAATCTTATTTGAACGCTATTGCATGTAATCATTTATTTTTTTCTGACGTTTTTTGCTGCACCAGTCAATTTTGTTGTATTTTTATAATTACTTTATTCATATCTTCTGATATTGAGGCGTCTTGGCGATAAAAGAAGTAATTTTCCAATATTTTTTCTGTATATGTTAGGCGAGGCTGATGGATTATGGCCTTGGCGTGCTTCTCCTGAAATATTGTTCTATTCTACTTGTTATGAAGGATCTGTAGGAAGAACATGAAATATGAAGCAAATATTCAACCACGCCTGGGTAAGGCGCTTTTGCACCGAGTTCAGATGCGCCATACATATTAGTGCGAAGTGCCTGCTGCGCGGCAGTAGATATTTCACCAAAAAATCATATCAACAATATTTAAATTATAAGCGAAATAAATTAATATAAAATCAAATATTAACAATATTTAAATTATAAGCTCTAACGGTTCTAGATAAAATAATTATCTACAAAAATATAATCAGATTCGTTGTAATTTCCTTATTACTTTCAGAAGTACAACATTTTTAAATTTGTTTAAATTAAATGAATCCAAAAGTTGCTTGGTAAATTGATTTGAGCCATAAGGCCGCCAATTGTGGAACGTTTTATTTATTTTAACTTTTTCTTTTCATTCAAATTGTTTCCTGTATTTTCTGTCCAATAAAGACTCTTATATCTTTTACATTTAAAAAGTACCAAATAAATAAACATAATTCTCAACACACTTCTCAGTAACTTTATGTATGTAACTCTATATAGTACTCGTATGTATATGATTCAAAAATGTGCGTGTGATAATAGATGTTGTCCGTAAAGTTTTTATTTTATTACTAAACTAGCTGCGCCCCGTGGTGTTGCCCGCGTTAATCCAGGACAAAATAAGTTAATTCGGGATAAAAAAGCCTATGTGTTAATCTAAAGTCTAACCTATATTCATAGTAAATCTCATCAACATCGGTCCAAGCGTTAGAGCGTGAAGGAGGAACATAGATTTTGAAGTTATTTGAGTATCCCACGGGAACCACAATTATTTTTAGGATAAAAAGTAGCCTATATTATGTTACTCCAAGGTCTAACCTATCTTCATACCAAATTTTATCAAAATCGGTTCAGCCGTTTGAGCGTGAAAGTAACTAACATACACACACACACACAATCTTTCGTATTAATTTGCATTTATTACGAGTATATTAGTAGGAGGTTTTTTTTTGTCGTGGTTAAATATTTTTACAGCAATAAATACTCCCTAAATTTTTTGAACGTGTTTTCAAATAATGCCTTCTCCCCAATAAAGTTTATTACGAAACATTCGTTTATAAGTTGCGTTAAAACCGATAAAAATCTATACTAACTTATTGTAGACGTCGTAAACAATATAACGCTAAGAATACACAGTTTGACAACGGTTGTAAACATTTTTATGAGTTAACAATTTAACCCACAATTTCGTTTTAGAAAATAAGGTCTAATAAAAAGAAAGAAAGAAATGTTTACTGTACACATATTGAGTATATAAAAAATCACAAACTAAATCAATACATATAACATGGTAAATTAATAAATATTAGGACACATTTCACACACGGCTGGATAACCCCATACTGAACCATTTCTAGTTCGTATTATCGTTGCTAACACAACTGAGACACTGCATATACATACATACATATTTTATAATAGATACATATTTAACACCCAGACCAACAGCCAACAAATTTAGTTCAGCACAAAGATGTTGGCCGTGCCGGGAATCGAACCTTGGCAGTCCGGCATGGTAACCATTACGCCAACGAGGTCGTCAGTATGTAAATAAACGTTTTAACAATTACAAGACCTACAAACTAATTTACAAATTACTAGTAATTACTACACACTTTTAACAACAAAATCATTTGAGCATTGACCTACATTGTACGTATTTTATGAATTATTAGACTTGTAATTTTGGTGTTATCAATAAATGATTTGTATTTTGTATGAAGTACTTAAAAAAGTGTATAAAGTATTTTAATAATAATTAATGTATAACGTAATAAATAATGTAGTAACGTAATAAATTAATGTATAACGTAAAAAAATTATGTATAACGTAAAAAATTAATGTATAACGTAAAAAAATAATATATTAATGTATAACGTTAGGCACGCTGGAAAGTGCTGGTAGAAACTGGCTGAAGACCGTACTGTATGGCGTGTTGGAGAGGAGGCCTATACCCAGCAGTGGAAAGACACAGGCTGATGATGATGATGATAATGTATTTTATGAAAAAAAAATGTCGGTTCAAAATTTTACTACGGAGAAAATATGCATACATTTTCCACGATGAGTCCCAGCCCTTATAATGCATCGCAGCCTACAGAGGCGTTCCGTAACAGATTCCCGCTCCACTGTAATCGATAGAAAGCTGCCGCCGGCTGATAACAGCTATCATTATCCCATGGGGAAAGATAAAAATATCGTAAAACTTTCCATCGTAAACTCGATCGTAAACCGGCATCGGAAAAAAATACCTAATATGGTGGTATCAGTATTTTTTGAGCGATTTTTTGTGAACATTTGCAAGCGAATCGAGCGAAACCAGCGGACTAAGGGCGGCACTCTTCTGATTTAACTCACGATGCAAAAATGTTTGGGTGTTATAAGTTTGGCGTGTCTTTGTGAGTGTGTGTAATGCCTCAGACAGATTTTTCTTCTTCACACAAACACAAACAGATAGAGAGAAAAAGAGACACATCAAATCAATAACACCCGGTCTTTTTTACGTCGAGGTATAAAAATAGTAACAAATGTATTATTATCCATACATGTTCAAAACACTCGCTTATATTAACAAGATTTTACCTTTACCAAAATTATTATTATTATTCTATTTATTTAATTTTATATTTGAAGGGAAAGTTGCTTACTAAAATATTTAATATTTAGACCGTAATAACTAGCAAGCGGAAATTAACACAAGTTATATTTCCGGTTCCGATTAACTATAACAACAATAACAACTACTTAAATTTTAATACTAAGGGGGGTGGGTATAACCACGACAAACGTATTTTTTAAGCAATTTCTTACTCGATATTTATAACAATTGACGACCCCATTGGCGTAAAGGTTACCATGTCGTACTGCCAATCAGAAGGTTCCGAGTTCGATTCTTGGCACGGCCATTTGTTGGCTGTCGGTCTGGGTGTTAAATATGTATATATATATAAAATATGTTTGTATGTGTATGTAGTATATCAGTTGTGTTAGCTACCATAACACAAACTAGAAATGGTTCAGTATGGGGTTAACCAGCCGTGTGTGAAATGTGTCCTTATATAAAAAAAACAACAAACATTTAGTAGACAGATCCCCATACAACAAACATGTTTTTTTGACATTTTTTTACATAATGGTACGGAACCTTTCATGTGCGAGACCGACTCACACTTGGACAATTATTCTTAAAAGTTTGATTGTTAATACAAGGTGTAAGGATAAACAAATTATTATTATGTTAGAAAAATATTTACAAAAGTGTAACGAACTATAACTAATTTAGATTCTAAAGTAAAGCTTAAGCTTGTCTTAGTCTACTTAGCCCTGCGCTGACTATCATACGATCCCATTATATATACCCACTAGCAGATCGTCCCGGCTTCGCACGGGCTATAAAATAATCTAAGCTGCAAATAGAAACAAAATATAGCCTATGTTACTCAGGGATAATGGAACTTGAGCAATGGAAGAATTTTTCAAATGGGTCCAGTGGTTTCGGAGCGTGTTTTCGTCAAATAAAGAAACAAACAAATAATAATAGTAGTTTAAAAAAAACTTAAAAACACGCTTATCTGGCCGTTTTAAGTGGGTCAAAATCGCGCCCAAAGAAGTCGGCTACAAACAAACAAAAATACAAAAAAATGTAATAATTTTATCAAATTAATGTATTGTCATCGGTCCTCAATAAATCTACAAAGTTTCAACCAAATCTGGCCGTTTAAAGTGGGTCAAAATCGCGCCCAAAGAAGTCGGTTACAAACAAACATACAAACTAACATACAGGTGAAGCTAATATAAAGCGTGTAATAAAAATCTTACCTCAACTAACACGACAAAAATAATGGAACAAGGAATGTCATATGTAGATTAAAACCTACTGTGTGTTACCTAATTTAAACATTTCTTCCTATTTTATGATATATTACTTGTGTTACCTTTGTACACTAGTTAAGCGTCGATTCATTTGCCAACAACTCGATGTGCGCACAATGCCGCGAGTAGCTTTATAATTAGTTATTATAAATTATATATAATTATAGATTTAACGAGAACTAAAACTCAACCTACAATAGTTAGACATAAGTTAAAATAGGTGATATTAGCCTGAAAAACACTAGATTATAAGATTAAATGTTACATTAGTCATAATAACGCTGTGTGAACATACTTTGTATTTATTTTATGTTAATAAAGAAGTTTGAAAAATCAATCAATAAAAATCAAACTTTTCCTCTTAAAATACTGGTATAGATAAATAATAACCTTCCAAAATCTTGCAAACCGCCAAGTCACGCAGAATAATCGCTCCATACAGCACATACCCAAACACCACACGCGGCTTTTCTCGCTAGATCTAGATGCCTAATCTGTACTGATCTGGCAGTACCTAAGATCTAGACATTTAGTGCTAAGACTCTAAGACTAAGACCCTCATTTAGTACTTTTTAAGTCAATAATAAAATATAGATTTACACTTTAAACGTGAAAAGTACTACTAAACATTTTGTCGTATGTAACTTTTATCCTTGAATCTATCAGTGGAGTAAGTGGAAAAAAGTATTAATGGATCTACCAGTGATTTTAAGTGTAAAGTGTACTATCCATGTCCAAGGATCCACCGGTGGATTGAAGAGAAAATTAAAGTATTCATGTATCTACAAGTGGATAAATATATAAAAGTATCCGCTGATTCCAATAGATCATTGTCAATGTTGAAATTAGTCATCAAATAATATAAAAATATTAAGTATAGATAATAAAATAAAATCCATAAATAATTTGAGTAACTTAAGGGAAGCCGTTATCCTCCAAAAACTAATTGAGTAATATGCTTTATTCTTCGTATGAGCTAAGTGGCCAAGCTCGAGCGCCGAGAGCTTTCAAGCCTCCCGAAGGCCTCTAAGGCTTGTACTAAGACTAACAGCTGGGACCTACAATTTAACGTATCATCCGACCCACGTTAGCGCCCATATGAAAATTCCCTTTTAAAACGACAGTCTTGTGTATGGTCTTTCATCCAAACACCATCTGCATCGACCGTTGCTTAACTTTGATGATCGCGTTAGAACATTTAGCTAGCCGAGCTACAGGCGCTACTACATATTATATGCCTTATGAGTCAAAGTACGCACTAAGCGTTTTGCCTCCACCTTTGTTCTTGTCCGAACCGCTCTTTGGAACTCCTTGCCGAATTCCCTGTTCTCCAATGACTATAATCTAGCGATTTTCAAGGCGAGAGTGAGCCGGTTCCTTCTAGGTAAGCGCGCTTCACCGTAGACCTCAATATCACTTACCAACAGGTGAATTGTGGTCAAGCGCTGACCTATTTAGAATAATAAAAAAAGTTTTTTAAGATATTTCCAAGAAAGATTAAGATATATCTTTAGACTGAACCTCAAACTGCAAGTGTCCAAACCCCGGGAGCTATATCTCTGCCCGCCCCGGCAGTCTGCGCCCGCCCCCGAACCCTAGACTGGGCGGCGCCGCTCAAGGCTGTCTACAAAAAAAGGTTAAGGCCTGCCGCTTCATCCCAGATTGATTGCAAAATATAGATTTTGACAAGTTTTTTATTGTCTTCCCTATCTTATTCAAGGGTAGCTTTTAACGTATAATACCGCGTCGAAAATACGAGAGGGTTTTACAAGCTTGAAGTTGTAGTGCCTGTAGCTCAGCTTGCTTATGTGATCTGACGCGATCATCAAAGCTAATACAAAAATACAGAACTTTATTAACAATAAAATAAATGACGTACGTTAAAGGCAAATCACACTGCAATAATTACTTAATACTTAAAAATACTAGTTAGATAAAATAAACTTACAAATTAAGTTATTAACTAAGCAACTGTCGATACGAACAGTCTTTGGCTGGGTGACCATGCACAAGACTGTCGTTTCAAAAGTGGAATTTTCATCTAGGTGCTACCGTGGGTGGGATGATTCGTTAAGTCGTAGGCCCCGGCTGTTAGTCTTAGTACAAGCAGTCGTTAAGCCAAGTCAGAGGCACCCCGGTGGCTTGAAAACTCTAGACACTAGAGCCCACTAAACTCATACAAAGAAGAAGAATAAGCTTGAAGTATTTGTCTGAGGCAAAGAGCTAGCTTACAAACGAACGCACGATTTTTAATTTAAAAGTGTTATAAGTTACCAGAAGTAGATTTAAATAAAAATAATACAAAAGTACATGAACTAACCTTTAATTTCACATCATCAATTCTTACAACAAGTAGACTCAAAATTACATTAAAAGTAATTACACATACAACGAACGATTTACTCACAACAATTTCCAATAGCACAATTACAGAATAGAATCAAAGTGGTTTCAATGACTAAGAATGACTAAGACTGGCTTACATAACCTCAAAAGACGTCTGCTCGACTCGAGCACTCGTGCAAGAGTGTCTTGGTGTGCGCTAACGTGCGCGTATGTGGGCAGAAAAAGTTAAGACTACCCGAAATTCCTAACAATATAATATACGTAAATGAAGAACGTAGTACTTGGAAATCCTTTATTTAATTCCATCGTTTATCACTCTGCGCTTTTCCTCTACCATTCTATTTTAGTCTGTCAGTCGACTATCACAATACAGGTACACGGAAAAGCCTTGAAACCTAAGAATTGTGATACGCGTTTTATCATTCTGAGGTCACTAAACCCCCCATTTCATTTAACCCCTAACCCGGAAGCCCGTATAGAATGTTCAATAAATTAACACCTATTTTCGACATAGCGTTTGTAAAGAATAGCATTTATTGTGCGGTTGACAACAAAAAACATTTTTCCCGGAAGTTTTTTACTTCAATTAATTCTCAGTTAAATGTTTCTAGGAACTCTGTTTAGTAAATTCTTGGTAAAAAATTAGCTTAGTCCCTTATTTCCTTGCTATAGAATTCTCGGCATTTTTGGGCTGAATTCAAAAGAAGCTTTCTTGGTAAAGATCATTTGTGTCAAAAAAGGCATTTCCTGCCACGAAAAGGTTT
This sequence comes from Mellilla xanthometata, assembly GCA_035578125.1. Taxonomy (NCBI): domain Eukaryota; kingdom Metazoa; phylum Arthropoda; class Insecta; order Lepidoptera; family Geometridae; genus Mellilla; species Mellilla xanthometata. Next base: position 10,331,274 of record JAPUBQ010000023.1, on the reverse strand, counting down.
TGGGCTTTGTACAAAAAGCTTTTACTTCGTTTTTTGTACCTACAGAGAGAGCCAAAGGTACTTTACATTAAAATTAGGTTTTGGATTTTTATTTTTCAACTGTGATAAGTATCAAAACTCTGATGGCTAGGAAAGTTGGAGATGTACAATATTTTACGTATCTTGCCTCCATTAAACTTATAAACAACTAGCTGACCCGGCAAACGTTGTTTTGCCTCAAGCCGGCTGTACACATGGGGCCAAGGTGTTGGGCCAACGTGTAGAGAGCTACTTGGCGGTATGTTGGCTTAGTTGGTCTAGTTGGCGCCAACATTGGCAGGCCATCCGAATAGTGTCGGTTTTTAGTGCACACATCAAAGGATCTTGGCGCGCTCCGCAAACAGCGTTCACACGTTGGTGTCTTGTTCAGTTCGTTGTTACTCGTCAGCGGAGACAGTATCGTTGCGCGTAAGTGAAATTTACGTTCCCATGTTCCGATAGCGATGGCGGCGCCGGTGTGGACAAGTAATGAGGTTTTACAATTGCCGCGGCTGCAAGAACTTCTACGTTCATCTTTGAAGCGCCAATGCAGAATGAGCAGTAAGCCAATGTGTGAACAGGAATCTTGGTTTCCGTCATTTTTGCCCAACACATTGGCCCAACACCTTGGCCCCATGTGTACAGCCGGCATCACTTAGGGGTATGAAAATTAGATAGAGTAGCTTATATGACACGTTCGTAGATCTATTGCGCAGCGCCATCTATTGATTACTTACTCAACCCAGTCGAAAGGTATCGACATCTGTTAGAATCATTTGAAAATAATTTAAACACACCGCTAAATGCTTGGCAACAGATTTATGCATCTTGATGGTGGTTGCTAGACAGACGAGCACTATAAAACTCCGTACTTTACTATGGTTTCTTCACCTAAAAGCTCGAGCTTGTTGACGGTAAACAACCTCACGACCTTCGAGACGTGAGGCAGCAAACGCCCGACTAAGCTGTCATAGCTTTATAATATCCGAAAAAAAATCTTCTCGTCAAAACACAATCTTATCTGAACAACTTCCGGACTTCCAGCAATTACCTAATAATATAGAAGGACGTAATTTCTTCTATTATTGCCCGTTCACAAGATAGCATCGACAAATCGATTGAATGGATATATTTTCGGTCTTTGGGTATATATCTACCTTGCCGCGCATTTTAATTTGAACAATGTCTTTAACCGCTGCAGCTGTGAGTGAGGATGCGTTCTTTATACCAGAGCTATTATAAAAATATCCTTATGTGAAAATCACGCATCTTAAAAAACATAGTTCATTTCGTAGATTGAAATAAAAAATTGCCTAGTACAAGTTGGGCTCTCGAATAAAGGGCTCCGTACTATTATCGTATGGGAGCCCCCCTCAAATATTTATTTCATATAAATTTTATAATTTAATTTATTTATTTATTTATTAGGCACTCAGACAGATTACAAACATTCATTTTAAACATAACTAAACTAAAGGAACAAAAACAAGTCTGCAATCCAAAGAAGAGTACACAGCATGCTAGTGTTAACTTAATGATAATGAAGGTTCAGATATACATAAAAAAAGGGGAAATCTTAAGTACTAAACAATTTAACAATTTAACCTATAACTTATATTATTTCTAAATTGACTGAGACTGTTACTAAATACATCCAGTTCAGTAATGTGAGTCTTACATTGGTTGTTATCTGAAGCGTCACAACATTTGAGTACCAGCTCGTTATATGAGCGACACATGCGCTGTATAGGACTATTACTGGATACGTTATTTTTATACAGTTTATTAGTGTGAAACATTTTAGATTTTTGCTTTTGAAAGATAATGTACATTCCGTAAAAATTTTAGGTGTCTACATACTACCGTTATTGATATATAGCAAAAAATACGAGAAAAACACTTTGACTGTACTGGGACCCACTTAATATTTTCATTTTATTTATTTTTAGTATTTTTTTGTTATAGCAGTACGTGAAATACATAATATCTTGAGAAAGTTTCAGCTTTCTATCTATTACGGTTTCTGAGATATTATAACCTGGAGACAGACAGACAGACAGCGGAGTCTTAGTAAAAGGGTCCCGTTTCTGCCTTTAGATATAGAACCATAACTATACTTTTGAGTAATTTTGGCCCAAAAAAATATCAAAAACTTTTCGTTTATAATAGAAGATACACGAATTAAAAAGCACTGGGTAGTCTAGACCGAACTGTTGGACCTTTAAGCTATTTTGTAAAAAGCTAGAACTTATAATTGATTCAGCTATGCAAGTTTACTCAAGAAAAGGATATTTTACACATTGTTTGTAATAATTGGAATATAAATATAATATTTATTTGTCCAAACGACTCCTTTGTTCTTTTCTTAGTTTTAATATTATATAAAAAAAAATTGGGTTAATATAAATTTATGTTGGAATTTTGTTTTTTTATTTTTCTACCTGAGGTACCCGCTAGGGCTACGCACCATGCTAAATTCATTGATCGCTTGAACTTACCTAACTCCCATCGGAATTAAAATGACAACTTGATGAAGTTTGACAGAAAAAAGACGATTTTTAAAATTCAAATTTAAAAAAAATTGTTCCCTCAAATGAGGTCTCTAAAATATATGTGTGGAGGTTCAGACGTGAAAGCATACGACAAACTAATAAACTTTTATCTCTAAGGCTAAAGCTAGATCAAAATAATTATGTCATCTAGCATCTAATCCATTTGTTAGTTACTAATCTCACTTCCCCAAATAAAAGTAATTGGCCCTTTATATTAACCGTGTACCTATATATTACTGGTCTTAATATACATAATAATATAATTATGTATATTACATCAATTATCATAGTCCTCGTATATGATGAGATTTATTCGAGTGTCCGTTATATTTATTAAAGCCCGTTTGCGAAATCTGCGGAAACTTTGTTAGCGCGCCTCCAGAGGAACATTACGAAGCGTTGAAAGATCTGTTGCCAATCGTCTAACGGTGTGTTCCAGCGGTAAAAATACAGTTATTCCAGACTAGGCATGTTATATCTTAGACTAGAGTATCACTCATTCGTGTATCAAATAACCAGTAAAGCGCGCAACCACAGCGCTTAAGTCTAGTTTACATACAAAGATTGAGAATAACTTATTGACTCAGGCGTTACTTTGCGGAAATCCATTGTAAATAGATGACAAAATTAATCCGAAATCCAAATTAAGACAAGTAAAGGAAAAATCAACTAAGACCAATTAACCAAGCTTAATTAACTAAGATTAATTAACTAAGATCAATTAACTAAGATCAATTAACTAAGATCAATTAACTAAGATTAATTAGTACACTAAATATTTAATTTTGTCTTCTATTTACAAAAATTGAGACTTTAGTCTAAATAGTTTGCGGAAATAATTTGTAGATAGTAGTAAAATAACTAAAATACGTAAATCTCGTTTTCTGCTTGCCTAATCCCACTAGGTAGGGTCGGCACAGCTAATTTTCTTCATCTACTCTCCTCTATCAGACGTCATCTCCACACTCAATCCTTTCTCACTCATGTCCTCATTCACATATTCCATCCACGTCTTCTTCGGTCGACCTCTTGCCTTTCTTCCTTGCTCTACCGAAATCCATACATCTCCTCTCTACGCAACACATGCCCATACCACGCTAATCTTCCACTTTTCGCACTCACTGGAGCTACTTTCAAATTTCCTCTTATATTCTTCTTCGTATGAGCATAGACAAAGTAATATTTTGTCAAAATATGAGCTAAGTGACCAAGTTCTAGTGTCGAGAGTTTTCAAGCCGCCCGGAGGCCTGATAAAAATATAAAATAAGAAAATCTCGTATGTAGTGTCAGTTTGCTGTAATTGAAGCTACCAATTTGAAATACTCGTAAGGTTAAAAAAAAAAACTAAATAATAATTGGCCAAGTGTGAGTTGAACTCGCACATGAAAGGTTCCGTACCATTGTTGTATGGTCGCCCTCTTAAATATAATTATAATAATATATTCTTTTATTTTTTAAAATCTTATACATAATTCAATGTTCTGTAGATTTACAGAGGGCTTACCAAATATCGTATCGTTGTAAAGATCGAGTAAAACACTACTAAAAAATTACGTGCAAGTTTCAACTTTCCACCTATTATGATTTCTAAGATACAGCCTGGAGAAAGACATATCGACAGACTGCTGCAGCTTAGTAATAGGGTCCCATTTTTACCTTTTAGGTACAACCCTAAACACAACATTTAGGTGTGTTCCTCCAAGCAACCATATTAAAGTATGATTAGGACTGGAAAAAAAACCGCTTCACTCACTCGGCAGTTCTGTCTAGACGAATAGCAATAAATCAACCATTTCCCGGCATGCGTAATTGTTATCGTTCTCTAGAAATGACCGGAGTATTGTGCTTCGTGGATTGCTATTAGTTGCGTATCTGGGGAGGGAAGTGAACAAATCTCTACTAATATCACAAAAAAACTTGCCACGTGCGAATTAAGCTCGCTTATGAAGGATTTCGTACCATCATCTTAATAATGGCTTAAAAGGCAGAAACACGTTTTTTGTATGTGGAATCAAAATAGTTATCGGGTAAAAGGCAACCTATGTGTTTTTCCAATGTCATAGTAGTATGTTTAAACAGAAAATAAAGAGTTTTTGTGAAAGTAATCCCTTTTAGAATTTAAGTGAATATATGAATATGCAGCTTGCAGAATCGATATTTATATGTAAAAAGTAGTAAAAGTATTTTAAATTTAATAGATACTTAATTAAATTTAACAGTTTTTTTAATCTAACTAGTATTTTTAAGTAATTATTGTAGTGTAACTTGCCTTTAACGTATGATATTTATGGCTAATATAGTTCTGTATTCTGTATTCATTTTATCCCTGATTAAAGCGGGTAACACCGCAGGGTATCGCTAGTACGAGTACAATATAAAATCTAAAACTACGAAATGTCATAAAAAAGTGCCACAAAAATCCGTAGACGAGACATGATATAAACATCTACTTTTTCCCATAAATAAGGCAGTTAACCGTCCATTAATTGGCAAGCAATTATATAGGTTCCCAAGGCTCAGATACAGCCTACTTTCAAAGGCCTAAGGCCAGACGACTGTATGTAGGTTACACGAGGCTTATCTCGTTTTGGGGTCAAACGACTCAAAGCTGTTACCAGATGGTAGTAGACTTTTTACCCTAATTCAGTCTGTCATCGTCTGAATTGATGAAGAAGGTTTTTTGACGCTTCTTTTATACTGTTGTTAATAGTTGAAAAATGAAAACGCTTTTGCAATTTGACGCGTATATTTCTTTTTTATGGAGGACTCATTGGTCACGCATTACAATTTTTGAGTCATTTATAATTTCAAACTAAAGTCTCTTTAGTTTGAAATTATAAATGACTCAAAAATTATAATGCGTGAACAATAAGTCGTCGTCTATTAAATTCTATTATGAAAATTTTTATTCTTCTTCTTCTTCGTATGAGCTAAGTAGCCGAAGGCCTTTGACTTGGGTTGACGACTGTTTGTACTAAGACTAACACCAAAAATTTAATGTGTTTTGCATCCTTCATTCTTTTTGAGGTTTTTTTAACGTTGTTGCCTATAAAAGTACTCAAAAAGACGACAAACAGAAGATTGTGGTCTTTTACTTACATACGTCTTATTATTACTTACTTTTCTACTTTCAATTTATATTATTTCTAACTTTTAAAGTTTCTACTTTAGAAAGAAAAGAAAATAATAAGGCGTATAAAGTATAGTAATGAATAATGAGAGTAATACGAAGTAACTTTCTGCCTTTAAAGGCGTGAGTGAAGCGGTTTATTCTAGACAAACTCGTTCGTATCTAGTGACGTTAACTTCGCTTCACATCGGACAACTTGTTGTTAAGCGCACAGAAACAGGAAAAGAATTAAGCTTATTCTTGCATTTCCTCAAATAACCAATTAAGTCTAAATTGGCAAGTCCAAAAACCTCTTTCTATCTTGTGTTCTGTCCACACTTTTTCCTTCAACATTAGTTTACTATTATTTTTTCTTTCACTCTCCAAAACCCAAAAACCTAAACGAACCAAACCCTTACCCAAAGTAGTGACCTGATATCTACAATATCGATGTTCTGAAACTAATATATTCCATCTCCCGCGACCCACAGCGAGCAGCCGGAAAAAATCACTGACAACCCAAATCTATACCAAATGAATCTCTGCATTCTCTCATTCTTGATAATCACATTACTCTACATTCGCCTCGGATTTATTTTCGACCCTAAATCTTTGTAGCCAAGGTTGGTTTTCCATTAACAGTCCTTACAGGGTTACTAATGATACGAACGTAAGGGACGACTTTATCAAATTCAAATATTATTTAATACGTTCATAATATTACAAACACAAGAATAATAAGATATTATATAGAAATTTATAACTTTATGTATAATTTAAACGTTTTTTTTTAAAGCTTTTGGAATTTTATAAGTAAAATTCAAAACACATTTGAATTTAAACGAACTATCAATGCTTAAAACAGTTGACATAACTTCATTAATTTTAAAGGTCTTAGAAAAAGTATTTGTGGACTTTTCTCAACAAATACTTTTTCTGAAATAATTTGCAAATCTTTTAAAGTTTTTTTTTCCCCTTTTTTGTCATAAGTATGCTCGCAATGGTCTGTTAGTAAAGTAGCTCGCTATGTTAATAAGAAATATAAACTTCTCAGTAGGTAAAATCTCATAGAAAATGTCCATTAGCACATTTAGCACATTTCTTCATTTTGTTATGAAAGGCTTATACATTTGGTCATAATTGTTGATAGATTTGAAATAAAAATAGTTATAATAATACTATAGAAATGTGTTCCGGCAGCCTCCTAAAGAGCCAGATATTCCAGACTAGGCTTGCTACACCTCAGACCAGAGTGTTGCTCGCGTGGTTAAGCGCCCTGCTGATCGAATGCCTCTGTAAACCTTCCGCAAATTAACGTCCGAATCTATAAATAATCAAGTTATATGTTTGGATGTACTTAATCTTTGGAAAGGATTTTTCTGTACTTACCCTTGCCCCTGTATACGCTTAGTAAGATTTGATCAATTTGCTCTCAATATCCTCATTGGACTCTAGTGCTCCAGAAATAAGGTCGATAATCTAATGTGCCACGGCCGGTAGTCTATCAAACTATTCGATTAGTAGAAGTGGAAGTCTTGCTCGTTTGTTATAAGGTTCATAATTCAACTAGGATATTTACTTCCCTTACCTGTGGTTTTGAGAGAACTTTCCAAATTGAGTCTTCTGTATTTGTAATAAGGTTTATTTTCGAAGTGATGCAAATTGGTGTTATTGAAATTGGTAATTTCAAAATCTGTGGAATTCATCTGTTGAATTGATTTAGTATAAATATTAAATTACATTTTTTTTAATATTTATTTTATTTTTATTTTGATATTTTATTGTGAATTCAAATATTAAATTAGATTTAATTTATTCCTTATTATAATACAAAATAAGAAAGAATCTTAATTAAAGCTGCAAGGGACATTATTCCTTAAGGTTGTGAATATAAGGTTTACTTTCGCTTGCGATTTCATCGCAGTCTGTCACAGCAAGTCAGAAAATCAAAGACCCTCATAAATATGATCTAAACGACACCTATCCATTACCTTTATACACCCTCGGTATAAGTTACATGTAACTTAACTTAACTTGATGTTAGTTACGTAACTTGAGATGCGATTCGGTTACATTGTGAAAACTTTTGACTTGCTATTGTAACAGAATTTTCATGATATTCAATAAATATAATAATAATAAAATCATTTATAAAAAAATCATAAATAAATAAATAATAATAATAAAATCTTTTATTATTATTTTTTAATAATAATAAAAATATTTTATTATTATTTATAAAAAAATGAGACAGAAAGTCCATAGAGGACAATTTTCATACACTGTTATCAAAAAAATAAATTTCTAAAAATAAAAATATTCCATTAAAAATAACAGAGCATATACATGTCTATTGACAATACAACAGCTAAAATAGATTATTGTTAATGAAGGTTTTATTGTTGTTATCAAATGTTTCATAAATGGGCTATTGTATTTATTACTAATGACTTTGAAGAATGATATTGGAACTATTTCTTATTCTATTTGATATTGAAAATGCGTTTAAGCACCTATTTACGTAAGATACTCGTATTATAATAATAATTATTAATATACTTTATTGTCTTAAGTAACAAATACACCATTAAATTAAATTGGTGGGCAAACTTGATGTGCACGTATGGTTGTGTACTTTACTTTCTTTTGTTTTTTATGGTTACAAAATTATCGTCTTTTTCTATCGATTGTAAATAATTTTAAATTGATTGTCATTTTATTATTCTTAAGTTTTATTATTTTAGTTTTATTAAAACCATTGGTTTTGTATTATATAATATGTTATCTGTAAAAAAAATACGAATTTCTTTATTTGAACGGTGTTGATTTAAAAATTATGTCTTTTCAGTTTTAAAGTGACGACCGTTCAGACGAGCGTGCGGTAGCCTCGTATTCTGAAGGTCATGGGTTCGATCCCTGCCAATAAGTTTTAGTTTTCGGTTTTAGGTTTTAAAAACTGTTGTCAATAACTAACGGTGTGTTCTAATAGACTCCTTAAGAGCCATTAATTCTAGACTAGACAAGGTAGCTTCGACAAGAAAATCCAAAGGAGACGCATGTATGTTTAGATGCCCTTTCTCTGTTTAGGTTGAGCGTTCGTAACAAATAACCTTGAACAAAGTAAGAAATAATAGCTCCTCTATTTTAACGGCCTGTTTTCGTTACATTCCGTTACCGTTGCAAGCGGCCGTTATTTCCGTTAATTATCGTTATTTTAATATCAATTGGAATTGTTATCTTCCAAACTACGGATGTTATTATGGTTGGGATTAGTTTCGAGGGTTAGATTTGGGGTATACTATCGTGCTTCAACTATAGTACCGTTAAGTATAACCAGGGATTAGAATACTAGAGAGGATCGCTGATTCCCATATAATAAAGCATAGCCATAGTTAGAGTTGCCATAGTCACCGATGAAGCCTAGATGGCGCTGAAAATCGGACGTGCAGCATAACTGCCGCCAACGCACTGAAGTCGCATAGTAATATAACGATAGTAGATTGCGTAACCTGAGTGAAGTTTTAAAAAAATACAAATAGATGGCGCTACGTGTATCGAATGATACATTTGAGCCATTTGAGCGTCTAGAAGTAACAAACGTAATATACACTTACACAACTTTCAGCTCTATAATTTTAGTGGGATTTATACTAGCTACGCTCAGCGATGTTACCCGGAAAAGTTATAAAAGAACCTTTTGTTTGTTATTAATCCAAGTTTGAAACTATCTCCTAGACCCCATTTCATCGTAATTTGTCAAAGCAAACATACATACATATTCTTCTTCTTCTTCTTCTTCGTATGAGCTAAGTGGCCAAACACTGGTGTCGAGAATTTTCTTACCACTCGAAGGCGATTTAAATTAACAACTTCTTAGCTACTAAGTCTTATATCACGGACATACGATTCAACGTGTCATCTGACCCAGGGTAGTGCTCCGTTAAAAGCTACACTTTTTAAACGACTGTTTATGCTCGGTCACCCATCCAAAGACGCAAATATCGCAGACCACCTTAGTAAGCGAAGCTACAAGCGCTACATTTTCTCATAAGAACTGAGCATAAAATTAAGCTGATTACAAAAAGATGTTACAATTAAGCAGATTCACAGACATGGTTCTGCAAATAAAGGCGTGGGTACATCTTCAACAAATATAATGGTGTCGTCACACAGTATGAATAAAGATCAATCATCGAGTACATCGCGTGGGTTTCTGTGATATTTCCTTCAAGTTTTATTTCATATCACGTTACTGGAGTAGGTTATTTGAGCTTTATATTATTTTCTTTTTAACCCCCGACAAAATAGAATGATAATAGAAATGGTAAAAAATAAATAAATAACACAAACTAAAAATGGTTCAGTAAAGGCTTAACCAGACGAGATCGAAGTCCTAATAATAAAAAAGAAAACTCTTTATTACAACCCAGATAAAGGACAATACAACACAGAGGTAAAAAAACTAACTAAGCTCTCGACACTAGAGCTTAGCCACTTAGCTTATACAAAAAAGAAGAAGCACTACCTTGAGAGCTAGTGCTTCCAGTTTTCATCTTCTATCAGAGTGTCAATAACTCGAACTGGTCACAAGCATGGCCGTATAATAAAAAAAATTTTTTTTTTTATTATACGGCCATGATTATAGGATAATTATCCTATAAATTATAATTTATAAGATTTTGAATAGGAAGGTAGGTATACTTTGGAGGTCATATTTTATTAAAAACTCCGTTTTGCCATATGAATTTTGTTTGCTACAAACCTCACGGAGCCCGAAACCTTTCCAACGAATGCAAAACTGTGGAAATTGGTCCGTGCGTTCTAGAGTTATACAGTCAGGAAGGAAAACCCGCGCGTATTTCAAAAAATAAATAAAAACATTTAATAAAAAAAAGAATAACTTTTTATCCTTACACACATGCTATATATTGCAGTATCAAAAGAACTCGTGTTCTTATTATCAGATTCACAGTTCATCAGATATCAGATATTTCTGTCACCGCCCACGTCAAGGAAATCAAAATGATATTCAAACGAGGACTGTGGAAATGGAAGAATATCTTTTAACCTACCAGGAAGGATAAAAATGCTGCTAGGCGGAGGCGGTTAATTATAATAAAATGATAACATCGCGCATTCCCTTACAAAAAAAACCTGAATGTACTTCTTATGGTGGGCATTTTCGATTTGAAATGTATTGCAGTGTATGTAATCTTCTAACCAAGCTATTTCATTTGATATTATATTTCATTTGATTTGATTGGGGGTTATTTTTAATTTAATTTTTATTTAAGATAGACGAAAAAGGAGATACAGGCTGATGATGAAGTATAAAAATAAGTAACATTGAAATTTCTTTCTTAATCTTACATTTCATTTTTATACAGGAAACTTTAAAATCTTTAGGCTTTTAAGCCTCTATGAAGCTTTTCAGTTTTTTTTAAGGACTAATCTCATTAATCTTACGCCTACACAAATCCACGAAAAATGATTTGATGTAGGTCCCTAAATTACCTAAATACGAGCTAGATGTCTAAGGCCTAAAAATAAACCCTAAAAAGATCTCGTTAGAGTTAATGCAAAAGTATACCTTACGGTTGTTAATAACGCCTACGTAACACAGATGTAAAGAAACTGGATGTGGCTGTTAGGAGTGTGGTTCGAATTTTTTGGGGGTGGAGGTATATCAAACGCATTATTTTTACTTTGATACAGAATTATGGTTATATCTAATGATATTTTTTATACATTGACACATTGCATTTCATACTTACCCCTTAGTAAAAGTACTTTTGAATTATTTGCATGGCATTTAATTTGCATAAACACAACTATACACGAATATATTTATGGTTCAACGTAATTTAATATAAGTAGTAAAATAATATCTACACAAACAAAACGTTAGATTATTTTCATTAGAAATAAAATGTATGTATAATATGTAAGCAAGCTAGATCTAGCTAGTAAAAAAATCTTATTTATGTCTCACTTAATTAACTCATGAATGAAATCTGAATTCATTCAAAGCTTGATTCTGAATGATTTCATTAAGTCTTTTGACTTTCATTTGATATAAAAAAGTTTATTCAACTTATAACTAAAGAAGTCATTGGTATTAAACCTTTTTATAAAATAAGTCGACACTTTTGTATTAGAACAGTCGGTTATAATGTATTTTCCTTCACAAAATTTTAATTATAGCCATTGCTTAGATTTAAAGAACTCTTTACTTATTGTGTTTGTATTTATGTTTGTACTATATTTTATCATTACTATTTCTATATTTTTCTGGTTACCTAGAGAGTAGGTAGTAGGTATGTAGTGATAAAGCCGCCTTTGTACTCTTTTTTAAGCTCTCACCTAACATAAGCTGACTTACTTGTGGTTGTACAATAAAGTTATATCCTAACTTATTGACTCAGGCTTTACTTTGCGGAAACCCATTGTAGATAGAAGAAAAACATAAATATTTAGTGTACTATAACACTAAATAGTTCATGGTTTCTTCAAAATTATAATATAATTATTTAATCCTATTTATATGTATTCATACTCTTACCCCTACACTCACACATTTTCTGAGTAAAAATTCAAACACTTGTATCGTGGAGTGTTAAATATGTTCATTAAATTATCTTACTAAACAAATGCAGAAGCAAAATACTTCTATACTACTAGTGAGTAATAAAACTTTTTACTATATATTATTATATTAGATCTATCGCCCAAAAAACCAACTACATTCATCTAATAATAAATTTGAATGCCTGACCTACTTTCTCGCACCTTCAATGTTAGCCGGAGAGGTAAAACCGCGCGTAGCAACTAGTTGCTATAGCAACGCGTAGAACGTACCTATACCAAGTTAAATAAGCTCGCCCACGGAGTAAGCGATCCTTTAACAATGACGTCAGAGACAGTGGAAGAGACATGAGTGATCATAATATTAAATATAATTATTTAAATACTTTCTTTCCTTTCAAGACGAGAGTGAACCGGTTCCTTCTAGGTAAGCGCGTTCTAACGTAGACCACAATATCAATTACCATCAGGTGAATTGTGGTGAAGCGCTGACTTATTAAGAGTAAAAATAAAATAAAATGAATATTAAAAAAAATTCTAGTGCGTTTTCAATTTGCCTGCTTACACACTAGACAGGCGTTGACCGAGATACATTAATATATCAATTATACCTTTCACAAAAACAATAAACTAAGTTGAGCTGGTTCCTGGCAGGATAACTTCATGCGTTTAGATTAAGCTATATATTTTAGAGGAATAAATAAATTTTCTTTCTTCTTTCTTTTTAAGTATAAATGTAGAGATAGAGTATATAATAACTCGTCAGAAGCAAACATCAAAAAAAACTTCCAGATTGCTAATTCCAAATAGGTATAACTTACATGCCACCTCCATGACTTTTACCTCTACGTTCGTTGAAGCGTATGCTTTATTTATAGACCAAAAATATGATGAGTGGGCTCAACCCCTATATAACCGGCGGGTGGCGAAGAATTTCGCTCAGTTATCAGACCACGGGGTTAAGGAAGGGTTGTGGGGCGCTCGCGACCCCGTATCGAGCCCTAAGGGTCAACGGGTCATAGTATTAGCATATTATAAGGCTCTATGCTTTTGTGAATGGTGAAGTAGTTTTTTTTTGCGGATTGCAGATAAGTGGGATTGGAAAGTGTAGTTGATTTTTTGTTTCTTTAAAATGTGAGTAGCATTATTAATTAACTGGATTGCTTTATAATATGAACATTATTTCGTATTATTTTTTAGGTATTAAAAAGAAAAGGTTTTAAAAAATACTAAAATGCAGCGTGGAACATGCCACACAGCGGCAATGGGATAAATAAAATAATAGTATTATTAGCATACGTCTTCGCAAATAAAAAAAATATAATTTAATAACGACATTTTTCATCTGATCCTTATTTTGTGAACCTTATATGCAGTATTCAGTAATACATTACAACAAATACGGCCTTTTATAAAAATATAATTATAATTAAATTATTATCTTGAATAATTTATTAAAAGCGCAGGTAAGAGCAAAATTTTGAATTTACAATTAAACCATTATAAATAAAATTCTATTAAAGTTATGTAAAACTAACTTCGTGATCTTCTAATGAACAATTTAATAATTAATAGTATTTATACTAATTGGGTTTACAACTCATAACAATAAAAAATACTAATTCAGTTATATTTTCTAATGTTACGTATGCAATATAAATAATATCAGTATTTTTATAAGTTTTTAACATATATTTAGAACCAGTCATACGATTGGGAAAAAACTTAGAATTCTGGTGTTTAACCAAAATTAAAAAAAGTTTAAACAATTTAAATAGTAACTGAAATGGTAACTAATATTTGACGAAATAAATAAGACACAACCCTGTTATAACATTAAATTATTTTCGATAAAATTATGACCCAAGTTAAAATTTACTATAACTTTCAACATTTCGTTAAAATTATATACCTATATTTTTTAACTAAATCACAATAATTAAAATTCATAATAAAACTACATAGTAAAAATAAAATTAATATGGAACATCTATTTTATGTCACTGAATGTAATTTAAAATTACAAGAAGATGTTTTATTATTTTATCTTGTCATTCAAGTGTCTAAGAACAGTAGTAATTGTAAATTGACATTGTAATATTGTAGATTGACATTGTAATATTGTAGATTGACATTGTAATATTGTAAATTGAAGTGACATTCATAAGTGTACTTTTGTACCTATATTGAATAAAATAAACTGAAACTGAGTTACAGATATCCAAGCCACTCAGTTAACTTTGCCTTTGACATAATTATATAAAATTACTAAAACATCTGACCCGAATCGCCACAAGAAGTGTCAAACCTACCGTCGCACAAATCATCAGGAAAGTTGGCGGAACTTCCCCCATAAACCGAGCCCAGACGAAATACACTTTGTACGCTTTTTATCATTTTCCTAAAGTGTAGTAAAAAATCGTAATAACGCCCTAAGTCGAGTTAAACTGTGCGAGGAGGTGAAACGTCACAGGCTGGTTGTAAAAATGTCGTAATGTTTGGTAGCGGTGCAAGGCAGAAGCGTTTAGATTTTCAAAGGTATTAAATTCAAAATGTCTTTATTAGCAACACAAATATACAAAAAATGTACACACTGTGCTTCATTATTAGGGCATAGCGAAGACTACTTAAAATTAATTACTTAATACTATATTAAGATCTAGTTATTTACATTTACATTAATATTAATTTATCTTAAATTAATTACTAATTACTGACATGTTGGTAATATTAATAATGTTATAAGGAATATATTTTGGAAAGATAATGCACAATATTAAAACTTAAACGAAACGATTTAACGGCATATGCAGCTAGTGCGTGGTATTCCGTATTTATATTCATATTTCACTGTATATCGGGATAAAAAGTAGTCTGTGTGTTAACAACAGGACGAAGACTTATCGTTTTTCCACCATTACTCCCGTCTTTCAGTGGAAATCCACCTTATTACCATGGCAACAAAGAACAATTTTTCTCTTCTATACCTATATTATAAAGAGGAAAAGTTTAATTTTTTGTATGTTTGTTTGACACAAATGGGATCCGAAACTACTAGACTGATTTGAAAAATTCTTTTACTGTTGGGAAGCTACATTAACCTTGAGTAACATGCCTATAATTACTCGGGGATAATTTATATTTTGTTTCTCTTGCAACTTAGATTATTTTATATCCCGTACGAAGCCGGGATATTCTGCTAGTATAAAATATTTCCACTTGACGTTAATCGTTGACATTTTATGTAGCTATTCCCCGCTTTTCCACGTAAAATGACGGTAATTACTTTTCGATTGAAATACAACAGGGACATACTATCATATAATTTGGAGGTGGAGAAAAAAGGATAATTTGTACACATCAACCGTTGCTTAACCTCAATGATTGCGTCAGTTCACCTTAATTAGCCGAGCTACAAGCGCTACAATATAACTAAGCATTAGAAAGACAAAATATCAAAATGATCAGTCATATGCAGAGAAAAGAAAACAGCTAACTCAGCATCTTGGATAATACCTGGCTAAAATATTTGGCTGCTCCTTATAAGTATACATTTTCCATAAATCCGCACACCTTGAGATCAACTGGCTGGCTGCCAAATTAGATAAGTTTTATTTAGTTAGCGCTTTGCTCAACCACTTTTTATTCTTATCGCACCTGAGTGGTGACGTGGTTGAGATTCGACCTCCATTTTTTAACTTACCCACTGCGTTTAAGATTGAGTGTTCATGAAATTAGTTAAACTGTTTTTTTTTTAGTTTTTGTATTGTATTAACTATGACACTTGTTTACCTTGGTTGGACGATCCCAGATGACGCGCAGTAAAATGCTAGAAATTTTGACATGTAAATAGTAAAAATTGTGACATGTCATAATCAAATTGATATAGATAATAATCTCACTTAAACTTGACATACTGTTTTTTAGACATTTAATTTTATGACAAATTTAATAAAATAATAATAATAATTAGATACTGTAATGTTATGAATATCTGGGAAATAAAGGCTATTTTTATTTATTTTTTGTTTACCTTTGGTTTTCTTATATGTATTATCAAAATATATGAATCATGTTATATTATTAATTGATTCTAAATGAATAAATGCCTTAGTTTTCTGCATGGAAAACATGTATATTTATATTTATGACATGAATGCTCTATAAAACATTGATTTAAATACAAAATTATATTGAAAACTGTTACAGATATAACAATTATTATAGATTATCAAAAAACGAATACATATAATAAAATATGCTTTTTATATTAACATCGATTAATTTTATTGTTCGTGCAGTCGTTATATTGTAAAGATAAACCTATTCATAAAAAAATAGGTATTTTTTTATAAATTGCTTAGTGGAACTGGTAGATTCGCGTCTTGTAAACATATTCAGGTTTTTTTTGTTAAACTGTACCGATTATGGTGTTACAAGTACTTACATAGGTTCATTGGTATCAACAGTTTTGTTCTTTTCGAACTTACAATATTTAAAATTAAAAAATTTGCTAACAAAAAAATTAAGAAATAATAATTTAATCAATTAATTAATTAAAAACTTTGAAATTAATTTTTGGTGTGTATAATGTTAAAAAAGTAACATTTTACGTTACTTTTGACCCCGTCATTTTACTTTTATGTTACACGACTCTAAATATTACTTTTAAAGCCCAACGCACACGACGCTTGTTTTGCTGCACACGACGCTTGTTTTGCTGCTGGATTGCTTGCGGGGCCCTCTGCTGGCTACTCTGCTGGCATCGCTGCGAGAAAGTGACGTCACTGCTGGCTCTGCAGCGTGGTTGCGTGCTGGCTGTCGATGATAGAACGTGTGCTATTTTTCGTGACGGCTTGCTTGCGTGTTCTCTTTTTTTCGCAGGGTTGCCAACTCAGCACTTTGAGTGCTAGATTTAGCACTATTTTGATGTGCCTAGCACTGAAATTTAAGGAACAGCACCCAGCACTTCATTCCATTAGACCATTAGATCCAGCCATCAGAACTAAATTTCCACTATTTTTGTACTAAACGCAGTCTCGTGGCTGAAGAAACAAAACGCAACTACAAAATGCAGCCCATGGTCAGCCACGTGTCTGCATTTTGTAACAAACACAAGTAAAGTGTATTAGTCCGCGATACTTTGGTAGGGATTCTCGTGGAAGATAAATAAAAGGTTAGTAGGGTGGACGGTGCGGACAGTCATATGTTTGTCCTTTTCTCTAAGATAACTAATTATTTGTCAAACCTTGTATGTTGTCCTCAATTTTCTTGATCCGTCTCCTTGTCTTGGAGACAGTTTTGAGAATGCTATCCTAACTTTAAAAGATACCAAAAAACAGTAAAAAATTAAAACATATTCTGTTATGTGTAATTTTTTTATTAATTTCATATATTTGGCACTATTTTTGGAAATTTCTAGCAATTTAGCACTATTTGAGATATTACCTAGCACTCAACCGAACCATTGAGTTGGCAACCCTGTTTTTTCGTGCTCTGTTGTTGAAAAAATATGTCGCAAAGGTGGTCTCCGGAGCAAATTAATGCTTTAATTGACGCATACAAAGAAGAACCGTGTTTGTATGCAACAAATACTCCGAATTAGCGCGCGAAAAGCACGCCTAGCGACAAGCACCGTGTGAAGCCAACCTACCAAGGGAGCCATCAGCGCACCCAGCGCCACAGCCAACTTCGAACCCAGCGGCAAATTCTAGCAAGCTATCTAGCAGCAAAACAAGCGTCGTGTGCGTTGGGCTTAAGTTACTTTTGAAGGATGACATAGGTAACCAAAAACTAAAATTGTGTGTTGCTACATATTTTGGATTAAACTACTTATTATAGTTTTACATATTTTCTGGCTGTGTTTTTTGCCTCTTCTTGGTATTTGTAGGTTATAGGTCTTTGTGGAGTGTGAGTGTGATGGCTAACCGATACATATAAGTGGAGTAAAAGGGGTGATGTTACAATTCAAAATGTTACTTTTTGACCTGACTCATGTTATATTTGGCTGACGGTTCCTAGCAACACTGCCTGGACAAATGACAGAACGTGGCCTATGAAGTCACGCTTCAAGTGCGCAAAAATAGGAGCGTTTGAACTTGTCAAATTAAACTAAAATTTTTAAGATTTTATAAAAAATAGTTACTACTCTTACTACAGCTTTGTTTATTTTTTTTCTATATCAAAATGAAGTGAATATTGAATAAAATAAAAATAAAATACCTATATATCCCTTATTGTTGTCTGGTTTCTAAATGTTGAATGTACACTTGTATCTTTTACAAAGCAGCTGTCGCCTGTAACTTAACCTCAGCGAAGGGCGCCCCCTGCCTGCCGGTGTAGGAGCTAATAAATCAAGCGGAAACATCGCAACGTGTTTTATATTTTCAAGTTTGTTGTTAACATCACACCGTGAGGGGTGAAACTTTATCGGGGTTAGTATAATCGTGCATTTCCGGTACAATGCGGGCGGTGAACTTTATTCATGCGCTAGAGATGTGGATTAACTTTGTGGTCAGTTTTTAATAAAACTCCTGCCTGCGAATCTATTCCAATATTGTATACTTCTGTGTATTAAATATATATAAATAAATAAATAGTATTAGGACACATTCACACACGGTTGGTTAACCCCATACTGAGCCATTTCTAGCTCGTATTATGGTTGCTAACACAACTGATATACTACATATATATACATATTATATATAAATACATATTTAACACCCAGCCCCACAGCCAACAGATTTAGTTAAGCACAAAGATGTTGACCGGGCCGAG
The DNA here is from genome assembly GCA_035578125.1 of Mellilla xanthometata. Classification (NCBI taxonomy): domain Eukaryota; kingdom Metazoa; phylum Arthropoda; class Insecta; order Lepidoptera; family Geometridae; genus Mellilla; species Mellilla xanthometata. The sequence continues at coordinate 10,312,230 of JAPUBQ010000023.1, read as the reverse complement.
AAACGAACCCGGAACCTTCTGATCAGCAGTCCGGCATGGTAACCTTTACGCCAAGGAGGTCGTCAATATTTGTGCAGTTGGAATCACTCCTTTAAAATTATAGTGATGAAGTATTTCGTCATTTTATTTGACATTTGAATCATATCATATACTATTTATTGTAATACAAACAAACAAACAAACAAATATTTATTTATTGGAGTAAACAAATTTACAGTAACATTTTAAAAGGTAGCCCTGGCTTCTGTGCTAGTGTGCACTGTGTTACAGAAGCCAGTGCCTTCTCAATTTTACAAACATATTATTGATAATACTTATAACCTAGCCATACAAAATATAATAAACTATATATAAAACTCAATACTATACAATATACCAATACAAAACTATACAATTAATTCAAAATACAAGCCAAAAATAAGTTTTAAACATATGTATCATCTAAACATTTAACAAACTATAAACTATGCATAATATGAACACAACAAGCAAGCAGGCGCTGCGCGTACGCCGGCGCTAGCCGCGGTGCGGGGAGCGGAAGGCGTGCTTACACGAAACCGGTTTGCCATTTCGCTCACAGTCAGTATTTTGCACTGTTGTCGAGTGCGGAAGGGCGGAACCGGATTGCGCCAGGCAGCGCCTAATGATTATTTGTGTTGTAATGTACATAGTGAACATAGATAATTATTTACTATTTGTTATGATTAATTTTCTAATAAAATAATTAAATTCTGTTTCTTTATTGTATCTACTACAATTTAAATACACAATTTATAATCTATTTACATAGGTTATTTTACATTAAAAACACTTACACAATTTCACACGTTCAAAATATTTGAAGTCTCCTATAAATATTTAGCAAAATATGAAATTTATAAAATTTATGTGTCTTTAAGCTAATATAATATATTAACATAAACAAGGGAAAAGGGTTAGGTATACAAATTATACTAGTTGCTATATACGTTAACATACTGAAAATAAGAATAATCAAACGTGAAAAAAAAAATGGAAAACATATGGAAAACATAGAACATTGGATATTAAATATAAATAAAGCGCTACCTATTTCTTGATATGGTGCATGTATCAGTTCTTTTTCCTATTTGGTTCAATTAGACTCTCCGTGCCATCATAATCTAAATCATCATCATGAAGCCAGGTAAGAACAGTTTTCTTAAATTTATTACAAGTCATATCTTTAGTTTGGTGTTTTCTATTTAGTTTATTGTACAAGAGTGGGGCCACAGATTCAAAGTGTCGCTCAGCTATAACGCAACTGGTTCTAGGGATCGGAAATCGATTGGTACGTATGTTAAGAGTCGAAATAAACAAAGGAACTTTACGTTGATGATAGCGTTTGAGAGTTTGTAAAATAAATAGTTTTCTAACAGAAAGTACTTCAGACTTTTTATAAACTTGAACAGTGGGAGTTCGAAAAGGTAGATGCATCATTACTTTAAGAACAGCTCGCTGTGCTCGCTCAAGAGATATCATAAAAGTTTTTGCTGCATTGCCCCAAACACAAATACAGTAACTAATTAAGCATTCACAGAGAGCTTTATAAATTTGACGAAGTAAAGGTAAACTGGCAACAGTTCGTAAATTCTTAAAAACGTATATTAATTTCCGAACACGTGTCGTCAATAACTTAATATGAGTATCCCAGTTGAGATGCTGGTCTACAGTTATTCCAAGATATTTAATGTGGGGTACACGAGACAAAAAAGTGCAATTGCAAGTTGTATTAGGGTATAGAATAATTTGGCGATTACAAGGATACGTGTGAATTGTAAGATGATGATTGGGACTAGGACTAGATTTTACTGTCTTGGAGAAACAAATATATTTAGTCTTAGAGGTATTAAGAGAGAGAAGATTGTCCTCTAGCCAGGATGTAACCATAGCGAGCCCTTTTTCTGCTACTGAAGTGACAGCTTGCCATGTTTTTGCATGAAAAAATAAAACTGTGTCATCAGCGAACATCAAAAGCTTCATATTCTCTAAACTGGTTTCACAGAGAGGATTGATATATATCAGAAAAAGGGATGGACCCAGCGTGCTACCTTGCGGGACGCCAAAACTGTTAAATTTAGTGTCACTAAATGCATCACCGACTTTGATACGTTGGGGTCTGTTAGCAAGATAACTCGTGAACCAGCTTAGAGCTACTCCGCGTATGCCAGCTCTCTCTAACCTCGTTAAAAGTATTGGAATAGATACTGTGTCGAAAGCCTTCTGCAAGTCTAAAAATACTCCAATACACTTCTCCCCTTTGTCAACATGATCCTTTATATATGACGTTAATTGTAGAACAGCATCCTCTGTAGATCTCTTTGCCCTAAACCCATACTGGTGAGAATTAAGCTTTTGATGCACTTCTAAGTAATTTAACAATCTCTTATTCATAGCCTTTTCAAGTATCTTTGACAATATTGAAAGTAGTGAAATTGGACGGTAGTTGGACGGATCAGTTTTATCTCCGGCTTTAAAAATGGGGCATACTATTGTATTTTTACATATATTTGGAAAACAACCACTACTAAAACTAAGGTTGCACAAGTAGGAAATGGGATTAACAATATATGACAAGGTTTGTTTAAAGGTGGTACTGGTAATATTGTCCCAACCGGGCGCACTACTATTTCTCAGTCCGTTGATAATGGCGCTTATTTCAGATATATCAGTTAAAAATATTGACATAGAATTTGAGTTAGAGCAGAGACTTTCAGTTTTAGTGTTTTGAACAAGACGATCTTCGGTTGATGAAGTTTTATTAAGAATCACGTTAGCCAAATCCCTGCCAATAGTAGTAAAATAATTATTTACTAGATTGAGAGACTCCTTAGGGTTAGTTTTAGTATTAAGTAGGTCAGATGCAGTATTTTTATTTGACTTAAAATTACAGACATCTTTAATAGTTTTCCACGTTTCTTTAATATCACCATTATATTTCTCTAGCTTGGACTGATAATATTGTATTTTTAGTGATTTAATAAGAAAATTACAATGATTTCTGTATGCGACGTAACGTTGTTTTAGTTCATTGTTATGAGGATTATTTTTAGACTCAGCGTGCATTTTGTCCCTTTTTCTCAACGATCGTACAATGCTAGTTGTGATCCAAGGCTTGATAGGATGATTTTTTCTTGAGGTACGGGTAATAACGGTATGTGCATTTATATAGCCTAGGAAACTATTTAAAAATAATTCAGTTGCAGTATTAATGTCCCTTTCCTGATATATAGACGACCATGTTTCATTTTTTAGCTCGTTTCTCAATGATTCATAGTTGATTTGAACCTTACAATGTATAGTCTGTTTAAATACAGCTTTAGCGGTGTCAATGAAAAGTAAAGTGGCAGAGTGATCTGTAAGAGGTTCTTCAAAAACAAAAGTGGACCAAGCAAAGGATGTTTTTATCATTATATGGTCCAGACAAGTGGAAGTACCATGCTGAGGATCTACTCTTGTAGGTTTATTAATGCCTTGCTTGAAATCATACATTGCCATTAAATTCAAATAGCTATCAGCTTTACTAATATCGTGATCAGGTAGTATATCTAAATTTAAATCACCAGCCAGTATAACATTTTCAGCTTTTACACTTTGCAGGACATGTTCAAGTGAATTAACGAAGTTAGACGGATTTCTAAACCCAGAAGGTCGATAAATACATATTATTCCATACTGATTACCTATCGTAACAAGGAGGCAGTTTCCTTCGGATATAGTCAATTCAGTAAACTGGGCATTTATCTCTTCACGTACATACACAACTACACCATCGTTCTGGTTTAATTTCTGTTCAGTGTACGACATGTTGTAGTTATCTAGTGAAGGTGGGGGATTATTTATACTGGTCCTGCATTCAGTCATTATAATAATGTCCAAGCTGAAACTAAGCGTAGATGAAAATGCCACGAACTTGTCAAAATTGCAATTAATGCTACGAATGTTAACAGACAAAATATTTAATGAACTATTGCAATGAGGTTTTAAATAACGCTTAAGTTGTATACAAGAGTTTGGGTCAGTTACCATAGTACAATCAGACTTGCCTACTTCGTCAACTTCTGTGAAAACAAAATCACTAATAAATCCCTTATCCATAAGTGGTTTTGTAAAAGTAAAGGTGAACCGGTCTGTGGCGCATAACATCAAATAATATAGTGCAAGTTGCTGAGTTTCTAAAGATATATAGAGCACGTTCATTTGTAAAAATACTCGTATAATAGTATTTATATTGGGTGTAAAGAGAATTATGAATAGGCACATTGTTATAGCTATAGGTTCTGACATGTAGCTTAACATATTGAAAAGGCTGGCAGCTAATATCAAGATTATAAGTTTGGCTCATAGTATGAGTAATGTCAAAAATGTTTAACAGTTTTGTAAGATTCAGATTATTTGGCTGATATTTTAATGTAAGAGAATCGAATAGCAGATAGTATGTGTAGCTTGTGGCGATAAAATGAATTAGGCGAATTTTTGATAGACAATATAATAGTAAATAATTGGTATAGGCTTTAGGTATTAGCATTAGAACATAAGTGTAACATACCTCCATAGTCATTTTAGTTATAAGTTGATCCAACATAGTTTTTACACTATTAGCAATACCAGAACAGAAAATAGGCCAGCTTACAATACCGAGTCATTGTTTTGCGAGTAGTTTATCCAAATCTGAAGCTTCCTTGATTTTGATTGCAGTAGAGCCTTCTGAACGACGAATATAAATGTAGCCACGGGAAGCCCAACAAAACCTGTAGTCATTCAATTTAGCAAATTCCCGGGCATAATAGAATAGTTTTTTCGTTTGGTATGTTAGTCCTTCGGCAATATATATGTGCTGTCGCGTGCCATCGATTTTCAGGTGGTGTGTGCTCAATCTGTTATTAATATTTTGTTTGTTGAAAGATTTGGCGGAGCTTACCATCTGATCCCTGACAAGCACGCTTTGCAGATCCACGATGATTGGCTTGAAATTATCATTTCTCGAATTGATTCGGTATATATCCCGGATTTGCGATTCCTTAATTGGAACTTTTATAATTTCCGACACATCGGTTACCATTTTAACAAGGTCCCCCTTAGTTTCGCCGTGTTTTGGAGGGATATTGCGTATTTCAATACAAGAACTTTGGTGACTTCTTTGCATTGCTTCAATTTGCGCTTCGAGTGACTTAATATATTTGTTACGCTCAGCCTTTTCTTCTTCCAATTTCCCAACTCTTATTAATACCTCATCATATTTAATGGCCAAAAGTTCTACTGATTTAGCAATTACTTCATTTTGTTCAGTATTAGAGCGAATTCCAGCCTCCATGGTTTTTAACAAGGTATTAAATCTCTCCTCCTGTTTGTTGTCTTGTGTTTCAAACAAACTTTGGATATGCTCATGCGTAATCTCCTCATATTTGCGTTTAGCTAATCGCGCTGATTGTACTGATTTACTTGAAGCAGCAATGTTTGGATCCGAGGCATAGTGGGTAAGCGACGCGGAACCCGGCAGTGTGGTTCCACCCGTAGTACCAGCGACCGCTCGTCTATCGCGAGCAGTACCAGTGCCTGCCGGGGCTGGTGCGGGAGCAGCTGACGTATTATTCTTCATCTTTCTCAGTGTACGCGATAGCAGCCAAGTACCAGAAGCGAGTTATATTCCCTTTCGATCTCAATGAAATAATAGTTGTCACGAACACCGTACGCACCGTGTACACGTCCGCACCGCGCAGTGGTCCAAGCGAGAATGATATTATATTATTTGACTTGACTTTTGTGTTATCAATAAATTATTGTATGTTAGTAATTTAATATTAAAATTGGAAATTTCGTAATTATTTTCTTATATTGCCTCACTCAACAAGTGTTTTAAAATTGCCACTAGCGCCATCTATTGTGGTTTTGCAGTGCGACAAGTAAGCTCAGAGCTCAATAACTGGACTATAAATACCTTTAGAACTACAGTATGTGTTACAGGTCATATAATAGTTATATTCTTAGTTTATAAAAAACATTTAAAACAGTCAGAATAAGTGACTGCAGTAAGCTAGCTGCAGCCACTTATTAGTGTCATTTTGTCTTATGGAAAATTGTACGGAATACTTTATATTAAGGCTGTAGTCAAACGCAAACCTATCAAGAGTAATAAAAAAAAGCTATGGAACGGAAGTTCCATAAATAAACCTTCATCGATTTTTGTGCGGAGAGCATTGCTCCTCTAAGTGTATAACATGATTTTAAAATTAAACTAGCATTAGTTTACCATAGATAAAATGATTGATTACGACTACGATGTATTAATACTTAGATATTGTAGGCTCATGCGTCGTGAGATGGGACACCGTGAGGTTGTAGTCGGTAGTGACGGCTCCTCTGGCCATCGAGCCCGACATACCCCGCCCGCCTCGCCCAGGCTGTGGCGGGAGATGTGTAAAAGCATTTCCTTGCGGGAAAAAGGCTCATGTGTGTATATGTACCACCATCACCTCGCCATTGATATATTTAATAGTAGCATAGTCAAATTTAAGAAAAATATTTTTGATTTATTGAAATTAGAATAAAACTAAACTTAAACTTATACTAAACTAAATTAAATTAAATTGTAGATTAACCTATTTGTCTCCAACTAGTTATGTAGTTTTGTTTTGATTCTTTGTTTCTTTCTAATTTATATTTGTTCATGTTGTGTACACATAGTTAGGAAAATAATCTAGTTTTGATCCTGGTTAATTGATATTTTTTAGTTATAGTTTTGATTATTTTCTGTTTTGTGAACCATAATAAAAAAAAAATATGTTTGTTCGCAGGCTCGGCGATGTCGCGCTGGCGCGGGTGCTATGGCGCCGGGTGAGCGCGCTCGCCGGCTAGGCGCCCATGCGCGCCTGGCTCGTCGTGTGTGCGGCGCTCGCGCTCGCGCCGTGCCGAGCGACCGCGGCGCACGCTGACCCCGCGCGCCTCGACCGCATCAAGTCGCAGATACTGGCCAAGGTACGCGACTGTGTGCTCGCTAGCTGGCTGTCAGGCCGACACACGCTGACCCCGCGCGCCTCGACCGCATCAAGTCGCAGATACTGGCCAAGGTACGCGTCTCTGTACTCGCTAGCTGGCTGTCAGGCCGACACACGCTGACCCCGCGCGCCTCGACCGCATCAAGTCGCAGATACTGGCCAAGGTACGCGTCTCTGTGCTCGCTAGCTGGCTGTCAGGCTGGCAACTAGCTGTCAGGCCAGCAGCTAGCTGTCAGGCCGACACACGCTGACCCCGCGCGCCTCGACCGCATCAAGTCGCAGATACTGGCCAAGGTACGCGTCTCTGTGCTCGCTAGCTAGCTGTTAGGCCGACACACGCTGACCCCGCGCGCCTCGACCGCATCAAGTCGCAGATACTGGCCAAGGTACGCGTCTCTGTGCTCGCTAGCTGGCTGTCAGGCTGGCAACTAGCTGTCAGGCCAGCAGCTAGCTGTCAGGCCGACACACGCTGACCCCGCGCGCCTCGACCGCATCAAGTCGCAGATACTGGCCAAGGTACGCGTCTCTGTGCTCGCTAGCTGGCTGTCAGGCTGGCAACTAGCTGTCAGGCCGACACACGCTGACCCCGCGCGCCTCGACCGCATCAAGTCGCAGATACTGGCCAAGGTACGCGTCTCTGTGCTCGATAGCTAGCCATTAGGCCGGCAACTAGCTGTCAGGCCGACACACGCTGACCCCGCGCGCCTCGACCGCATCAAGTCGCAGATACTGGCCAAGGTACGCGTCTCTGTGCTCGATAGCTGGCTGTCAGGCCGGCAGCTAGCTGTCAGGCCGACACACGCTGACCCCGCGCGCCTCGACCGCATCAAGTCGCAGATACTGGCCAAGGTACGCGTCTCTGTGCTCGCTAGCTGGCTGTCAGGCCGGCAACTAGCTGTCAGGCCGACACACGCTGACCCCGCGCGCCTCGACCGCATCAAGTCGCAGATACTGGCCAAGGTACGCGTCTCTGTGCTCGCTAGCTAGCCGTTAGGCCGGCAACTAGCTGTCAGGCCGACACACGCTGACCCCGCGCGCCTCGACCGCATCAAGTCGCAGATACTGGCCAAGGTACGCGTCTCTGTGCTCGCTAGCTAGCCGTTAGGCCGGCAACTAGCTGTCAGGCCGACACACGCTGACCCCGCGCGCCTCGACCGCATCAAGTCGCAGATACTGGCCAAGGTACGCGTCTCTGTGCTCGCTAGCTAGCCGTTAGGCCGGCAACTAGCTGTCAGGCCGACACACGCTGACCCCGCGCGCCTCGACCGCATCAAGTCGCAGATACTGGCCAAGGTACGCGTCTCTGTGCTCGCTAGCTAGCCGTCAGGCTGGCCACTAGCTGTCAGACCAGCAAATAGGCACCCATACGCGCTCGGATCGACGTGTGACCCTGAGTGCCTCAATCGCATCAAATCGCAGATACTGGTCCAGGTACGCGCCAGTGTGCTCGCTAGCTAGCCGTCAGGCTGGCCACTAGCTGTAAGCCAGCATCTAGGCACCCATGCACACCTAGCTCGACTTGTGACCCAGTGCGCCTCGACCGCATCAAGTCGCAGATACTGGCTAAGGTACGCGTCTGTTTGCTCGCTAGCTAACTGTCAGGCCGGCAGCTAACTGTCAGGCTGCAAGCTAGTGAGTCGTCCCTATAGCACTTCATTGCCCGGGGATATCCCTTTGCTAGATGGAGGCAGACCATCGTCGCCTCATACTAGTTATCAGGCTTGACAGCTTGCTGTCACTCCGTCAGCTAGGCGCTTATGCGCGCCTGGCTCGACGTGTGAATCTGCGTGCTTTGACCGCATCAAGTCACAGATACTGGCCAAGGTGCGCGTCTGCTTGCTCGCTAGCTAGCTGTCAGGCCGGCAGCTAACTGTCATACCTGACAACTAACTGTCAGGCCTGACAGCTAGCTGTCAATCCATCAGCTAGGTGACTATACGCGTCTGGCTGGACATGTGAATCCGCGCGCCTCGACCGCATCAATTCGCAGATGCTGGCCCAGGTATGCTTTTTATGCAGATGTTTAATCAGCAGGACGTGTAACTGTATGATCAGCGACACTGGTTGTGGTTGAAGGTGGAAAAAGCCTTGTCTGTAATTACTTACCAGCAGAGCGATAGATAGGCATCTTGCTATTGGATATCGTATATACATACTCGTATATAGGTTAACAGGTTTTACTGTTTAGATATTTCTCATTACTAGGGTCGTAACTCTCCCGTGGAATTTATTCAGATGGGCAGTTCTCTTGAGCTGTACATCTGTATACATCTTGGTGGCGCCCAAGTCCTCCCACGGAAGATATGTCCTCGGATTTTGTGGTCTTTAATAAAGGCGGGTTTTACTGCGACACGTTCTAAGTGTGCAAATCAGGAACTGTAATTACGCAATATCCTTACATAAAGCTCATAGCAATTTACTTTCTGAGTACATTGCTAAGAGACAGCAGGAAAATTACTATTTTATTATATTTGACTCATTTAGTTACATATTTATATCCTATAACAACCAATGTTCAATTGTGTGTCAAACTAAACATATTAAAGTTCACTTCCTTTTTCTCACATTCGTTAGGTAGTACAAGTGAGAAGACATGAACTTTTAAGTGTATTCTTATTATTATTCTTCTTCGTATAAGTTAAGTGACCAAGCTCTGGTATCAAGAGCCAAGCTCTGACTTAGCTTAACAACTGCTTGTACTAAGACTGACAGTCGAGACCTACAATTTAACGTATCATTCATCCCATGGTAGCGCTTTTTGTCACAGGTCATGGACAGGTTTGTCCATGGTCAATCACCCAGTTTGTCTGCATCGACCATTGGTAATTTTTTTGGCCGATCAGATTAAGGCTACACGCTTTTCTTTAATAACTAACTAACTGGGTTGGCGCGTCGACCCGAATCGGATCCTGGCCTCCGATACTAGGAGACGCCGCTGTTCTCGGTCCTGTGCCTTCTTCTGCAGCTGCGTGACCTGAAGATTGCGCAGGTCCTCCTCCACTTGGTCTATCCAGCGATACCTGGGACGTCCGACCGGTCGATGACCGCTCGCTCGTCCCAGGTAAGCTCTTTTCACTGCACGATCCGATTCCATTCTCTCCACATGGCCGAGCCAGCGGAGTCTGTGGGATTTTGTTTTCGCAAATAACTTATTGACTCAGGCGATACTTTGCGGAAATCCATTGTAAATAGAAGACAAAATTAAATATTTAGTGTATTTCCGCTGTGATCCAAAATCCATCTCTTCGAACAACAAGTCGAGAGTCGACTTGTCGTTCGAAGAGTCAGCATCTCCTGATGAAGCCTTGTGGTTAGACGTAACACGTGTAGAGTTAAGAATTTCCGAATTGTGATAGGTAACGTTAATCTTAGTTAATTAATCTTAGTTAATTTTTCCTTTACTTGTCTTAATTTGGATTTCGGATCACAGCGGAAATACACTAAATATTTAATTTTGTCTTCTATTATGTTTCGCCTTTTCTTTATTATATTTATTGCATTAGCATAAGCAGCCCCCTGTTGAGACTCCAGGCGTTTTCGAGGAAAGAGATATAGGCCATAATCCACGATGCCATGCAAGTGAAGGTTGGAAGTCGTTATGTTTTGATTGACTCGAGTGATATCTTTTCAGCTGGGGCTAACGACGCGGCCCCTGCCGCTGGGCGCGCCCCCGCGGGACGTGGTGCGGCAGATCCTGGCGCGCGCCGCCGACCCCGTCCCGCACGACCACGCTGATGAGTCAGCCATGCGGGAAGTCATCGCGATAGCACAGAGAGGTAACCATACTTCATACTTACAGATATTGACAAGATTTGTGTCTCTCTGTAAGTGTAACAACAAACCATCTATCTACAGCAATTTTTAAGCAACCAACTGACTGACTTACACTTTTAAATAAGTATTTCCACGAACGTCTGAAAATGTCACTTTTTATTAATCTATATTTTTTTATATATGTACTTATCTAAGTCACTGGAAAGCACTAGCCTCCATGGCACGGGCGTGAATGCGTCCAGGTTGAGGGTTAGTGAATAAGTTTGTATTGTACATATGAATTTGAATAAAAGCATTTTGAATTTATTGATTGCACTCGTATATTAACAGAAATAAATAAATTCCATATAAAATCAAATCAGTAATACTATTTTTTACACAACGTATCATAAAACGTATAAAAAAATATAAAAAAATTAAACCTCAAAAAATCTAAGCCCCTTGCCCAAACGTGCCCATCAGAATTGCAGCATTCCCCGATTATTATGATTAATAATTATTAAATGATACGTCAAAAATTAAAAATTAAGATCTTAATATGTGATAGAATCAATATGTAATATTATAATCTCTGTAGGTGACTAATAATTGAGATTTTAAGCGCGTTATACAGAATACAGGGATTTATTGGAAAATAGAAAAATAATTTCAAATCAAATTGATGTATATTCAATTAATGACTTTACCACATGTGGTCGAATTATCTTTGTATGATCTGTAGTAGAAATGTTGATAATTTCGTTTATACAATTCAGAACGAGCGCTGTGATTGGCTGTGAACGGTGGCGTGTGGTAATGACATGTACCTACGTGAAGTCCATATTTGACGGTGTAGAATCACACTTTTTTTTAATCAAAATAAATAATGTTTTCTCTGTTGAAAATGGATTTTACGTTATTGTGTCAATGCCGCACGTCTCTGTGTCAGAAACTACAAGCAATCATAGCGCTCGTTCTGAAATATACGAACAAAATTATTACGCTCTTCTGCTTTGAAGGGAGAAGGGAGAAGGGATTGCTAAATGAACGCAGGAAATGAAAATAAATATTCTAAAGAAAAACTACATTCGATCACGTATTAATGTTGTCGTATTAACATTTTAGGAATCAAAATAAGTCACGCAATTACTTTTTTAATGACTACATTTTTACTATATTTTTAGACATGTTTTCGTCAAAAAAAAGTGTAAACCGAATAATAACAAATTTTACAAAGTTACAATAGCAACACGCAAGCAAGTATAACTATAAAAGCATCAGGCGTTTTCTCTGATCAATCGTAAAAGTAATCGAAATAGTTACAAAACTACGTCAGAGCTAAAAGAATCAAAACGTTACAAAGGAAGCTATCAACAGACAGACATACGAGTTGTTTTCAACCGCGATATTTACTGGTTTCATCCACTTCAGTGCTGTAACTTGTGCTATAAAAACAGTATGAGCTTTTGATATATATAGATATTTAATTTTTATTTTACAAGAAATGACAAAATTAAAAGTAAATAAATAGAGATATTGCTATGTTTTTAGGCTTGGCTGACTTTATATCTTCTTCTATTTCATTGTCTCACCACCGATCTTTTAAATCATAATAACACAACCTAATCATAAAGCTTAAGTCCTTGTCAACTACAATTTTATTTTTATTTTATCGATTGTTTTCTTTCAATGTTATGTTCTTTAATATCATAATGGCTTACATTCGCTTGGCATTCACACTTTTCATCTAAATACTCACTTTAAATTTTAGTCCTTATCGTGTAGGTACAGTTTGTTTTTCGAACTACGATATGTCTTCACGTCCCATTAATTTGTCTGTTACATATTAACTCATAAAATTATGCCTTTACAACACTAGAACTAGTACAATAACATGGGCGTTAACGCGTTGTAAAGTAGGTAAAAAAATTCAATTTTTGATCTATTCAACTTTGTAAAATACTAAACCCTACTTTTATTCATCCGATTTTTATAAAATCCCAGATCTAATCTTTAATAACTTATTCAACAATAAGATACCATCACTCTATGGCGTCCAGATCGGGAATCATTTAGAAAAAATATGCATCTAACTCTTTCATTAACTTTTTACACGCTTTTTATTAGCTTCACCTGTATGTTTGTTTGTAACTGACTTCTTTGGGCGCGATTTTGACCCACTTTAAACGGCCAGATTTCGTTCAAACTGTGTAGATTTATTGAGGACCGATGACAATACACTAATTTGATAAAATTATTCCATTTTTTGGTATTTTTCTTTGTATGTTTGTTTGTAACCGACTTCTTTGGGCGCGATTTTGACTTACTTAAAACGGCCAGATAAGCGTGATTTTTAGTTTTTTTAAACTATTATTTTTTAAAGTACGTCAACGAACAAGTTAGAAACTACCCTATATCCGAACCATCAATGTGTCCATACTGTATGTACAGCGCTAAATGTAACAGTGGAAGTTTCCAGCTTACAATGTCGTGTCGCGACAATAAGTGCTTTTACAGCGCGGAATGAGTTGGCTTGCGATCTGTAATGTAACCTAACTTGCTTTAATGACCTCTAGAAGACGCCACAACTACATTATGTGGAGGAATACGGATAAAACTCTTGCTTAATCTCATTTAGTTGCAGACTAGCTGCGACCGCGGTATTATTTGCTTTGATTCTCATCAAGTGATCAGACGTGATTTCGAACTGCCATAGAAAATTCCAATTGGAACAAATAAACTGTAGCTATGTCCCTTCCTTCTCTATGGTTCACGTCACAACTCTAGAATTCATATCAGGCGGAAAGACGCTCTATTTCAATCAAGGTAAGGTAGGTAATCGTATAAAGAAAAAATGGTACAAAATTGGCCCTCGGACGTTCAAAACCGTTTTTTTTGGAACAAAATTGTCCCTCGGACGTTTGAGTAGAGTGGTACACGGACATCATATTAACATATACAATTTTTTTTTTTATATTAAGGCGTTGATATGGTCAAAATCTTCAATTAACAGTTTTTTCGTCAATAATCATAATAGGTTAAAAATAGCTCAAAGATCAATTCTAAGACGACTTATACGAATACTTATGTTGGTTCCAATCAGATTTACTACCAATATAAAACAAAATAATTGGCCAAATGCGAGTTAGGCTCGCGTATGAAGGGTTCCGTACCATTGTTCTATGGGAGCCACCCTTAATTCATCACCCTTCATTTTATTTCAATTTTATAATTTAATTTGATAGCCAATATACTTTTATGTATTTTGTATAGTGTCTAGCATTTACAAAAAAATAGGACAAAAACACGTTTATTATACGGTGAACATCTACATATATTTGTCAAGAATTGTTTTATTTATTTATTATTATCTTGGAAATGTGAAGAGTTATTTTTATTTCACAGTAATAAGTTGTGTGCTGCTAAATAAGTGCCGGAAAATATAGCATGTGTTAAATGCATAATTGCATGCACAAGGCTTAAACGTTCATACAAAACGTTTCAGTCACGAATGAGTAACCAGCAAAAAAAACAAGCATTCGTGCTAAGCTACGCGTTAGACTGCCTATAAGTCTGATTGGTTTTTTTACACGCTATCTATTAGCTTCACCTGTATGTTTGTTTGTAACCGACTTCTTTGGGCGCGATTTTGACCCACTTTAAACGGCCAGATTTCGTTCAAACTTTGTAGATTTATTGAGGACCGATGACAATACACTAATTTGATAAAATTATTACATTTTATTGTATTTTTGTTTGTATGTTTGTTTGTAACCGACTTCTTTGGGCGCGATTTTGACCCACTTAAAACGGCCAGATAAGCGTGATTTTTAGTTTTTTTAAACTATTATTATTTATTTTGTTTTGTAATATTGAAATAAATCCTGGTAAAATCAATCAGTTTGAAATATCTTTGAGTTGCAAGAAAGTTGTAAATATATTAAATTGAAAATAATAATGATAATAATCTAGTTCTTCATAAAAGTTTTTTCAGAAGATCTGTCGAGTCAGCTTATAAAAAAATAATGTAGTGATTTTCTTTGATAGAAACTCTGTTAAAATAATGCTGACAAAGTGTGTTTTATTGATTTTTTTACCTTTTGAGAACTTACTATAAACCTCTTGGTTTTCTTTACTCACTTTCATTATTGTTTTCCATCTAGTACAATACTGTTTCCACATCAACCTTAAGCTAGAACATTTTTATTTTAATTTGAATGTAAGCTATAAATGAAATCATTTTTTTTAAATATTAGGACTCATTTCACACACGGCTGGTTAACCCCATACTGAACCATTTTTAGTTCGTTTTATGGTAGCTAACACAACTGATATACTTACATATATATTTTATACATACATATATATTTTATATAGATTCATATTTAACACCCAGACCCACAACCAACAAATTTAGTTAAGCACAAAGATGTCAGCCTGGCCGGGAATCGAACCCGGAACCTTCTGGTTAGCAGTCCGGCATGGTAACCGTTGCGCCAACGAGGTCGTCAACAAATTACAAAATACTTACAAAGTTGAAAACAAATTTGAGAAAGTAACAAATTTCCACGCAACTGCGGTGTCTCCCACGCTGTTTCGCAAATATCCAACTTCGTCATAAAATGCACTGTGGATTGGGCTGTAACTTGAAAATCACACCCATCTACATAATCCTTGCTTCCCGTACTAACCGCTGCATTGACACACATTTCATTCATGCGTTCATTCATTCATTCATTCACTAGTTCATTCATATTACGTTGTTCTAGATTTTGGCCAAAAATATACGAGATATTCACTGGTTTACAAGTTGAAATTGAGTTTTCTTGAATGAGTAATGCATAATTATTTCATTCACCAAGAATTGTAGAGTTTGTACTAACTTTCATTCACAACTTCTTTCTAGAATTTTCTCTGTATCTCTCTTTATCGCTCTCTCTCTCTCTCTCTCTTCGGATTCTGATTGTTTTTTTTATTTATTTTATGTACCTATGTTTCTCAAGTACTCGAAGACACGTGGACAATTTAAGAAATTTAATTTATTTGTTTCGAGAAAAAAATATAAAAATGTACATAAAAATAACATAACATATTACATTAGTACAATTTAAATATGGCTCTGCCTTTTGCTTTAATTAAAAACTGAGTTACAAAAGGCAGGATCTTCCAGTAGTTTATGTTTACAACAACTATGTATTAATAAAATACTATACAAACGAATGAATGTAAGTTTTATAAAGTTTTTATTAATTTAAAAGAAGGAAGAAATATAATATAATCTTTCTGGTTCCATAGACTATGAGACCAAAGTTTTATTGTATGGGAATAAGCAATCCTTTCTAATATTCTGATTCCTGCTAAAACTTACTTTTCCTAACAAATGAAACCTAAACCTAAATACGAGATGATGACGAGATGCTCCTTGAATTGTTGGCTGATGATTCTTGGAGTTTCTTCTTCATCGTCTTTTGTGAACAACTTTTTTTGTAAATGATTTAACCTCATTTGAGATGAGAAAACGCCTGTCGTGTTAGAATTATCAATTTTACTTGCAACAAGTCTAATAAGTCTTTACTTATCACTTGTAATAATCAATTAATACGGGGCTCTCAATATTATAGCATTGCTTCAACAATTATCAAAAAGTAATTGCTACGTAAGTTGATTCCATCGCAAACAAAATTGGCATAATTCTGAAAATGTTCTAATGCATTAAGTAATTTAATGAACTTGTATGTATTGATTCATAATTAATAAGACCTGTAATGAACGAATATTAAATGCTTAAATAAATTAAATTAGTTATACAATATAGATCCAATATATATTATGCAAAATCAACAAAAAGTAATAATGTTTTTTCCTTTACATATAGGTATGGAATATAATTTTATATTTTTTATATTCTCTGTGAAATGACCCATCGTTTAATAACATTTTTTGGTTTCTTATACTTAACTATGTATAAAATAACTTTTTTAAAACAGTATTTCACTACGCAATTTAATGTATTTTCCGTAAGTCTGATTCCAGATAAATCTTTTGAGACCAGAATAATGAAGCTTTTGAAACAAGTAAGTAAAGAAATTAAAAATATAATTGTATATTTGGAACTGAAATAAAAGTTTTCTTACGTATTTCAGATGTCGACGCACAAAGAAACGGAAATGATACTGCTACAACAAAATTCATAGACGCAAGATATAAGACCAGTGCAGAGGTGCATAGGTAAGTGTTTTGTTATCTCATTTGTAACTTTTACCGTCTTATTAATAAATTCAGTTTAACGTAAGTCAAACAAAACAACATTTACTGTCATAAAAATTTGTAATGTCAAAGTCACGCGCTTATCAATCACTGTACTCATTCTTTTTTTACTAAAAATCAGAATGTTGCCATTTTAGGAGCTAAGCCTCGGTTTAAGAAATATTGTGTCGCTAAGCGAAGTTATGTCATGTTTATTAATACTTATTAAATCATAAATAATTCATGATATCGATGTCTTCTGTAGTGCCGTCACTTGCATTGTGTGTGCATTCAGGAATGTAGTTTTTAAATCTAAAATAGTTAGCGCTTTGGTGTAAAAACTGTTCTGGCTATTTAGTCTATTATAACTAATGCAGCCTTAATCCGATATCAACTAGTCCAAGAGTAAAGTAACATAAAGTTTGCTTATTTATTTATTTATACTTAATATTATAAAGAGGAAAACTAAAATTTTCTGTTTGTTTGTTTGACGCGAATAGGGTCCGAAGCTACTGGACAGATTGTAAAAAATATTTCATCGTAGAGTAGCTACATTATCTATGAATAAAATAAACTTTATTTTGTTACCAAAAATATAAGAGATCCTTAGTAAAATGTGTGTAACAAAAGCCTTTATTTACCCGTGCAAGGCTGGTGCAGTCTGCAAGTTTATAAATAAGACGAATATGTTACAGGACAATTGGTCAGATAATCAGCTTCTTTGACGACCTCGTTGGCGTAATGGTTACCATGCTGGACTGGCTATCAGAAGGTTCTGGGTTCGATTCCCGTCATGGCCAACATCTTTGTGCTGAACTAAATGTGTTGACTGTGAGTCTGGGTATTAAATATGTACATATCTATATAAAATGTATATGTACGTATATGTAGTATATTAGTTGTGTTAGCAACCATAATACGAACTAGAAATGGTTCAGTATGGGGTTAACCAGCCGTGTGTGAAATGTGTCTTAATATTTATTTATTTATTTAGAAAGTAGTGACTACCACACGGATGGTCCCAATAGTTATCTGCATCTGAGCTCAAGATTCAATAGGCCGTAGCAATAACACAATTAGATATGCACAATATTATAATAAACACTTCATTATTATCGAAGTATCAATATTTTCTTAACAAAGTAGATGTCGTTAATCAAACTGAGGTACTTAAAGTCGACCGAATGTAGGTCAATTAATGCACGATGCGATGATATTTTTATATATCAAGGAGATAAAGCAAGTATATATTCAAATGAAAATAATCCTGTGTCTTGTGACGGCCTCTTGGATTTGTAATTAGTTATGTTGTGTGTATTCTACTGATAAAACACTTACATTTGATATCCATATAGAGGAATTTGTGAAAAATATGTAATCTGCCATTTTGTAGCCGCGGCCATCTTAGACCAATTTTGGAAAGTTTCGGAACCCTAAAAATAAGATTGGACGATTTCTAGATGAATGACTGGAAATTTTTTTACTCAAGGTTTTAACGAAAAATAATATTTCAAAAAAATATTATATTATTATGTAAGTGTCATTGAATAAGTTTAGTTAATCAAAAAGATATTTTAATTTATTTTATAAGGTCTGTATGATACACTTAAATTTCACTTTAAATGTTGAAAAAATCATATAAGACCAAATAATGTATCTCAAAACAAATTAATAAATATTTGAATACATTTCACACACGGCTGGTTACCATACTAAACCATTTCTAGTTTGTATGATGTTTGTTTACGCAACTGATATACTACATATACATTTTTTATATTGATACATATTAAATACCCGGACCGACAGCCTACAAATGTAATTCATCACAAAGATGCTGTCCGCGCCGGGAATCGAACCCATGACTCTCTAGCTGGCAGTCCGGCAAGATAGCCATTACGCCAACGAGGTCGTCAATAAAAACTATGTAGGCTGTGTAAAAACAAGATAATGTCATATTTATTCTCCCACCGTATTAGGCGCGAAACTCTATTCAATATGACATACAGAACAATAACTTTTTATGTAGGTATATCAAAAAACAACATCACATAAAACATTATGATAGTCTTATTTTCCTTCCTTACGTACGTATATACTTACATTAACCCTTAGGATATAGATTAAGGAGCGAGTGTGGCTCAAAAAGTCTGCATTTTAATCAAACGGCCCCTGGTTTGAACCCAGCCCTACACCAATGACTTGTTTTTTCAAGCTATGTGTGGAAAGGTGAAGGAAAACATCGTGAGGAAATCGACATGTTTGAGGACCACAATATCCGAAGAATATGTCATTTGCAAACCGGCACTTGGCCGGCGTGGTCGATTATGGTCTTTTTTTTTGTTGACGAGGGGAAATTCTTCTCCCCCGGTGACCTGCCTTTGTGCTTAACGAAGGTCTCCGGGTTCTTCAGGGAAACACTCCGGAGACCTCCTTGCACTGCCCTTCCCGGATTGTTTCCGCCAACGACGGTGACGGTCACGCGACGCCGTCGTCGTTCACCCCGGACTCGATGAAGCGGGTATCGGAACCCCATCTCCGAACACTGAACCTGAAACCTCGAGTCTGATGCCCCTTTTAGTCGCCTCTTACAACAGGCAGTTCCGCAGCCTTATTCAGCCCCGCAGGCTCTCCCAGGTTGCAGGGTTAGGTCGATTATGGCCTATATCTCTCACATCGTCAGAAAAGGCCCCAAGTCCCAGCTGTGGAAACGTATAGTGGGCTGCTTATGTTATATAGATTACTAGCTGCGCCCCACACTTTATGGTATGTTGCGACAGCACCTTGAGAGTCAGTTTTTCCAGACTAGGCATGTTCTACTCTTAGCCAGAGTTTTGCTGACTTGTTTCGTTGAGTGACTTGCTAGACAAAAGCCTAGTAAAGTAGTGTTTAATAAACTACCCCGTCAAGTGATTGAATTGCCACACGCCAAATTCAGAACAACACTGAAACATTTTTTGACACAAGATCATTCATGACTATGCACCTAGTGGAATCTTTGTTTAAGTTGACTGGATAGATTTTAATTCGTAATATTTAATTTAATTTTAAAATAAGTAATAATGTAATTCTTCTTCTCCTTCTACTTCACCATTTCCCACTAGGTGGGGTCAGCACAGCCTGTTTTTCTCTTCCACGCCACTCTATCAGCCGTCATCTCCACATTCACTCCCTTCTCATCCATATCCTCCTTCACACAATTCATCCACGTCTTCTTTGGTCTACCTCTCCTTCCGCTAATTGTCTATATCAAATCCAATGTAAATCTGAATGTAATGAATGACTTGCCAAATGCGACGAGATGTTGTAAGGCCAATAAATTATTTATCTTTATCTTATTTATCCTAGACGGTACAAAAGAATATCCTCCACAGCCCTAAAAACGGTTTTCTCTGTTAGTAGAAGACGTTATCCGTTATGCAACGTAACGGGGAGTTTGGGCGGGAGGCGCGGGGCGGGCGGGATTTACTGCCTGCATCCTACTACGATAACTGTATTGTTTTGCATTTCCTACTGGTTTTTAGTCTTGCAGTTAAAGGGCTATGGGGTTTAAGGCTTAGGGGTATGAAAAATAGATACTGTAGCTTATATGACACGTTCGTAGATTTACCATAGCAGCGCCATCTATTGATTACTTACTCAACCCAGTCGAAAGGTATCGACATCTGTTAGAATCATTTGGAGTTAACAGATAATTGTGACTGTCAAATAATAACAGACAATTTTATTTTATTAGCAATAAATTAAAATTGCGACTATAATTTGAGATTTAAACTATCCTATCTCTCAAGTTGGATCGAACTGCACATGGTGTGCGAATTTTATTATAATCGGTTAAGTGATTTAGGAGTCCATTGAGGACAAACATTGTGACACGAGATTTATATATATTAAGAGATATATTATATTTACAAGCTGACCCGGCAAACTGTTGTTTCGCCTTACAAATTATTTCTATTAATTATAAAAAAATCAAGGTGAACAACCCTTATAACGTAGGGGTATGAAAAATAGATAGTAGCCGATTCTCAGACCTACTGAATACGCATATAAAATTTGGTAAAAATCGAACAAGCCGTTTCGGAGTACGTTTTACTGCTTTTAAAAAAATGTGAATAAAAATAAAATTTATTGGATCGTGATTGCGAGATAATAAACGGGTGTCCCTTGAAACCTCTCAAGTATTTATGTACATACATATAATATGTTGGATGGCACGGGAGAAAAACGCAGTTTGATTTATCTAAAATAGAAAAAAATATTGTTAGTTTATCTTAAATATTATTCTTGATTGGAAAAATGATATTTAAATGTGCAAGGTACTAACCTAAAATAGAAAAATCGACAATTAAAGGTTTTTACTTCCAGTTATTTGTAGATCGACACAGCTTCAGTTCAGTTTACTTTTAAATTTTTCATTAATCCATTCTTTGACTTTGACATTTCGGCTGTCCTGCTCGTATGCAGTGTTATACTTTTAACGACATACCATAAACAAAGCTAACATACATTTTTTTTTTATTGAATAAGGCTTGTCAATAGCGAATACAATAATTCACGTACTTATTTTCTAAATTTGATGTGGTTATACAGTTAATTGATTCACTTGTTAAGACAAACACAACATGCACAAATTAATATAAATCTTGGAAAATTAATTAATAATAGTTATATAACAAAAGTAGTGAATTATGGCAAACAAAAGATACATAAGTTGAAAAGTATAACGAGTAATATATATAAAAAAAAAACTAAATTTGTGACCTAAGCACAGCATTTAAATTATTTTTGAATTTAGATTCAGAGTCCATGAATATATCATAATTACAATTGTATCACTGTGATATTTATTGATTAGGTAAATAATTCTAGATACTGGTGAGTTGGCCTCTAACACAGTTCTACGAAGGATAGGTGCAAAAGGAGTTAATAATGTAGGCTTACGAGGATATCTGAACATTTACACAATAGTTAATAAATAGGCTGTAAAAGTACTAGCCTTTTACAGGCTGTTTATTAACTGTTGGAACACTGGCCAAGAGAGTGTTGTCGCCAACTATTAAATGTGCAACAAACCCCCATCAATTGTACATTAATGTGTGCACTGTACATATCTAGGGCGTAGGACACAACGATGTATTGTGCAGCGTTTGGCAGGCCAGAGACATAATTATACTGCTTGACGTTTAGGGCTGGGACACACTGGAAGACTAACCGCAGTGTCAAACTTATTTATATTATTTTATTTAAGGTTATACGTGAGGTGGGCCCTCAATGAAAAACTTTAATGTAGTCTATTATAGCCGTGGAATATAATAATAATAACGTTTTATTGAAACAAGCATACATGTGTTAAAACATTTTTGTTAAAAAAAAACATTTAACGTTAAAAATAAATACTTCAAACATTAATATTTAAACTTACTCGTAGCTTGATGAAATTGATTGAACAGATTTTACTGTCCATCTTTCAGGCAAGCAATTTTGGACGCATTTTTTACTGTGCTACAAGCAAAAAACAACAAGGATAGAAATAACTCTAATATTATAGTGTATCGTCATTATTTTAAAATTTCAAATATCATATTTTATGCTTCCCCCTTCTCACGCTATGTCACACGTTGTCATACTATACCCCCCCCCCTTTCCTTTATTACGTGTGATTTAATTTATGGATGTCCCCACACTGCCTCAAAAAAAATATTGTGCCCTCCTCTTTATTTAACTTTATTAAATTTAATGAATTTTATTTCAGATGAATTTGATACATTTCATTTTTTATATTAAGTTTATACATAAATAATAATAAATAAATAACAAATTACTGTAGACAGTGCGTCCTACGCTTTAAATCTGCCTTCCGTATATCAGCGCATTATGCGAGTGGAGGCAATAACATTTTAAAGTTAAATCCTTTTGTCTGCTCTCCCCGGCTGTTGGAACGATAAATTAGTTTTAGGGAACTAGCTTTATGGCGCCACATAAGCATATTTAGTTAAAAAAATTGTACAATTAAAAAATATATTTATTTCGTAACCTTAAATAGTTTATAATGTAAAGAAAGTGTTTTTACTATTAATACTAATAGTATATTAACAACTTTATTCCATTAAACTACATATATTTTGATCAATGATACTTTCAATTTTTATACCCCATACAAAATTTCTAGTTTGTATTATAGTTGCTAACACAACTAATTTACCACATATACATACATAAATATACTATATATCGATACATATTTAACACCCAGACCTACTAACAAAATTAGTTCAACACAAAGATGTTTGCCGCCCCGGGAATCGGATTGATTAGCTTTATACTAAACCAATTGTAGTTTTTATTATTGTTGCTAACCACTGATATACTACATAGTCATATATAAATACTTAATATCGATACTATATTTAACACCCAGACCTACCAACAAAATTAGTTTAACACAAAGATGTTGGCCGTACCGGGAATCGGATTGGTTAGCCCCATACAAAAATGTCTAGTTTGTATTATAGTTGCTAACAACTGATATACTACATATACATACATATTTATATATTTATATACATAAATACTTTATATCGATACATATTTAACACCCAGACCTATCAACAAAATTAGTTTAACACAAAGATGTTGGCCGTACCGGGAATCGGATTGGTTAGCCCCATACTAAACCAATTTTAGTTTTTATTATTGTTGCTAACCACTGATATACTACATATTCATACATACATACTTTATATGCCCGAGAATCGGGGCTGGTTAGTTTAAAAATTTCTTGTTTGTATTATAGTTGCTCACAACTGATATACTACATATACATACATAAATACTATATATCGATTACATATTTAAAACCCAAAACAGCAGCCAACAAATTTAGTTGTTACAACACAAAGTTATTTGCCGTCCCGAGAATCGGGTCTGGGTTCTGATTGGCAGTCCGGTATGGTAACCATTACGCCAACGAGGTTGTCAAATAATAATAATAAATATAAGGACATATTTCACACACGGCTGGTTAACCCCATACTAAACCAATTCTAGTTTTTATCATGGTTGCTAACAACTGATATACTACATATACATACATCAATACTTCATATCATATATGATGTGATATAATATATTTAACATATAATATAACATTTCACTACTAATTCTAGTAATATATTATCAATATAAGTATATGATGAATCCTAAAAAGAAAAAAAAAACATATAATGGTGGCAATTCAGCGGCACACACGACTAAACTAAATTTAGTTACGCACGCTCTGTCTCTTTTCGTCATAAATGACCAAAAAGAGATGGTACGATCTAAACCATAGACAAAACATCTAAAATCACGTCAAACACGTCAGATATAGAGCTGATACAATTGGGTGCGCTCTAAAATTGCTTACACTTTTCATATTTGACGTGATTTTGGTTATTTTGTGTGTGGTTCAGAACGTGCCGTCTCTTTCTGGCCACCAAAGATGAAAAGAGACGGGGCTTCTTTAAATTTAGTTTAGTCGTGTGTGCCGCTGAATCGCCACCATTATCATATCATAATTTTCATATCATATCATATAATATTTAACACCCAGACCTACCAAGGAATTTAGGGTAACCATATCGCCAACGAGGTCGTCATTATATACTTCAAGTCCATGTAATCAAGTTGTTTGTTAAGTAAGGTTAGTAAAGCAAAGCTCAAGTTAACGTTTAGGTGTCAACGCCTTACTTAGGTACGTTTCGGTATCTATCTTATTACTTTGGCCAATAACATTTTAACGAGTCAGAGTTATCCGTAAGTAAACACACAGTGTACTATAAACACAGTTATTGAGTTTTAAGCAATTCAAGCTAGGATTTTTTTACACAGTTGTGATAGGCGTTCGAGTAGTACGGCGCATAAACTACACATAAGCAGCCCACTATACGTTCCCACTGCTGGGACTCGGGGCCTTCCCTTACGAGGGGAGAGACATAGGCCATCCATCATAGTAGCCAAGTGCGGACGGATGCATGACACACGTCTTCGGATATTGCTGTCCTCAAACGTGTCGGTGTCCTCGCGATGTTTCCCTTCACCGTAAAGCGAGTGCAAATCCACACATAACTTGAAAAACAAGTCATTTGTCTAGGGCTGGGATTGAACCAGGGCAATTGATTGAAAAACAGACGTTTGACTCCCACCCCCCCGTGTTATGTTCCGACATCCTTCAGCACAAGTTTTTTTTGACGACCTCGTTAGCGTAAAGGTTACCATGCCGGTCTGCTAATCAGAAGGTTCCGGGTTCGATTCCCGGCCCGGTCAACATCTTTGTGCTTAACTAAATTTGTTGGCTGTGGGTCTGGGTGTTAAATATGTATTTATATATAATATGTATGTAAGTATATGTAGTATATCAGTTGTGTTAGCAACCATAATACGAGCTAAAAATGGTTCAGTATGGGGCTAACCAGCCGTGTGTGAAAGTGTCCTAATATTTATTATTATTATTATTATTAAGTACTGAGTAAGAGTGCTGACTCGTATAGTGCCTACTTAAGGAAATTGCTATTTAAAAAATGGCATCATCAAAACATTTTTATTTTTTTAAAGAAAACCAAGAGCATTAAGAAAACCAAACAATAGGTTACTTAAAGTGCAAAAGCAAGGGATCAACAATTTGTTGTTAATTATGTATGTTTAACAAACTGCCTTAAAGTATGACAGACCAACGTTTTTCACACATTTAAAAGAAAATTGAAAAAATTCTGTGTGGAAAACCTTTTTTATGCCTTTAATGATTATATGAGGTTGCGTCTTTCAGAACCTTTATTTAAGTATGACATGAATTATGCGTAAATGTGTTGTTATTTTCTATTTTATTATTATGACATTGTAAGATTGACGAATTAATTAATTGTTGATGAATATATAATATGTAAATTTGACGTGCCTAGTACAACGCAATGTTATAAGGTTAATAAATTTCTATGATTTCTAAGATTTCATGCAGTAGTTATAAAAGCGTGAAACTTTAGGTACTGTATATCGGTTACAGCGTGCGCTAACGGGCGTATTGACTTGTGCACTCGGCGGTACCGTGTGACCTTTGCGCGTGATACTGGCGTGTACTCGCCTGTACTGATAACGTTACCAAGTACCTCAGCCATTGTTCTCTCATCCACCTCCTTCGAGCACATTGTGGGTAGAAACACAGGCCTTTGTGATCCGTATTCCTACACCCGGAAATATTCCTTTTTGTTCTTTATTTCCTTCGTAATCTATACTTATATCGTATCCTCACCTTTTTTGGACACATTTCTCGTCGAAATAACAAGTCCATTGAGCGCCTTGTCATACAAGGGAAAGTAGAAGGCACCAGACCACGCGGAAGGTCACCCACGAAGTGGACTGACCAAATCAAGGCAGCAGTTGGAGGCACCTTGAATGACTGTAGCCGGATGACATCCAGCAGGCAGAGATGGCGAGATGTCGTGAGGCACATTATATCCGCCCTCTCTAGTGACCCTACATGACGATCACGGCCGCTCTGACAAGAGCGTCATGAATAAGAAGAAGAATCTATACTTAGAATAAGACAGTAAAAATCAAGTGTCTATATATTCAATATTTTTTCAAAAAACTGATAGGGGGCGATCAAAGCGAAGATAAGGGCAACATCTTGATTTTACAGTTGATTCGTTTTAAATCGTAACCGATTATAATAAAATTCGCACATCATGTGCAGTTCGACCAACTTGAGAGATAGGATAGTTTAAATCTCAAATTATAGTTGCAATTTTAATTGATTGCTAATTATTGTCTCTTATTATTTGACGGTCACAATTATTAGTTAACTCCAAATGATTCTAACAGATGTCGATACCTTTCGACTGGGTTGAGTAAGTAATCAATAGATGGCGCTGCTATGGTAAATCTACGAACGTGTCAGCTACACTGTCTATTTTTCATACCCCTAAGT
Organism: Mellilla xanthometata; assembly: GCA_035578125.1. NCBI lineage: Eukaryota > Metazoa > Arthropoda > Insecta > Lepidoptera > Geometridae > Mellilla > Mellilla xanthometata. Next base: position 10,285,254 of record JAPUBQ010000023.1, on the reverse strand, counting down.
GAGGCAAAACAACGTTTGCCGGGTCAGCTAGTTAATTATATATATCTTTAAGGGTGACAGTTTGATATAAATAATAGTTTATTACATTAATTGTTTCCACTGCGCAGGTTCAGGACTTTGACCGCGTACATTATTTACCAGCGCGATGTAAACAAGCAGTTCATTACACAGATAATGGGCACATCCTTGTTTATGTCACTACAAGACTCTACTTCATATCTAATTACATATGTATTTCATTATAGTTTACTCGCGTGGCTTTGCTTGGGCTATAAAAGAATTTAACTTTTTTTAACGCTCACCTGATGTTAATTGACATTGCAGTCCAAGATGAAGCGAAAAAGCGAAGCGATTGCCCAGAAGAAACAGTTTCACTCTCGCCTTGAAGACAGAGAGACTAAAGAACAACCATAATACAAACTAGAAATGGTTCAGTATGGGGTTAACCAGCCGCGTGTGTAAAAAAAAAGGGCAGATTTAGGGAAACTCTTGAATATAACGTTTTAACGTTATTGATGAAATATGGTAAAAATTATTCTAATCAACTTACGATATGCTATAAATCCTAAAAATATACATTGAGATTAAAATTAACTCGTATTTTCTGGTTTTTCAAAGGAGCAGATATGAGCAAAATCTTGAATATACCATTTTTGGTAATTAAATACGGTCAAAATTATTCAAAAAATTACTTTTGACCGTCTAAAAACATTAGATCTATTTTAATGAAAAACCTGCTATATTTATACTTAATTTGATACCTATCAAATTCATCAATATGAAAGTTTTTTTTTTAGTTCATTAGTCTGATTAATACACTAACTTATTATTAGTATAAATAATCTTAGGGTTCTTTTTTAGACGATGTATCAGACCAATATTAACAATACAATTGTAAATTATTATAGATTTGCCTATGTCGTTGCCATAATATACATGAAAATGTTATAATACATTACAATTATGAGAGTTTAGCTTTTCTCGAATTTTAAAGTATTTTCTTATAAAATTTAGCCGTGCAGAGCTAACAAAAGATACACAGACAAAATTACAAATGTTTTTATATTATTATATTAGATGTATGCACTCTGATATCCATATCTATCGCAAAGTTCAACTGTAGTGCAGATGAACTGGAATACACTTCACAGCTGATTTAGATGTTCCTAACTGATCACAGAAGTTTGAAAGAGCAAATGTTTATTTTAAGGGTAGATTTTCTAGTTTTAGTGCTGGCCTGATTAACTTACTTAGTTACTGTAACATCACAGATCTCTGCCAGTTTTTGTAGAGTCAAATGACATTCCTTTAAGACTAGTAATCTGGTCATCGGTTTTCTGAGTGCGTAGATCGTTGCCGCACTGTCAGTTAAACTATTTAGTTTGATGTTTTTACTTCTAGGTTCAACAGAGTTTCTTTTTTTTCTTACTTATAGGTTTGCGTTTGACCATAGCTTGCCTGGTGTTAAACAATACTATGGCCTACGATGTGACACGCTTACCTAGAAAATATTTATTAACTCTAGATATAAAGACCCCCAGGTGGTACTTTTCAGGAAACAGAGACTCAGGAAGGGAATTCCAAAGTTGTGCAGTCCTCACAAGAAATGTAGAAGCGAATCGGCTTGTGCGGTACTTTGGGATTTTGACTGTATACATATGTCTCTTCGCTGAGTTTCTCTTCGTTCTCTAATGGAACGGAGACGGTGGTATAATATTATGCATCTCCGTTGCACACTCCCCGAAATGTATTACTATTTCAGGTTTCTAGGGAGTCAGGTTTTTTTACGTTGATAGAAAGCTTTTTACTACAGCCTGTCTGATGAATTTCAATGTCTCTTACCATGAGGTGAATTTGTGGTCTTGCGCTGACCTATTTAGAGTAAAAAAAATACAACAGTCAGGACTTACAATTTAGGTGTCACCCGAATATCAGCAGCACCCACGAGAAGTTTAAGAGTGGCACTGTTTAATGAGATTTTCTGTAGGGTCCTATACAAACTGACCGTATCAACTTCGCTTATCTTGGCTGCTAAACTTCGGTAATCGCAGCAGACCTCAGTTAGCCAAGCTTCAAGCACTATAAAATAAAATAAATGAATACTAGGACAAAACGGCACACACAATTTGTTAGCCCCAAAATATACATTTCTATTTTGTATTATTTTTCTAGGTAAGCGTGTTGCAATGTAGGTACATCTTAACATCAGGCTAGTTGTGTCAGGCGCAAACCTAAATCACATAGGAAAAAAACTGTCATACACCGAAATTATCAATCAAATTTTAAACAATCCAATACATGGAAACTGCCCACTTCAGATAGTAGAAATAACACATACAGGGCTATTGATTGATTTATGAACTTATAAGGGTGGATTTTATGCGTCTAAGTAACTTCTGAAAATTTACAAAAAAAAAATGTTTCTACTTGCTTTTTGCCGCACGTCGACCAATTTTTTTATGTGCAAAGTCTTTAGAAAAACTTTGCACATATAATTAGGGCGTTGTAACCACACGAGTTAGCGACCAGCTAACTTTAAGCGATAATCTTTGGTGTAAGGTGAAGCATGCCTAGTCTGGAACTGTAACTCAAGAAAGCTCAAAAAAAAATCAAAATAATTCTTAATGTTAAAAATATGTATTTTGGCACCAAAAAATACATATTTTTAACATTAAGCTCTAGTTGCCAAAATAGGCGTTAGCTCGTGCCTTGGCAGCTAGTCCTTCCCAAAATAATCCAATAATTTGTCTGATACAATTAGAATAAAATAATAATAGATTCATATTAACTAAGTTGATAATTCATAATAATACATTAATAATACATAATATGTCTCATAAGAGATGAGTTAAATTTTAATTTTAGATTATTACATATTAATTGAATTGAAACATAATTGCTTACATGTCATGAATATAATACAAATTTTAAATTTAATTTAAATTAATAATAAAATTAAGCTGTCGGAACACACCGTTAGATGCTTTGCGATAGATTTACTTTAAGGTGGTAGCTACAGAATACAGATTTTTATTGGTGAATTCATAGATTTCACAAGTCAATTTAAAATAAATATAAAATGTCACTAGTTACCGTCATCGGTAAATTTATCATTAAAATATTCGTCCGTTTCGTAATATGCTTTTTGTGCTAAACACAATTTCAATTTAATTTTAAATATATTATCGGAAGTTGCATTTTTAACATATTCTGGCAGGTGGTTATAGAGCTATCCAAGCAAGCACTTGAAAAGGCCCTACCACAATACAAGTTATTTAAATATTTTTGATCATGTTTTCGTTTGACGCACAGTATAAATTTTTTTGCTCTATACGTACTTCTACTTCTTCGTATGAGCTAAGTGGCCAATTTCTGGTGTCGAGAGTTTTCAAGCCGTCCAAACGCCTCTGACTTGGCTTAGCGACAGCTTGTACTGAGACTAACAGCCGTCACCTACAATTTAACGCGTCATCCGACCATACAAAGAAAACATAACATACGAATAAAAGTTATGACTACAAAACACACGAAGGAAAGTAGTAATGACTACAAAACATACGAAGGAAAGTAGTAATGACTACAAAACATACGAAAAATGTGATATTGACTACAAAACATACGAAGAAAAGTAGTAATGACTACAAAACCTATGAAAAAAAGTGGTAATGACTACAAAACATACGAAGAAAACTGGTAATGACTACAAAACATACGAAAGAAAGTGGTAAAGACTACAAAACATACGAAGGAAAGTGGTAATGACTAAAAAAAATACGAAGAAAAGTGGTAATAAGATTATATAAATAAGACTACAAAACATACGAAGGAAAGTAGTAATGACTAAAAAAAATACGAAGGAAAGTGGTAATGACTAAAAAAAATACAAAGAAAAGCGGTAATGACTACAAAACATACGAAAAAAGTAGAATGACTACAAAACATACGAAGAAAATTTTTAATGACTACAAAACATACGAATAAAAGTGGTAAAGACTACAAAACATACGAAAAAAATAGTAATGTCTACAAAACATACGAAGAAAAGTGGTAATGACTACAAAACATACGACGAAAGGTGGTAATGACTACAAAACATACGAAAAAAATAGTAATGTCTACAAAACATACGAAGAAGAAGAAGTTAACCCTGTATATGAAACCGTTAGAGTTCGTTAACCCTCGAGTAGATATCGCGTCTTATAATACGTTGTAACATTGATAAACCCGAAGAAAAATAGCAAGGACCGGCATTGAACCCGTTTTATGTTATATAAGAAGAATATTGCGTAAAGGTACATTATATTGGGAACGAGTTTTATTAACAAAAAATTAGCTAACCGCCCTGGCTTCGCACGGGTTATATAATGGCTTTTGTTACACATTTTACTAAGGATCTCCAATATTTTTGGAAACGAAATATAACTTATATTACTCGAGGATAATGTAACTACTCAACGGTGAAAGAATTTTTCAAATCAATCCAGTAGTTTCGGAGCCTATTCGCGTCAAACAAACAAACAAAAAAAAACAGAATTTTGCTCTTTATAATAATGATTATTACGATATTTACGAGTAACGAATAAAAGAATTACAAAACCGATTTTAATTAAAAATATCCCTTAACAAAACTAAAATCTAGCCTACTAAGCTAATAAGTAGTAAGTATTACGTTATCATAAAATATAATTTAAGTAAAGTCTCTAAGTGCTCATTAGCACATTTCTTAATGTCTCTATTAAGTTGAATACACATTGTTCATGCGTTCTATTATCAGCACTATACATACATACATATTAAACACCCAGACCGAAAGTCAACACATTTAGTTCATCACAAAGATGATGACCGTGATCGGCAGTCCGGCATGGTAACCATTACGCCAACGAGGTCGTAATGTTTACGAAAAAGGATTTGCTCTTATCTTTGCCTTATCCCGAAGTCTATCACCGATAGCGTAGCATTCCGGCGTAGCACCTTCGTAGGCATTAGCGCTACGACGTGCTACGAAAGTAGGCTATCTACACAATTTTGAATGTCACTGTTTACAAATAAGTATCACGTTTTTTAAATTTTACAAGTCGTTCTTTCAACCTTTCTTGAACCTTATTACCAAGTAGTACAGACTATTTTTGCACGACAACTAAGAATGTGAAGTAAAATGCCCTCCAACCTGCTCTTATCAGTAGATAACACAACTAACTCTGAAATTATTTCTATTAATCGCGTAATAGTAGTCGAGTATTAATTTAACTCAAACAAAAAATTTGTAAGTGTTATAACACTTACATTTTTGTTTCTCGTCTTATAAGATAATAGCTTGCGTAACTTGGCTCGCTAAAATAAATTGAAACGTTTACCAAAGTTATTTTTTTATCACTTATAGGTATGCGTTTGACCACAGCTTGCCAGGTGTTAAACAATACTATGGTCTACGATGTTACGCGCTTACCTAGAAAGTACCTATTATCTCTAGATTAGAAGTCAAGCTACGGTCGATACGGACATTCTTAAGATAGGTGACCATACAAAAGACTTATTTGAAAAGTGGCAAAGCGTGGAGCGGATACACGTCAAATTGTAGGTTCCAGTCTAAGTACAAACAGTAGTTAGGTTATGTCAAAGTCCTTTCGCCGGTTTGAAAACTCAGCAGCAGATTGGCCATTCACCTCATACGGGATTATTATTATTACTCTCTTTAGACGGTTTTAACTTTGTTTATTATTTTGATACAAGTATAATACATCATCATCATCATCAGCCTGTATCTCCCCACTGCTGGGTATAGGCCTCCTCTCCAACACGCCATATAGTACGGTCTTCAGCCAGTTTCCACCAGCTCTTTCCAGCGTGCCTAACGATGTCACCTGACCATCGGGCTGGTGGTCTGCCTCTCTGTCGTTTTCCGTTCCTCGGATACCACTCGGTGACTGCTCTGCTCCGTCTAGACTTCCCTACACACCAAGTGTCCTGCCCATCTCCACTTCAACTTAAAAAGTATATTAACTACCCCAAACTTAGGTATTTCACTCTTATCTCACTTGAGACTGTCAGTTGTTATTGTTATAGTAATTTTCAAATGTAAAAAAATGGGTAAGTTACGCGATCGTGGGTTCTGGGTATAGGTACTTGTATGACTTGCCTTTAACGTATGTTATTTATGGTTTATAAAGTTCTGTATTTCTGTTAAGTTAGGGATTTAAAGTTTAAAGACTTATTTTTTTTTGACGAGGGGGTAATCACAAGGTACCTGGCTTCAATGGGGCGCAGCCAGGCTATGAAGGGCTTTTACCCACTATAACCTCACCGGTGACTTGTCAAACTTTTCCTCTTTATAATATTGGTATAGATTAGCAGTTTTATAGTGTGTACGTTAAATATTAAAAAACAGTGCTAAATTGTTTTTTTTTTATGGTTGCAATATATTTTCCTTGGAAAAAGGGAACGCAGATTGAGACAGGCATATTGCGAGACTGAATATGTTATTCGAATTGACAGCAACCAAACTTAATACTATATCTAATATTGAGGCTAATTCTATTCAACGAAGACCAAAAAAAAAGAGCAATAACATCTCCATGTTCAGTTGTTTTTGATTTTGTTCTGTATGGCATTTGTGTAGTGGGTGTTAATTTGTATATTTTAGATGAATGTATGATTTTGTTAAAGCCAGCCATTATGTTTAAGTATGGTCTGTATAATATCGTAAGTAGCAGAATATGGTGGTTCCTGCCCCCGTCGTGAGATGGACACCGTGAGGTTGTAGTCGGTAGTGCCGGCTCCTCTGGCCCTCGAGTCCGACATACCCCGCCCGCCTCGTCCAGGCTGTAGCGGGAGATGCATATATTTACTCACAAAAAAATGGCACCATATGGTGCACTTTTGTTTGACCGAATACCTGTCTGTAAACTCTTACCATATTCGCAATAATTTGTGGATTGTAGATTCTCAGAAAGGGACCTTCACTTCTCAACGGTCCAGCAACCCAGCAGGGCATAATTAGACACGAATCTCGTTGATTACTCACAATTTAATTGGCAGATAGATAAGCAACATTGTACAGAGTTCGCAGCGGGAGCAGCTCGCTATCAAACGGATGTTGATACATGCACGTGTCTCTCTCTCCAGGGACGAGTGTCATTGTGTTATGTTGTGATCGATTATGAGCCGTCAAATGCTTTAAAACTATAATCTAACTAGCTGACCCGGCAAACGTTGTTTTGCCTCACATAGGGGTATGAAAAATAGATAGTGTAGCTTATATGACACGTTCGTAGATTTACCATAGCAGCGACATCTATTGATTACTTACTCAACCCAGTCGAAAGGTATCGACATCTGTTAGAATCATTTGGAGTTAACAGATAATTGTGACTGTCAAATTATAACAGACAATAATTAGCAATAAATTAAAATTGCGACTATAATTTGAGATTTAAACTATCCTATCTCTCAAGTTGGATTGAACTGCACATGGTGTGTGAATTTTATTATAATCGGTTAAGTGGTTTAGGAGTCCATTGATGACAAACATTGTGACACGAAATTTATATATATTAAGAAGATTAAGATGGGCTTAAGCCGGTATTCCTATACCGGCTAAATACCGGTAAAATAGCATAGGTTGAAAAGTCTTACATAAATGATGATGCTACATTTTTTCCGGATTTATTATCTACTAGGATTTAGTTTTCAGAACCGTATCGATTGTTTTATTTTTAGAAAAATAACCGTTTTAAGGCGCTACTGTGTTAAGCCGCGTCAAACAAATTTGAGCGAAGTGCATGACGCGTGGCAGTAGAATTATTACGAAATAAATTCATATAAAATCAATTATTTACAATATTGATATTATAATCTCTAACGATTCTAGATAATATCATTACCTAATAAAAGAAGTAAGATTTATTTTAATATCTTTATCGCTTTAAATGGCACAATACTTTTTAATTTTAAAACTACTATTGTTCAAAAAATAAAATGAATTTAACGTAATCGTGTTTTTAAACTCTAACGCTTCTTAAAACTGAATTTAATATTATAAAACTAAAAGTACTAAATATATTGAAAAAATCTTACATTTTTATAGAATTGTTAAAACTTATGATTTAAGTATTGTTAAATGTTGATTTTATATGAATTTATTTCGTGAAATACCGTGCCGGTGCTTTGCTCAAATATGTAATGCGCGTAAAGACGCCATAAGACGCCAAATTTTATATATACACATAGATAAAGTAAAACACAATTTTTGATATATTCATATTCAATAAAATATGAAAAAAATAGCATTTTTCATCATGTGGCCAATATATATTATATCATGTTTTGTCAATATATTTAAATAATGATCTTATTTTTTTCGTGAATCCACTTTTCATTAATAAATTGAGAATACAAGATAACGTTAGTCAAAACATTAGTTTTTATTATTATTATATTTTACTGACCACACAGTTTTTGGGTTCCGTGAAAAATGCCTTGTATCTTTTAGCCTGAATTCTATTTCCACTCCCATTCTATTCCCCAGAAGACATTAGAAAAAATAATTAAAAAAAAAACTAAAATATGATTGAATATATTTTAACACCTAGGAACTAAAGAATAGCATTTAAAAGTGTACACCATAATAATAATCTTTATTTCAGGTAAAATAACATAACCCATTCGAAACTCAAAATATTTAAATTTAAAACGTTAGGTCAGCATAGTAAAAATTAACAACATTACAAAGAAATAAAACATATGCAGAACCCTGTCTGCTTTTGCTAAAAAAACTCGCACTTGACCCTTTTTTTAAGTCCGTCTTGGCAGTGACAATGAATTGAACCCAGTGTTTAAAAAAACATACTCTAGATAAGTCTTAAATTTAGTGCGTTGACCTTTGAATCTCAGGTTAAAACGTGCAGCGATAACAGCTCAGTTGGGCGTTCGGCCGCTTTACATCCCGTAAGTCGTGGGTTCAATTCTCGCCGGTAAACTAGCATATACAATTTGGTAAAAATTGATCAAGCCGTTTCGGAGGAGTATGGTAACTAACATTGTGACATGGAAATTTTGTGTATAAGAAGATAGGAAGATATATCTTATCTTCCTTGGAACCAAGAACAAAAATTTCGAGCTTTTGATGCAAGAAAACCTCGTGAAGAAACAATTTATTTATTTGATTTATAGGTGAGCAGCAATATGCTGATGTGCCTATATCACACTGAGTTGAAATTTTTTTTTTAACAGTTCTTAAAATGTACATTTTTCAATGACTATGTTTAAAGTCCACTGGTGCACTGATCACTGTTAGCAAGAGATTTTTTTGTTTTCTGCAACTAGCTATCAAGCCAATTTTCAAAGTTGTTCACTGATGTAGCACTGACTACTTCCTCGAGTAACTTGTTTCAATTGTGAACCACTCTGTTGCTGAGTATATGATGCCCCGTATTTGTGTTGGCAAGTTAACAATATAATAGTTTTAAGGTTTTTTTCTATTGCTCATCTAACTACCACAGTCGAGTTGAAAATTCGTCGCCTAGCTTCTATAACGGTATATTCCGGCAGCCTTCTTCAGAGCCTGTAATTCCAGTTCAGGCATGCTCCACCTTTGGCCAGAGTATCGCTAATACGTGTAGCCACGCATTTTGCTGCTCATACTGTCTTAAACAAAAATAATAGTTGTTAGCTTGTATGACAAAAATAAGATGACGTTAGTCGTAAATTTGGATAATTATATTAGTAGGAAATTTGAATCGCCGAATCCAATGCGTCACTGGTAATTTTATTATTCTTCTTCTTCGTAAAGTGGCTTGTACTAAGACTAGGCAGGACCTACAATTTAACGTGTCATCCGACCCTCGGTAACGCCGAGATGAAAATACCACTTCTCTTAACTATAGTCTTGTATGATCACCCATTAAAAGACTTTCCGTATCGACCGATTTTTTCATTGCTTAACTTCAACGATCGCGTCAGATCACCTTAGCTAGCCAAGCTACAGAAGCTACAATATGACTGACTGTATTTGTATCATAAATGTAATGTAAAAAGTCCACGCTACTTGTCGGGACAATAAATATATGTACTTTACTATCCGTCCATTAAGTAAGGGTAAAATATGAAACGAAACAGGGTGCGTCCTCCCCCGCCTCCCTTAGGCATTGTTTACTAACAACTTTACTTATATTATTATATTTTATTTGGGTAAAACAAAAGTTGGATGTATTCAGTAGAAAATGTATCTTCTAGAATTTTTGTTCTTGGTTCTAAGGAAGATATATTATGTTTTATACTTCGCCCACTCGAAATAACGTTTCGATGTATAGTCTTCTAAATAGAATGTGTAATAGTATATACATAAAAATACCTATTTCTGTGGAGTGACAAGAATGGACAAGGTAAGAAATAAGTATATTAGAGAAAGTTTGATAGTGGCACCTATGCCAGAGAAAGTTAAGAACGGAAGGCTATCCTGGTATGTGTATGTCATGTGAAAAGAGGAGAGGCATGTGACTAGGAGAAGTATGAATACGATAGTACAAAGTAGTGGAAGTAGAGGATGACCTAAGAAGATGTGGATTCATTTTATTGTATGAAAGAGAAAGGAGTGAATGTGTCTATGACGGCTAACAGAAGAGTGTGGAAAAAAACGGACCGCGCCGATCCCATATAGTGGGAAGGCAAAGAAGAAGAGAAGATTTATAACTACAAAAATATTATGTAAATTTTATATCAACTTACATATTAATATATAACTAACAAATATCAAAACTTAAATGACAACGTTAACAATATGAATCACATTTAAGCATATTGAATTGTATATTCGATCTATCGCCAAGCAATTTAGACATTCCAATAAAGGCATGCTCCACGAGTGTCGATAACTCGTGTGAATAGGTACTCGCCCTTCAGGTCAAAGCCCTATCTCTAAAGTATAAAAAAATTGCAACCTGGCGACAAACAATTAATAAGAATAACAAAATAACATCATTAGCAACCTCTTTGCCCACAACAGCAGTAATAAAGTAATGAGCCATGTTTGAATTTGGAACCCTATCCTCCTGATAGGCTGACCCCTGCGTCTATAAAAGGAGATGCGCGCGCGCAGCCGCCGCATTTGCGTGCGGGATCTCGCATCGGCGTCACCATAGTATTGCTAGGATAAGTACCGCAGACTGAATAATTTAAATTAAGTGTTACTTTTACCCCTGTCAAAATGGGGAAAAGTAGTATTAGTTTATTTAGTGTTTTATTATTAGTTTCTGTTCTATGGAAACCGGCTTACAGTACTGGTGAGTTTTATTTTACCTTATTTCTTTTTTACTTTTTAAACCTAAATTTTACATCACAAGGTTCCAAGAAATTGTTTTCTTGCACTGTTGTAAACTTTTTTTAATGTCACGTGAACAGAAGTTGGAGCCTCATAATTAAAGCTTTTAAAGTAATTCTTTCAAGAAGTCTTAGTTATCATCATAATCGGATTTATGTCAAAAATAGGCTTTGTCAATTGTGAAACAAATAACTAAAACTAGAAGAAAAAAACATAAGCCACAAGCTCCCTAGATAATGTAGATATATTTATATGGATACGCGTATATTCTTTTTATATATACTTGTTCATATATTTTTAGTAAGTTATACACCTTTTTAATATATAACTATTAACTTTCTGTCACTTATTATTCCTTAAAAAGCTTCCATGAAGCTTTTGTTAAATGTTTCCACCCACGTAAAAGCTGTACATTCATTAAGTTCATCTGAATAGCTAATTCAAACCTACTCAAAGATGTCTTTTACTCACAAAAATGTTTATAAAAGTACATACTTAATATTCAAGAAAGAAAAGTTCACAAAAGTTCTAAAAATATGCCTCATCTATGGATTTTTATGAAAGGCGAGCATTGAATTGTAATAGCGGAAAAATGGGTCTTATGTAATACTGTTTACGCCCTGCGTACTCACGTTATTCGGTGAAATAAGTAGCCTATATGTTGAGCCAAGATATAAGCTACCTCCATGCCAAGTTTCATCAAAATTGGTCCAGCCGTTTAAGCGTGAAGAAGTAACAAACACACATACATAGAAAAAAATGCATGTATTTTTTATTCATTTTAACAATCTGCGGTCCGCGGTATTAAAAGTAACCATTTTTTTTACTCATGGGCTTGCGCTTGATCGCAATTCACCTGATGGTAAGCGATAATGCGATCTAAGGTGAGCGCGCTTGCCCAGAATAAACCGGTTCACTCTTGCCTTGAAAACCGTTAATGTGTTAATTATATTATATTCTTATGAACTACAATATATACTAATAAAAGTTACAACAAAATAACTTTAGGCTTGCTATCATAATTTGCAGGAAATATCTCTTCTTCTTAGTCGTAGCTTCATTACTGAAGGTCGTGTCTAATACGGAGTGTCGATCACTCGGTTAACGATGGTCTTCCACTGTTTCCTGTCCTCGGCGGTCTTAAAAGCTTCGGCAATAGGTAGGCCAGTGAGCGTCTTTACGAGGTCTGACCAGCGGGTAGGAGAGCGACCTCGTGCTCTTTTCCGTCAACTTGGCCAACTACCACGAGCTTCTCGAGGCAATCAGGGTTTCTTCGAGCGACATGTCCAAAATATCCGAGAATTCGTTGGTAGCAGAGAGTGGAAAGCCTCGTGGTTATTTGGAGCTCACCAAGAATAGACACATTGGTGCGGAACGCAGTCCATGGAATTCGCAACATTCGCCTCCAACACCACATCTATAATTTGCAGGAAATATAGTTTGGTTCAAATCTAGGTTTCTTTTTTTACACAATATAGATAGGCATTTGATCAGCAAACCGCGTAACCAGAGCCGGCGCCACTGGCCAAAGGTGAGGCATGACTAGTCTGGAGTAACTGGCTCACAAGGAGGCTTTTGATGTGACCTTCTAGGCAAGCGTGTCATAACGTACACCACAGCAAAGTAAGCACCTATTCAGATTAAATTCCGTAGCGCCTGTAGCTCGGCTAGCTAAGGTGATCTGACGCGATTATTTAAACTAAGCAACCGTCGATGCGGACGGTATTTGGATGGGTGATCAAATACATGTCTCCGGGCGCTACCGTGGATAGGATGACACGTTCAATTGTAGTTCCCGGCGGCTGTTTCTCATAGTAAAAGCACTCGTTAGGCCAAGTCAGAGGCCTTCGGACAGCTTGAATCGTCTCGACACCAGGGCTTGACCACTTAGCTTATATGAAGAGAAAAAAACATAAATAACATCAAACATAACGTCACAGTCAATTAAAATTAATTAGACATAAAATTAATACTACTACAATACCTCAACTGGTATAATAATGTATTCTTTATCAATACTTAATACCAATCCTATTTTCTTAAGCTTTCTTTACGCGTTAAACTGTACCCATCTTTCCGTCTTTGCATAAAACCTGGTTTTATTGTTCTTATTCTTTAACTTAACTGCGCTAATCACCGAAGGTAGTTCTTATCTTCCCATGAAAACACTTAGGTACCTACCATCCTTCACAGGAAAGATTTGAATCTTCTCAGAAAAAGACATTAAAATCACCTCCCTTAACAAGTTAGGCGATAAATAACTTATTTGTTGCACTAATGAGTTATTTAAAGAACTTGTAAACTCTTTGTTCATTGTTAAACTGAATTTCAAGTTAAAATCAAAGGTTATTTGTTCCTTTTTAATCTTTGCTAAGCAACAGGATTTATAAAAAGGTTCTATGGCTTTGTTATTCTTATTTTAATTAGTCTTTTAGTGTTTATTTGAATAAACTACAGGTATTTTATTGTTTCTTCGAAATATATTACTTATTTTTTTAGAGTTGCACATACAAGAAGTTAACATAGCTTATATTTTTTAACTAACTTTACCATATGCAATATTAATATGGTTAGATACTCGCAAACTTGAGATAAAAGACTTCTTTGTTTGATTTATAAAATAGATCTCTTAGTTTAGAAAGCTTTAAAAACTTTTTCTGAATCTTTTGTGAAGTAAGTTTCCCTCTGGTTTTACTTTGTGAAAGAATTTAATAAGTTGCGTAATGTATAACATTATTACTCGAACCTTCTTTTATTTATCTCAAAAATGATTAACAATATTTAAAATGTTCTGAAGTAGATAATAATTGAAGAATACCTACTTTCCCCTATCACACTGTTGCGAACCTCGATAAGTTGAAATTATAAACTATATCATTACTTAACTTCAATATAATGATAGTTGTTATTTATGTTTGCAATAAACAAAGATATTTAGTTCAACTTTGAACTTTGATAAACGATATCTGTCATTACTTGGGTATCAATGACAAGATAATTGAAGAAATATTTTTACTTTTTTCTTTGTTTAATAAATAATTTACTGTTGAATGCAAAACTAAGTATTTAATTTTACATAAAATATCTGATAAATGCTTACATTTATGAGTGAGTATGGTTTTTATATTTTACGTTGTCTATAGAAATGTTTTCAATACAATATTAGAGATGTTTTTTATTTATAAACACCTCTATATAGAACACATTACAATTAGAGATCCGCTAAAAAATGTTATTAGACTCATTATTAATTAGACTCAAGCCCGATTTTCTTTTGGGACAATGAGTAAACTTGTGAGGATACTCTTTCACGTATTGGGACGGTACGTTACGATTGGGATAAGATTTTGTATCGAAACAGCTTCTTCTGTCTTCACCTTTTTCCACTGTGTGGGGTCGACACAGTTTTTTGCATCCACACTCTTCTATCAGCCATAATAATTTCATTCCCATATCGAAATAGCTTAAACATGGGAATAGTACGTGTTATTCTCATGTCTAAGGCCACTTTTTACCTGGATAAAAGTGGCCTTAGACATGGGAATAACACGTAGGTCACACTGCGTGATACAGGCAGTCGAGAATTGTAGATGTTAGATAGGTAAATATAGCATAGGTATCTTCAGCTTTTGATCCTTAAAGTATCATTTAACAAAGTAACCACACTTCTTTCTACAAGATAAAGGCATCATTGTAAATGAGTACAGTAAGCTTTTGAACTCAGTGATAGTTGATAATAGAAGTCAAAGATCGAGGCCCATACAACAATGGACAAAGTATTTAATCTCTACAATTAAACACATTATCAACTTGGAAACTTAGTTCTTATTAGCTGTTAATAAAGGCTAAGTTTGCTTGAACGTGTCGCTTAGTTTTAGATAACTAATTATGGTCACTGTCAAGGCGAATGATTGTAATATTTGTAATAATGATTACATAGAATCGATTAGTCACATTTTGAGGAAAATATAAGTTGTTATTTTCGATAACACTATCATAGGTCAGGGAGGTCTAAAAAATACAAGCTTTCCCATTAAATGGATTCATGTTTTTCATAGGCAAATACTTTTACTGTTAGTTTTATTTGTATCGTTAATTTTGCTATTATTGACACCCTCGTTGGCGACCTTCTGGCATGGTAACCAGTAGGTTACCATGCCAGAAGGTTCAAGTTAGATTCCCGGCACAGCCAAAATCTTTGTGATGAACTTTGTTTAAATTTGTTGGCAAGGTGTTAAATATGTATCGATATAAAGATAGTTATGTATGTGTATAACAGTTGTGCTAGTAACCATAATACAAACTAGAAATGGTTTAGTATGGTGGTAACCAGCCGCGTGTGATTCATGTCCTCATAATAAATAATTCCATCATGTAGCTCTCACTTTAGAAGAACTTCGACATATTTTTTGGAAACGTAACTCTTAAAGGTGCGCTTACTCTTTATGAGGAGTGTTTTGCACCAAAGCTAAGCAAGGGTCAACGCGGTCAGTGTTTGGATGGGTGACCATGCTCACTCTCTGTCTTTTGTTTTTAAACTGGAATTTTCATCTAGGTGCTACCGTGTGTCGGATGACACGTCAAATTGTAGGTCCCGGGCGGTTAGTCTTAGTACAAGCAGTCGTTAAGCCAAGTTAGACGCCTTCATTCAGGTGGCTTGAAAACTCTCGACACCAGAGCTTGGCCACTTAGCTCATACGAAGATCAAAATAAAAAATCAAAATAGTTTATTTATGGACATTTAACAGGGCTTACGTACTACATACTATAATTACATACAATTAATCGTCCTATGGCATATACAACTTCGGCCTTATTGTATAATTTGTTTTTCAGTTTATATAGCTGGTTAGTTTTGAGTAAGGCCGCTGAGTTTACTCCATGGACCCCAACCTAGGCGTGAGCCTGTGTCTTGGCGATCCATATTTCCTCAGGTACCTTATCTGAAGTTTTACATGACTGTGTTACACCATGTTTATAATATTAGACTGCGATGATGAAGAAGCAGTGTTTCGACCATTAACCAATATGCGTTTCTCGTTCTGAGTTGGTCAGAGAAGCGGATGCCTTACTGAACAGCTAATTCGTTCAAACGATACATCCGTACACAGCGTAGACTATTTATTGGACAAAGTCTTTTATTGACATGCCTTTGAATTGTATCATCATCTCATCATCAAAAACGAGTGTGGCTCGGTGGTAATATGTATCTATATAAAATATGCAAGTAATGTATATGTAGTATATCAGTTGTGTTAGCAACCATAATACGAACTAGAAATGGTTCAGTATGGGGTTAACCAGCCGTGTGTGAAATGTGTCCTAATATAAAAAAATAACGTCAGTTTTTCCATCAGACGGCACCTTGTTCAATCCCGGTCCTACACCAATGACTTGTTTTTCAAGTTATGTGTGGATTTGCACTCGCTTAACGGTGATGGAAAACATCGTGAGGAAACCGGCACGTTTGAGGACCACAATATCCGAAGACGTGTGTCATCCGCACCCGCACTTGGCCAGCTGGATTATGGCCTATATCTCTCTCCTCGTGAGCGAAGGCCCCGAGTCTCAGCAGTGGGGATGTATAAAGGGCTGCTTATGCTTATGCTCATCATCAGACAGTATCTTCCTATTGCTAGGAATAGGCCTCTTTTCCAACACTCCATACAATACCTACGGTCTTTAGCCAGTTTCCACCAGTTCATCAGTATCACGATGTCACCTAACCTTCATTGTGAGAACTGCGAAGTTTTGGAATTGTCTTTCTTAGTCTCTTTTTCCTGAGAAGTACAATTTAAGGGTCTTCAAATCTACAAATACAAATAGAAATACAACTCTAGAGTTAAAAGGTTCCTTCAAATGTGTTAATCCAAAGTTTAAACTATCTGTCATATGTTAAGTAATATATTTGTCATGAATGTATGTGTATATAAATTAAATTTTAGTTATAAATAATTGTGAGTTGACTTGCCCAATACGGTGCGATGCCGTAAGGTTAATAAACGATTTGATTTGATTGATTTGATATCTTCACGCCATATTTCAACAAAATCAGTTCAGTCGTTTGAGCGTGAAGAAGTAAATAAAAATAAAAATAGCCTTTATTTCCCAGAATTAAACGCGTATAAATTACAGTTTTTTGTTATATAAAATGTATCATAAAATACAATGTCTAAAAAAAAAGAGTGAAGAAGTATTAAACATATCTACACAAACTTTCGCATTTATTATACTGGTATTTGCATGATTTTGATCCTGAAATAATTTGAATTGGAATTAGTGGAGTTACATCAATATTCCCGGCGGGTCCCGCCGGTCGCACGATTACTCAATTTGGAGTGGAGGAGGGGACTCGGGGTTCGCTGTCCCGACATACCGACTGTTTGTTTATTTTTATTATATTATGCGGCCCCATTGAGGACACTACAAATGCCCTTGGGGTTTGAAACACTAATTTTGTGCTAAAAATTATAAGCATAAGCATATCATCATAAGCAGCCCATTTTACATTCCAACTGCTGGGGCTTGGGGCCTTCTATCACCAGGAGAGAGAAATACGGCATAATCCACCACGTTGGCCAAGTGCGGGTTGGCGTATGACACTCGTCTTCGGATTTTGTGGTTCTCAAACATGCCGGTTTCCTCACAATGTTTTCCTTCACCGTAAAGCGAGTGCAATTCCACACATAACTTGAAAAAAAAAACATTGGTGTAAGGCCGGGATGGAACCAGGGGCCGTCTGATTGAAAAGCAAACGTTATTACCACCGAGCCACACTCGCTTTTAAACTTTTCGCACAAAAACTAAACAAACGTGAAAATCTTTTACCTCTGCATGAATCACAGTATGTAGACATACAAACATGTTTACGAACCTACATAATAAGTAATTAATACAAATTTATCATTAAATTCCACAAACTATTCCATTGTACTGAATCAACAACTGGATCAAATAATCTTGGTCCTTACATAGATAAAGCTTGCGGGCAAACAACACTGTTGCTAATTATATTATTGATACTTATACAGGCTTACCCGATATTCTCTAGGTACAAGGTATAGGTATAGGTGACCATACAGAAGACGTTCATTTAAAAAGGAATATTTTTATCAGGACGCTAGCGTGGGTCAGATGACACGATTAAATTGTTGGCCACGACTGTTAGTCTTAGTACAAACATTTCTCTTTACTTAAAGCTGTAGCTTGTGGGCGGAGATCGAACTGACGTCCTCCGGAAAGTAAGGTGATAGGCGTAACTGAGCTGTCATCTCTACAAAAATTCTTTCAAATAAATGTAGAATAGATAAATGTTTTTTTTATTGACAACTCAAAATCAGCTGTATAACGGAACTTAGCGGGGTAGGATTCAATTATTGAATTGATTTCACAAATAGGTCACCTTCCATTTTTTCGAGTTCTAATTTTTCCTGTGGCGCCATCTAGTTTGGTATGGGAAAACTATTATTACAACTCTATATATTTTATCCAGATGACTTAAAAGTCTCTTGCTAAAACTCATTCGGTTACGTAAGCGAGAGGACATGAACTTTCAATTGTTTTATTTATTGACTCTTGCTATATCATTTCGCGCATTTCCAAAAGCTATAGAGAGACAATTACTACTAGTCTAGATGTTTTCACCCTAAATTTTAGAGTACTCAACCTTTAGGGAATGTTTTTTAACAACTCTTAGCTTACGTTTGACCACACTTTTCTTGATATTAAGCAGCACTATGGCCTACGATATTACACGCTTACTTAGATAGTACTTATTAACTCTCGATTTGAAGACCCCAACAATTCATAGTTCGCGTTTGACCATAGCTTGCCTGTGTTAAGCTATGGTCCAGGATATTAGACGCTTACCTAGATAGTACTTATTAATTCTAATTTTGATGACTCCCAGCTGGTACATCTCAGGTAAAAGAAGGTAACACCTAACCCTGTATTTGAGTGGAAATATTCTCTGACCTATGTTGATACATTTCTAATTATTTACTTCTACTGATAAGTTGACTTTAATTATTGCTGCTAGGGTTTGAACTTTGATAAACTTTAGTGTGAGGCTTCTAACTTTGCATCTTTACATAATTTGTGATAGTTTGTTGTTTTGTTCTTGAACTCTGATTCAATTGTTTTTTGCGAGTTTGCGGATAATATGCTGTATTCTAGATTTTTTTTACTATCAAGAAAAAACTTTAAAAATAAATTACTTGGTTAAATTAAACTCTTAATAACGTACATTAGTTTCGTTTTCTTATTTGTTAATAAATGAATTCAAAAAATAATATGAATAAAATAAGTAAATATTGTAACACATTTTACACACGGCTGGTTAGCTCCATACTAAAACATTTCTAGTTTGTATTATGCTAACACAACTGATATACTACATATACATACATAAATACTTTTATATCGAAACATATTTAACACCCAGACCTACAGCTAACAAATTCAGTTCATCACAAAGATGTTGTTCGAGCCAGGAATTGAACCCGAGGCCACCTGGTTGGCAGTCCCGCGTGGCAACCATTACGCCAACAAGGTCGTCAGAATTAAGTAGATTCGATGCCAAAGTGATGCTTAAGTTTTTGTTTTGTTTATAAATTTGTCTTCACCTGACCAATGATGTTTTTCTTAATAACATTATTACTTTGTTTGTTTCAGAAAAATGCCCAATAACATGTAAAGGATGTAAGTAACCATGTTTTTTTCAACTCCTTTGTTTAGTTACACTAGTATATACAAACTTACAACTAAATAATTTTGAAAAACTGTTATAATATTTTTTTGTCTGTGGTTCAGAACGTGCCGTCTCTTTCTGGCCACCTAAGATGAAAAGAGACGGGGCTTCTTTAAATATAGTTTAGTCGTGTGTGCCGATGAATCGCTCTATCCTTGGTAGGATATCTTTTCAACCACTATACACTATGAAATACGGTAATACATATATATATATACACGTATGTTAACGCAAACCTCTTATTGCTTAAAAAAAACTAATTTTTAACCTCCCCCCACCAGCTCTCTCGTCGCACGGCTTCGCCCAAGGTCAGAAGTACAATTATGGAGTGGAGAGCACCGTGGAGATCTTCCTGACCGGCGCGGCGGAGAAGCAGAGCACCGGAGTCAAGGTCCTGGGTCAGGTGTCTGTCACGGCACTCGGCAACTGCGGGCACGAGCTGGTCGTCTCCAACCTGGTCATCTCAGGACATGATGGCAAGGTTCGTTATCCTATTCTTTGAAAAAAAAATATTGGCCTCGTGTGACTCAGCTTCACGCTTGATAGGTTCCGTTCTATCCTAAAAAAAAATAAAAAAAAATTTATGCAATAGACGTGTTTTTTTTTATTTTTTAAATACAATAAATATGACAAGGGGTTTTTTTTAAGTTAGTGTAGAACCGATATACTGTAAAAATTTTAAGCGTCTTGTACTGTTATATATAGAGCAAAAACTGACGAAACTAAAAACACATGTTTATTGTTTTGAACAATATATATGTTATAGCAACAACGTAAATAAGTTTATGAAAGTTTAAGTCTTCTAACTATAACGGTTTATGAGATACAACCTGGTGACATACAGATATACAGTCAGCGGAGGCTGAGTAATAGGGTCTCGATTTTACCTTTTAGGTGCGGTATCATTATGTATGTATATTTTTACGATTCATCTACTGTAAGACTTGACCAGTACGATGCCGTGAGAGTAGTTAATAATTTAAATTTTACTTCACTTGATTGAATACTCGTAATGCTTCCAATCTGACAAATCAGTGCTAATCTGACGGTGTGTCTCATTACAGAAGTACCCAAGCCCCGCGGGCATCGAGAAGCCAGTCCAGTTCTCTCTGCATGATGGCCGACTCGGCGCTGAGATCTGCATCACGGACGGAGACACGCGCCGCTCGCTCAACATCAAGCGGGCCATCATCTCCAGCCTCCAGAGCGAGATCAAGTCTGGCACTCAGGTACATTACTTGTTTAACCATATAGGTAGCTTTCATGTCTAACGACAAAGGTACATTTCTTGTCTAGCAATATGGTTATTTTCTTGCCTAGCAACAAAGGTACATTTCTTGACTAGATACATAGGTAATTTTCTTGTCTAACGATTAAGACACCTTTCTTGTCTAGCAATTTAGGTAATTACCTTGTCTAACGATTAATGCATATTTATTGTCTAGCAATATAAGTAAGTTTCTTGTCTAACTATTAAGGCACCTTTCTTGTCGAGCAATTTAGGTAATTACCTTGTCTAACGATTAATGCATATTTATTGTCTAACAATATGAGTAATTATCTTGTCTAACGATTAAGGCACATTTATTGTCTAGCAATATGAGTAATTTTCTTGTCTAACAATTAATTACATATTTTCATCACTAAAAATTAAGGTACATTTCATGCTTAACAATAATAACAACTTTTAATAACAATAATAGCAACTTTCTGATTCTTAAACAGTAACATATTTTAGTAATAAAATACAAAGTTACTTTCTTGTTTGTTATGTATGCAACTTTATTGCTAACCAAGAGGCATATTATTTTGGCTAGTAAAACGTATAACATTTTCTGTTCGATTTTAGTCAAAAATATTTTATTTAGGTAACTATCTGGTCTAGAATATTGAATCTGTTATATGTATTTATTCTGACTGTATGTCTGACAGAGAATAAATAATAAATAAGATAGTAGACTACTTTCACGTAAGTAATGATTGTTTGATTAATTACCACTGATAATAGTAGCTATTGTCATTGAGAGTGGCTAAAGCCACTACATGCCGTTAGTGGCTTTTAAACACCGAATTTTGGACTTATCGTCTGTCTCCGAAGCAACCTGAACACGTTGGTTTGGAGACTTAAGGAGGTGTTTTTGCTGACATTGGTGGTAATGGCACACTTACGCACACCCACAGATTTTCGTCACATTCCATCGTCATTATACACTATTCTATATAAAAACCATCTTTATTAACTTACACTAACAATTTTACAAAGGAAACACTCGTTTCCCAATTATTGTACCACACAAATACATATTATTATGTCAAGAAACATAAATGACTATACAACTTACCACTCTATCATATTACAACAGCAAAACCTATTACGTCACTTACAATCACACATTAATTAATTGAATATTTTGGTCAATTCGCCGTCCCCGGAGAATAAAATGATGACTGCCATTATCTTCATTTTAGTGTTATTCCATTTTTGATATCTGTGGGTGCTGATACATCTGCTGAATTTTTTTCGTGATTTTAATACTGTTATTTACGGAAGTATAAAATATTACAATGTTATTCGATTATTAGACCCATGCCTAAAGTTACAAGAATATAATTGTATTGTAATATTATCAAAATATTTTTAAACTTATAAGTATGACAAACAGTCATGAAGTTATATTCTCGAAAAAAGTATTCGATTACATAATGATAATAGCAGTTATCATTTTATTCTCGTACAAAACCATCCGTGCACTTCGTATAATGTTCTGTTAGTAAAACTATTCGTGGTGCAAACATATTGTCATGCTCTGCTATCACATAGAAGTGACGGTAATAGTTTGAAATGGCAGCTACAAAATTGGCAGGGATTCTCCCGAAGTGTTATTGTTTATTTACCATACCTTTATTCATCACTTATTCAAAGATATGCAATCAAGGACAATAAAACAGAGCTGTCCTCAAAAATAAATCAAAATAAAATATTCTATAATGACAATCAGTCGTCCTCCCCATATTATAGTACTATTAATATACGATGTTGATGAAAAAAATAAACAACACCATCTAATGAAACCATTGGTTCAGATGTAACATCCGATAATACTTCCGATAGTATATTGTCGAAACAAACGGTCACTGATAATATGAGCAAGATATTTAATCATCAGGATCTAAGTTAGGAGAAGAAAACAATGAATATCACAGTCTAGTAGGAATAAAAGACCAACCCGAAAGGGGTTCATTTAGTGCCAGAATTTTTAGACAAAACAAGCCTAAAACCTTAAAAGCGTGAAAAGATAACTCATGAGCACTCAGTGCAAGGAATGCCTCGTTCAACTGTTGTCTTTCACCTATTATTTGCTCTTGCATCATGATAAGAAACAATATTATTTAAAAGGTTGCACAGCGGTTTCACACCCTCTCATCAAAAGTGCACTTCTGTAATATACGGGGGTTGCACTCAAATCTCGCTTCTGTCCAACACCATCTTGAGACCATACAGACCTCACCTATTGTTTCTTGCGGAGACCCAAATCAGATGTCCGTCCGTTGTGTCGTACCTTTCCTACCCAGGGTACACCCTGGAGCACAACTTCAAACCACTCCGGGCGTGTGCTTATACGCCCGTGACGACATCTGTTTTCGGCGTCTCCGTAAATTTGAAGATCCCAGCTTCACGGTGCTGTGGGTACTGGTGGCCACAGCCGTGGAGAAAATTCTCTATGCCTGTGTCTATCGGTCGCACAGCGAAGATTTGGAGACAACTAGGCTCATTGACTACCTCAGCGAGAGGGCGGATAAAGCTCAACAGGAGTGCCCGTCGACTCAGCTTGTGTTATAAGGGACTTTAATGGCCATCACCAGGAATGGCTGTATCCATACCTAGACACCAACCATGCTGGACAAGAGACTAGGAAACTTTCTCTTACGATAGATCTCACCCAGCTGGTTCAAGGAGCCACACGGGTACCCGACGTTGACTCTCATACACCTTATTTCTAAGACCTGCTGACAACTGATCCAGACCGATAATCAGTAGCGATTTCATCGCCACTGGGTCTTTCCGACCACTGTTTGGTGAAGTCTGTATTTGTCTTCTCCCTGCCAGATCCTAGCCCAAAAGGCTCTAGGTGGCTGTGGCAATACAAGTCAGCAGACTTGCATGAGATGCGATCTTTCTTTGCATCCTTCTCTTGGCGGCCTATATGCTTCTCTTCTAGCGACCCTAGTGCCTGCGCTGGTGCCGTGACTGATGTGTTGCGTAAGGGCATGGAATGTTTTATTCCTTTTTCTGACGCACCCCATCATCATGTAAGGCTCGCCCATGGTTTGGGCCTGAATGTGGACGTGCTGAGGCACATAAACATCTAGCGTACCAAGCTTGGGCTGAAACTCGGCAGCGTAAGGCGTCTGATATTCGTGATAAAAAGAGAGCTTTTAATAAGGCTGCCAAGTTCTGCAAGAAGGTTATACAGAAGGCCCGTTTTGACCATATTGGCTGAATAGGGACCAAACTGGTTTCGTACCCGGCTGGTAGTAAAGCGTTCTGGTCCCTAGCCAAAGCCGTTGAAGCTAACTTCTGCCGTCCCTCGCTGCCGACCCTGCTAACTACAGGCCCATATCTGTAACGTCCGTACTCTGTAAGAGTATGGAACGTGTTCTGAATCGCAGGCTCCTGGCATCCCTAGTAGCGAATGATCTCCTCAGTGATCGACAATATGGCTTTTGCCGGAACCGATCCACTGGGGACCTTCTAGTGTATGCCACTCACATCTGGAGTAAAGCCATCGAGAAATTCGGAGAATCTCTAGCTTTTGACAGCTCCTCCTACGGTTTGCCCTCTGGTTTCCGTGTGTGGATTCCCGATTTTTTGAGAGAATGATCTATACGGGTGGTGATTGATGGCTGCTCGTCTGATCTAATGGCAATTAATGCCTGTGTAAATTTGTTTGCAGATCACAGCAGAAAAGTACACCAAATATTTCAGATTTTCTTCCATTTACAATGGATTTCCACAAAGTAATATATGAGTCTATAGGTTATATCAAGCCCTATCCCAAGCCATGTGCTCGAATTGCAAGTGTTATGCACTGAGCTTCTTCTTATAGCAAGGCTTTGCATGATGATCTCATTAGGTTTTGTAAAGCAGGGTATATAACAAATTAAGTTATCAAGACGCTTACCAAGTGATTTGTGATTTCCAGTCGGATTTTTATTCACTATTATAGAAAATAGCTGATTAGTAATAACTTGTAATACTCAATAGACATGACTGCTTATTTTGTTTTGTAAAAACTGTGTCCTTTTTAATATTTTATGTCAAAGCATAACCAAATTCTGAGGCATGATGGTCGAAATTTAACATAATAGTAGGATTTGCGAATACTTATGACACAAAGTTTTATTGAAATAGCTTTTAAACAACATAGAGTTAGACAATGATAAGGAGAATAAGACGATAATAATGCATTATCATTTTCAATTGTACCCTAATAAACCACCGAATAAAATGACAAGACATTGATACAATATCAAACTTTGACTAAAAAGTACCGAGAATAAAATGATAAGTGACATTATACAACTCAAATGATGATTAATTTTGACTAACTTCTTATTTTTTAAATATCTTTATTATGTTATATTATATATGTGTTCTATTGAAGTATTCTGTATGTATAAAAAATTAGCTTTACATAAAGGTAAGAACCATCTGCCTCCGACAAGTACTTTTTGAGATATTCACAAAAACATGTTTTTTGGCTCTCCTGAAAAGTTGCGTTTTTGCAGTTATCATTTTATTCTCCGGGGACGGCGAATTGAACAAAACAATCATAGGTACCAAATAGCAGCCAGTTTTAAGATGATTTAAAATTGTATATTATTTGGTAGAATTCACAAACGTAGGCAACACTAAAAGTCACTAAGTGTTTAGCCAAAATGAAAAAAAAAGTGATAATCTGTGTCCGTCCAACTGTTATTGTTTTAAATAGGTCACGGTTAATTTTTTTGTCAGAAATTTAAGTTTCACTGCATTTTCTTATTAGTTTATAGTGTTTAGTATAGTTATAAATATAGACGACTGACGCCCTGCAACACAGGCTCTCCACGAGCCTTCCTGCGGGGCTCAGGGCTAAATGAAGCATACTAAATTCAAATTCAAAATTCAAATGTACTATTTATATTGATCTGTAAAGTTATAACTAAATATATTCCAATACTAGACTAAAGACAAAAATGAATAAATAATACTAGAGGTAGGTTGGTTTGCCGCTGAACCTCACTCTAGGCAAGCCTGTGACGCGATCCAGGGTCCCTTCCCTTCTTAGAACAAATTAAAGATAAATGTAAGTATGGTTTTTAAGTGAGTTTTTTAATTTTAGTTTATTTTTTCCGTTGTTAATTGTACGCAAAAATGTATTTTCTGTAATATATTCGAATACCGCTCCGGATCGTGCCTGGTGCAAAGGCTTAGCTATACAACGCGGCAATGCCACAAGCGTTAGAGCAAGAGCCCATACGTTTCTGACCTTCCTCATTTAATAAAACCTGAAAATTGTTCTATGTGTGTCCCTAGTAGAGGTAAGAATGATCCCCAAACATGAAGCTGAGGCAGCAGTGGCTTTGGCAGATAACTGGTAACAAAGGTGTATAAAATTCCATCTCAAATTCGTTATAGTATAAAACCTGATTTTTTCGATTCATAATAATATCAAAAGTCGCATTGCCAGACGGTTATTATGGTGGCAACCCTCTGCCAGACACCCTTAAACTATTATAATTTATGAGTATAAGTACTTACATTATATTATAAAACCTAAATTTTATATATAATATTTTGGGGCCTATTAATCTATGTTTACATAAAAGCCGGACAGTTTCGATAGTTCTATCATCTTGCCAGACGCATTCAAAGTGAGCAGTAGTTCAGGGAGCAAGGAGTGTATACAGTAACTAGTGCGAGTTAGACAGAGTGCTTGGTCTAATGCAGCCCTTCACTGTGCATCCACTGTTATCAAGTTTTTTTTTATTACCAATTTCTTAATCGAAAAATTTCATTATTCTTTTTTTTACAGTTTGAATAACAAATATTTAAAACAATACTCAGTAAAATTGTTCTAATACAACTTCAATCATATCGAAACTCTAATGCGCCAAAGCCACTGCTGCCTCAGCTTCATGTTTGGGGATCATTCTTACCTCTACTAGGGACACACATAGAACAATTTTCAGCTTTTATTAAATGACGAAGGTCAGAAATGTATGGGCTCTTGGGCTATTATGGGTACCTTTCCGTCAGGTTTTATCCGGAGTGACCTTTTAAATTAATTTTATTAGTGGTTTTGTTTTTAGTTTTTAACTTTATAATTGACTTGTATTATCATTATTTTAAGTTGTATAAGTAATAAACTTTTTCTGCAATAAATATTCGTTATTCAAATTCAAATCAATTAATTGCGAATATGGTATAGTTACAGACAGGTATTGGGTCAGAGAAAGAAAGTGCACCATATTCTGCTTACCGGCGTGCAATAATGGTCTATGATAAAACTTAAAGCTAATTAAATATACTTGTACATTATTAATTATTTAGATTAGTATGTCATTTATTTATAGTCTAGTATTAATTCCCAAAGAGATGTCCGATAAAAATTCGTCAATAGCATAATATGATTTGCTTACAAGAAAGTCATATTCTTATACTTTATTTTTTATTCCACAGTACGACATCTTCGGCGCGTGTCCCACCGAGATCTCTCACTCGCAAGAAGGCGGCTCCTCACTGGTGCACCGCGCTCGCGATCTATCACGCTGCGCGCATCGCGAGCAGGGACGCACTGACCTCGTCTCATCCGTCTTCAACCCTGGCGCGGTGAGTTTTAACCCTAGTACCACTATCAGACGAGCAGGGAAACGCCAAGGCGGCATCAGTTTACAGTTGAGGTGCCCAAGGCACGCACTTAGCATTTTGCCTCCACCTTTGTTGTCCGAACTGCCAAACTTTGGAATTTCTTGCCAAATTCCCTGTTCCCCAATCTAGCGATTTTCAAGACGTTTTAAACCGGTTCCTTCTAGGTAAGCGAGATCCACCATAGACCTCAATATCACTTACCATCAGGTGAATTGTGGTCAAGCGCTGACCTATTCAGAGTAAAAGAAAAAATACATATAGTATAAAAAAAACAAGTAAGGCTCAATGGGACAAACATCTGCTGTTCAATCTGACAGCCCTTGCTTTGATCCCAGCTATACAACATACCATACATAACTGGTTTTTTCAAGTTAAATGTAAATTAGCAATATGATGTCAACTTTTATTTAAATGTATGGAAGAGCTGATTTTTTCCAGAACATCCCTTTTATTCTTGTATGTAGTAGGTTAAGTTAGTAGAAATGAAATGAAATAATTTTATTTGCTGGTTTGTTCATGCTTATTTTATGTAACTATTAAAATTATATTAACTTCATAAGTAGTAAATTAATAGTTATTTTTTTATATCAGAATTACAGTGAGAAAAACATTGACTTTCAATATACAGTCTATCAAACTAGTTTAGAAGCTTTTCGATTCCTGAACATTATGTTATTTCCTATATCCAAAAAAAAACTATTTTGTATATGTGTTTTTCTATGAACAAATAATAGAGAAATTCGAAAACCGAAAAAAAAACTCTCTCCTCGTGACAGAACGCCCCGAGTCCCAGAAGTGGGAACATATAATAAATTGTTTATGCTAATTGTAGACTTAAAAAAATATCTGTGTATTTAAAACTTAACCAAGCTTATTGCTTCAAACAGGAGATCAAGGAATCCCACATCCTACAGTCGGCTCTGAACGCTGAAGCCAAGGTGAACAATGGAGTGCCAGAGAAGGTTTCGGTCTCCGAGGAGTACCTCTACCGACCATTCTCAGTCGGCGAGAATGGAGCAAGAGCCACAGTACACACGCGACTTACTCTTATCGGCAAAGACGGTGGCGCCGCCACTGGTAAGTACCTAAAACAAAAACATTTATTTTGTGACATTAACGACAAAGAAAAACAATACACAGGAAACACAAAAGAAAACATTTACGTGTCATAAAACTGAAGGAAAGACAGGGCTTAAGACAAGTGATTAAACTGATGAAGTGATGAAGAAAAGCAAAAAATATTATTACCCTATTTTCGGTTTTGGCAATACACAAAAAAGTAACTGTACAAAAAAAAATTAAAGTCTCTTTTTTGCTAGCTCACTAATCAAATGAAAGAATACTGGGCCCATATTATTTTTCAAAATTAAGTATATCAAAAAGCGAGTTTGGCTCGGTGGTATAAACAATTGCTTTTAAATCAGACGGCCCCTGATTAGATTCTGGCCCTAAACCAATGACTTGTTTTTCAAGTTATGAGTGGATTTGCATTCGGTTTACGGCGAAGGAAAACACCGTGAGGAAACCGACTTTTGAAGACTGCAATATCCACTAACCCGCACTTGGCCAGCATGGTGTATTATGGCCTCTCTTAGTGTGAGAAGGTCCCGAGTCCCAGCAGTGGGAACGTATAGTGGGCTGCTTACGCGTATGAAATCAAGTTGCCTATTAAGTGATAACTAAATACCATCTTACCATCCCAGGTCACTGCACTGTCCCCCGCACCATCATCTTCGAGAACCCGCACGGCGACGCGGTGGTCGGCAGCAACGTGAACAGCGCGCTGCAGGCTGTCAAGGAGACCGCGGCCACCGTCAGCAGCGAGGCCACCGAGCAGAGCGCCGGCAACTTCGCTCAGCTCATCAGGGTACGTTAGAGACATAGTGTCAGTCATCAGGGTCAATTTGTTAGCTTGCTGTTAGTCATCAGGGTAAATTTGTTAGCTTGCTGTTAGTCATCAGGGTAAATTTGTTAGCTTGCTGTTAGTCATCAGGGTAAATTTGTTATTTGGGCCCGCGATCTACAACCGCGTACCTGCGACTGTCCGGGATGCACCTTCCACGGCCAGCTTTACGACTAGACTAGGTTTGGCTATTAGATAAAACTTTTTATAATATAAATTATTATCTTTTTTTTTCTTATTTCTCTTTCTATCCGCAATCGGCGACGCCATGAGCACAACTGATGTAGAGTGGTCGGGTTAAAATTTTATCTAGAATTGAAAATTGACATTTGATTCATATCATATACTATTTTATTGATATCATATTACTAGAATTAGTAGTGAAAATTGACATTTTGATTAATATCATATAGGTACTATTGTCATATTACTATAATATAAATGAAAATTGACATTGATACATAGCATATACTTTTGTAATGATATAATATTATTTGACTTGTAACTTGTAATGTAAATGAATGATTTGTATTTGTTAGCTCGCTGTCAGTTATTAGGGTAAATTTGTTTGTTCAGTCATCAAGGTAAATTTATTAGTTCGATGTCAGTCATCTGGGTAAATTTGGTAGCTCACAGTCAGTTATCTGGGTAAATTTGCTAGTTCGATGTCAGTCATCTGGGTAAATTGTTAATCCAGTGCTAGTCATCAGGGTAAAATACTAAGATACTAGTGGTAGATATAAATGGCAATTGTTTCCAAACCTTAAGACAATCATTAATTTAATCATTTATTTAGTTCATCATTTGAGGCGTCCCGTTGATTTAAAGAAACAAAATTCTTATTTTGCGTTTTGCATACATTTGTCAGAGTTTAAATTAAATACTCTTACTTTGCACATTCAAATTTAATAACGTTTTGTAATTCTTCCAGATCTTCCGTTCCACCAGCAAAGATGACCTGATGAAGGTGTTCAACCAAGTCAAAGGAAACCATCTCGAAAAGTAAGTTTGTAACAGGATAATAAGTTCAAACTGGACGGATATACAGATACAGAAATATTTATTTAAAACTAATGATGATAAACCCTGAGTTGGTAGTAAATGTTTTCAAACAGGGGCTAGTACCCCTGTCTGTTTGAGGTGATAGATTTTAATATTAATATTATATCCTATATATATATATATATACCTATATAAGGTACTTCTAAACGGTGTGACAATACTTATACTATGCATACCTAGACATATTTAGAATTCAGTTCACAAGGTTTTATTATTCTAATTATCATAGATTTCAAGTAATCGCAAGTTGAACCTCAACGAAAACTTGAAGAGTTTTAACCCTACAGCTTATCATTGAACAAAGACCTTGACGTACACAGACTAACTAACTAACTAATGTCTGGAAGTACCACAACATTACTATTATTTAAATCGTTAGACGTCAAATGAAACATCGGATTGTCAAAAAGACCCATTGAGGGTTACAAGCTATTTACCCTCCACAAGGTTACTGAAGGTTACAGTTTATTTATTTCCATACTCAAATCTATATAATATATACCAAAGGTAAGGTAGGACACTAGTCCGAGCAAACGCGCTGAACAAATCCAAGACAAGGAGACAAGATGGCGACGGAGTATAATTTAAAATTAATAATCTACGCTATGCTTTCCAGACGCGTATACCTGGACGCGCTGCTCCGTGCGGGCACAGGTCCTGCCATCGAAGCCTCCATCCAGATCCTGAAGGAGCACTCCAGCATCCTCGACCACTTCCAGCAGGCTCTCATCATCGCTTCCCTCGGGAACGCGAAACATGTCAACGAAGAAGCTCTTAAGGCTGCCACTGTGAGTTTAACAATATTATGAATGGCATGTTAAATGAAATATATTAATTTCAATATATTTTAAAGTGTGATAAGAACTGAATTAAGTCAAGTACTTCCACAAGGTTGACTCCTTGGCCCATCATTACTCCTCACACATACAAAAGATCACATCACCAGAACATTCACATCTAAATCGTTATACACTGTGAGTTTAACAATATATTAGAACAATTTAAGAGGAATACAAGTTCCTTTTGCTTATACAATTGGCACAGGACCGAGATGAATAGCATGTTAAATGAGAGGCCTATTCCCAGCAGTGGGAGAGAACTGGCTATGGATGATCATGATGATGAGTACGAGTAATGTTTTCATTACTTACGTCAATAAAGAAAGCATTTTGGAATTCACTTCCATGCAAGTGCGAAAGTTTCTGGTACAATAGTTTTTGGCAATTCTCTCATTAAAGTATGGAATCCTTTATGATTAAATAATACACAAACAACACTTACATAGGAATATTTTGGTATTTTTACAAACTTATCTTGAAAACCTTCATCTATACCAGTATGTCTAATATTAAAGGACATAAACGACAAAATTAACGTAAGTGATAGTGTTCGGTACAAAGTGAGTGGATTGTATGAAAGTTCTCACTCTCACAAGGAAAATGCAAAACTTAGATAGGACCTAGTACCTTTTATCCACGAAGACAGCTATGCAAACATCAAGTGGATAACAATATAGATACCATATTGATTGCTACGAGTATATCCAAAGTCAAACCGCGGTAGTTGTTGAAAGAAGTTGTCCCCAAGCCGTATTTAATCCTGCCATATTCCACAGAGCCTCCTGGACCTCCGCACCATCCCGGAGTACTCCATCAGACAGATGTACCTCGGCGTGGGTGCGCTCGCCGGCGCTTACTGTCGCCAGCACGAGTGCCATACCACCAAGTCTGAAGGCGTTGCCGCGCTGAGCGAGAAACTGGGTGCTAAAATCGGACACTGCAAGCCCAAGGACAAGTTTGAGGAAGACAATGTAAGTACCGATATAGTAAAATAATGATTATTACTAGCTGTTTCACGCGGCTCCGCCCGCGTGTAGGTCGTTTTTAGTAACCTCTCCCTCTTTTTCTTTCTCTCGCGTTTTCGCAGCGCACGCAACGGTAGCCCTCAAAGATGAATAATTTTACCCATTTTTTATCACATTTTCTATTGTTTCTTCGCTCCTATTCGTTGCAGCGTGATGTTATATAGCCTAAAGCCTTCCTCAATAAACGGCCTATGCAACACAAAAATAATTTTTCAATTCGCACCATAGTTCCTGAGATTAGCGCGTTAAACAAACAAACTCTTTTAAAAGCTTTATAATATTAGTATAACATATAATCATATAGACCAACTTTAAAAAAAATGCTATTTTCATTTTGAGAATGCCAACTTTAAATCGATTTTTGACTTTAATTATGACGATATTTTTGCGTTATATAGCCAAAACAAGATGGTCAACAAAGCTAAGATACGAGAGTGTACTTTCGTGGGTAATGACATCATAAGACTTCATATCTCAGAGTGGAAAGGATTGCAACGAAGTTTGTAATCCAAAACTCGATTTTGTAATCGAATATTATTCAAATTCAAATCAATTTATTGCGAATAGGTATAGTAGTACACAGACAGGTATTCGGTCAAAGAAAAGTGCACCATATTCTGCCTACCGGCGTGCAATAATATGTTAAGATATCTTAATATATATAAATCTCGTGTCACAATGTTTGTCCTCGATGGACTCCATATCACTTAACCGATTATAAGAAAATTTGCACATCATGTGCAGTTCGATCCAACTTGAGAGATAGTTTAAATCTCAAATTATAGTCGCAATTTTAATTTATTGCTAATTATGGTCTGTTATTATTTGACAGTCACAATTATCTGTTAACTCCAAATGATTCTAACAGATGTCGATACCTTTCGACTGGGTTGAGTTGGTTGAGTAAGTAATCAATATATGGCGCTGTACCCCTAAGTGAGGCAAAACAACGTTTGCCGGGTCAGTTAGTAATATATAATTATGTATAAGAGGTTAAGTCCTTAGACGAAGATCTGAGATTCTATATGATCACAAAAATTAACCAACTATTGTCTCCGCAGGTGGTGGCAATCCTGAAGGCTATCCGCAACATCCGTCACTTGGAAAACAGCCTGGTGGACAAGCTGGTCCAGTCTGCGATGGACCAGGGCGTGAAGGCACGCGTCAAGTCCGCTGTGCTGGAAGCTTTCACTGCTGACCCTTGTAGCACCAAGGTGAGGGCTTTGAGTGTCTTTAACACTACACGACACAATTATTTGAACGTAGACATCTTCTTTGCCTTCACCTTTGACGACCTCGTTAGCGTAAAGGTTACCATGCCGGACTGCTAATCAGAAGGTTCCGGGTTCGATTCCCGGCCCGGTCAACATCTTTGTGCTTAACTAAATTTGTTGGCTGTGGGTCTGGTTGTTAAATATGTATGTATTTATATATAATATGTATGTATGTATTTATATATAATATGTATGTATGTATGTATATGTAGTATATCAGTTGTGTTAGCAACCATAATACGAACTAGAAATGGTTCAGTGTGGGGCTAACCAGCTGTGTGTGAAAATGTGTCCTAATATTTATTAAAAATTATTATAAATTACCTTTTCCCACTATGTGGGGTCGGCACAGCCCGTTTTTTTCTTCCATACTCTTCTGTCAGCCGTCATATCTACAGTCACTCCTTTCTCTTTCATATCCTCTTTCACACAATTCATGCACATCTTCTTAGGTTGTCCTCTACTTCCACTACCTTGTACAATCATATTCATACTTCTCTTAGTCACATGCTTCTCCTATGATGATAACCTTCCGCTCTTAACTTTCTCTTTGACGTAGATTTGGATGTAGACATATTTGATAATATATAACATTTGACCACTTTAAATATTGAACAATTCTTCACGAACTTTGAATAAAACATGGATATTTTTTATCAAATACGAATATATTGTAGTTTGTACCGCACTGTAGAACAAGTCACAATACAAGTGTGAGTCACCGTAACTGTTCTCTATGTAGTCGAAGAAATTTGATCATTTATTTATTGGTAACTATGATTTACAAGTAATAAAATAGCATGTAATCAAATTTTAGTTCTTTTTTGCTGCGCTTATTATTGTACGTCAAAATTTGCCATAGCACAAGCCATCACTAATAAATCTTACGTAGGTTGTTAATTACTTACTATTTTTTCTGTCTATTACATAACATATGAGACACATTTTTACAAGTCTGTGCATTATTTTTAGTGTCATTTTATTTTAAAGTGTTATAAAAACTGAATAAAATCAATACTTCCACAAGGTTGAATCCTTGGCCCATCATTACTCCACACACATACAAAAGATCACATCACCAGAACATTCACATCTAAATCGTTGTACATTTTTCTAGATCCACAAAACCGCGATGGTTATGATGAAAAACCGCAACCTCGACTCAGAGATCCGTATCCGCGCTTACCTAGCCGTCATCGCGTGCCCTTGCAGCAAGTCTGCTTCAGAGATCAAGAACTTACTCGAATCTGAGCCCGTTCACCAAGGTATGGCGTTTATATTTTTATTATTACTTTGTTTAAAATTTTAACGCTAGTTAAAAACAAGCAATTGAATTATGGCAACCTTCACATTCTAAATCAATTTTTATCATGTATTTTGTTAAATCATTTTAAATTTTAAATTCTAGAAGTAGATTCTTATCGAATACAGTATTATTAGGGTTAAGAATATAATATACTTCTTGCTTGCAAGCAAATCATGTTATTCTTGGAACATACTACCTTCCTGCGATGCTTCATCTCCTGGTATGAAACTCAAATAAAAAATCAAAAGTTTTTCTTAGCATTAGAAAGCACAATATGAAATCCACGAAGCTTCTCTCACAAAAATCCGCTTAAAAATATCTCGTTGTCACTAAAAGATTGACTCTATATCTATACCAATATTATAAAGCGGAAACGTTTGATTTTTTGTTTGATTGTCGCAAATAGGCTCCGAACCTACCGGACCGATTTGAAAAATTATTTCACCGTTGGGAAGCTACATAATCCCTGAGTGGTATAGGCTATTTTGTATCTCTTTGCAACTTAGATTATTTTATAGCCCGTGTGAAGCCGGGACGAACTGCTTATTTTAAATATACTAGCTGACCCGGCAAACGTTGTTTTGCCTTACTTAGGGGTACAGCGCCATCTATTGATTACTTACTCAACCCAGGCGAAAGGTATCGACATCTGTTAGAATCATTTGGAGTTTACAGATAATTGTGACTGTCAAATAATAACAGACAATAATTAGCAATAAATTAAAATAGCGACTTTAATTTGAGATTTAAACTATCCTATCTCTCAAGTTGGATCGAACTGCACATGGTGTGCGAATTTTATTATAATCGGTTAAGTGGTTTAGGAGTCCATTGAGGACAAACATCGTGACACGAGATTTATATATATTAAGATTGTAATAATGTTTGATCTCCAGTGGGTCGTTTCATCACATCGTCTCTGCGCGCGATCCGTGCGAGCAGCAACCCAGACAAGTTCCTCGCGAAGCAGCACTACGGACAGATCAGCATTCCCCACAAGTTCAACATCGATGACAGGTATATATTATTCTGTAACATTTTTATCTGCTGTCACTTCACTAAGACGAAATGATTAGTCTCATATAAATAATCAGTACCTGGTTGACCGAGCTTTGCTCGGTATTTTTTTTACACGCTTTATATTAGCTTCACCTGTATTTTTTTTAATATGACATTCTCTAAAAATGATTCCTAGCTAGATCGATTTATCGCCCCCGAAACCCCCTATATCCACTTGTATGAAATGTTATGCCGGTGTGTTTGCCGGTGTTGAAACACTGGCTCCCGGTATAAACACATTTTCGCCGCAGCTGTTGACATACCGGGAGCCGGTGTGGGTAAAACTAAAACTTGGAACTTGGACTTTTTTTCAACAGATAATACAAAATGGGCTAATGTCATTCAACATACGAACGGATATACTAAATTTCATGAAAATCGTTGGAGCCGATTCCGAGATTCCAATTATGCTCATTTAAAGATATAAGATAAGATAAGCTGCCCACTATACGTTCCCACTGCTGGGACTCGGGGCCTTCTCTCACGAGAAGAGAGTTATAGGCCATAATCCACCACGCTGGCCAAGTGCGGGTTAGAACATAATGGTAGAATTTTTGGCATTGTGGTAGAGCACTTGACATGGTGGAAGAACACATTGTAGTGTATGGCTAACACAACTACCCTCAAGTTAGAAAAAAAAACAAATAACAGTGTGTTTCGGCAGCCTCTCGGAGAGCCAGTTATTCTATACTAGGCATGCTCTATATTAACTTATTGACTCAGGCGTTACTTTGCGGAAATCCATTGTAAATTAGACAAAATTAAATATTTAGTGTACTTCCGCTGTGATCCGAAATCCAAATTAAGACAAGTAAAGGAAAAATCAACTAAGATCATCATCAGGAGATGCTGACTCTTCGAACGACTTCGTGATGATGCCTTGTGGTTAGGCGAAACACGTGTAGAGTTAAGAATTTCCGAATTGTGATAGGTAACGTTAATCTTAGTTAATTAATCTTAGTTAATTAAGCTTGGTTAATTGATCTTAGTTGATTTTCCTTTACTTGTCTTAATTTGGATTTCGGATCACAGCGGAAGTACACTAAATATTTAATTTTGTCTTCTATGCTCTATATTTTTTAGTTAAATTTTCTGAAACAAAATTAACAACGTGTAATTTAACAGTTTTTTACCGTATTTATTTAGTAATTTACCAATAAATTACTTAGACTTTGATATAAATGTAACTTTGGGGCCGTGGGGACCGGGAGCTAAATCTTTATTCAATGATTTAAAGAAGCGCTTGGTTGACGCTATTCGTGACCAAAACGCCGGCCTCTACTTTGCACAGCGGATTAGCGTTGCTATACAAAGAGGCAACTCGGCTGGCATTTTAGGTACTCTTCCCACTGGCACTGGTTTTTTAGATTAGATATACTTTAAGTAATATTGAATTTGTAGTAATTTATATTTAATTATTTTATATGTACATAACTTATTGACTCAGGCGTTACTTTGCGGAAATCCATTGTAAATAGATGACAAAATAAAATATTTAGTGTACTTCCGCTGTGATCCGAAATCCAAATTAAGACAAGTAAAGGAAAAATCAACTAAGATCAATTAACCAAGCTTAATTAACTAAGATTAATTAACTAAGATTAATTAAGATTAACGTTACCTATCACAATTCGGAAATTCTTAACTCTACACGTGTTTCGCCTAACCACAAGGCATCATCAGGAGATGCTGACTCTTCGAACGACAAGTCGAGAGTATATATAAGAGATATTTAATTTTGTCATCTATTTATATGTACATATTTTTTTTTTCAGGAAATACTCATT
Organism: Mellilla xanthometata; assembly: GCA_035578125.1. Taxonomy (NCBI): domain Eukaryota; kingdom Metazoa; phylum Arthropoda; class Insecta; order Lepidoptera; family Geometridae; genus Mellilla; species Mellilla xanthometata. The sequence goes on along the minus strand of JAPUBQ010000023.1, from coordinate 10,247,021 downwards.
CTTCCGGGAGCAATCGTTCAACGTGGACGCGCTTGGCGTGGGTGGCTCAGTGGAACAGACGGTGATCTTCTCGCAGGACTCGTTCCTGCCGCGGTCGGCTGCCCTTAACCTTACTGCCGAGATCTTTGGACATAGCTTCAATGTGCTCGAGGTGTGTTGTGTACCATTTCTCCTAAATACAAGCTGTTACGCTACGTAAGAGGCCCTTAAACTTGTAGACATTGGAACTTGACAAATTTGTTTGGAATTACTAGTACACGTATATATATGGACTAAAAAAAATTAGGTCTACAGCTGAAGACAATTCACGAAACTTTTAAAAATGCTTTAACACACAAAAAAATTGTCACGTTCAAAAAACTTTTAAGTAAATGAAAAGAAAATATCTCATAACAACAGTACTGTAAGACTAACTAAGTACTGGAAGAGTTTTTTGTGAATAATTTAATGTAATAATAAGTGTGTGAAATAAAGAATATATCTATCTATCCACTGTTGTTAGTAAATAAAAAAGTATAGATTTTATAGAACTTTAAATTTACTCCGTTATTTCTATTATGTAATTTATTTCTACTAGCAATAAGTCGAAATGTTATTTTCATAAAAAACATAACTATTTATTTATTTATTCAGCAAGTATATCATTTACAGATGACATCCAAAGCACTATATAGGTAGAAACAGAAAAAAATATAAACTAAAAACTTAACCATAGATTGGAACTAATAGTAACAATTGAATTATTAAGGTATGCCAACACTCCATCACGGAATGTGGCAAACCTATCGGCGAATATATCTATTCAAATTCAAAATTCAAATTCAATTATTTTTGTGACAGGAAAAACATATAGGTACACAAATAACAATACACATGAAACATTTCCGATCACGCGCCGCCCTCAACTCAGCATGTGCTGGCTGCAGGCAACCAGCGCTGGTCTTCCGTTGAGACCGACGGGTGACGACACGAACGTCGAGAAAACAGACAAAAGAAACTATAAAATAGGAATATAAAATAGGTTGAAAACAGGTGAACAATAACAAATCAACAAGAATAAGAACTATTAATTTCATATCTCCCCTCTCCCCAGATCGGTGGTCGTCAAAGCAACCTCGACCTGGTCCTCGAACATTTCTTCGGTCCGCGCGGTATATTCCGCACCAAGAGTGCGCAGGAGATGTACGACTCGTTCATGGAAGCCTTCGCCAAAGGCAACCAGAAGGTCCAAGAAGCTCTGAAACGCGGCAAGAGGTCCGTCAAGACGGAGATTGACGCTTTTGATAAGAACGTAAGTAAACATTACAATTTTAATATATATAAATCTCGTGTCACAATGTTTGTCCTCAATGGACTCCTAAACCAATTAACCGATTATAACAAAATTCGCTCACCATGTGCAGTTCGATCCAACTTGAGAGATGGGATAGTTTAAATCTCAAATTATAGTCGCAATTTTAATTTATTGCTAATTATTGTCTGTTATTATTTGACATTCACAATTATCTGTTAACTCCAAATGATTCTAACAGATGTCGATACTTTTTGACTGGGTTGAGTAAATAATCAAACAGATAAACAGATAAACATTTTATTAATAATTTGTCAAATTACAGGTCAGTTTACAATAAAATACAAAATAAAAATTAACAATGTCAAATATAAATAATAAATAATTACAATTATAATTAACATTATTCCTGATGTCAAATATTAAAATAAATAACATCTAATTTAGTAATAAGTCACAATTAATTTACAACCGTTATCTGCGTAGTAACGTTTCTTTTCAGTTTCAAAAAACTCGTCAATACTATAGTAAGTTCGTTGTACGAGCCAGTTTTTAAGTTTGTTTTTGAACACATTGTCGCTTACAGAACTTGTTATGTCATCAGGCAAGCAGTTATACACTGTCGGTCCCAAAATGTGCGTCAACTTGTTCGACTTGACGAGCCTCACTGGCGCAGATACAAGCGCTCCTCTCCTCTGCCGTATTCTGTCCGATCCTGTGTGCTCCTCGCGTTTCTTGAACATGTCCATGTTCTGCCTCACATATAGCGCCACTTGCATGATGACGAGCGAGGGTAGAGTTAGGATGCCCAGCGACTTGAAGAATGGTTTTGCCGACGTACGACGCGATACCTGCGCTATAGCTCTTACTGCCCGTTTTTGCATCCTGAACGCTCGCAGCCGGTCGGCGGCGAGCCCCCAGAGCTCGGTCCCGTACTGGAGGACCGAGTGCACGGTTGCAAAGTAGCAAGCACGCACCACGTCGGCAGACACCACTCGCGATAGTCGACCTAGGGCAAAGCAAGCACTACCCAGCTTTGCACACAGCTTCTCAATATGTGAGGCCCATGTCATGCAGCGATCGATATGAAACCCGAGGAACGTAGTAGCGTCCACTTGCTCTATCGCTTGTCCGTCGATCGATACTTGCAATCTTTTCAAGTGGCGTCCTGCTATATCAAATTGCATAAAATGGGTCTTTTTCAAATTTAGTACGAGCCCATTTTGTTTGAACCATTGTGCCAGCTCCGCTGCAGTATTATTCAACTGATTTTCAAGCTCTTCTTGGGTTTCTGCCGTTATTACTTCAATGACATCATCCGCATATAAATATGTCTGTCCGCATGAGACAGATTCAGGCAAATCATTGAGCAGCAAAGAAAAGAGAATGTTGGAAACAGACGACCCCTGCGCTACTCCCATCACCGTGGTCAGTGGGTCGGACTTCGTCTCACCACCGTCTCCCACCACCACCTGGGACCTGCCGTGCAACACGCCCGCGAACAATGTAAGTGCGGGGCCACATATTCCGTAGTGGGCGAGCTTTGTTTCGATCACTCCTCGATCTGCCACATCGTAGGCTTTCGACAAATCGCAGCACAGCACTGCTACTCGCTGGCCGACGTCACATGCCTCCAGAACGCTCCTGACGACTTCCCGCGTGAGGCCGGTCGTGGACCTCCCCGCGCGGTACGCGTACTGGCGCTCGGATAGCGCCCCAGTAGCAGTCAGGAAGCCGACGAGTCGAGAGCTAAGCCCGTTTTCAAATATTTTAGCTACTGCGGGAATTATGGAGACGGGTCTATAAGCGTCCAGATCGTGTCGCTTTCCCTTCCCCTTAAATAGTGGAGACACCTTACTCAACTTCATTTTTTCCGGATAAATAGCTGCGTCAATGCAGCTATTAAATAATAAAGCGAGACACGGTGATACAGTATCTTTGATTTGGTCAATAAGTTCCATAGAGATGTCATATATATCTTTTGTCGGCTTCTTTGGTATCCGTGTTGAGATGATACTGTAGACCTCGAGCGCTGTAAACCGGGTGAGTCGCAGGCACCGGTCGGCGGGCGGGCGCGCGGCCCCGAGCGTTGCTTGTACAAGCGGGAGGTCGGCCCGCGGCGCGCCGCACGCTTCCGCTGCTCTCACGAATTTGACGTTTATAGCATCTGCAGCTGCTTTTCTTGATTGGAAGATATTGCCTTCGTCGTCTCTAGCTACATCTGCAAAACCAATGGCAGTTTTTTTATGATTACCCCTCTCAGTATTCACTACTCTCCAGATTGCCTTCGATTTACAGGCACCGTTCGAAATGATGTCAGAATAAAAACCGGCCTTGTACTCTGCAATTTTTTTATCATATCGTGCTCGCAGTTCCTCCGAGAAGACATGTAGCTGGTCCTCATCCGGGAAGACATCTGTTAAGCGCGTGGTTTCGAACAGCAGACTCTTCAGTTCGAGCACTTCGTCTGTCACCCACGATGATCTCTTTACATTCTTTTTTTTCAACGGAAAACAGATATGAAATTTATTATTTATAATATTGATCAACGCCTCAGTTGCACCATTTGGGTCTCTATCGTACTTAACGAAAAAATCCTCCCAATCTACGCTCATCACTGCTAGCTTGAAGTTGGTTCGGCTCGCCTCGGAGTAATCCCGCACGAGCTGAGTGCGCGGCGGCGGCTGGCGCGGCTGGCACGCGAGCTCGACGCGCACGGCCCAGTGGTCGCTGAGCGCGTCCTCGGGCGTGCCGCGCGACGTGTTCACGGCGCTCACCGCGTCCGTCCCGCACGCTCGGTTGCTGTATACATGGTCCAGGCAGGTCGCACTCGTGTCGCACTCTCGCGTCGGGAAGTCGACCAAGTTGACGAAGTTCTGGGCCGAGAGCATATCACTCAGGTGCTTCTGATGAATACAAGTCTTTTTCAACCAATCAATGTTCGTGTCACCTATTATTATTACATCTTTATTATAATTACTGGCTCGTTCAAGAACTGGTTCAAAGTGTAAAAGAAAACTAGTCGCGCTGACTTTGTTAGTTCTGTACAAACAAATAATAATTAAGTCATAATTAATGAGTTCAATTGCGGAAATTTCGCAAAATCGTTCGGTAGAAAGGCTAACAATTTCTGTACATTCGACCGCTTTAACTCCGTCCTTTACAAATATACATGCACCACCATGCCCTGTATCCTTCCTGCAGTAGCTCGACATTAAGCTATATCCGTCTATGTTAATACACTTCAAGTTTGCGGCGCTACACCAGTGTTCAGTAATACCTAATACTTCACATTTTAGTTCTTGCTTTAATAAAACTTCTAAGCGGTTGGTTTTTTTTACATTTAATGACCTAATGTTTTGTTGGCACACTACAATATTATGGTTAGCACTATCCCTAATTTTGTCACGTGCCCGCGCATTACCTAAGAGTCCGAGATTACTGGCGCTGGGTGCGGGTGGAGCGCGCGGGGTGTGCGGGGCGGGGGCCGGGCAGGCGCGCGGCGCGGGGAGCCCCGGCGGCGGCGCGCGCGCCCCCACCAGTGCCTCGCTGAAACCACTGCACCACCTTCACGCCCGGGGGCCACGACGTCGGCGCGCATAGCTGCTCGAAGATGCTCTCTGGACAGCTTACGATAAACGCTGCATGTTTTTCCGTGAGAAGTTTGCGTTTCTGAACTTCACACTTGCCATTTAATTCGGTAAACTTGTTGAGGTAGTTAAGTACTTGCTGGTCAGTGGTATCGGGTCTAAACGACCACGCCTGCACGTGTTTCACTTTTTCGACTGTCTGTAAGTCAGAGTCTATACTTCCCGTTCCGACAATCACAGGTCTTACGTTCCGAGATAGTCTTGGTTTCGTGTTCGACGTCGAGTTGTGTTCGTTACGGCCATTGTTTGCCTGCTCGATACCACGGTCGGTAGACTTCCTCGCTGACTTCCTGGCAGCTTTTCTCCGCGTCACTCTCTGCCAGCCATCTTCGCTCTCTTGTCCAGCGTTCACATCACGTGGTCTGGTGGAGTCCTCACCATTACAGTAGGCGCGAGGGCTCAGGCAGGCCGCTGAACTTAGTTGCGTTGTAGTCGATGTCGGAGGAGGTAGGTTCGCAGTCGCAGTGATTTTTTCAGGCGGCGTCTTTAAGCCTTGCACTACGTTTTCTTGTGAAAACTTCTTTACAGACGACTGCTTTGCTGCCTCCGCTACTCCTTCTGGAAACGTGCGTGCTGTATTTTCTAATTTCAACAACCGCTCATATTGCTCGGAGATGGTTCGCAGTGTTGACGCACCGGCGGTTTCATACTTGGATATAACTGCTACTAGGGTGTCAAGTTGGTTAGCGTACCTTTCTAGTCGAGACTCCTGACTGGCGATAATGGACACAGCTTCGCTTAGTTTGGCTTCGTATCCCTCTACGACGCGAGTGTGATGGCTTAGTCTCACATCGTAGCTGGCGAACTCGTCGCTACACTGCTCTCTCATTGACATAAAGTCTCTGCGTAGCTTAGTCATCTCATTCAATAGCATCGATGGATTCATTTCGCTATGTTGACTGGAAGTTTCTAGAGAAGGCACAGTCTTAGGTTTTCTCCTAACAGTTACGAAGGCGTCTCGATGTTTTTTTGCAGCGCCTACAGGTGTAGAACTATCAATAGATGGCGCTGCTATGGTAAATCTACGAACGTGTCATAAGCTACACTATCTATTTTTCATACCCCTAAGTGAGGCAAAACAACGTTTGCCGCGTCAGCTAGTTAGTTATAAAATCAAAAAAATGTAAATTGAAGATCAGGGAAGAGTTTTATTCTAGAATTTTACCAATGAATCCTCAATGTTTTTATTCAATTGGCTTTTGAAGCCTATATAGTTCCCAAAAATGACAGAAAACAGATATACGAAACTTTGACAGAAGAGCATCTGTTGGATCATTTCGGTACCTAGTTTACTCTAAAATATCTTTTCAATTTCCAGCTGAAGGCGGAATCCACTGGTTTTGACAACGAGTTGGACCTGGACGTGTACATGAAGCTTTTCGGCACTGACTCCATCTTCCTCTCCCTTGGCAACGGCAAGGGATTCAACCTGGAGACTGCCATGAACGCTCTCATCACCATCGCAGCCGGCGTCACTGACGAGATCCGACACGCTTCGGTAATTCCCAATTTACTTATTCAACTAAATAGCCAGAACCGTTTTTACACCAAAGCGCTAACTATTTTAGATTTAAAAACTACACTCCTAAATACAATGCTAGGTGACGGCACAACAAAAGACATCGATTTCTTGGATTTCAGATAAAGCGTTAAGATAAGTTAGAGCTCGTCGCGTAGGGGTCGTTTAGTTAGGGGAGAACGCTCTAGGTTGGGACGATGACGTTTAAAGATGATGGCTTCTCTTTGATTCGATATATACTCGTATATTCATTCCCTTCTAAGATTTTTATTTCATTTTTCGGGTTTACATTCATATAGACTATGTCACCACTAAAATCACTATCAACAATGTTATTCTACGTATTAGCAAATCATAATTTTTCATTTATATAATTTATATCTTTGTACCAAATTTACTTCTGTGCAAATATACAGATACAGATAATTTATTGATAAATATAGATTTACAAGTCATTCTACAATATACATATGTCAATTATTAATTATGTAATTTGTCATTGATAAATTCCTTGACACTAAAGTGTTCTTTTAAACAATTTAATTTCCTCCTTTACAGAAGGAGCTCCGAGCCCACCTTCTGTTCCTGGACGCTGAGTTAGCGTACCCCACCTCCATCGGTCTGTCACTCCGCCTGGACCTCACCGGCGCCGCGACCGCTCGTCTGGACTTCACCACCAACTTTGACATCAATGAATGCATCAACAACCCAAAGAACGCCAAAATGGACATCAAATTCATCCCGTCCACTGACGTCGAAATCTCTGGAGTGTTCTTGGTTGACGCTGACGCAGTCTCCACCGGTCTGAAGGTTATCACTAACTTGCATTCCTCCACTGGCGTCCACGTCATTGCCAAGGTCTTGGAAAATGGCCACGGATTCGACTTGCAATTAGGCTTGCCCGTCGACAAACAAGAAATCGTCGTGGCTTCGAATGACCTGGTATACTTCACGGCGGAAAAGGGACAAAAGGAGAAGCAGACGAAGATCAAGACTGAGGTCGATCAGAAGAAGGAGTACTCTGGATGTTTCGACCAGCTGTCTGGTATTCTTGGACTCACGCTGTGCGGTGAAGTTGTTCTGCCTTTCGCTATCAATGGTAATTACAAATGTTCTTATGCTGTTTGTAAAATATATAGCTGATCTTCGTAGTCCTACCCTAGGCTGATCCAGGATATAAGTAGCCTCTATCTTCCGGGATCTGTGCTATCTGTTTCCTGAATTTCTATTCCATTCGGTTAAGCTCTTATAGCGTGCAAGACTCATAAACAAAACATTTTTTTTTTTATTTTGATTGAGATCTTTTTTATAAATTGAACTTGTCTTCCTTAGGACCCAACAACCAAGCCATGATCACCAAGTACCTGACCCGCTACCCCATCACCGGCATCTCCAAACTGAAACTGGTGCTGGAGAAGAACGACCTGAAGGGCTACCACATCCGAGGAGTTGTGCGCGAAGATGGACCCAAGAGCAGCTTCGAACTGCTGTTTGATGCTGAAGGTGAGATCTCTTTAATAGCTGAAATAAGAATATCAGTACTACGTGTTAATGCCACCAACATGATGGATACGCAGCTTTCTGGTAGCGGAATAGAGCAATTAATTAATCTTAATATACAAGTAAATATTTTTTTACAAGTATCTTAGGCAAGTCCTTAAACTTAAAGTCACCTGATATTAAGTCATGTTTCATGCTAGGATAAAGCGCGCGAGCCTAGAAGAAACCGGATAGTGGGTTATCAAAGTAAATTATATCTTTAACTAGCTGACCCGGCGAACGTGGTATTGTCTTAAAAATAGGTAGTAGCCGATTCTCAGACCTACTGAAGACGCATATAAAATTTAAAAATCGGTCAAGCCGTTTCGGAGGAGTACGGTAACTAACACTGTGACATGGAAATTTTATATATAAGATATTAGTATTATTTACTAAGATTTAGCCAATTTATTTACTTATTTAATACATAAAAAATTTAAAATATAATGTTCTTCTTTCTTCTTCATTAATAACATTATTTGTGTCTCCAGGCTCTAAGAACCGCCGCACCCAGTTGACCGGAGAGAAGATCTTCAGCAACGAAGAGTTCACTCTCAAAATGGCTCTCGACTCTCCTCTCAAAAAGTTAATGGGAGAAATCTCTGCCAGAGCTACCTCTCGTGACCTTGGAACCATCGTCCGTGCTCAGGTAAATATCATCTTTATTTTCTGAGGGTTAAAGTTTGAAATTGAATGTAGAAGAGACACAACGGTTCACTCTCAAGATGGTTCTCGACTCTCCTCTTAAGAAGTTATGTGCGACAACCTCGTCTTCATTTCATAGAGGCTAGGAGTGGCCGTTGAGTTTGAGAGTTTGACATCCATACGTATGCTAATGATTTTAGCGCCATCTTAATTAAAGCTTCTGTACTTCTTGTGAAAATTATTACAAATATTTAATTTCATACAGTATGCTGTAATGAGATATAAAACTGAAACGTTTTTATAAAGCCCACGGCCATTTTTTACGTATTAACCATTTCTTTTGGAATGTATAATAAAATAGTTCCAAAAATAAAGTTCTTAATGAAATCGCCTTAGCAAGTAGGTCTTTTTGGTAGTCATGAAATAAACGTAACATAAAATAGATGTTTTGATACCAAAGCTGTATTTGCTTGTACACACATAATTTAACAAGATTATAAATTGGTTGATTATCCCAGTGAGAAGAAGTAGACTAAATACAAACTTTCTTTTTTATTAGAAACAGAAAATATTCTTAATAGTTATAATATATTATTAAATTTGGATACATTTTTATTTCTCGTATCCTTTTTGTTGTTTAAAATATATGTTCGCTTTCTTTTTCTTTTTTCTAAATATTTTATGTTTTTAGTTAATGTAGCTTTCTATTAAATTACTTTATATTTCGGTTATAGTACTTTAGCATAACTGTAAACATACCATAGAATAAACTTGAGAGATGCCATTGGCTCCCATAACACAGTTTTTAAAAACGACTTGCCTTTGGATTCCTATTATTATGTACATTCATGTAACTTTGCCAAATGATGACAACTTCCTTGCCCAATCAGAAGGTTTCGGGTTTGATTCCCGGCACAGCCAACATCTTTGTGCTGAACTAAATTTGTTGGCAGTCGGTCTGGGTGTTAAATGTGTATCTATATATCAGTTGTGTTAGCAACCATAATACGAACTAGGAATGGTTAAGTATGGGGTTAACCAGCCGTGTGTAAAATGTGTCCTAGTATTTAAAAAAATTAAAAAATAAAACTGTTTTTTTTCCCAACAGGTGGATGATCAAGAATACTACGGCATGGTAGGTTTCCACGTGGAGGGTAACGAAGCCCGCACCGTCTACAAACCCGTCATCGAATACAAGATGCCCGAGCAAGGCAAGCAGGAGGCGCAGATAGATGGGCAAGTCATCCGGGAGAAGAATGGGCCGGTCACCAAGTATTCCTTCGACGGGATCAAGCTTAGGCTGCCGAGCAGTCAAGAACCTATGTCTGTGGAAGGTAATTTAATCACAAATATATTATGCTTACCTACTTTATTTTGCCTACCTAAAACTTAGTTTGTATCTACATTTCATATATTAGTTACCTTGGATCGAATCCTTGACAACATTGTTTGACAAGATATACATTTACATAGTCCTGAAAATAACAAATCTATACGAGATAATAACAGTGTGACAGCTCTCACACAGAGATTATTATTCTCGTAAGTTACTATATTGTTCAATGTTATTCAGTGGTAATAAAAATGTTTTAGTACAAGTAATTTGTAAATTGGTTTGTAAGTCATGTTACTTGTAGAAATTAAAAGACTTACGTCTTTTAAGTTCAATAAACATTATTGAATTTAAGTATAATTATAGAAAGTAAAGTTTGACTTTCATACAAGTGATTCACATAAAGTTAAAGTTTTTACTATTAATAACAAATTTAATGTTGACATTGCACATTGTGAAGACATATATTTTTCATTTGCTTATCTGAATTTGGTTTCAGATCACAGCGGAAGTATACTAAATATTTCATTTTTTTTTTATTTTCGTAATGACGTTTAAATAAAAGTACCTTAACTAATGAGTTGTACAGTCGCCTACTTATCCGAATGAATTAGCATACGAGGCATAATGATATTTAAATAACATATGTAGATATATTCAAAATAACATTTGACTTCCAGGTTTCTTCTCAAGCCAATCGAACGCGAGGAACGTCCAGTTCTCCCTGGTGACGGACTATCTGACCGTGAAGGGAACCCTCAAGAACAACGACGCGGAAGTCGAGTTCATGAACCAGCTGAACCCGCTTATCAACTTCATCCTGAAGGCTCATTCAGAGTTTGGAGATACGGTACGTCAATACAATCAAATATTATTATTTGAAATTACTAAACAGTTTTTTTTCTTTTTTCGTTGTTAGGCTTTTGTTTTTGCAACAATATACAAATTCAAATTTTTCAAATTCAAAACTTTATTTACAAGTATCAAGGACTCAAAAATATACCTATATGATGTCAAAATTATACAGTTAAAAAAAAATTTATGTATACGCTTTAAACAAATCTATATTTAATTTGACTTAACGTGGGCAACAATTGCAACAATTGCAATTGCAAAGCCAATTGATTTCGACGCTTTAGAGAGTTTGTTGTTAAGTTCGAGTGTCGTTACATGGAGTTTACACTGTAGTATCTTTTCATTGGGGGCATTTTTTGGCGGTGAAGGTACTATATCCCACAACACAGGGTTTTCTCTAGTGTGGGACATCGGGATCAAATTAAACTGGGAACTTACATTTGTAAATATTGAATAAGGTTATCTTATTATTGTCATAGTATTGTACGTGTTTACTGGACAAATAAATGCATTATTTTGATAGATAGATTAACTCTTTATTGGGCAAATTATAGGTTCAAATTGTACAACAAATAAAAAGTAACAACATAAAAAGATTTACAAAGTGCCACAAACGGCGGCCTTATCGCTAACAGCGATCTCTTCCGGGCAACCTTTGGATGGGAAGGAGTTGAAAGGACGAGAAAAAAAAGAGGGGTTGCACCATAATTATTATTATTTTAAAACCATGTCTTCCCTTACCGATTCTAGATAAGGAACGAGTTCGACATTGTCCACTCCGGCGACTGCAAGGACCGCAGCAAGCGCATCGTCTTCTCTCAGTACCTCAAGTACAACCTCGAGAAGCCAGAAACCTCCAACATTATCACCAAAAACAAGTGTGAGTAGCTTTTCTTACACAATACCGCGCACCACGGCTAGACGGCTAGGAGGCACCGCTATACAGTTGAAGTTCCAAAAATCCGTACGAAGCGTTTCGCTTCGACATTTATTGGGCGGACCATTAAACTATGGAACCCATTGCCGGAATCCCTGTTCCCTCTGAACTATAACCTTACTGTCTTCAAGACGAGAGTGAATCGGTTACTCCTAGGCAAGCGCGCTCCACCCTAGATCGCAACATCACTTAACATCAGGTGAGTTTCGATCAAGCGCTTGCCTATCCATCATAAAAAAAACCGCCAGGCATTGGCCAGCAGGGCGCGGGATCATACGATCCAGCGTTACTCTAACCGAAGCTGGAGCTTGCATGACGAAGTAGCTTTCAAGAAAGATGCTGAAATATCATGATGTGATAGATCTTGGCAACAAATTTTAAACAAATAAGGCAGGAATTTGAAAATGTTCCACCACTATGCTTTGGCTACCTACTCTTTTACCTCAATCTCAAGTATATTACTATAGCTCGTAAGTGATCTGACGCGATCATTGGACCCAAGCAACGTAATTTTGACCAACAAGACTGTAATTTTTCAAGTGTCCTTTTTTCTGGTCTATTACACGTTAAATTGTAGGTCCCGAGTGCTATTGTCTTAGTGCAAACAGTCGTTAAGCCAAGGCTTTCGGACAGCTTGAACACTCTCGACACCAGAGCTTGACCACTTAGCTCATACGAAGAAGAAGAACATAATATGAACATAAACATAAAAAAATACTTTATTTAAATAAGGATTTTACAATAGTAATAAAGAAGACAGTGGTGGCGACACGGCACACACGACTAAACTAGATTTAAAGAAGCCCCGTCTCTTTTCATCTCAGGTGGCCAGAAAGAGACGGCACGTTCTAAACCACACACAAAACAACTAAAATCACGTCAAATATGAAAAATGTAAGCGATTTGAGAGCGCACCCAATTGTATCAGCTCTAAATATGATGTGTTTGGCGTGATTTTAGATGTTTTGTCTATGGTTTAGATCGTACCATCTCTTTTTGGTCATTTATGACGAAGAGACACAGCTACTTAAAATTTAGTTTAGTCGTGTGTGCCGCTGAATCGCCACCATGGACACCTCGTTTTTAGTGATAACATTTATTACTAAAAACGAATCAAAATATTTGTTTTATAATCTGTACTTTAAAAAAATTCATCATCAAAATTGTCAGCTACCAATACTTCCGACCCGCGCAAGCCTTTGCAGAAATAGTAGAAATTAGTAATAATACGTAGTTTATTTATCTAAAAACACATGTACATTTATAATTAGTTTTACAAAAATCCGTTGTTATTAATTTACACCAAACTTTATCTTATAATTAAGATAAAGATAAAGATAAAGATAAATTTATTTGTAGTAAACTTAGGTGTACGTACATGATGACTTAGTGCTACGTTTTTAAAGAATTATTTTTTGTTGTACGTTGTGGGAAAAACTGCGTCTCGTGCTGGGTCTCCTTGGAGCCTGTTTACCGAGCCGCAGTTGTCCCCGCTCCGTTTGAGTACATACTAAAACACATTTTTAGAATGGACAACACATACCTACAAGATTCACAACACAATAAATTTAAACATTGTAGTTTTACAGAAGACAAGTAAGAGCAAACAAAACAAGGTGTACAATAGAGTAGTTAAGTCTCGCTGATTTTTTTTTGGCCTTATACTTACGAGGTTGCCATTCTTAATAAATATTTTCCCTAAATGATTATGTACATGGTGTGATTAATATAATTATGTGTGATTATAAATAGTAAGAGTCTAGAGCGGGTGAGTGATGTGCTTGATGTGTGTGCGTATTTGTAATTTGTCATTGAATTATGTATGGTATATAAGGGATTGTGCAAAAGTGTGTATTTGTAAGATGTAAAATATTGTATTAATGTATGTGTGGTGATTGATTGTGTAAGTGTGTGGATATGAATTTGTATAATTTGTATGTTTTTGTTTGTCCTTCGTATATTATTTATATAGTTGATCACATTGTATTCACTTTAGCATACATTTTATTTCTGGACTTCCAGTATTTTCTCTGTGTCGTCATAATTTATAGCTAGTAAGTATTTAGTTACCATTTTCTGGCACTCGTATTTTGTAACCTGAGCTATTTCAATTTTTTTACACATTTTATTGTATAATGATGGGCCAAGTTTTTGAGTACTCATGCTACCGAATTTAGTTCTTGACGTTTTACCAGCCAGGATGTGGTCTTTTCGTCTTTTTGATAATGCTGCTTCTCTGTCAATTTTAGATACTAGGACATGCTGATGTGCTACTATAGCTTTAATGAAAAGCTGTCTTACTGGAAGCACTGCACACTCCTTGTACAAGGCTTCAGTACTAAAACGTCTTTTTTTGAAAGTCATCACCTTCAGTAAACCACGTTGCGCAATCTCTAGCGGTTCAAGGTGGGTCTTGGCAGCTGAGCCCCAAATAGGGATACAATATGTAATAATTGATTGTGCGAGTGAAAAATATATTTGTCGTAGCTCGTAGAAAGAGAGTAAGTTTCGTAGCTTTTTGAAGGTTAGTATTAGTTTTCTGACTCTGCCCGATAGTTTTTTGATATATTCTGCCCAAGTAAGATTTTGATCAAGTATTATGCCCAGATATTTTATTGATGTAATAGAGTTGAGGTTTTCACATTTGCAGCTTTCGCTGTTGGTACAGTGGCTTTTATGTATGATTATTTTTAAGTCAGTTTTGGGTTGTGTTGAATTGTTTATTGTAAACGTTACATATTTCGTCTTAGTTACGTTTAGGGTCAATAGATTCTTTCTCAGCCATTCCGATACTCTTTGCAGCCCTCTATTGGATACTTCCTCTACTTCCTTCCAACTCTTTCCTCGAAATAAGATAACTGTGTCATCAGCATATGTTATTATCTTTCCTTGCTTTAGGCTCATTTCACATAGCTGATTAATGTAAATGAGGAATAAAGTTGGACCAAGTATACTCCCCTGTGGTACTCCGTAACTGGTAGACTCCTCGCAGCTAAGCATATTCTCTATACGTACTAATTGGGTTCTTCCAGTGAGATAGCTCTCTAGCCATTTATGTGCTGTACCACGTATTCCCATTGAGTGACACTTCGCTAATAGGATCGGAATAGACACAGTATCAAAAGCCTTTGCTAAATCTAAAAATAATCCCACTACTCGGTTTTTGTTGTCTAGATTTTCTTTTATATGATCCGTCACCTGGATTACTGCCTTTTCTGTAGATCGACCAGGTCTGAAACCATATTGGTTATCAGACAACAAGCCTTTGCTCTCTAGGTAGTTCTTTATCCTATTATTCATCAGTTTCTCTAGTATTTTTGAAAACGCCGGTAGTAAAGATATAGGTCTATAATTAGCAACACTGTTCTCATCTCCATCTTTGTGAATTGGGTATATGACAGACTTTTTGAATGCCTTTGGGAATATTCCGTTATCCAAACTTGCTTGGCATATTTGTGTGAGAGGTTCTAGGATACATGGGAGTATTGATTTTATCAGGCTTCCATTTAATTTGTCCCATCCCGGTGCTGCATTATTCTTGAGACCTCGTACTATATGGAATATTTCGACCTGGTCTACTGGTAAAACACCAAAAGACTCTCGGTTCGCTTCTTTGTTGGATTGTTGGTTTGCCAAGCTTTGTTCAGAGTCTTTCAACTTCATAAGAGTTTCTTTAGCCAAATTTGAACCAACGTTTATGAAATAGTTATTAACAGTGTTAAGTGATTTTTTAGGGGAGGGCTCGATATTGAGTAGGTTCTCTACTGGATTTTCCTTAACTGGAAAATTACAGATTTGTTTTATCGTCTTCCATGTCCCTTTGCTATCTTTAGCGTGTTTCATAAGTTCCATTTTTTCATGATTCTTTTTTAATTTTCTTAGTATTTTACTACAAACATTTCTATAGCTGACGTATTCTTCTTTTAACTTTTTATTTAGAGGGTTGGTTTTGCTCTGATAGTGCATCTTATCAATTGACACTAAACTTTTTCTTTTCAGTTGAAATCGTAAGCATTCCGTTCAAGATCCAGTTTGATGCTGATGTGGACCCCAAGAAGGTCGAGGCCGACTTTAACTTCGCGTCTCCGGAACGTTCCGCCAAGATGGATCTCATGGCGAGGACACACATCAAGAAACCTGAGGACTACAGTGTCAAGCTGCACCTGGCTGCCGACAAACACGAGCTTGAGGTAAGGAAGAAGGAACAAGAAAACATCATTCTCCAAGCAGCCCTAGAAGTTATTACTTAGTAGAATTATTGTGTTGAGTAGTAAAAGAGAAACATGCAGCATCATTAACTGTGTACGTGTCAGAGGCATACATACTAAGCATAGCGGAGCGTTGATTTACAAACCACCAAGGTGGGGAATTTTTTGTCAAACAGCGGTGAAGTGATTCCAGCAAATAATATAAATAATAATAATAAATAATTTATTTGCACCAAAAGGATATACAAAATAGTTACATTATAAATGTAACTGTATATAACTGTTCAAAACTTTACATAATCAAAAGGACAATTTAAATACTAAAAATATACATCTTGATAATAATAACAAATTGTGTTTAAAACTTTAAAAAGTTAGCGTATATATATATTTCAAACTTGGCACCTTAAACCTGAGTAATGAGCCTCGTATAATTAAGCGTTAATACGTACAGTGTAATAATATCCATGTTAACCTGAATAAAAGATTTAACTATACCCAATTTCTAACTCCCAGGTGTTCTCCAAACGTGACATCATTAACGCGGACAAGTCTAACTTCGAGAACTACATCCAAGTGAAGGGAGTCTGCAAATACGAACTCTCCGGTGTCGTGCATCACAAGAACAACGCTAAGGAAGCGCACATCGGCGCCGTGGGACACCTGAAGGTCACTTATGGCAAGACTGAGGATATTAAGTAAGTCATCTAATGGTGACGATTCAGCGGCACACACGACTAAGCTAAATTTAAAGTAACTCTTTCTCTTTTCGTCATAAATGACCAAAAAGAGATGGTACGATCTAAAACATAGACAAAACATCTAAAATCACGTCAAATACGTCAGATTTAGAGCTGATACAATTGGGTGCGCTCTAAGATCGCGCTTACATTTTTCATATTTGACGTGATTTTAGTTGTTTTGTGTGTGGTTCAGAACATGCCGTCTCTTTCTGGCCACCTTCGATGAAAAGAGACGGGGATTCTTTAAATTTAGTTTAGTCGTGTGTGCTGCTGAATCGCCACCACTATTCGTTAGGATATCCAATATTTGTTAGGACATGAGAGTGAAAGAGTGAGTGTAGAGACGACGGCTGATAGAGGAGAGTGGAAGAGGAAAATTTGCTGCCGACCCCACCTAGTGGGATAAGGCAAGGAAGAAGTAGATCCAATATTCGTTTTTAGTAAGTTTGACTTGGCACAGAACAGAGGCAGATGGCAAGATCGGAGAGAGGCTTATACCCAGTAATGAGATAGATGAGGGTGTGAATGATGATGAGTCAAAAGTGTAAGCGTTTGTTATACCGTAGTTCCTGAACCGGTGAACCATGTTTTTAGTTTTCTTTGTTTATAGAATGTGTTTGTTGATAGCGTTATTACAGAATACAGACATTTATTGATATATAAATATTTACAAGTCAAGATAATAATATAAAAATATAATTATATATCACATGCGGTAGTCATATCATTATGAAATTCTCGAAGAAAATAATAGGATTTGCCTACTAAAAATTGTTTTAATTTAGCTTTAAATATAGAGACAGAAGCTGTATTTCTTATACTACTGGGTAGCTTATTATATAGCTTAGGGCCACAAATATAGACCGATTTTTCAGATTTGGCTATCGAGTGGGCAGGTGTGGCGAGCCTGCTCTTCCACCTAGTGCCGTACTCATGGAATGCTCCCTGTGCGGTAAACTCCTCAGGATGAGTCCTCACAAAACATACATACTTGGAGTAATAGGATGAAAATCGATCTAAAATGGCCGGCGTTTTGTAATAACGGAAATGACACATGATATGCACAACAACAATGATAAAAAAAAAATATGTATATATATTTTATTTATATATATATATATGTTTAATAAGATATTTAATATGATCGTCATGGTATCAGGTTCGACGTGGGCGTGGTCCGCAACGTGCAACTGTATTCGTCGCACGCGCAGATCTCCAACAACCAGGCGAAGGTGGTCGACTACTTGTTCAAGGTAATTGATTCTCGTATTAAATACCTATTACTTGTATTTATTAACGATGCAAATACTATTTACTCTTTACTAAAAACTACTACTTTTTTGTAAAGATTGTTGCTCCCGAAGGGATGAACTGATTTTAATTTAGGCTTTTTTTTTGTTTGAGTGGTATATTAGTCGGGCATGATCTAAGCTACGAAAATCAATCCAAGATTTCCACGCAAAATGGCGGTTCACATACTTTTTCACAACTCCTTCAATACGAGTATGAAATGAAAAGTTTGACTAGGTTAATAGGTACCTCCATGATAAATTTCAAATCCACGATGTCTGCAACCAAAAAATGTTCAGTCAAAAATTTTATAATAGTAGTTTATGCAACTGTCATATACTGAACTGGTATTAAGACACGAGAGGGAGTTTATGAAACGAGCGCAGCGAGTGTCATAATAGTAACGAGTGTTTTAATACCCGTGTTATATGCAGTTGCATACACTACTTTATCTTCATTAATGCAATTAATTAAACAACAAGAGCAAAAGCTGACAATAAACAAACGAACATTAAATTAACGCGTACGCGTGAACTTGCCGCCATTAAAAACTAACCAATGAAAGCGTAGCTGCGCGCGCAGGGCCAATCAGGAGCGAGCGCGCGCTGTTCTCCGCGTTTTATTGATGTTGGAATAAGATTTTACGATAGCGATGTGGATATTATAAATCATGTGGAACTGCCAGTGCTAGTAAATAGACAAGACGAAACGAGTACGATTACGTGCTGGTAGTGGCAATGATGATGATTTCTTATATTGAAGATGATTTTTTATAATAATGTTTCTTGTTTTGAACAGTTGACCCGTGGCGCGAACGCTAACGGTGAACTACGTCTGGTGCTGAAGGACACCATCGCCGCTCACGGAACCTTCAAGGTCACTGAGGCTGATGGCAAAGGGGACGGTGTCGTCATTGTGGACTTCAAGAAGGTAAGCCATCCTGGACATTCAAATTAATGATAATTAAACTCGTTGGCGTAATGGTTACCATGCCGGACTGCCAATCAGAAGGTTCCGGGTTCGATTCCCGGCCCGGCAAACATCTTTGTGCTGAACTAAATTTGTTGGCTGTGGGTCTGAGTGTTAAATATCTATGTATATAAAATATATATGTATGTATATGTAGTATATCAGTTGTGTTAGCAACCATAATACGAAATAGAAATGGTTCAGTATGGGGTTAACCAGCCGTATGTGAAATGAGTAAAAAAAAAGTCATTGCCAGAATGATGATGTTTTTACGAGCTTGTCGTTGTAAATCTAGCAATAAATTATCAAGATAATAAAAACTTATAAGTTAAAGGTAATGAAATTAACAGAATGTAATGTATTGTATTTAATTGTCTTGGATAAGCGAACTGGAGTAAATCTGTAATGCTTATGTAAGGGTACAAAATGAATAAATAAATAAAAATCATCAATGAGAAAACACCAAAAATTAGTCAACCCCAAAAGCCTCTAATTGTCGGCCCACGCACATATTGTTGACTCTCAGAAAGTCTGCCTAAAGACCGGATCACTATAGACCTATGATGTGTACACACAAATTATAATAATAATAATAATTGTTTTGGGTGACATAATCCAAAGCCAACTAATAAGACCATAAAAAAATAAGACGACCATGTTGTTTTTTTTTATCTTTCAATATATCATTTAAGTAACTCATTAAAAATATTAACTTTTCCAGTCGCAACGTAAAGTGAAAGCGGACGTGAAGTTCGTCCACAAGGATCCAGTCTTCAACGCAGAGTTCGACATCTTCCTCAACCACGAGAAGGATCCCCAAGACAAGATCTGCTTCACTACCGCCAACACGGTTGACAAGGCGATTGTTGACTCCAAGTTAGTATTTTTTTTAAGTAACAAAGACTCATACATGTTAGAGAAAAAAAAATATACCTATATAATGTTGTTGTTTTTACCTATATAATGTTTAACGACTTCGTTGGCGTAAAGGTTACCATGCCGGTCTGCTAATCAGAAGGTTCCGGGTTCGATTCCCGGCCCGGTCAACATCTTTGCGCTTAACTAAATTTGTTGGCTGTGGGTCTGGGTGTTAAATATGTATTTATATTTATAATATGTATGTATGTATTTGTAGTATATCAGCTATGTTAGCAACCATAATACGAGCTAGAAATGGTTCAGTATGGGGCTAACCAGCCGTGTGTGAATGTGTCCTTATATTTATTAAAAAAAAAAATGTCAAACTATACAATTCAAAGAAAAATTAGAATTAAACATTACAATTTACAAATTAAATAATAATTAAACATAATATCACATTAATTTACAAAAAAAAATATTACCATCATCATCTTCGTATATGAGCTAAGTGGCCAAGCTCTGGTGTCGAGAGTTTTCAAGCCGTCCGAAGGCGTCTGACTTGTCTTAACGACTGCTCTAACAGCGGGACCTATAATTAACGTGTCATCCGACCAACGGTAGCGCCCAGGTGAAAATGCCACTTTTTTTACTATTTTTATAATTTAAGAGTAATAATATTTAATTTATGTAATTGGATTAATTAAATTCAATAAATAAATAAATTTAAAACGACATTCTTGAAATTCAGATTCAACGACATTTAATGTCAAGAAACTGTTACTAATAATTACGAAACTGTTACTAATAATTACGAAACTGTTACTATATTTATCTATCTTCCCAGGAACAAGCTGGAGTACGGCGGCAAGACGTCCGAAGTGAACATCCGTAAAGAAGGCCTCGACTCTGATGGCAAAATTCAATCCGCAGTCGAGATTGTGCTGCCGACAGGACGGTGCCTCGACTTAAAGACCGAGCGCGTTTTCAAAAGACAAGATGGGGTAAGTGTTACAAGATTTACTAGTGGTAACCCCCTTGCAGGGTCCGTTCGGTAAGAATAATATCACAACTAGTTGACCCGGCAAACGTTGTTTTGCCTCACTTAGGGGTATGAAAAATAGATCGTGTAGCTTATATAACACGTTCTTAGATTTACCATAGCAGCGCCATCTATTGATTACTTACTCAATCCAGTCGAAAGGTATCGACATCTGTTAGAATCATTTGGAGTTAACAGATAATTTTGACTGTCAAATAATAACAGACAATAATTAGCAATAAATTAAAATTGCGACTATAATTTGAAATTTAAACTATCCTATCTCTCAAGTTAGATCGAACTGCACATGGTGTGCGAATTTTATTATAATCGGTTAAGTGGATTAGGAGTCCATTGAGGACAAACATTGTGACATTAACATTAACAATAAGGCACTAATCTAATAACATTTTATCAAAATTTCGCCAAATAAAAAATATCTGAATGTGCAAATGTGTCCCACAGGCCATCAACGGTCACGCTGAAGTTTTCATCTCGGACGCGGCAACTCGCGGCGGCGAAGCTTCTACCATCTCCTTCAAGACCAAACTTGTCAATACTAACATTGAAAAGGACACCATCGACCAGGAGGGTCAATTTGACCTCAAGCTGAAAGACGGCAAGAACCTGCAGAGCGTCTTTTCTTTGAAGAATGTTCCTCAAGGAAACAAATTCAAATTCGATTTCAATGTAAGTGTTGCTTTTTTTTTTATTTGTTATACTTACAAGGGCCCGTGAACACACGTGAGTAGCTCACCACCAGTGTAACAAGACACCCCCCCCCCCCGTGGGCCCCGCATTGTCGAGGCGGGGGGGCTCAGTAACCGTGGCCTGGTCACCCACGGTGAAGCGAAGAGGGTCCCTGAGGCGGGCCATTCCCTAGACTTGTCCTCCCCCATGCAAGTTCTAGATGGAGTGGCACCAGTAGGTTGCGGGACATCGCTCCGGGGGGGTTTCGCAACTGAGGCGGGTTGCGTGTGGTTTTGGAGACACCCACCGCAGCCGAAGGTGGGGGGCCGCGGCAGTACATTGTTTAAAAATACAAGCAATAGTGAAATAAGGCAAGAGTGTGAAGGATCATGCTAGATTGGTGGTGCATCCTCGGTCTTAGCAAAATAAATAAATAGCGCGTGAAGAAAATGAAGCAAGAAATTTCATTTATCATAAGTAAGAAGATGTTAGATACATTGTTTGAGCGTAAGTATTAAGACATGTGTACAGCATTTGAAAGGCTTCATATACTATACTCTAAAATACGAGTTTTGTTTCAACCATTAAATAAATAATCTAAGTAGCATCACGGAATAATAACTTGTACTTCGTACAGAAGCTTCACTACGCAATGGTTTTCAAAGAAATATGAACTCAATCTGATAAACAATATGATTTAATTTAGCTCGCGGTCCAGTCGAGGACGTGATGATTTTTGTACCTACCAATTTCTTTTCAATGGAATATGGGCCTTAATTCACTATGCTAAGGTTCATAATACGTTGTACATGGTTATACGTAGTACTAGTTATTATTCTGTGGTATTGAAAGAGCCACATAGATTGGCCCTTTGCGCAGTGGCCGCCGAACGTAGGTATGTTTTTAACACCTACACGCGGAGTGACACAGGCCTGGTAGCATTTAAAAACACACCCGCGGTTTGCATGCGGCCCGCGCATAGGCAACATCTAGTTTGTTTCCAGTATGTGAAAAAATATCTTTGCTTTCCAGGCTCAAGTGAGTGGCAACCTGATCCCCAGTCCCGGCTCACTGACCGCGGGCGTCGTGTACCTGGACTCGCTCACCGCTTCAGACGACACCTACTTCCTCAAGGGCAAATACGGCTCCGACATCGGCGTCGACGCTAAGGGCGTCTTCGTTGTCAAGTTCGACGAGGGCGAAGAGAACAAGTTAGTATTCGTTTAATTTAGTCGTTGACGACCTCGTTGGTGTAAAAGTTACCATGCCAGACTGCCAATCAGAAGGTTCCGGGTTCGATTCCTGGCACGGCCAACATCTTTGTGCTTAATAAAATTTGTGTGCTGTGAGTCTTAGTGTTTATCATATATATATCTATATAAAATATGTATGTGTGTATATCAGTTGTGTTAGGTACCATAACACAAACTAGAAATGGTTCAGTATGGAGATAACCAGCTGTGTGTGAAATATGTCATATATATTTATTTATTTATAATTATTTTTTATGCTAATCTCCTGTGGCATAAAACTTATCATGGGGTTGTTTCCAAATCGACCGTTGACGTACTTTTATAAATATGTCACAAAAATAACAACATCGGCATGTCGTCAATAGAATACGTATGCCACTAACCCATAAGTCGCTTTTTTTTTAAATTAAAAAAAATATGCATGTAATACAACAGTTACATATTAAAAAATGTTAAAAATGTGTATCTCCTTTGATTTACACTTGCAGCTTTCTTTTTTTAGCCTTTTAATTATTTCGTTATAAGAAGCTATTTTCTTTTTATCAGCATGTTTTAATTCTCCAGATAAATAATTCTCTTTGCTTGTTTTTCTTGAACTACAATGCATTACTACAATACTACAATATCCCCATGTAGTTACCAGGAAGACCGCATGTGAAAGACCAAAAGCTTGGAGGAAAGACCAAAGCACCAGGAGAGACCTTGAAAAATTTAAAGTATGATATATATATTTTTTTGTTATATTTTCAGATACGTGGACGACTTCTCGATGACCGTTCAGCTTCCTTTCGAGAAGGCACATGATATCAAATACGTTAGCACCATCGTTTACCACACGCCCGCTTCCAAGGAACAAGCTGAGGTCAGTTTCATAATATTGAAAATTCAAAAATATGATATAACTAGCTGACCCGGCAAACGTTGTTTTGCCTCACTTAGGGGTATAAAAAATAGACAGTGTAGCTTATATGACACGTTCGTAGATTTACCATAGCAGCGCCATCTATTGATTACTTACTCAACCCAGTCGAAAGGTATCGACATCTGTTAGAATCATTTGGAGTTAACAGATAATTGTGACTGTCAAATAATAACAGACAATAATTAGCAATAAATTTAAATTGCGACTATAATTTGAGATTTAAACTCAAGTTGGATCGAACTGCACATGGTGTGCGAATTTTATTATAATCGGTTAAGTGTTTTAGGAGTCCATTGAGAACAAACATTGTGACACGAGATTTATATAGATTAAGATTATAAAATTCAATAATATTTCTTTTACATTGGTCAAATAACAAAAGCAAAAGGCTGGCATTCAAAGCGCCATTTTCAACTGGGCACTGTCGTGGGTCGGATGACACGTTATATTATAGGTCCCGGCTCTTAATCTCAACACTAGAAAGACTCTTGAAAACTCACAACCTCAGGCACTCAGCTCATACAAAGTAGAAAATTGATCAAATTTGATTATCAAATGTTATGTCATGAAACATTTATATTTATGATCAATGTGTACTTCTTTTGGTGTCTTTTTCACCCTAATGCCCTTGTTAATGTTAAATTTAAATTCATTTGCATGATCGATCGAACAATCGAGGGTAAAGTAGAACAAATTGATGTGTTTCTAACCCAATTACATAGAAAACAGACGCCTGACCTTTATCTTTTGCTCTACCAAAAATTTCTATCAAGTTTCTAATAATCTGTTGTAAAAGAAGTACCACAACAATTGACGCAATGACAGTAGAACTGGTATGCCAGTGACCCAAGTATAACATCATAGCATAAACAGCCCACTATACGTTCCAACTGCTGGGAATCGGGGCCTATATCTCTCTCCTCTCACGAGGAGAGAGATATAGGCCATAATCCACCACTCTGGCCAAGTGCGGGTTGGCGGATGACACAAGTCTTCGGATAAAGTGACCCAAGACAGGCCTGTGTCACTCCGCGTGTAGGTGTTAAAAACATACCTACGGGCGGCGGCCACTCCGGAGTGGCCAATCTAGTAGGCTGCCACAAGCGAACGAAAACACACGCGTGCGCGCTAGGTATATGTTCGACCACGTTCAACTTAATTATTTGCGAAGTACTAGTTATTATTCTGTGTTATTTGATTGATTCATTATATAATTGCCAGATGGACACAAAACGAAAAAAAGCAAAAAAATACTGTGCAGTATTTAATTGTTTAAATACGGATCGTGATCGAAATTAAACTTTTTTTTTGTTACCTAAAGACGCTGACAGGTAAGGGTGAAATCTATTTTGACTGTATTACATAATGTTCCTATATGAAATGAAATTAATTCAAACTACAAACCGTTTCTCCCCGTACTATTCCAATATCCAAAAAGTACAATAAAAAAGATAGTTGCATTTCATTTGTCGTAGATACATTTACGAAATTAGACTAAGAGCCCAACGCAAAATATTTTCGGTGATACTATAGATGATACCTATGGAATTCTATTCGCGCTAGATGGCATATGAATTAGTTTCTCGAAGTAAGCAACCATAGTCCGTGGCTCTTTCAATACCACAGAATAATAACTAGTACTACGTATAACCATGTACAATGTATTATGAACCGTAGCATAGTGAATTAAGGCCCATATTCCTTTGAAAAGAAATTGGTAGGTAGAAAACTAATCACGTGATCGACTGGACCGCGAGCTAAATTAAATCATATTGTTTATCAGATTGAGTTCATATTTCTTTGAAAACCATTGCGAAGTGAAGCTTCTGTACGAAGTACAAGTTATTATTCTGTGCCCAAGACCGTGCTAAATATTTAAAATAAGATGGCTTGGGTAGGGTGGTAGGGGGAAATGCATAATACGCCTCCTGCGGGTTGTCAGTACAGGTCAAAATCAAAATCAAATTATTTATTAGCCTTACGGCATCACGCCGTACTGGGCAAGTCAATTTACAATTTACTTAATTCCTAAAATGTATATGCCTATATTACGAGTATACTCTTAACATTATTACATAAATCTATATCTATATCTATATTTTTCTTCCACCTGGAATCGTTAGAAAGCTTTATAACTACATAAAATAAGACTGCTACAAGAATGAAGATTCTGTTATTGACTGTGACATGAATTCATTGAGAGAATAAAAAGGGTTCTTTTCGAAATAGAACCCTTTTTATCTAATCATAGAAAAAGAATCTGTTCTAAAGGTTTCCACTTTCCTCCCCAGTACACCTTCGTCCAGTCAGTCCAGTTGAACGGTGAAGTGTACAAGGTGGACGCTAATGGCAAGATCTCCCCCCACCAAGGCTCGGGAACCGTCAAGCTGCTGGTACCACACGTGGACCCGGTGGTACTCGATGCTGACTACAAAAACTCTAAGACCAGTAAGTAGACCTTGAGTAGACCATTCGGAAAAAAGCTCTTTATTAGTAGACCAGGTGACAATTATAAGTTTAATTTAAGACGACCTCGATGGCGTAAAGGTTACCATGCCGGACTGCTAATCAGAAGGTTCCGGGTTCGATTCCCGGCCCAGTCAACATCTTTGTGCTTAACTAAATTTGTTCGCTGTGGGCCTGGGTGTTATATATGTATTTATATATAATATGTATGTATATGTAGTATATCAGTTGTGTTAGCAACCATAATACGAGCTAGAAATGGTTCAGTATGGGGCTAACCAACCGTGTGTGAATGTGTCCTAATATTTATTTATTTATTTATCTAACTAGTCTTTTGTGACTTGCCTTCAATGTATGTTATTTATTACCAATAAAGTTCTGTAAAGTCAAAGTCAAATTAATTTATTGCATCATTATGGTATATGTAAGGTCTTAAAAGTTATTTATTTGGTAACACATAATGTTTAATTAAAGTTTAATTTATCTAACTAGTCTTTTGTGACTTACCTTCAAAGAATGTTATTTATTACCAATAAAGTTCTGTAAAGTCAAAGTCAAATTAATTTATTGCATCATTATGGTATACGTAAGGTCTTAAAAGTTATTTATTTGGTAACACATAATGTTTAATTAAAGTTTAATTTATCTAACTAGTCTTTTGTGACTTGCCTTCAACGTATGTTATTCATTACCAATAAAGTTCTGTAAAGTCAAAGTCAAATTAATTTATTGCATCATTATGGTATACGTAAGGTCTTAAAAGTTATTTATTTGGTAACACATAATGTTTAATTAAAGTTTAATTTATCTAACTAGTCTTTTGTGACTTGCCTTCAACATATGTTATTCATTACCAATAAAGTTCTGTAAAGTCAAAGTCAAACTAATTTATTGCATCATTATGGTATACGTAAGGTCTTAAAAGTTATTTATTTGGTAACACATAATGTTTAATTAAAGTTTAATTTATCTAACTAGTATTTTGTGACTTGCCTTCAACGTATGTTATTTATTACCAATAAAGTTCCGTCAAGTCAAAGTCAAATTAATTTACTGCATCATTATGGTATATGTAAGGTCTTAAAAGTTATTTATTTTGTATCACATAACAGACCCTTCTCGGGTATCGCAAAAACTTGTTATAGTGTAGTTCAGGTTGATTGTCATTACAATTGTTCTAGTTTCTTTTTAATCTGACCTACAAAAATTTGCAGATATATTTATGCATTTTTGAAAACGCCTTATTATTATAACGTAAAGTTAATGACTCAAAAACTTTCTATATTTTCGCTTTAAAAATCCAAGTAGAATTCAATTCTAAGAAAGTAAATTGATTTCGAGTCATTCCAGAAAGTTTTTTGATGCGTTGGCACGTTACAATTACTACTTTGACGACCTTGTTGGCGTAAAGGCTACCATGCCGGTCTGCTAATCAGAAGGTTCCGGGTTCGATTCTCGGCCCGGTCAACATCTTTGTGCTTAACTAGATTTGTTGGCTGTGGGTCTGGGTGTTAAATATGTATTTATATATAATATGTATGTATGTATATGTAGTATATCAGTTGTGTTAGTAACCATAATACGAGCTAGAAATGGTTCAGTATGGGGCTAACCGTGTGTGAGTATGTCCCAATATTTAATATTTCTAATATTAATACAAACATTAGATATTTTGTTTTTTTTTTAGCAAAAATACTTTAGCATAATGCCCTAGTCTACAAAGTCTGTCAAGGAATTTATAAATGACAAATCACATAATTAATAATTGACATATGTATATTAAATAATTATTGTACTTTATTTTTTACTTGTTAATGTATATTTATTAATAAATTATCTGTCTCTGTATCTGAAGGCTTTTACTTTTGTGTATCTTGGATTCTTCTCTGATGTCTTCAATAATTTCTTGGCAAGTGCTGAATTTGTGTTTATATTTTTTATTATTAACCTGTCTGTTCTCTTCACAGACGATCGTCTGAACAACTTCGTGGAACTGAAAGCCAAGTACGGCAAGGGCAAGACGACCGCCTTCTCCGTGGACTCCTCCACCTCGTCCAACGGCCAGGACCTGGTCTTCAAGGCTAGCTCGCCGCAGCTCGAGAAACTGAAGAAACTTGAAATCGCTGTGCACTCTAAGGTATGAAATAAAGAATAATAGTAGTTAAAAAAAAACTAAAAAACACGCTTATCTGGCCGTTTTAAGTGGGTCAAAATCGCGCCCAAAGAAGTCGGTTACAAACAAACATACAAAAAATGTAATAATTTTATCTAATTAGTGTATTGTCATCGGTCCTCAATAAATCTACAAAGTTTCAACGAAATCTGGCCGTTTAAAGTGGGTCAAAATCGCGCCCAAAGAAGTCGGTTACAAACATACAGGTGAAGCTAATATAAAGCGTGTAAAAATTACAAAAAAAATGAAATTTTTAACTAAATAATGTTAAAAACAAAAACGTTTGCTTTTTGTTTTTAACATTTTTTTAGTTGCCACATTCATAGCGCTGTATCTGAGGTACACATAAAACATAAACAAACACCCAATATCTAGACAGACATTCCACTGATTGATTTTCAAACTTCTTTATTAACATAAACAATAATACATAGTATGTTCATACAGCGTTATTATGACTAATGTAACATTTAATCTTATGATGTAGTGTTTTGCAGGCTAATATCACTTATTTTTACTTATGACTAACTAGTTTATATTTATAGTTTATTTATTAACTTGCAACACATGTATGACATAAGGCTATGTTACATGTACCCTGTTGTAAAAGGGCGTAGCAAGAGGCACTGGCTAGCTTTCCTCCAAGGCAAACTAGACAGACTATTGTAGGTTAAGTTTTAGTTCTCATTTAATCTATAATTATATATAGTTAATTTTAATTTATAACAAATTATAACGGCACTCGCGGCCTAATATAACTATATATAACGGTACTCGCGGCATTTGACGTTGACGTAGACACTACAACCGTTGGAAATCTGTATCAGCGCGGGAATTGAACCCAAGGCGTCACGTTATGCTAATTACTAGGCTACCTAGACAGTCCAATATTTCACTACTACGAAACTGTACGATATGCTATACAAACCTACTATTGATAACGATGCCATTAAGAATCGATTGTTCTTTCTTTCTCTTTCAAACTTTGAGGCACTTATTTTTTCAACATACCAAACTCATAAACGTCTCAAATAATTAACATTATATGAAAAGAACTAAAATTAATTGTCGCTGTGATCAAAAATTGGCTGAAAATGCAGTCATGTCATGTCAATCAGACGACCTCGTTGGCGTAACGGTTACCATGCCGGACTACCAATCAGAAGGTTCCGGGTTCGATTCCCGGCACGGACAACATCTTTGTGCTTAACTAAATTTGTTGGCTGTCGGTCTGGGTGTTAAATATGTATCTATATAAAATATGTATGTATGTTTTTTTTTTTACATTAAATGGGCTTGCGCTTGATCACAATTCACCTGATGGCAGCGACATTATGATCTAAGGTGGAACGCGCTTACCCAGAAAAAACCGGTTTACTCTTGCTTTGAAAACCGCCAGATTGTAGCTCTCAGGGAACAGGGAACAGAACTAGAACTACGTATATGTAGTATATCAATTGTGTT
Organism: Mellilla xanthometata; assembly: GCA_035578125.1. Lineage (NCBI taxonomy): Eukaryota > Metazoa > Arthropoda > Insecta > Lepidoptera > Geometridae > Mellilla > Mellilla xanthometata. Next base: position 10,217,174 of record JAPUBQ010000023.1, on the reverse strand, counting down.
AGCAACCATAATACGAGCTAGAAATGGTTCCATTTCTTGGTTCGATACTTTGAAGACCAGCGTTTGCTCCCGCACCACGTATAACCTGGTCCCTGTGTTCCAGAACCCCGCCCCGGAGACATACATGAGCTCCGTGATAGTGGATGCCGACGGCCGCGTGTACCGCTCCGACCTGAACGTGGCTCTGTCCAAGGCGCACCCCGTGCTGGACTTCCAGTACATGAGCCCCAACCACCCGCCCACCAAGTGAGTAACAAACGACATAAACTACTTGATATGATGAAATTTTTCTTCTCTTTTTGACGTGACAACGTCTTAAATTAGGTTGCGGCTGGGAGTCACTTATGAAAAAGTGTAACGCCCGGTAACGTTACGATGAGTCACCGAACGAGAGAGAGGCCCGCCGAATGCCTTGCGTCTCTCTCCCACTCAACTATGATCGGTCAGACGTTGTCACGTAAAATCTTCGCCCGTAAAACCGACTTTACAGGCAACCATTTTTTTTTTACACTACGCATCAGAAAGAAGAAAGAAAGAAAAATGTTTTATTATGCACAAGAAATAATTACATAATATAGAAAATCAAATTATCTTTGTGCACAAAAGGCGCAAGTTCAGCATAATGCTGAGAATACCTCGTAGGTACTTCAGCGCTGGTTTTTTACCTGCGCCTTAGCTAACTATCTAGGCACAGTATATGGCCAGTGAATTAACAGTAGCAGCAACTTTAGCACACATTTTCACAACATTGAAAATACACTATAATAATATACATATAATACATAATATACCAAAACAACAGATAGGTACACAAAACTAGCATTCATACAAAGTGCATATTATGTACGAAAAAATAAACTGCTATAAAAACAATTAGCAACTAAAAGATTATACAAATTTAAACCTTGAATTACAGAACAAAAAGTACAAATAGTCAATGTATAACGTGAGGAAATGCATTTACGCATACCCACCACACCCGGGGAGGTGGGTGGAGTATGTCGGGCTCGATGCCAGAAGGGCATCACTCAAGCTCATTGACAGGAATTATAAATTTATTAATAAACGGTTGCGTATCTGTGGCACAGCTATAGTATTTAATGTTAAGAAAGAATCATAGATGGCATTTCAACCTAGTTTTATCCATTTTGATGCGCTATTTTATTGATAGAGTGATTTAAAAGTGCCATATTTTTCTGAGAGTTCACTGAGAGTGAGCGATTACTGCTTCATTTTATTACTTAATTCTTTCAGTATGATGGGTTTAGTTTTCTAAACAAAACTCTCTTTACAGTCTCTCTTTATAAATATCATAGCGTTTCATTCTCCAAAGTTCATAATTTTAACAAATAGTATTCAACTACTGTTCGTGAGTAAACATGGCTGGTTTTGTTTTCATTATATTACCTATCTAGCAGTATTTTTTTTTTCGTAATCACTACTATAATTTTCTTTCAACGAACGTTTTTACCGGGACAGGTCATGCGATTTTTTTTGTACAGCTATCGAGCGATAGCGCCGAACAGTTAACGCGCGTTATAGTCTGCTAGCGCGGACAGTCAAGTCGTTTATTTAAATCCAAGGTTATGCTTTAATGTCATGGTTTAATTTTGCAGAATCTACGTAAAGGGTACTTCCCTAAGCTCCACCCAGGGCAAGCTCGAAGCCAAGATCGACAACTGCCGCGGTGTTTCCCTCGAGCTGTCCTCGGAAGCCAACGTACAGAAGGACAACGTTGACCTGAAGGTTGAGGCTAACTCTCAGGAGTTGGGTCTGAAGAACTTCCTCGGTCAGATCGTCAGCAAGGACGCTGGAGGCAGCAAGCGGTTGGAGTTCCACTCCACCAACGATGGCAAGAATGTGCTAAGTGGAAGGTAAGTTCTGATTATTGAGTACATTCATACATTTCATGTTCCATTCATTCATTCCATTCTTCATCCAACTTCATGTTTACATTAACAGTACGTTGAGTTTTTTTTTAATACGTATAATACAAGATTTACAGGTCATTTACTGGTTTGTAAACCTTAATCTTTCAATTAAATAGATGAATAGGTGGAGTTAATAGATCAAAGTAATGCAATAGTGCAAGTGTGTGAAAAGAAAAGACATAGACAAGTTTTAGCCACACCGGCTCCCGGTATGTCAACAGTTGCGACAAAAATGTGTTTATACCGGGAGCCGGTGTTTCATCATACATGTTGATAATACCTTTCTTTTAACAGTCTCAATAGATTATCAGGAAATTATTTTAGTTCGTGGGGTCTAGTTAATTACTATACAACGGTAATTAGTTTGAGGTTCTAATTTGTTATCAATAATACATCATTTTTTTCAATCTACTAACAATTTGCTTTCGTCCACAGCACGTCGTTCATCAGCAAGCAGGAACCCACCAAGACCATCATCGAAGGCTCCGGATCTGTTAAGATTAAGGACGAGCAGAAGTCTGCCAACTTCAAGTACATCCGCACTTTGCTTAGCGACAACAACGAGAAGGGAGTCGAGGTATGTTCATTGAGGTTTTATTATCAACGTATAGATGATCTTCTTCTTCTTCTTCTTTGAAGATCTAGCAGTGTGAAATGATTGTGAGAGGTAGCGGAACTAGAAATCGACATAGATAGAAGTGGATGAATTGTGTGAAAGAGGATTTGAAAAAGAAAGGAGTGAATGTAGACATGACGATAGATAAAAAAACGTGGAAGCACAAAACAAGACGTGCCAATCCCACCTAGTGGGAAAATGCGCAGTCAAAAAAGAAGAATAGGATTAGAACTGTTATGACAAATAGACAATGCGGTTAAGTTTAAGACAAATTGACCGCAAAGTTATAAGCTGCGTCTTGTTTTTGTAATGTCTGCAGTGGTCTGGTCTGTTTTAACATGAAATATGGCTTTATTTCATTATCATTAGTCACAATTAAAACTACATTTCCAATGGCTAAATCCGGCGCAAGTTCGGCTAAGTAAGCTGATCTGACGTGATTAAAGGTGTAAAGCAATTGTTTCTTTTATCTACAAGGACCAAGTGAGAGTCAGTATTGTGCGGAGAATTAGAGGCAGTCTTTGTTGTCTTTGTGACCATTCTAATTCTAATTTGAAGTGGGGGGTGATGAGACCTGCACTGACATCCCGCTAGGGGCGTATTGTGCATTCCCCCCTTACCAGCCTACCCAAGCCAACCGAGCTCCTTGAAATAACGGAGCACAGCCCTGGCTCGCTGGCATATCTGTTCCACCACTGTTGCGTCAGATGGTCTGTTTGTCTGAGGATTAGCAATGGAAGGCGAACTTTCATCTTGAGCTGCTATCATCAGGCCGTACTCCTTCTGGTTTGTTTGGTGGCCTCACAGTGCAGTAGCACGTGTTCTACCGTTTCATTTTCCTCCAGACAGCCCCGATATAGAGGGCTGTACGTCGCCCCGTTTGTGACCATGCAAAATGGTTCATTTAAAACATTTGATATTTGACATGGGGAGTGATTTGTATATTCTAAATGAAGCCGGTTGTTCCCTCAGACATTCTTCAACGTGGCGTTTGGCGAACGCAGCTACGTGGCGGAGTCTCGCGTCACGAACCTCGAGTACAAGAACTCGCACGTCTACTGCGAGGAGAAGAAGCAGTGCGCACACGCAGAGATACAGTCCAAGATTGACATCTCTAGTAAGTGCTACACCAATCCTACGCTAATACATTGCCTGATCCAATTTTTCGAATTTTGGCTTCCTTAATTTTTTAGACGAGTTTCCTTCCAACGCCGCCTGCAGAATTGTTTCTTTGTTTTTCCAAATGGTGGCAACAGTAGATTGACTTAGTTTAAAACGTCTTTTGTTACCTGATAAGATAACATAAACAATAATACCGATAATAAATATGTATTTACTGTTAAAATATGAACACATTTCTTCGTAATAGAGAATGGCTGTATCGTTATAAAGAGTGTATCAATGTATGGGTTTTAACGCAAACCAACCAAGTTGTGTACACTTCTACTTTATAGGGAGTTTATCGTTATAAAGAATAACGTTATAAAGAGTTTACACTGTACTATAAATACAAAAGTGTGAATGTTTGTAACTTCTTCACGGTGAAATAGCTGATGGTATTTCGATTATTTTTTTTGTTTAGACCCTGGATTAACAGTTACTCTACTTTTTATTCCGGATTAATCCATGTAACGCCCAACTAGTAGATAGATAAAAAGAAAAACTTTATCGTAACTTAATAAAATAATCACTTAAAATTTTAAAGCTTTGCTGAAGCTATTTCTTCCAAGCATCCAATTTTGTGGCCTATAATAAAAAAATGTGACAGAAGAAGAAAAGTGGGATCTGAGTTTTTTTACACCTAATAGGTTTTTAGTTTTCTACGATTCGCCTGTTAGTAAACAATATTGTGATCTAAGCTGGAATGCACTATCCCAAAAGCTGATTTCTTCTGATCAGTGCGCTCCACGTTTCCACCCATCTCTTTAACTTTCAATTAATTTTGTTTCTGGTCATAAATTTCTTATGTCTTAAAATGAATATATTTCCACCTATTAAGTTTTAATTGTATATGAAAATTAAACGGAAGAAACAATTTTGTGATCATAAATCCATTTTACTTGGTGGTCGGGCCGGTTTCCTTTGTCAGGTCTTCTTCAGGGACCCCATTTTGTGTTCTTAAAAAAAAAATAAGAATAAAAAATTCAAAAAATAAATCCATTAGTCTGTCAGTGCCTAACAAGGCTAACCTTCAATATCCTCCCAACAGAACCTGGAGTGATCGCCAACATCGTGAACGCTGGCTTCGACCTTCGCAAGCTCGGAGTAGCCCCTGAGCTGGGCCTCATCATCCGCGACGAGGTGTCCTCCACCGGCTTCCCGCAGTACACCCTGGACTTGCACGCCAACAAGGACGACAGGAAGTACCACCTCCATGTCTACAACACGCCTGTTTACGGACGTGAGTATTTTAAACATATATTTTTTTTTATGATAGATAGGCAAGCGCTTAATCGAAACTCACCTGATGTTAAGTGTTGTTGCGATCTAGGGTGGAGCGCGCTTGCCTAGAAGAAACCGATTCACTCTCGCCTTAAAGACAGTGAGGTTATAGTTCAGAGGGAACAGGGATTTCGGCAATGAGTAAATAAATAAAATAAAATAAAAAAGCTTTTATAAGTAGAAAAAAAAGCCTTTGAAAATAAAGATAAATATGTAATTTATTGGCCTTACAACATCTCGTCGCATTTGGCAAGTCATTCATTACATTCAGATTTACATAATAAAAAAAAATAATAAATTAAATCTTACTTACTAGAATAACAAGCCAAATTTAAAATTATTATTATTCCCGAAAAACAATAGATCTCCTACACTTCACTAACAAATCACCAATTTTCTCCACAGACGCCAAATCCGGTATCAAAGTGCAGCTGCCACAGCGCGTGATTCTTCTCGAAGAATCCATCTCCTACCCCACGGACAAGCCCCTTCCCTTCCCCATCCAGGGAGAGCTGGTGTTCGACCTGAACAGGAACAAGCCAGGACACAAGGCCGCTGCCAGGTTCCTGGTAGACCTGGACGTGGAAAGTGATACCAAGCAGAGCGCTATCGCTGAGTTTGGATTCAGCCATCCTAAGATTGATAAGGTAAATCCTATTTATATCCTCATACTTTATGCTGACAATAATGGGTCTTATAAATCTCCTTGTTGTTCCATACCTAAAAGGTAAAAACGAGACCCTATTACTAAGACTCCGCTGTCTGTCTGTCTGTCTCCAGGCTGTATCTCAGAAACTGTAATAGCTAGAAAGCTGAAACTTTCACAAGATATGTATTTCCCGTGCCGCTACAACAACAACTACATACTAAAAATAAAAAAATAAAAATATTAAGTAGGGTCCCCGTACAACACACGTGGTTTTTTCGTATTATTTTGCTATATGTCAATAATGGTAGCTGCTAGGCATTTAAAATTTTCACAAAATATATTTATTTATTTATTAGGCACTCAGACAGATTACAAACATTCATTTTAACATAACTAAACTAAAAGGAACAAAAACAAGTCTGCAATCCAAAAAAAGAGTACACAGCATGCTAGTGTAAACTTAATGATAAGGAAGGTTCATATATACATAAAAAAGGGGAAATCTTAAGTACTAAAACAATTTAACCTATAACTTATATTATTTCTAAATTGACTGAGACTGTTACTAAATACATCCAGTTCAGTAATGCGAGTCTTACATTGGTTGTTATCTGAAGCGTCACAACATTTGAGTACCAGCTCGTTATATGAGCGACACATGCGCTGTATAGGACTATTACTGGAAACGTTGTTTTTATACAGTTTATTAGTGTGAAACAGTTTAGATTTTTGCTTTTTGCTTCTGAGCCGAGGGCTGAAATTAAAGCTTATAGAACTAAGCAGACTCGGGCAGTCCACGTTTGAGTGAATAACCTTATGAAGATATAGCGTATAAATGTATATTATCTATTAAATAAAATCTAAAAAAAAATTAACATTTAAGGGGGGCTCCCATTCAAAAATGGTACGGAACCCATCATGCTCGAGCCCACCTCGCTTTTGGCCAATTATATATCCTTGATATTACTACATATAACGTGACAAATTGTGATTAATACATTACCGAATTGTCAATAGTACAACTCTTACGCTACATTCAGAACTGGTTGCAATCATTGTCATACAATATAACTGAAGACTTATTAAAGTTTATAAGATATTAACATAACTATTAAAGTTAGTATAATTTATGTTGTCATGTTTAAAGTATAATTATTATTACTGGTAACTGTAGAAGGTTATGCTTCGATAGCGACCAAGTGATACTCAATTGCGTAATGTTATTTTGGTATACCTATTACTTATTATTATTATTATTTTGGTATACCTATTACCAATAGACCAATATATTATTATAACTGCTTAGAAAATAAATACAAAAAACAGGACTGTTCACTTATCAAGTCTGCAGATAGGGTTGGGCAACAATAATAATTGGTTGGTAATAGGCAATATACCAATACATTTTCCAAAATAAATGCATTTTCATGAAATGTAGTAAAATCATTTCGCAACATAAAAAATGTACGTGTAGGTTGGTATGAGACATTTGATTTTTATTTGATGCCATCAATTCAGTCTTTGTTTTATCAAGACAAATAGGGTTCAGCTGATTGGGTATCTTCTTTATCAGATATTTTTATTTATACGTTTACTAGCTGACCTGGCAAACGTTGTTTTGCCTTAATAAAAAAAAATCTAAATATACAGTAGCCGATTCTCAGACCTACTGAATACGCATGTAAAATTTGGAAAAAAATCGGTTAAGCCGTTTCGGAGGAGTACGGTAACAAACACTGTGACACGGAAATTTGATATATAAGATAATATTCCCACTTGTTCCCCAGGAGGCGCTGATCAAGGTCCAGGGTTCCGCCATCCGTACCGGAGAAAACAGCATCAAGATCGAGTCCACCGCCGTCATCGCGCACTCCTGCCTTGGACACGTGAGTACTATTCAATGCCCTTTTGTATTTGGCCACTTTTACTTGAAAACTCAACTAATACTTTATTTATTTATTTAATACACTTATAATAAGCCTTACAGATATAATCCAATTCGCTTATTAAAGTTAATTAGGGTACTTAACTACTTATACACTACACACATATTATATTATACTAGCTGACCTGGCAAACATTGTTTTGCCTTAATCATTATTTCTAAATATACAGTAGCCGTTTCTCAGACCTACTGAATACGCATATAAAATTTGGAAAAAATCGGTCAAGCCGTTTCGGAGGAGTACGGTAACAAACACTGTGACACGGAAATTTTATATATAAGATGAAAACTCAACTAATACTTTATTTATTTATTTAATACACTTATAATAAGCCTTACAGATATAATCCAATTCGCTTATTAAAGTTAATTAGGGTACTTAACTACTTATACACTACACACATATTATATTATACTAGCTGACCTGGCAAACATTGTTTTGCCTTAATCATTATTTCTAAATATACAGTAGCCGTTTCTCAGACCTACTGAATACGCATATAAAATTTGGAAAAAATCGGTCAAGCCGTTTCGGAGGAGTACGGTAACAAACACTGTGACACGGAAATTTTATATATAAGATTATATTAAACTACTTAACTAATTGGTTTCAAATTTATACTGTTATACACATCTCTGATTACTTTTACAAGCTCTGCCTCATTACAATTAAAAAGATCAAGATTCTGGTTCTGTTTTATTAACTCATTGTACATAAACATAGCTCTTGGTAAGGGAGCAAGCCTCCCGGCCTCCGTCCTAGCCGAGGGAACGCTAAATAACGCATGTCTCCGACCACTTATATACTTGTCGGGAAGCTTCAATCTCAGCCGCTTTAACACCGAGGGCAGGCTTCTGCGGCCCGACATGATACGCCACACATAGGTGAGCAGGGACACCACCCTCCTTAGCTCTAGGGTATCGTACCCTAACATACCACTGACAAACATGCTAGGGTATAAGAAGGGGTAACCTACATAATAACCGTAGCGTTTAAAGTAGAGCCACCTTAAAACCATTCTTCAAGTCGCTGGGCATCCTAACTCTACCCTCGCTCGTCATCATGCAAGTGGCGCTATATGTGAGGCAGAACATGGACATGTTCAAGAAACGCGAGGAGCACACAGGATCGGACAGAATACGGCAGAGGAGAGGAGCGCTTGTATCTACGCCAGTGAGGCTCGTCAAGTCGAACAAGTTGACGCACATTTTGGGACCGACAGTGTATAACTGCTTGCCTGATGACATGACAAGTTCTGTAAGCGACAATGTGTTCAAAAACAAACTTAAAAACTGGCTCGTACAACGAACTTACTATAGTATTGACGAGTTTTTTGAAACTGAAAAGAAACGTTACTACGCAGATAACGGTTGTAATTTAATTGTGACATATTACTAAATGAGATGTTATTTATTTTAATATTTGACATCAGGAATAATGTTAAATTATAATTGTAATTATTTATTATTTATATTTGACATTGTTGATTTTTATATTGTATTTTATTGTAAACTGACCTGTAATTTGACATATTATTAATAAAATGTTTATCTGTTTATCTTAAAAACTTTCTTTGTAATTTCTCTATTTTTTATATTTCTTTGTATATAGACAGCGTCACATGGATTCCAAATAATTGCATTGTTCTCCAGCCTACTCCTAACTCCTAACTTGGCCACTAATACTTGATTTTTTATTATCTACGTGCAAATTTTGTAAATTTCTCGTAAGAATGAATATCGTCAATAAATCATATCACCTCCATTTTTAATTATTATAAAACACTTACTAATAACCGTTATTAAAACGCGTCTTGCTTCTTTCCAGGACCGCGAAAGCAAAGTCTTGTTCGAAGCTTCGCCTACTCACTTCAAGTTCTTCGTAAGTATACATCAGCATTTAGGTACTATGTACAAAAGATTGATCTAATGTAAGGATTTAAAAGCATTTATTAAGAAAAAAAACATAATTGCCTAATTAGTACCTATTATTAATGCAAGAATCAATCTAATTAATCTTAAAATGTAAATTGCACACCGCACTTCTAGCGGACTGTCAGTGACAATAGTGTTATTATTTATATATTATTACTCTTGCTCGCACTCATTTGTTTATGCAAGTGACAGTACATAAACTTAAAGTTTCTTTATTGACTCCAGTTAATTACGAATAAAATGTAATCAATTTTGTCCTTCCCACATTCCATTTTGTTGATGTGATAGTGAATGAATGGGGTATTTTTTTTTTTCGTGGGTGCATTTACGTATCTTCCACCACAAGCCTGGGGGAGGCAGGTGGGGTGTGTTGGGGTCGAAGGCCAGAGGGGCCGTCACTACCGACTACAACCTCACGGTGTCCCATCTTACGACGGGGGCAGGGGTGCAGGACCGCACAGCGCAATGCCGCTGCTCTCCCCGCCCAGGGGTGATAAACCTGTACTGACATCCCGCTAGGGGCGTATAGATGCCCTTACCAGTCTACCGAAGCCAACCAAGCTTCTAGGAATAACGGAGTACGGCCTTGGGTCGCTGTTCCACTCCTTTTGCGTTAGATGGTAATTTCTGTATTAACTTAGCTTATTTCCCCGCAGATCAACACCCCCTTAGTGAAGGTCATCGACCTGGAAGGCTCGGCCACAGTACAAGACAAGGTCCAGAAGGGAGAACTGAGCTTCGTGCTGCTTCAGAACAAGCCGGTGAAGGTCAACGCCCTCATCAAAGACTACAAATATTACGAACTGACTACAGGTTATATTGGTGACTATACGCTTTTGCTGGTCTTCTTATTAGGCTTTGAATGTGGTTCGTTTGTGAAATGACTTCAATTAAGATCACCTAAACATCGTGAGGATCCTACATCAAGTGTTGTGTGTGTTAATATCATGACACGTTAAATTGTAGTCTTAGTACGAGCAGTCGATAAGCCAAGTCAGAGGCCCTCGGGTGGCTTGAAAACACTCAACACCAAAGTTTGGCCACTTAGATCATAAGAAGATAAAGAATGATAAATATTCAATTCTTTTCTAAATTTCTATAACATTAACGCTTTAGTAAAAATAAAAATTAACAATTCCATCCTAAGAAACTTTATATGGGTAGCTTTATACGGTATAGTCTTAAAAATCTTTTCACAAACAATCCACTTGCTAGTTATCAACCTATTATGTCTGAATCCCGGTCTAACCCCCCGCCGCTCCTCAGCTGAAGGTGACCGCAAGCTGTCCGTGGTGGGCCGCATTGACCCCGAGAAGAGGATAGACTTCACCGCAGACATCGTCCTCTCTGGCCAGAAGAAGAACATTGCCCAAGCAGCTCTCTTCATTGAGAACGACCAGATGAAGACCGATTATGGATTGAACAAGCAGAACGCTGAATACTTCCTGGTATGTACATCATCAGCATTTGACCATCTCAAGTAAAATTTGTGGTCTTCAAATCTAGAGTAAATAAGTTCCTTCTAGGCAAGCGTGATACATCTTAGACCACAGTCAAGCTTAACATCAGGCTAGCTGCGGTCAAACGAAAGCCTTCATCATTAAACAAAAAAAAAACAATATTTACATTTTGACAATGATTCTTTGCGATAAAAGGATTGAATAGCTTTTCGCTTTTCAAATTTGATAATATAAGTATAGTTTTTTGTTGTGTTTTTTTCTGTCATAGGAACCTTCCCCTGACTATAACAAACACAACAAAAATAATTGAAATAGGCCCGGCCGTTCACGCGTAATGGCGTGACCGAGCCATATAGGGATTCATTTATTATACGAATATATACATAATATATCCGATAACATTTTTCTCTATGACTTTCAGAGACAGACTTTTTTTAAAAGTTGTTATTTGTACTTGTAATATAGTATACTAGAGATTGCCCGCGGCTCCGCCCGCTTCCCCATTCCCATTTTATTGTATCCTATTCCCGTGCCAATTTTATAAACATTACATTGCTACGATATCAAAATGAGCTGCATCTGTCTATCCGCATTCAATTCCTGAGATCTAGTTAACCTCTGTTTTTAGCTACTTTGGTGATGATGCGACAGATTAGATCGTTTTCTCCAAGCCATTATTTTAATATAACTAACGTGAACCATACCACTAAGTGAACCACATACTTAAACTCCAATTCAGAAACATTTTATTTCAAAAACACAAAACTTTCCCTTTAAACTTTAAACCTCAATGGAATCCCCCTTAATGCACCCCTGGCAAAAAAAATAGTTTAATTTAACCATTCAATAATCTACTAACATAACAACTTTCATGACTAATAACTTGATAAATAAAGAATTTTCAATACAAACTTTCACCCCCCTCATTACAAACCCTTAGTTCACCCCTGACAAAAAACTTGATACCATTATTTTTAATTTCATATAAACTATACATATTTCAAATTTCATTGCTGGAAGTTCAAAAACAAAGAGTTTTCCATACAAACTTTCACCCCCCATTACAAACCCTTAGTTCACCCCTGGCAAAAAAACTTGATACCATTATTTTTAATTTTACATAAACTATACATATTCCAAATTGCATTGCTAGGAGTTTAAAAACAAAGAAGTTTCATACAAACTGTTTTACCCCTTTTCACCCCCTTAGGGGTGGAATTTCCAAAAATCCGTTCTTAGTACGCGTCTACATACTAAAACAAATACACCCTCCAAATTTCATAACCCTAGGACCAGCCGTTTGGGCTCTGCGTTGTCTATAGATGAATGAGTCAGGACAAAGAGTCTTATAGTATAGATATACATACTACTTATAACACAGCTCTACAAAAAATATTTTTTTTTTTTTGTTGCCCTGTATATCATCGCAAATTGTTACGTTTTTAAGTGCCCAGATTACGAATATATTCGTAAAAGTACTAAATATGCTCATTTCTACAAATTGAATTTTGAACGATTTATCGTCAAAATTAAATTTTTCTGTCATTTGTTGAAAAAAATCCGAGCAAATCTTACAAAATTATTGATATTTTCACGAATTGTGTGTATAAACGGACCCAAAATCATCATCATATCAAAGGCAACAAAACCACTGTAGACCAGTGTAATATAGCATAGGATTAGTATAATTAGTCCGTGATATATTTACCAATCTTGGAGTTTTTTATATAAAGATAGGTACACATGTTTAAACCCCCTAATTCCCCTTACAGAATGCGTTACGCAAAGACCTAGACGACTTAGAAGGGCGCGTCAAGGAGCTCGGAGAGAAAGCAAGCAAGGACTTTAAGGAGGTGACTCAACGCGTCCAACCCACCGTCAACAAACTGCAACAAGCATACGCCGATGACTTCCAGCAGATATACAAGGAGATCGTTGATGACAAGGTCCTTAAGGAACTGTCTCAGGCTATGTGAGTAACTGACTTATTTTGTATACCCATGATTGAAAGGAAACCGGTATGTATGTGAATGAATGTCTGTCTGTGTGTGTGTGTTTATGCAAACGTAAAACGTTAGTAGTTACATAATGTAGATAAAATATAGTTTAATTCGAAAAATAAATGAAATTAAATTCCAATTATATAAATTCAACATTTGCACTAATGTCTTAGTAAAATAAATCAATCCATGTTTTAATAAAGTCAATTAACTAATACTACTCGTATATGATCTAGGATGGATATAAATAATTTTAAATTGACTTGTCCAGTACGGTGCGATGCCGTAAGGTTAATAAACGATTTGTTTTGGTTGATTGGATATTACATATTATAAATTGTAATATATTACAAAATATACTTACCTACCTTCTATACTGCCTATTATAATTAAATACCCTCAATTCCCAGTGCTGACATCGCCCAGTACTTGGCCAAGATGATCGACGAGGTGATCCAGGCCACCAAGCCTATCGTTGAGAACATCGAAAAGGTCTACGTAGATACCGTCAAGAAGATCGGAGAGATCTACGACAAACAGGTAAGCAAACTGAATATACCCCTCTGATTGCTTCCCTCCTGGTCAGCATACTGAATGGATCCCCTTGATAGCTTCCCTCTTGGTCAGCATACTGAATGGATCCCCTTGATAGCTTACCTCCTGGTCAGCTTACTGAATGGACCCCCTGATAGCTTCAATCCTGCAGCAGTCTAAATGGTCTAAAATTTAACAAAACATTGTAGTCGCTATTTGCGTAGCATTAATTTACTAAACGAGCTAGTTCTAATGTACAACACTAGATGTCGTTGGCTACATCTGTTACATTGACAAGTTTTTATTTCTGAGATGAAAGGCGAAATTAGCGTAACATATTCTTAGTTTGGCAACCAAAGACCTTTTTTTTGACGGTCCATATTCTTTTTTTTTATCCGAGCTTAAACACTGCAAAAACTGGCAAGAAATATCAATAGATCGTGATAAATGGAAACAGGGTAGAAAGGCCTTTGCTCTTCAATGGGACAAAACCGGCTCATAATAATAATAATAATCCGAGCTTATTTACATCTCATCAGAAGTCTAATTCTACTTGTAACAAATATTTTCCATTTTCCCCCCAGCTGGAACACCAGATCAAAGAGCTGTACGAGACCCTGTCCAAGGTCCTCAAGGAGTACCTGGACGGGGTGATCGAGCTGGTGGCTCACTTCACCGCCATCATCAGCGACTTCTTCGAGAAACACAAGCCCGAGCTGCAAGAACTTACCAACACCATCGCTGAGATATTCAAAGGTGAGAGGAAATTTTTACTAAAAATCACTCTAAACATTGTAACGCCCAAATTTGTAGGGAGGAATTTAAGGGGGGATCTTCAAGGGGGGAATTTGAGGAGGGATCTTCATAGGGGGAATTTAAGGGGTGATTTCCAAGGGAGGAATTTAAGGCATGATCTTTAAGGGGGATCTTCAAGGGGGGAATTTAAGCGGGGATCTTCAAGGGTGGAATTTAAGGGGTGATCTTCAAGGAAGAAATTCAAGGGGGGATTTTCAATGGAGGAATTTAAGGAGGGATCTTCAAGGGAGGAATGTAAGGCGTGATCTTCATGGGAGGAATTTAAGGAGTGATCTACAAGGGAGAAATTTAAAAATGAAATGAAATAATTTTATTTGCGTAGCCACAGGTAATATAAAAACATGGAAAATAATATAAAATGTCCCTTGTAGGCTACCGCATATGCGGTATGCAAAAGGTCAATTAATTAGTTAGGTAATTTATAAGTTAATTGTACTCCACTATTATTTAACTCCACTATTTTTTTAAGGGTGTATTATCCTTATAATATGTATAAGGCGTGTATAGTCCGTGCGAGTCTGGAGCATTCCGTTAGTCATACAATATTTACGTTTAGTTGCTCTCCGCATAAATGTGCACCGACAATATTTACGTTTAGTCATTTAGTTGCAAGGTAAATTGTTAACAGTACAAGTTGTGGTATAATTGTATCGTAGTGTGAAATCTCTGCTGCTCTGCATTACAGGCCCCTTGAGGTACCTAGCACAGAGCACAGTGACTTTCTCAGGTACGACACAGCCCTCCACTCACATAGCTATAACTAAACATTATGTACCTAACTCTAAGATGTATATATACAATAAACGAATTTGAATTTGAATAACTAAACATACGCGTGGTTTTGTCCGCAGACCTGACCCGGCTCCTGGTGGCTCAGCTGAAGGAGTTCCGCGCGCAAGCCGCCGTCATCCTCGAGGAGTTCACCAACTACATCAAGGACCTGCCCATCCTCGCTGCTCTCAAGGAGAAGGTTAGTCTTATGTTATTCATATTTATTGATAGCTAGCATTTCGCCACGGCTTTGGACAGGTTATAAATAATCTTAGTTGCAAAGAGAAACAAAATGTAGGCTACATTTTGTTTCTCTTTGCAATGTTACTCGGGGATAATCGGTCCAGTAGTTTCCGAGCCTATTTGCGTCAAACAAACAAACAAACAATAAAACTTTTCCTCTTTATAATATTGGTATAGAAAATGTACGAGTAAATATAAACAATCAAGTATTTTAATTATTATTTATTGTTTATGTATTTTGAGTTAAAAAACTGGTTAAAAAGCAACTTATTATATAGCCGTCTCCTGGTTAATGTAGTAGTATATGAGTTGTGTTAGCAACCATAATACAAACTACCTAGTGGTTCAGTATGGGGCTTACCAGCCATGTGTGAAATGTGTCCTTATATTTATTTATTTTAATCTGAATCTATTCACACGTGGAAGCGAAAAGCGTAATCTACTTAATAATTATTTTAAGAACCAAATAAAAAACTAGTATTTGTCATCACTGCTTTAGGATTTCTCTTATTTCTTTTTCAAATTTGTAACTTTTGGAATGTTTCCCGGTAACCCGTCTTTTTCTCGTCCTTTCAACTCCTTTTCATTCATAGGTTGCCTGGAAGAGATCGCTGTTAGTGATAAGGCCGCCGTTTGTGGCATGTTATAAAAAAATATGTTGTTACTTTTTATTTTGACTTGTACCTATAATCTTTTTTTTTTCGCGTTGAAAACGGACACACTTACTTATAATTAAAAGTTGGAATGAGTCCAACAGTTTCGGTGCTTTCCGAGCACCATCTTCAGGGGCGAGTGTTAACTTTTTATAATAAGTAAGTGTGACCGTTTTCTACGCGAAAATATTAAGATGCCTTACGTGAACAGTTTACAATACCTATAATCTGCCCAATAAAGTGTTTATCTATCTATCTATGAAACTAATCATTATCATCATCTCCCCCGCAGTACGACGAGGTGGTGGTCCCAGACCAGGTGGTGATGGTGTTCCAGCAGGCGCACGACATGCTCCGCCCCGTGCTCCCCACGCCCGAGGCTCAGGCCTTCGCTGATGCTCTCAACGACTACGTCCTCAAGGTAAACCTAAGAAACTTCACCTTCTTCTTCGTATGTGGCTTCTTACCCAAGTGGTTACCTTCGCTAAGTGGCTTCTTACCCAAATTTAGCAAAAAAGTAACAAATAATTTAAAGCGAACTTCAGATAAGGTACCTGAGGAAATATGGATCGCCAAGACACAGGCTCACGCCTAAGTTGGGGTCCCTGGAGTAAACTCAGCGGCCTTACTCAAAACTAATCAGGTATATTAACTGAAATGCAAATTATACAATAAGGCCCAAGTTGTATATGCCATAGGACGATTAATTGTATGGTAATTATAGTATGTAGTACGTAAGCCCTGTTAAATGTCCATAAATAAACTATTTTGATTTGATTTTGATTTACTAAATCTCACAAGAGGGGATCTACGTATGATGGTCGGCATCATTACCGGCCACTGTGATCTCAACTACCACCAACATAAAATAGGGGCGACGGACAGCCCTCTATGTAGGGGCTGTCTGGAGGAAAATGAAACGGTAAAACACGTGCTACTGCATTGTAAGGCTACTAAACAAACCAGAGATAGTTACGGCCTGATGATAGCAGCTCAAGATGAAAGTTCGCCTTCCATTGCTAATCCTCAGACAAACAGACCATCTGACGCAACAGTGGTGGAACAGGTATGCCAGCGACCCAGGGCTGTGCTCCGTTATTTCAAGGAGCTCGGTTGGCTTGTGTAGGCTGGTAAGGGGGAATGCACAATACGCCCCTAGCGGGATGTCAGTGCAGGTCTCATCACCTTCTACTTCAAATTAGAATTATAATTAGAGCTCAGTGGCCGAGCTCCGTCGAGAGTTTTCAAGTCACCTCTGACTTGGCTTGACGCACATTTACATACCCTTACTAGATGACCCGGCAAACTTTGTTTTGTCTTATCACTTAGGAGTATGAAAAATAGATAGTAGCCGATTCTCAGACCTACTGAATACGCATATAACATTTGGTAAAAATCGGTCAAGTCGTTTCGGAGGAGTGCGGTAACTAACACTGTCACATGGAAATTTTATATTTTTCTTATATATAAAATTTTCGTGTCACAGTGTTTGTTACCATACTCCTCCGAAACGGCTTGACCGATTTTTTCCAAATGTTATATGCGTATTCAGTAGGTCTGGGAATCGGCTACTGTATATTTAGAATTAATTATTAAGGCAAAACAACGTTTGCCGGGTCAGCTAGTATA
This sequence comes from Mellilla xanthometata, assembly GCA_035578125.1. Taxonomy (NCBI): domain Eukaryota; kingdom Metazoa; phylum Arthropoda; class Insecta; order Lepidoptera; family Geometridae; genus Mellilla; species Mellilla xanthometata. The sequence continues at coordinate 10,199,550 of JAPUBQ010000023.1, read as the reverse complement.
ACATAATATTGAAGACAAAATTAAATATTTAGTGTATTTAAGATAATATTAGTTGGATACCAATAATATTGAAGACAAAATTAAATATTTAGTGTATTTAAGATAACACTGGTCTACAGTGGTTTTGTTGCCTTTGATATGATGATGATTTTGGGTCTATTTATACACACAATTCGTGAAAATATCAATGATTTTGTAAGATCTGCTCGTTTTTTTTCAACAAATGACTGACTGAATGATTTTGACGATAAATCGTTTAAAATTCAATTTGTAAAAACGAGCAAATTTAGTACTTTTACGAATATATTCGTAATCTGGGCACTTAAAAACGTAACAATTTGCGATGATAAACAGGGCAACAAAAAAAAATTGATTTTTTGTAGAGCTGTGTAATATTAGGTAGTGGGATATCAATAATTAATGGGTTATTATCTGTGTTCCCTGAAGAAACTCCGCAAGGAGAAGTGCGATGACAACAAGGAGCTGCGCGTGGTGTACCAGCGGCTCATCAGCGCGGTCAGCTCGCTCATCCAGTACGTGAGGGAACACCTCGCCCCCCTCGCCGGGCCCGGTGAACCCGCCGTCGGCGCTGTGAGTACAAGATAACAAGATAAACCATTTATTGATAATTTTACAATTATACGTCAAAAATTAAAAAAATGTCAATATGAATATAAATAAAAAAAAAATGACAATATGATATACAAATAAATTGTAATACATGTCTTATGGAATAATGACAATATTAATACCTAATAAAAATAATAATATTTAACAATTACATGTCACGACATGATTCACATAACATTTTTTCTGATATTAAAAAATTCGTCCATAGAATAAAAAGTTTCCTGAACGAGCCAGTTCTTGAGCTTATTCTACCCACCACTACTATGCGTGCCAACTAAGAATAGGATCGCGCTTGCTTCAACTTCACACGATAACTGTCAAAAAAGTATTGCCAACAAGGAAAGCGTAAAAAAGAAATTTAATAAAAAAATTTTTGGTTCATAGATATAAATTTAATGATTCTTCTTCTTCTTTGCCTTCACCTTTTCCCACTATGTGGGGTGCACAGCCCGTTTTTTGCTTCCACACTCTTCTGTCAGCCGTCATATCTACAGTCACTCCTTTCTCTTTCATATCCTCTTTCACACAATTCATCCACATCTTCTTAGGTCGTCCTCTACTTCCACTTCCTTCTACAATCATATTCATACTTCTCCTAGTCACATGCATAAATTTAATGATTGTTTAATTATTATATTCATATAAAAAACTATTCTTGAATTCTATTACTGGATAATTTTGGATTAATTAATTCTACAGGTAAGAAGTACCTAAGGCAAATTAACAACACTTAAAAAAACACGTGACGAGACATTTGTTTTAAATAGTTTCGACTTGTGTTGTAAGCAGTATAATAAACTCGTAACAGCCCAATTTAGGAGTCAGTTTCTCCCCTAGCTTTTCTTACTTATTGACATGCATTTTGAGCTTTTTATAAAAATCATGTCATAATCCTAACCTTATATTTTCAGTTCGGCTTTGCTCCATCGTCGTTCTCCAGTTCAGCCCCGTCCTTCGGCGGCCAGACCACCATTAGTTTCCTGAAGCAGCTCATCAACGGAGACCTGCCCAGCCTCGGGTCCCTCATCAGGGCTTACAGGCCTCGTAGCCTCAATCCCTTCGACGAGATACCTTCCAAACGTAAGTATTCTAAGAATAGAATAGATCGAAACTATTGGAAACCCGGCCTTCAATACGGACGTATACATCCTAACCTGGTTGTGCGGAGGGTGAAACCAAAAAACACATACTACTATTATATAAGACAAGTTTACTTGAGAATAGCAAGGTAATGCAATGAACATCTTATATCTAACTTATGTACCTTGATACCCCTACTAAATTTCATGAAAATCGTTGGAGCAGATTCAGAGATTCCAATTATATATAACTCATTGCTCATTTAAAGATATAAGATATAATAATAATGCCAAGTTTACCCCCCTCCCTCCCCCAGTCCGCGCGGTGGTAGTGAACGGCCAACACATCTTCACGTTCGACGGGCGCCACCTCACGTTCCCGGGCACGTGCCGGTACGTGCTCGCGCACGACCACGTCGACAGGAACTTCACGCTGGTCCTGCAGCTGGCTGACGGCAAGCCCAAGGCGCTGGTGCTCGAAGACAAGCACGGACACGTGCTGGAGCTTAAGGATAACGGACAGGTCGGTCATGCTTAATCATTCTCATTCTCAGCCTTATTATTATTATTCTTATTCTATGATGGGAGCGATCAGACCTGCACTGACAACCTGCAAGAGGCGTATTGTGCATTTCCCCCTACCAGCCTACCCAAGCCAGCCAAGCTCCTTAAAGTAGAGGAGCACGGTCTTGGGACGCTGGCATACCTGTTCCACTGTCAGCGCGTCAGATGTTGTGGTACTTCTATTAAAACAGGAGGCGTCCGAGTATAGCGTCGTGTTTTGTTGAGATTCCCTTGCTAATCCGGTTTTCTCTCTTGTTTGACTTGTAGATTCATGTTTGGCTTGTAGATTCACATTCTCAGCCTGTATATGATACCTCCTCTCTAGCACGTCGAAGCACAGTCCGATCTTTAGCAGACCAGCAGCTTCTCTCGCGAAGCATATATGGAGCGACGACGGTCTACCTCCATCTAGCAAAGACAGATGTTGTGTCCGGAGACGGCCGTTTGACGGTCATGCATTGTGGCTAGTACCAGTCGTTGTAATACAAATACATTTTTTTTTTACGATAAGGTTGTGTACGTACAATAATTATGTGCTAAGTGGGGTAAGTAAATTTTGTGGTACGTTCTTGGGACGCTGTGCCCCGCGCTAAGTATCTTGCGGTCCTGTGCTGCGGGGCTACAGTTTTATCCGCGCCGAACAGAGAACTAAAATACTCTAGTTCGCTGGCGCCAAACCATTTGCCACTGTAAATAACGTTTGCGCGATTCAGAACGAGCGCTCTGATTGGTAGCGGGCGATGAAGTGTAACGGAGACGCTACACGTGGAAATGATTATTTAATTTAAACACTTTCCGCGTTGTGTGCTACACTTACTTTATGACTAAATAACTAAAGTAAATCCGTCTGAAAGCTTGCTTTCTTTCTACGTAAGCTTATTTTTAAACGAATTTCTGATAGAAGGATAACAAAAGTAGTTTTTAGGCGTAAAAATCCACCCTTTTTAAGGGCGTATTAGTTACTAACCCTGCATATAGTTATTTTGTTTAATTTAATTTGAAAAATGAAGTTTAATGCTTCATTTTTGAAGCGAGTGAGAAATAAAACAAACAAAATTACTTTAAAACATTTTTTGATTTTAATTTGAAGTTGAACTGATTAACATATACTGTGTAATTCGCAGGCGACCCTGAACGGTCAGAACCACGGGTTCCCGATCGAGCAAGGAGACTCCTTCGCTTTCCGTCAAGTCAACGGCCGTATCGGTCTTGGAACGCTTTACGGAATGATGGCCTTCTGTACTTCCAAACTTGAGGTAAGCGCTTTTCACCAACTACATCAAGAAACTGCCCATTATCGTTGCACTCAAGGATAAAGTTAGTTGTGTCATAGACTAAGTATATTAAAAAACTACTTTAATATACTTTGTCTATAGTTTTATGTTATTCATATTTATTGTTAACTAGAATTCCGTCCTGGCTTTGGATAAATAAATATTCTAAATATTATAAATATTCGCTTTTTATAAAATAATCCAAGCTGTAATGAGAAACAAAATGCAGCCTATGTTTTTCGAGGATAACATAGCTTCCCAACAGTGAAAGAATTTTTCAAATCGATCCAGTACTTTCGGAGCCTATTCGCGTCAAACAAACAATCAAACTTTTTTTATTTAAAGTATTTGTATAGATGCATTTTTAGCCTTACATATTAGTAACATGGTAGAAATAATAAAATCTTGGGAATTATTTAAACAGTATAAGCTTGGCGATCCAGCGAGGTAATGCCGCCAGCATTTTAGGAACCTTACCCGTGGACTCTACTTACAATTAATCTACTTGTTGTATTTTATTTAGATTTAAATAATAATTTTGATATTAAAATTTAAACAGTTCTGTATTAAGACCTTGTTCAAATAATTATTGCTGAAACTTTGTTTTTTTTTTAACTTAAGATCCAATTTGAAACCGTGACCTTATTGAATCCTCCCCCAGGTGTGCTACGTGGAAGCGAACGGGTTCTACCTGGGCAAGCTGCGTGGTCTTCTCGGAGACGGCAACAACGAACCTTACGACGACTTCAGGCTGCCCAACGGAAAGGTAAACTTTTTTAAATTAAACATCTTTTTTTATCCTCACATGATCCGGATGACTCTTGAAAGAAAGAAGAAGAAAGAAAGAAACATTTATGTGACACAAAGACAATAAAAAAAAACATAATAAACAATAAAAAAAACAGTTAAGTGGCACAAAACCGGCCCCAGCTCAGCGTGTGCTGACTGCAAAGCAATCAGCGCTGGTCTTCCGCTGGAGCCGACCGGTGAAATGGATGCAAAGGAAATTTGCACGTTATATCTATTAACGGATGTATGGATACTATCCGTATATGTATCCATCCTTTTTTGTAGCAGGCATGGTTAATATTGAACCATTAGAAATTAGAAAAAGCATCAATGTGGTTGGTTATTACTGTATGGTACTCCGCGGTAAGGTTGTCAATCCGACTGTTTTGAGCTCTTTCTTTTTGTACATCCCTGATTATTACACTTGCTCGAGTGCGGCATGTCATACCCGCAGGACGTCACCGCCAGTCGCAACAGAATACCAGCGCCGGTAGCCACACGCCGCCGGCATTTGCTGAGTTGCGACTGTGTTGCGGCAAACTATGATGTCTTATTTTTAATTAACACGATTGCTATTGGGAAAAAAAGGTTCTGTGTTCGCCAAAATAAAAAATATTTTTCTTTCTTTTCTTTTCTTTCTAACTTCTTCCTTCCCTTCCAGATCTGCACGTCAGAGAGTGAGTTCGGCAACGCGTACCGCCTCGCCAAGAGCTGTCCCTCGGTGCAGGCTCCCTCGCACGACCACCACCAGATGCACGCTCAGCTGCCCGAGGCTTGCGAGAAGGTCTTCGGAGGAACCTCCCCGCTCAGACCTCTGCAGTTACTCCTGGATGTTGCTCCGTTCAGGTACTCTACTCTTGCATTTTACTTTTAATGTGCTTGCGCTTGATCGCAATTCACCTGATGGTAAGCAATATTGCGCTTAGGTGAAGCGCGCTTGCCCAGAAGAAACCGGTTCACTACAATATCAATCAACTTTGTTAATTGTTGATTTTTCAAAATATTTCGCGATATACTTACTGCCGCGCTTCAGACGTTTCACTAAAATATACATGGCGTGGTACCAGGCACTACATTCTCTTCAGAAGCTATTATATAGGTAATCATGCTGAACACTGTCAAATAAAAAAGGCACTTTGACTTGCCTCACCAAATTTATCTCATTAATCTATTCTGCTTCTTTGTATGCACTATGTGGCCAAACTCTGGGTTTAACTTATTTCATGACGACGCGCTTGCCTCACAATAAATCTGATGCTCGTGTACCTTTAGGTATTATATTTAGTTTACTAAATATAATGTTATAAGTTTTTAAATGAGCTTGTAACTCGTAATAAAACATTATTAACTCGTATGATGTAACATGTTAGGATTAATTTACACTTATATTGTTACTGTATATTTTTTTTTTTATATTGAATAAAAGACTTTTTGAAACTGAACTCTGGTGTTCGAGAGTTTTCAAACCCCCTGAAGCCTTTGACTTGACTTCTATCTATTAAAGATTGGAAACCGAATCTAACTTTCCGTCTTCTGCCTTTCAGACAAGCTTGCATCCACGCCGTCGCGTCCGACCAAGCCAACGCTCTGCACCAGGCCTGTGACCTGGCACGAGGCTACGCTGCTCTCGCCGTCACCGGTCTACTGCCTGCTGTTCTTCCGGACGTCTGTCTTCGCTGCACTGACGCCGACAAGCCCAGGGCTGTTGGTGAGACCTACGAATTCAAGCTGCCGGGCAAACAGGCAGACATCGTCGTCAATGTCGAGACTACCAAGGTTAGTACCAAGCAGTAGACTGTAAACTAGAACCGGTCTACTGGCTGCTGTTGTTCTAGACATATGTGAGACTAACAATGTTAGTTAAGCAATAGACTAAGCTACAACCGGTCTACTGCTTTTGATTTTTAGATTTTTTGAGGAATATATTTTCCTAACCCTAAACAGATCAAAGCATCACCAATTCTTTCAATCTTTTTATTTCCTTTTTCTATGAGACAAAGGTTTTTTTCTGCTATCCATGAAATGAAGTCACTGAGGGTACCTATTAAACTCACTTCAAAAGAAACGTTGAATAGTTTTTCAAGGCATTTAACTCCATAAATGAATATATGAGATTGCCTTTTGCAGAGTCTTCATTTTGTGTATGGTAATCAATCTTCATTTATAGATAATAGGAATTTTAACTTAGACCATTTATTATATATTTATATTTTAGAATTAATTATGATAGCTTGTATGAATAATTGTAATGTATATTTTAACATGCCTATTGTTACGAAATGTGATAATAATAATAAATATCTATGAATCTATATGAATCTCTTATTTTCTCCTCCTCAGATGAACGAGAAGTCGTACAAGGAGCTCATAGTGCCTCTAGTATCGCGGGTGGTGGATGATCTCAAGGCCAAGAAGGTGACCGACATCAAAGTGTTCTTCACTGGAATCACTTCCAGGTTCCCCTACCCCATCGTGTACGATACTGACTGTAAGTTATCTAGCTATTGTTTAATTCTTAATTATTTTATTCAATTAAATAGTTAAAAATAAAAAATAATAAAGTTGGATATACGTCCAACGGGTTTCGACGCATTACGAGCGTCATCGCTCATCAGCGATGACCCGATGTTGGGTTTGCACGAAACAAACGGTCACACCCACTTAAAAAAACCGCTTTATTAGATTAAATAGTTACAATAGTTATTAAACCAGAGTGTTAACTATTTTAAAACTAAAACAACTAAAAGCGAGAATGCGCTAATAATATTTCATTTTTTATGGTAGTATAGTAAGTATTTACTAAAAGAGTTAATGTAATGATGTGTTAAATCTAAATGATAGTGCTAAGTGCTGAAAATAGAACACATGAACAAAGTTTACTTGCTTTAATAAAGCTATTAAGAAATGTGCTATTGGACACTTTCTTAGAGAGTTTACCTAGTTAAAAGATTAGTACTTTGTTCAAAATTTGTCAAGTTTAGACAAGACTTGTATTCATAAATGCATATCCATGAATACTGTACTTGCCAAGAAATGCGCTTCTTAGAAACTTTACCTAATTAGAGGAAAATATGTACAAAATATGTAATACAAAGCTCAATTTATTGTGATTAAAACAAAACAAATACTAATGTATTGGCCTAGTAGCTTACAATTTTATTATTTTTCTCGTGCATTCCCTTACAAAATAAAATAATTCTAGTAGTGCTAGTATAAAGTTTTTACAAGTTTGTGCGCAAGACATTTTTAATGACGACCTCGTTGGCGTAAAGGTTACCATGCCGGTCTGCTAATCAGAAGGTTCCGGGTTCGATTCCCGGCCCGGTCAACATCTTTGTGCTTAACTAAATTTGTTGGCTGTGGGTCTGGGTGTTAAATATGTATTTATATATAATATGTATGTATATGTATTATATGTAGTATATCAGTTGTGTTAGCAACCATAATACGAGCTAGAAATTATTCAGTATGGGGCTAACCAGCCGTGTGTGAAAGTGTCCTAATATTTATTATTATATTATTATTAATGGTCTAAAATCTAAAATTTAATAATTGATACACAACTATGCCAAGGTTCAATACAATATTTTATAATTATAAGACCCCTAAATAGACCTAGATGGTCTAAAATATAAATCATTATTCAAAGTCTTAACAAATGTTAATGTTTGCAGTGAAACTGAAGAACGCCAAGGTATCGTTCCCCGACGAGAGCCGCCAGAACCTCGCGACTGCTGTGAAGACCGGAGACCAGAAGACTGATGAGCTTATCAAAAAATTCGTTGACACCTTCAACGCTTACCAGGGAGCTCTTGGTAAGGGAAACCTATTATAAAAAAATAATATGTTATAAAATAATATTTGATGCATGACATAATTTAGTAAAAACATTTTGCTATTGTTCTCAATGAATTATTTATATTTATAAAAAATATATATATAAAAAACCTCTGCGGGGCAGACACGGATAGTGGATAAAATCTCCACCAGGCTCTCAATCTGTTCGTTTTTTTGGCACTTTAATTTTAATATTTTATTTCAATTTTGATTTTGAAGTTATATTTTTGTAAATTACTTAAAAATCTTTGTAACACAAATAATATCGCTATTTTTTTTAATTATTATTATTGTACCACCTTAAGAAATAAATGCAATGCCGACTTCTAAATATGCACTACCTATATTTCCAAAAGCACTTATTATTCATTAATTTTTTTTAGAAAAAACCCATACAATTTTCAAAATATAACTATAAAAAATATGTCAAAAATAATTTTAATCAAAACTAATACGGCAACACTGGTGCTGGGTCAACATCGGCCAATGTGTACTTGTGGCTTAATAAGACTTCAAACATTACACGGATTGCTTCATTCGTGATTAGAGTTGACAAGTGTAAAAATAGAATCATCAAAAGTCTGGCAGAAAGGCTGTTCCGATCTGCAACGTACGGGCAATGGGTTGCTATTGCCACCTAACTATGTATTATTCTAACTTTTTTTTACTTTGTTTTTTTATTTAATATTTGTTATATGGATCTGTGTTATCTGAAATAAAGAACAATTACACTGGTCTACAGTGGTTTTGTTGCCTTTGATATGATGATGATTTTGGGTCCGTTTATACACACAATTCGTGAAAATATCATTAATTTTGTAAGATTTGCTCGGATTTTTTTCAACAAATGACTGAAAAATTTAATTTTGACGATAAATCGTTCAAAATTCAATTTGTAGAAATGAGCAAATTTAGTACTTTAACGAATATATTCGTAATCTGGGCACTTAAAAACGTAACAATTTGCGATGATAAACAGGGCAACAAAAAAAATTGTTTTTTTGTACAGCTGTGTTATTATTAAAAAGCCCACGGAGTAACCATAGTTCCTTGTTTGAGCAGGTATCCAGAACATAGAGGCGTCGTACCCACAGCTGCTCGAGCAAGGGTTCCGTCCGGGAGCCATCAAGCATATGATCAACCTCGTCGGCGAACAATGCGTTAAAGAAGACGTACTCGTTAGTATTACCAAGATTTATTCATACCACTTTTCACCTTACCTTAAACTAAAGAGTGGGAGGTTAGCATGGTATGGGCATGTGATGTGTAGAGACGAGATGCATGTTATCAGAAGATGTATGGAAATGGAAGTGCAAGGAAGAAGGGCAAGAGGCCGACCGAAGAAGACATGGATGGAGTGTGTGAATGAGGACATGAGAGTGAAAGGAATGAAAGAAGAAAGAGTGAAAAAGGAGTGAGTGTAGAGATGACATCTGATAGAAGAGAGTGGAAGAGGAAAATTTGCTGCCGACCCAGTGGGATAAGGCAAGGAAGAAGAAGAAGGTTTTTCACCTTACCTTAACCTTTTGACGACCTCGTTGGCGTAGCGGTCACGGGTCCGATTCCCGGCACGGACAACATCTTTGTGATGAACTACTTAATTTGTTGGCAGTCGGTTTGGATGTTAAATTTGTATCGGTATAAAGTATTCATGTATATATGTTTTAGCAACCATAATACAAACTAGAAATGGTTTAGTATGGGGCTCACCAGCCGTGTCTTATACCGCTGCATTTCTTAGTTTTTCTTTCACCGATCTCTTTCAGTCAATTTAAATAAAGATTCCACTAGGTGTATGTATAGTCATGAATTCCTTTTTTTTTGTTTGTTCCGTCTATACTTCTTCTGACCATAGTTGTTAGAGACATTATTAGACTAAACATATTGCTTACGCAGTTTACTTTTTAATGTTATGGTCGATAAATGATTTACCTTTTTTATTATTGTTACTATAGTAAAATGTACATATATTAAAGCAGTAAGGAACAATTTCGCCTGCCAGCTGAAGGTCCGTCATAACTGAGGTTTCACTCGGTGCTTCCTCAAGTTATTAGAACCATCAGCTAGCTCCACAAAGTTGAACCTAATGTACAAACACCTTAAGTAAAAGCATTTGTAACCCCACAGGATGAATTTCTTTAAGGAGTACAGTGGATGATCTTGAAAAAAATGTTTCAGTGTTGTTCTGAATTTGGCGTGTGGCAATTAAATGACTTTGACGGGGTAGTTAATTAAACAGCATTATCTTAATATATATAAATCTCGTGTCACAATTTTTGTCCTCAATGGACTCCTAAATCACTTAACCGATTATAATAAATTCGCACACCATGTGCAGTTCGATCCAACTTGAGAGATAAGATAGTTTAAATCTCAAATTATAGTCGCAATTTTAATTTATTGCTAATTATTGTCTGTTATTATTTGACAGTCACAATTATCACAACAGATGTCGATACCTTTCGACTAGCTTGAGTAAGTTATCAATAGATGGCGCTGTACCCCTAAGTGAGGCAAAACAACGTATGCCGGGTCAGCTAGTTTTATTATATATTCCTTGTTTTGGTCATTGTCATTGTTAAGGTGTTTTTTCCGTTCCTCGTGTATAATATAGTTGTGTCCTATCCCCAGCTGACCGCGGTGAAGGCGGGCTTGTACGGCGAGCTGCTCCGCAACATGAACATGGGCCTGACGCTGGCCACCGTCACCGAGGATCTTGCCATCGGCAAGGGGAAGCAGCCGCAAAACGTTGTCGGTCAGTATTCCTTTTCTGCACAATATTTTATTTATTTATTTATTTGATTTATAGGCGAGCAGCAAAATGCTGATATGCCTATATCACACTGAGTTGAAATTAAATTTTTAACAGATCATAAAATGTCCATTGTTCTATGTCAATGTTTAAAGTCCACTGGTGCACTGATCACAGGTTAGCAAGAGATTTTTTTGTTTTCTGCAGCCAGCTATCAAGCTGGTTTTTAAAGCTGTTCACTGACGTAGCACTGACTACTTCCTCAGGCAACTTGTTCCAATTATGAACCACTCTGTTGCTGAGTATATGATGCCCCGTATTAGTGTTGGCAGGATCACGCTGGATTTTCTGGTAGCTAAGATTTTTTTAGAAACAACTAGCAAAATCCGGGGGCCTTCAAAAGTAGAGTTAATAGGTATCTTCTAGGTAAGCGTGCAACACCGTAGACTGCAGTGCAGCTTAACATCAGGCTAGTTGTAGTCAAACGCTAACCTATCAAGGATAAAAAAAAAACTAGCAAACCCGATAAAGAATGGAAACCAAGAGCAGGAAGGAGGAAAGAAGCTATAAGCTATCCATTTCTCACATAACGTAAGCATAAGCAGCCCACTATACGATCCCACTGCTGGGACCCGAGGCTTTCTCTCACTAGGAGAAAGAAGAAGAAGACTAAAAGGGTTGGTGAGTGACACACGTCTTCTGATTTTGTAGTCCTCAGACGTGTCAATTATCTCACGATGTTTTACTTCACTACAGTGAACTTAGATATAAATACTGTAATTCGATAAAACTATTTTTGAATTTGAATGAGGTGCTTTTTTACAATACATGGGCTTGCGCTTGATCACAATTCACCTGATGGTAAGCGACATTATGATCTAAGGTGGAGCTCGCTTACCCAGAAAAAAACCCGGTTCACTCCTGCTTCGAAAACCTCCTGATTGTACTTTATGGTTTCAGGCTTCGATAAACACCACGTGGTGATGCTGGGAGACAAGAAGCTGGGCAAGGACTCGGAGGCTCTTCGTGAGACTCTCCAATTTACCGCGGACTCCTGCACTGAAGTCACTAAGGAGGTATGATATTATATGATCTGTGGAAATCAATCAATCAATATTTAACATTGATCCTTGACCAGATCTTTAACCTCTACGACATAAGTTTCGCCATCTTCTTAATTTGGTCTAAAAATGACCTTCTAGGTCTTTATCTTTCTCTCCTTGCTTCTGTCTATCTATTTTCTTCTATCTATATATTTTCTTCTATCTATCTATTTTCTTCTATCTATCTATCTTTCTTTGACCCTATACAATATGACTTTCGCCTTCTTCTTAATTTGGTCTAAATATTACCTTTTAGTTCATCCTCTTCTTCTCCTTGCTTCTTTATTTTCTTCTATAATGTGATAAATGAAATAGTCATGTCATATGTCATAACAAATACAAATCATCTATTGATAACACCAAAGTTACAAGTCAAATATAAGATGGCACTATATTTTCTTCTATTCTCTATTGTTGTCTCGACGACCTCGCTGGCGTAATGTTTGCCATGCCGAACTGCCAACCAAAGGGTCCCGAGTTCGATTCCTGGCACGCCAACATCTTTTTGATGAACTATAAATTGGTTGGATGTCGGTCTGGGTCTTATATGTATCGCTATAAAGTCGTTTTACGTAGTAGGTATATCAATTGCGTTAGCAACCATAATACAAACTAGAAATGGTTTAGTATGGAGCTAGCCATCCGTGTGTGATATGTGTCTTCTTTTCTTTTATGTTTCTTGTGTATTATTTTTCTTTGTTGTTCGTGTCACAAAATATGTTTCTCTCTTTCTTTTTTTTTTTTACACACACGGCTGGTTAGCCCCATACTGAACCATTTCTAGTTCGTATTATGGTGGCTAACACAACTGATATACTACATATACATATTATACATAAATACATATTTTATATATAAATACTTTCTTTCTAATATTTATCTATCTCCGCAGGTTGGTGGTATGATCCTGTCGACGACCAACTTCCACAGCCTGGGTGGTCCGCAGCAGAAGCAGTTCATCCAGGCGGCGGCCGCCTCCATCGTCCAGAGCATGTTCCGCGACCAGGTGGAGCAGACCTGCACCTGTGCCTACGTCGACCCCTTCAGGGTGCGCTCCGTCTGTGTCACCAAGAGCAGGAAGGAGAAAGAAGCTGTAAGCTATCCCTTTCTCACATAGCATAAGCAGTACTTGGTTGACCAAGCTTTGCTCGGTTTTTTTTTAATATGAAATTTTCTTAAAATGATTCCTAGCTAGATCGATTTATCGTCCCCGAAACCCCATATATTCTAAATTTCATGAAAATCGTTGGAGCCGATTCCGAGATTCCAATTATATATATACAAGAATTGCTCATTTAAAGATATAAGATGAGCAGCCCACTATACGATCCCACTGCTGGGACCCGGACCTTTCTCTCACTAGGAGATATAAAAGGGTTGGTGAATGACACACGTCACCGGATTTTGTAGTCCTCAAACGTGTCGGTTTCCTCACGTGATTTTCCTTCACCGTAAAGCGAGTCCATTGAACCTAACCTTACGATTGTTGTTATTAAGTCAATCTGGCATAACTATAAACCATGTTTAAAATAAACCGGCTCACTCCTCTTGTGTTGCAATACCTGAACAGGGTCTGTTATGTGATACCTGCCATTTAAATGTATAACATCTTAATTATGCCATAACGAAGCAATAAATTTTTCACTTTTCAATAAATTTGACTTTGAAATGCCTTTTTTTCTGGGTTTGTTTTTTATTTTTATTCATGTGTTAGAATTTAATTCTTATTTATTTTTGTCCACAGGCTCGCAGACGCAAGTAATCCACGAAGCGATCCGAATAACATCACTAGTTTTACTATTCACATGTTGTGCGAGAGAGATGCACTTATACAGTTCTATATCTGCGTCTCGCTCGCACGCCATTAGCTTAACTCACATACCTGTCTTATTTATATCCGTATACCGATTCATAGTGAAAAGGTTAATTATTACATAATCATTACATTTTAGTAAGAAATAAAAGGAAATTATGTTATTGAATTTGTTGGTTTTATTTCAGATAATTAAGTAAATATATCTTATAGGGATACATTTCACACACGGCTGGTTAACGCCATACCCATTTCAACAAATTTAGTTCGGCACAAAGATGACCTTCTGATTGGCATTCCGGCATGGTAACCATTATGCCATCGAGGTCGTCAAAATTCCTACGAAATACCTTATAGGATCGTACATATTTATACCGTAATTGCGCCTTTGTACTCTATTATTCAAAATGGTTGTACAATAAAGAGTAATATTCTATTAAATTCTTTACCGTATATAATAATAATAATGTGATTTGTATGACTGGGTCTCGTTTATATCCATCGATTGGGCATGGACCCTAAAAATAAAACTCAATGAATAGGCATTACTCAATTTATTAATAAATCAGTATAAAATTAAAAAATAAATGTATTTTTTCTGTAAGGCACTCGATGGACTTTTTCACCAACATTTTTACTTACAAATAAATATAAAAGTAGAGTTTCTTTGGACAGGTTTAGATTGAGCTCGTAAGCGGAATGCAATCATCCGGGTGTCAGAGGTATTAGATATATCATAAACATGATTTCTATTGTTTAGTACAAACCGATTAAGCTATTGAAAATTTTTTGTTCAATTAACAACAAAAATATCATGATATTTCAGTAAAATACATAGTAATAATATTACTGGTAGCTTTTTTTGCAAACTGTACCAAAAGTTTAAATATGTCACCAGCTAGGTTGCTAAGCAATGAAATCGGAATATAAGAAACTTTACGGTATTTTTACTCTTATTTATATTAAAATGTAATCGAATCTTTGTATTAAAATAGTGCTATCCAATTCAAGATCCGAGTATATTTAATCCTAGTTGGAGCACGCCCCTATCAGATCGATTGTCAATTGGATCTAATTTAACTATTGATACTTTATCGATAACAAGTTATTAAATTCATTCACGCAATCATCAGATTAATAAGATGTTTTTTTTTAAGCTGGGTGTATTATGATCCGTTTCCGAACGCGCCCCTCCCGGGCTAGTAGTAAGTTTTCCGCACCCAACGCAGCCTCGGGCCGCGCTGTGACATTATCTTGACGGAAGCACTCGCGGCTGCCTTCACCACGTCTGAGACCTGAGAATAAATAAAATATAAATAAAAAAATATCAAGACACATTTCACACACGGCTGGTTGGCCCCATACTAAACCATTTCTAGTTTGTATTATGGTTGCAAACACAACTGATATACTACACATAATCTTTAATATATATAAATCTCGTGTCACAATGGACTCCTAAACCACTTAACCGATTATAATAAAATTCGCACACCATGTGCGGTTTGATCCAACTTGAGAGATAGGATAGTTTAAATCTCATATTATAGTCGCAATTTTAATTTATTGCTAATTATTGTCTGTTATTATTTGACAGTCACAATTATCTGTTAACTCCAAATGATTCTAACAGATGTCGATACCTTTCGACTGGGTTGAGTAAGTAATCAATATGGCGCTGCTATGGTAAATCTACAAACATGTCATATAAGCTACACTATCTTTTTTTCATACCCCTAAGTGAGGCAAAACAACGTTTGCCGGGTCAGCTAGTTATGTATATAAATACTTTATATCGACTCATATTTAACACTCAGACCAAAGAGCCAACAAATTTATCGAACCCGGGCCTCTTTGGTTGACAATCAACGGCATGTTAACCTAATGGTTAACGCCAACGAAGTCGTCAAATAATATTAATTATTATTTGACCCATAGCCATACAACGCGGCTATGCCACGAGCGTTATGGGTACCTTTCCGTCAAGTTCTGTACGGAGTGGTCTTCTAAATTAGTTTTGTTAGTAGTTTTGTTTTTAATTTTATAACTGACTTTTATTGAATAAATTATTTAAATGATGAAAAAAACATTATTATTTTGTAAATGTGATTATGTCAATCGTAAAAATAGCATACTCTTATATTTATCATTAAATTAAAATAAAATTGAAAAAAATCTTGTTAATTTTTATAATAATAATAATCTGTATAATATAAAATTATATTTTTATTATTTAATATATTTATTTTAGATACAATTCTGAAACATTGTCAAGTGATTTCTAAATATATCTAGGTATTATATTCAAACCTTTCAGAAGCACCTTGTATAGTTTATTGTTATTGTTAACTTACACTCATCATGAGACTCTGCGCATTGCCAACCAGCATGTCCATGGCTTCCTTATCTTCTTCCACACCTGAAATGGAAAATATCCAGTGAAATAGAGACACATCTTTATTATTGGAACGTGCAAGCAAATATAAAAAATGAAAGCACTTTTCGGGCATCGGATTTGTTTAGTAATCGAATGACAGCGCCTTTGTTTACAATGCGGCATCTTTATACTGTGGAGGTGCCTAAGTCGCGTACTAAGCGGTTTGCCTCCACCTTCGTTGTGCGTACCGCCAAGGTGTGGAATTCTTTGCCAAACGCACTGTTCCCCCATAATTACAATCTATCGGTTTTCAAGGCAAAAGTGAACCGGTTTCTTCTGGGCAAGCGTACTCCACCTTAGATCGCAATATCGCTTACCATCAGATGAATCGCAATCAAGCGCAAGTACATTAAAAAAAGTAAACAAGATTAAAAAAAGACATTTAATAATCGGCTGTCGGCCACAGTAGAAGCTAGTGACAATTTAATGCACAAGTATCTTATGACTGATTTTTTTTTTAAACAAGCGTCATTTTATCAGTTCCAATTAAAAATCATCATTAAGACAGTACCACATTTGTCGGATCAGCTAGTTAAAATAAAAGCGATGATAATATTAATTACTTTCTAAATAACAACATAAATAGGAACCGCGAAGGTGAGGGATTTTTTGCCAAGCTCCCTGATCCCCGAAAGCGGTTTTCAAAGCAAGAGCGAACCGGTTATTCTGGGTTATCTCGCTCCACCTAAGATCGCAATATCGCTTACCATCTGGTGAGATTCGATAGACCGCAAGCAAAATTAATTGTAAAAAAAATAAAGGAAGAACATTAATAAAAACCTTAAGTAATTAAAAAAACAGAGCGACGTGGATGATGATGATGTTTACCTTGTTGTCCGAGCGAGGCAGCCTTGACAGCTGTCAACATCTTCAGCTGCCCGCTGATGGTGGGGATCCTCTCACACGTCTGCAGCAAGTTCTGGTGACATAAACATCCAGGTATAAATATAAATGAAAAAAAAAAATTTAGTCCTCTCGGTGGGAAAATGTCTGCTCAAAAATTCAATCAGACGGCCCCTGGTTCAACCCCGGCTCCACAATGCTTTTTTTTTTTTTATCCTTGATAGGTTAGCGTTTGACTACAGCTAGCATGATGTTAAGCTGCACTGCAGTCTACGGTGTTGCACGCTTACCTAGAAGATACCTATTAACTCTACTTTTGAAGGCCCCCGGATGATACCTCTCAGGAAACAGAGACTCAGGTAGTGAGTTATATAGGTATGTTATATAAGTTGTTAGGTATGTATAGTGTAGACGCGTCGTCACAGAATAGATGATAGTAGATTTGGGTTAATATCGCTTTTACTACCAACGCCTTAGTAGATGGTGTTTTGTGATGAGCCCTAAAAATAATGCATTAACAATAGATTTCGCGATACGATTCAGAAGTTCTGAAAGGGATAATTTGAGCCGCCAGGATAAAGAAAACATACTCATGAAAATTTAACGCCATCTAGCGGAATTTGAGCACTTGTGGCATGGTAACGAACAACCTTAAAAATATTTGTTTTTTCAGTGGTGTGGATTTGAAATAGCTTCACCAAAAAGGAAAAGAATATATCGTGAAGAAACCCACATATTTGAATACTACAAAATACGAAGGAAAAATATTTAGGTACAGCTACCTGGAGTGGAACAGCTACGTTAGGTTTTTCGTTTCATCTCAGTCCGTCAAGAGAGGATTTCAGCCGAGGGGAGAAAACTTCCTTGTGTTAGGAGGGTAGATAAGGTATACTGGTGTGAATTGAGTGGAGGTGTGGTGTCGTTTGTAGAAACACGCCAAACATTTTTTAAACATTTTGATGTTTCCTGTGCTAACCTTAATTTGGCTATAGATCACAGCGGAAGTACACTAAATATTTATTTATTTCTTCTACCTAGGAGAATTGTATTTCATACATGTGTATTTAGCTGTTATTTCCTTACTACCTGTAATATTACCTTTGCTAGCTATTAAGTTATAGATCACAGCGGAAGTACACTATTTTTTTCTTCTTTTACCCAGGAGAATTCTATTTTGTACATTTGTATTTAGCGGTTATTTCCTTACTACCTGTTATATTAGCCTACGATGGATACAAGACTAGTTGGGCATAAACAGTTTGACAATAAAGATTCAATTGTTTTATCTTTAGTCTGCCACTAGAGAAAGTATTAAGAATTAGCTAAAATTACCGTTTTGATTCTGACATCCGTGCACTCGTTTGCAAGTTTCTTGGCCAGGTCAGTGACCTCCTGCGATTCTGCTACTATCGACTTTGAAGTCTCGATGAGATCGTCTTTCTTATCTACAAACATAATCTCTTTTAAATAATCTAGTACTCGCAGTAAAGATTAGCACTCTCAGATCACATAATGAGTCAGTCAGGAGATGAGGGAGTGAGGTAGAAGATGAAGCAGTCAGATAAAATATGAAGCAGTGAGATAAAGTATGAAGATAGATACATAGACTTTATTGGACACAAACTTAAAACTAAAACTAAAGATAAAAAAAAACTAAGAACAAAAAAAATTGTGTGCCACAATTGGCGGTCTTATTGCTTAAAGCGATCTCTTCCAGGCAACTTTTGGATGGAAATAAGTTAATAAACGACTAAAAATGGACGTAGTGTACAATAAAGATGAAAGTGAAGATGAGATAAAAGATGGAGCAGTGAGGTAAAAGATGTAGCAGTGAGACATAAGATGAGGCAGTCAGTTTAAAGGTAAGGTTGTCAGTTTATAGAAGAGGTAGCTAGTTTAAAGATGACGCAGCCAGTTTAAAGATGACGCAGCCAGTTTAAAGATGACGCAGCCAGTTTAAAGATGACGCAGCCAGTTTAAAGATGACGCAGCCAGTTTAAAGATGACGCAGCCAGTTTAAAGATGAGGCAGTCAGTATACAGATGATGCAGCCAGTTTAGACATGACGCAGCCACTTTAAAGATGACACAGCCAGTTTACAAGTAAAGTAGTTAAAATAGGAGTGGTAGCTAGTTTAGAGATGACGCAGCCAGTTTAAAGATGAGGCAGTCAGTATACAGATGATGCAGCCAGTTTAAACTTTAAGCAGCTAGTTTAAATATGATGCAGCCAGTTTAAACATGACGCAGCCACTTTAAACGTGACGCAGCCAGTTTAAACATGACGTAGCCAGTTTAAAGAATAGGAAGTCAGTTTATAATAGACAGTTCGTTTAAGAATGAGCCTGTCAGTTAGGTGAGGCAGTCATGATAAAGATGATGTCTCACCAGTCTCCATGTACTCTGAGAGCCTGGCCATGAGCACGGCCATGCGGCGCGCCACGCCCACTATCTCGTTGTCTCGGGACGACCACTCGCGGACTGACTCGTGTAGGGAGCGGGCTACGTTCTGGAATGTTAGAGTTTGACGTACATTTAGTCAAATTTGGCAAAAACTTCATTTACTTATATTATAAATTCGTCCATAATCTAGATTGAAAAAATTAATTGTACACGTGTTTTTTGTTTAAGCATAATTAATAATTTCTATAATACTTCTTTCTAACTAACTCTCCCTTCTATAATACTTTTTTTCTATAATACTTATTTAGTTCCAAGTATAATTATTAATTTCTAAAATATAGTGCATGTTAGTCATGTGTCAGTAAAATTTTAACTGAGATGGGATGTTACACGAAGTTCGAACGCATTGTATTCTTGTTGTTAATATCTTGTGGTAGAAATAACAAAACGATAAAGGCCAATATTTCTAATCATCTAAAAAATTTAACATATTTGAGGTGAATTTTCTTGTATGGATAAAACTGAGGATCTGAGCTCCTTTTTTAGTAGGCCCAGAAAAAAAAACGCCGGTGACTTCGATTTCGTGTTATAAGCAACGTCTCTAAGGTCACAAGATAAGGTGAATCATATATTTTATTTTGATTTAATACTCATTACAATATGAATTAAATTTGACATTGACAGATGTCTTTTTTGCTATATTGCTTTTGTGTTCGGAGGTTTAATGGGGCCCAAGATAACTGGCCTGGCCGAGTTTAAGGAAGATTGCAAATTCTTGTAAATTGTGTAGTAATATAGATAGATAGATAAATAGATTAACTCTTTATTGGGCAAATTATAGGTATAAGCTGTACAAGGTACAACAAATAAAAAGTAACAACATAAAAATATTTACAACGTGCCACAAACGGCGGCCTTAATATGTTTATAGAAACAAATGGTTATCAAGTCAGAGGCCTGAGGGCGGCTTGAAAACTCTCGACAGAGCTTGGCCACTTAGCTCATACGAAGAAGAAGAAGAATGTTTATTCTTATGAAAATATTTAAAAAATTTGAACATTTGAATTGGCAACTCACATAAATAGGCTGGTTGGCTGTAGTGGGTTCCTTCTTGAAGATGTTTTCTCCACCCAGCGCCGACTCGACGTCACCAGTGGTTCGCAGGATCTCTGCAGTAGTGTCCTGCCAGTGCGGCAGGCGCGATGCGCGTGCGCCGCGCGGGGGCGTGGCCGCGGTCAGACGCTGCTTGGCCTCAAGCAGCGATCGAGCCAGCTCAGGGTCCCGTGACACCGCCGGGGAGGACATGCTCACCGTGATCACGCGGTTTGCCAGCCTGGAGACGCATAACCAGTTCCATTAATGAACCTATCCACTGCGCAGACTTAGGGGGTTGTCTCGTAAGGAATAATGTATTGGAATATGACTGTTAGTGAAAAATGTAATCAAATGTAGTGGAATGTTATGAAACGTAATTAAATGAAATTAAATATTAGGAATTAATTTATTTGTTTTTCAGTGTTATTTATTAACTTATTCAGTGTTGGTAATTTAACTCAAGTGATACGATGAGCACAGTTGCCCCGCATAACAGGATTCAGAGTAGAATCATAGAAAGGGTAACCATTGCTGGAAATAACTGTGTATGTAGTTTTGTTCGTTTTACTTATGTGTTCATAATAAAACTGTTTATTTTTTATTGTTTTGTATCATTAAATGTAATGAAACTGAAATATAATATAATAGAATGTGATGTAATAACTATGTATAAAATACTGAAAAAAAGAATAACAAAAGTATTTCTGTAAGCAATCTACGAGAAACGGTTTTAAATTATTTCTTCGTCTTGTGGAGTTTAATTTTAATTTACTGAAATGTCTCTTACTTGGTGATAGCAGCGGAGTTGTGCGCGCATTTCTGAGTATCCGAGCTTTGCTGGGTCATATCCTCGCGCATGCGCTGCATAGTTTCACCTGTCACATATTTACATTTGAACATAACATTTAGTCTAACATTAGTTTGCTTGATATTAAGCTTTACTGTAAGCTTACTTAGCAAGAGCCTAATTACTCTCGATTTGAGGACCGAAAAATGATACTTCTAAGAAAATTAATGTTTTTATACATTGATGTATAAACAAAACGATGCGGACGGTGTTTGGATGGGTGAACATGCATAAGACTGTTGTTATGGCATTTCCATTTGGGCCGTGGGTCGGTTGACAGGTTAAATTATAGGTCCCGGCTGTAGCCTTGACACAAGCAGTCGTTAAGCCAAGACAGAAGCATTCGGGTAGCTTGAAAACTCTCGACACCAGAGCTTGGCCAATTAGCTTATACGAAGAAGAAGCGTAGCTTTATATAAGACAAATTTTAAATCTTATAAATAGAAAAAAAAAAGTATAGCATAAACAGCCCACTATTAGTTCCGACTGCTGTGACTCGGGGCATTCTCTCATGAGGAGAGAAATAAAAGCAATAATCCAAGACGTTGGCCAAGTGCCAGTCAGCGGATCAAATAAGTAACGGTACTTACTGGCTGTCTGCACAAAGTCCATAGGGTCGACGGCGCGGTCGCACAAGTCCCGCACCCTGGAGATGGACTCGGCGTACTGCGCCAGAAGCGCCTTGTACTTCTCTATCACCGTCTGTATACAACACGCAATGTATAGAGTTGTATAATGGTGGCGATTAAGCGGCACACACGACTAAACTAAATTTAAAGAAGCCCGAAGACGTAATTTTAGTTGTTTTGGTCTGTGGTTCAGAACGTGCCGTCTCTTACTGGCCACCTAAGATGAAAAGAGACGGGGCTTCTTTAAATTTAGTTTAGTCGTGTGTGCCGCTGAATCGCCACCAATATATACCTAATGCTGGCCGATAGACGAGTCTATATTTTTGTTGGTTATTTATTATACATTATTTTAATATATTCTAATCATGTATTATAATGATGATAAACAAATAATATTATAATTATATATACCGCGCCATACTTATTTAAGCGAAACGTCTATAA
This sequence comes from Mellilla xanthometata, assembly GCA_035578125.1. Taxonomy (NCBI): domain Eukaryota; kingdom Metazoa; phylum Arthropoda; class Insecta; order Lepidoptera; family Geometridae; genus Mellilla; species Mellilla xanthometata. The sequence goes on along the minus strand of JAPUBQ010000023.1, from coordinate 10,177,012 downwards.
CTGAATTGCGGGAGTTCTGACTTGTTAAATTATGTTTCTTACCTGATCGTCCGGATGGTCGATTCTTTGCTGAGCAGCCTTCACCAACATCGGGGCGAGTAGTTCCGTCTGAATAATGCATATTGATTGTTTATAAAGATACGTAAAGGATAAGAGGTAGACCATTCAGTAGAGGCTTATGTGTACGTAAAAATAATTAACAAGAAAAACAACACCATATTTGTGATTGAGGCTTGATAAGACGTTAGTTCTTTTACTTATATCTTATTCAAACAAACTTTATAAAATAAGCAATTTGCGTCGAAAACTGCACAATTTTAACTTCTCTCAAACAACAAAAAAAGCACATAATATCTGAACGAAACTGCGCAATTCTCATAATAAACGGCATAATTTCCAAAAGAAACAGCACATTTCAAAAGAAACTGCACAATTTCCAAAAGGAACAACACATTTCCAAAAGAAACTGCACAATTTCCAAAATAAACTAAGATTTCCAAAAGAACTGCAGAATTTTCAAAAGAAACTGCACAATTACCAAAAGAAACTGCACAATTTTCAAAAGGAAACAGCACATTTCCAAAAGAAACTGCACAGTTACCATACGACTGCACAGTTTTAAAATAGAGTGCACAATCTCACTTGTTCGCTGCACTTGTTAAGTTCCAGGTTGATATGCTGGTGTTGACTGGAGTTGGCCACGAATCGTGCGGTTTTGCTCACTCGGCCAAGCTGCGCGAGAAGAGACGCAATTTTACGCTCTAGGATAAACTTGCGTTTGTATTCGTCTGGAAATTGAAAAAATAATAATAATGAGAGTGCAAGTTTATTTGCAATGTTGAACCAAGATCAGCCACGCCATACTTTATTGAGCGAAGCGCCTGAAATGTGGCAGTGGGTATTTCAGGAAATAAATTCATATAAATTAAACAGTTAACAATATTGAAATTAAAAACTATCAATTCTGAATATAATGTATGACACCAACAAAAAAAGTAGAGTAAAGTCACCAAATATGGAATACTATTTTGTTTTTCGGTTATAAAAAAAAACTTCAAATAAATTAAATCAGTTTATTGTTTTTACTAATCAGTCAATATATATATTTTTTAATATTATGACTCATTTCACACACGGCTGGTTAACTCCATACTGAACCATTTTAAGTTCGTGCTATGGTAGCTAACACACCTTTCCGGTTGGCAGTCCGGCTTGGTAACCATTACGTCAACGACGTCATCAAAATAGGGTCCCGTTTTTACCTTTTAGTTACAGAACCTTAAAAAGAAGATCACCTTGTTCCACGTCAGGTAGCAGGTCGAGGTCTAAGAGCGGCTCCTCAGCCTCTATGAAGTCCTCCACGACCCGAGTCACCACGCCGCGCTGTATCCACTTCCGGATCTCTTTGATTCGGTCCATCAGCACACTGGAGAAAAAGTTATAACTTTCTATTTATAGCTTCCCTTACATCAGTACATAAAATAAGACGGTCAGTTTTTTTTTACGTATTTCACACATGGCTGGTTAACCCCATACTGAACCATTTCCAGTTTGTGTTATGGTTGCTAGCACAACTGATATACTACATATACATACATACATCTATCTATCTAAGCCTATAAATCAGCCCACTGCAGGGCAAAGGCCTATACATCTATCTATCTAAGCCTATAAATCAGCCCACTGCAGGGCAAAGGCCTCCCTACCGTCCCTCCACTTTTGTCTGTCCTGAGCAACGGTCTTCCAGTGTGGGTTGTGTATGTCGAAGTCGTACCGCCATCTCATCTTGTGCCGGCCGGGACGCCGTCTATTTGGTGGGCTCCATTCGGTGGTGGTTTTTGCCCAAAATGTATCCGGCATGCGGGCGACGTGCCCGGCCATACATACATACATATTTTATATAGATACATATTTACATGAAATGGATATTATATAATTGAGTGCCTGTAACTTAAAATGTTTTTCTAAACAACTCATACGGTGCAATTAAAGAAGAGTAACAGAAACAAAAAAAAATGAAATTTTTGTTTGTCTGTCTCTCTGTCTGGTACGAAATATCACTTTGAAACAACTCAACGGAGATTTAAACGCTGTTTTCACAGATGGATAACATAAAATTAGGCGAAGTAAAAACAAAAATAAATAATAAATCAATGTGAAACAAAGATTTATCTTTGTTTCGTCGAAATCGGTAAAGGGTTTAAAAGAAGTAATTAGAAGTTAGAAAAATTATCTCAAAAGTTAAAAAATCTTCAATCAAAACACTATGCGACTGCAGCGCGTTGCGGAATTTGGCGGCAGCTAGACTGCACGCGCCATCTTGGTTTCATCGGTAACTATGGCAAAAATCCACGCCACGCTTTATTGGAATATATGAATATACTCGTATATGGGAATCAGCAATCATCTCTAGTATTCTGATCCGTTTTAAACTCACCTGTTTTTCTCATGATCGTATTTATGGCTGCATTCAGCCAGGAGTTGTTCAGTTTCAGAGATGACGCCTCTCACTTCTTCCCTTTCAACTCCCTTCAGATCTTCAGACATCTGGAATGAGATGACATTTAAATAGGACTATAAAGAACAAGCGAAAAATATACAGATTGGGTAAAAAAACAGATGGCTATCGACCGGGGTTTGTGGAGGGAATTATTTATTAGACCTTTTTACGTACGTTACCACATGAGTTAGCGACACTTGCTTGAACCCTTAGGTGGAGCAAACCTAAAGTATTATAATAATTTAATAGTAAATGCATAAAATAATGTTATAATTATAATTAATTTAGTAATAATATTTAATACACAATTATTATTAGCAATATTTACTAGTATTTTGATCCCTGGTATAAGTATTAATTTATATTAATATTGTCATTTTTTAATATTTGACGTATAATTGTATAATTATCAATAAATGGTTTATCTTGTTTATCACACCTTTCAGAAGCACTTTGTATAACAACATTACCTGTCTAAGTGACCTGGTATATAATGATTTAACATTACCTGTCTAGCCATGTCTACGAGGTTCCTGGTGGCCTGCTGCCCCATACTCTTCGTTTCAGCTTTACACGCAGGACTCTTCAGCCATTTGTTGGCGAGATCCACTCTGAATATACAACATGACATGTACTTTTTTTTTACAAATACAAAATTTATTTATTTGCCAAGTAAATGTTACAAATATATAAAGAAATCCAAAGGCTTCCGAACTAGTTCAGAACTGTATGACGGAAGCCGATGTCTTCTCCCAATCGTAGGTATAGAACTTAATTAGGTTTTTAGTACATAATTTATGTCACAAAATTTTCAAAAAAAAAAGTAAAAGGAAAGAACAAGTTTATATACAAAATTACAAAAAAAGTATGAAATTTTTACAATATAAATGGAGAATGTTGAAAGCAAATAAATATCAAATATTTTGGATATGAGATTAATACAATTTTACGCTCTTATAAACAATTTAACTGGCTGCAAAAAAATCTTACTTTGAGATAGGATATAAAACAAAAATAAAAAAAAAATATTAAAACCTAAATAACATAACATTAGCACGCATTTATTGTGTGGGTGTGTGAATTTATATGACCAATGCTATGCGTGCCAACGAAGAATAGGATCGCGTTTGCTTCAACTTCACACGATAACTGTCAATATAGTAATGCCAGCAAAGAAAGCGTGAAAACCTACTCATTTATAATTAATTTGCCGTAAAATGTATAAGAAATAGCAAAACAGCGTACATTAAACATATAAACTGAATATAATTTGTTAACATATTTTTGCTCACCATACACTTTGGTAATGACGTTAGCGCGCATTATTGAGCAAGATGGCGGTTTGACAGTCTTATTCTTAGTTGGCACGCATAGTATGCAGTGACATTATTTGCAGTTTAGCCTTCGATCAAACACGTATTAGATATAAGGTGTTGTCTCTATAGACTGAAAGGAAAATAAGTAGAGAAGAGTTTAGCCGTCTGGGTAGTACTTTTTTATTCTAAATTAAATGTAAATATCATTATTAAATACTAAAAAATAGGTATATTTGTATTGTTATTCTTGGAGTCAGTGTCACAGCCATGAAGGAAAAATATGAAACTGTTCTACCTGGCTGACGCTGACTCAAAAATGTGTTAAATACTCACTGAACTTCAATATAACTCTTTTTTGTTTTTTCCTGCAATAAAAAAGAAGAAATTTTTATTTTAAGAGTAAGATAAAAATAAATAATTAAAATAAGATCATTCTGTCGCGAGCGTCGGTCGCGCGTGCACGCACTCGCCTCTGGACGCGTTTCGCTCATTCAAATAGTGCTGGATAGTATCGATACTTTCAAATTATCGATATCGATAATAATATGGACAAGTTCCTGATTAGATCGTCGTCGCTGACCAGCCTGGGTAAGCGTCCGCTTGAAGACCCGTCGACGGATTGGGTAAAGCCTAAACGTCCCTGGCGCACACCAAGCTTTCCACCAAAACCGTCGACTAGTACGAGCAATCGTTACGACCAGCTCTCATATGAGACCAGCGAAGCATCGTATAATGCGTCTCAAGGTGAAAGCGACAAGAAGAAACTCAGGATTCCGCCCATCATAGTCGAACTCGGCCCGAACATTACGCACCAGATCATGCGTGAAAAAGTCTCCAAAACTACGACTGAATTCCACCTACAATACAGAGCCAGTAACAGAGTAGCAGTACATTGCTACACTGCTAATCATCACGACCTCATCAAGCAGGGATTAAAGAACGAGGGCATTGCCTTTCATACGTTCTCTAGAAAGGACGAAAAACTCCCGAAAGCCGTAATCAGGGGACTCCCACGCATTCCAGCTGAAGAAATCATAGCTGACCTGGAAACGCTGGGCTTTCCGGAGTGCAAAATAATTGAGCTTAAGCCGAAAACCTCCCAAGCAGTAACTCAAACTTACCCCTTGTACCTAATCCAACTGCCGGTGGCCACTGACATGGGCAAATTCCGACGTCTGAAGTACATTTGCAAATGTGTAGTTGAAATAAAGAAGTTTAAGCCGAAGAGTTGGGAAGGCACCCAATGCTTTCGATGCCAGGGATTTGGCCACGCATCCAACAACTGTAATCTGCCAGCCCGTTGCGTAAAGTGTTTGGATCTTCATGCTACCAAAGAGTGTCAGAAGAAGGACCGCTCTACACCGGCTCGTTGCTGTAACTGTAAAGGTGACCACCCAGCAAATTACCGACAATGCCCAGCTCGCAAAATATACCTGGACAGGATTCGTGCCCAAAACATACCAGCACAGGAGCCACAAAAGCAGCACTCGAAGCCTGCAGGCAAGCCCTGGGTGCCTACCATCGAGAGCGTTACAAAAGTGAACTGGCCCGCGGTTGGAGCCAATATAAATCAAAAACCTGCTGATGCACCGACCAAACTCCAACCCAAGAATGCAGCAGACTCAGATACTTGCACTGGCGAGATGATCAAAATCTTTGCTGCAATCAAAACACTTAAAGAACAATTTATGCATTGTGAAACAATGGTGGACAAGATTATATTGATCCTGAACCACCTTGGTCAGTTTGTTTAGGGCGTCTTACGTCTCCTATCTTGGAATGCCGACGGCATTCGTACTAAAATATGTAAACTACTTGACTTAACTACATATGACGTTCCTTGTGACATTATAGCTGTATCAGAAACAAGAATATCAAAAAATACCATTTTAAACACACCTGGCTATGTATGCTACCGCCAGGACAAACACACCTCTGGCCATGGGCAAGGGGTTGCTATCCTCATAAGATCCAATATTTTGCATACTCGTATATTCTTACCGGCGACAACACATATTGAAGCTGTAGGCATCAAACTCGTTCTTTCTTGCGGCAAACATATTATTTTAATATCCGCGTACCAATCACCCAACAAACGATTGCACACAAAAGATATAGAACTGTTATTTGGAATTGGACCTAATGTCGTGATAATGGGTGACTTCAACGCCAAGCACAAGAGCTGGTGCAGCTCGGATGAGAACACTGCAGGTAAGTTGTTGTACAACCATATGCTTATGCATAATTACTTAATACATACTCCTGGATCGCCTACTCTTGTGCATTATAAATTAGGACATAGACCCTCTAACCCGGACCTAATCCTAACTCAAAACGTAGACATCTCAAATCTCAGAACAATATCAGCATTATCATCTAATCACTTTCCCCTAAACTTTGTAATTGAAGGCAATTATGCTAGACATAGTCCTTGTCAATACAAATATAACGATGCCGACTGGCCCAAGTACCGTGATATACTAGACAGCAAGCTTTTATTATCCCCTTCTGCCTACAAAACACAATCCGACATTGATCAAGCCCTTACTGATTTTACTAATACTATATATGAAGCTCGTAAAACGTCTGTCCCACCTGCCGATGCTATTATTAAGGCTAAGCCCCTCCCCCGATACCTAAAAAGGCTAATTAAGCTAAAAAATCAACTGCGTCGTAGAGAAGTATCCCTAATTGATTTGAATGCAAAAAAACAACTTAGATATGAGATTAATTCCCTAAAATACCAAATAAAAATAGGCATACAAAAATACAACGATAATATTTGGAACCATAAACTTAGTCGTGTTGACAACCCCTCTAACGACATATGGCGTTTAGCAAAGGGCCTACGATCCAAGCGCCACGTATTGCCTCCGTTAAAAAAGCCCGATAGTACTTCTACCGTTACAACCAAGGAACAGTGCGAATTACTAGCGGATGCCTTTCTCCAAAACATGTCACTGACCCTGAACTGGAAGAGCAGTCCCGAAATTGAGAGTAAAGTTCAGGCCTCAAACGATGTCATCAACGATTACGTCCCCACCAATCAGACAATTTTCGTCAAACCACATGAAGTGAAATTACTATTAATAAAGCTCAAAAAACGCAAGTCCCCTGGAATAGATGATATACATAACGAACTCCTAAAAAACTTATCCCGCAAAGCCACTGTCTTCCTCACATGCATATTCAATGCTTGTCTAAGGCTAGCATATTTTCCTACCTCCTTAAAGCGTGCTAAAATAATCCCAATTTTAAAACCTGGTAAAAATGAAGTGCTCCCAATAAGTTATAGACCCATCAGTTTACTACCCTCACTAGGTAAATTATTTGAATCAATTATATACTCATCTATATTAAAAGAGACTAAGCACCTAATTATAAATGAGCAGTTCGGATTTCGGGAATATCATTCAACTGTTCAGCAACTTGTAAGAGTAACAGAACATATTGCACATCATTTAAACCTTCATCAAACTACGGGAATGCTACTACTCGACATTGAAAAGGCGTTCGACTGTATTTGGCAGCAGGGTCTTTTACACAAACTCTATATCAACAACATCGATATTAACCTAGTTAAATTGATATCCTCTTACCTAACTAACCGACAGTTTGTTGTAAGTGTCAATAATATTAATTCGGAACCTCGCAACATCCCAGCCGGCGTGCCCCAGGGCTCGGTGCTGGGTCCGTATCTGTTTTTACTGTATTTGAATGGGATACCCATCCAGACTCGCACTAGCCTAGCATGTTTCGCTGATGACACAGCCTCGTACACGTCATCAGACGACCTTGACCTTGTCATTAGTCGCTTACAGCTTTCAATTGACAAACTCCATGAATTTTTTACAAACTGGAAACTCAAACTTAATGAAACTAAAACCGAGGCCATTTTGTTTACTCGCTCGCGCAAAACAGTAAAACGAACCCTTAAAATTAATAGTCACGTTATTCCATGGAGCTCCAGTGTCAAGTACCTTGGAGCTGTACTTGACAGTAAAATTACCTGGACTCAACATGTAGATCACATTAGAACTAAAGCCTTAAAAGCAATGGGTGCCTTAAGCCCCATATTCAACAGAAAAAGTAACCTTAGTCCTAAATCTAAATTACGAATCTACACAACCCTAATAAGACCGTGTCTTACCTATGCAGGTCCTGCTTGGAACGCTACGCGCGATTACAATTACATTAAAATTCAAGCTACCCAAAATAAAGCACTTAAAATCTCCTACAATACCAAATTCAGAACAAAGCTAACGAAACTACATGATCGCATTAAACTCCCTACTCTAAAACAATTCATTCTTAAACTAACAAAAAATTTCTATTTAAAAATTAAAAGAAAACATGATAACATATTAGTTAAATCTCTAGGAACTACCAGAAGACATAACCTCCCGTATATCGATAAATACAACTCTTACAGATTACCCCATCACTATTTACTCGCTGCCTAATCCGCCTTTTGTGTAGCGGCCAGCCACACCTGACCCGTCCGCACACATGCCTACGCGTGCCTACGTAACACTATTGCGTAGGCAATAAGGTACAGTTTACATTGCGCCACACACAGCGGCCGGTCAATTCACTAATGCTGTGCTCCTATAGCTCCATAACTTTCTATATGTTGTCTTTAAACTGTCCTTTTGTTTAAAATTCTTAGAAATAGCTGCAAACAAAAGGTGTTTACCTCAACTAACGCGATAAAAATAATGGAACAAGGAACGTCATATGTAGATTAAAAACGTACTATGTCTTACCTAATTTAAATATTTCTTCCTATTTTATGTTATATTACTTGTGTTACCTTTGTACACTAAATAATGTAGGTACCTATGTCAAGCTTTTCGTTAAGCGTCGATTCATTTGCCAACAACTCGATGTGCGCACAATGCCGCGAGTAGCTTTATAATTAGTTATTATAAATTATATATAATTATAGATTTAACGAGAACTAAAACTCAACCTACAATAGTTAGACATAAGTTAAAATAGGTGCTATTAGCCTGCAAAACACTAGATCATAAGATTAAATGTTACATTAGTTATAATAACGCTGTGTGAACATACTTTGTATTTATCTTATGTTAATAAAGAAGTTTGAAAAATAATAATTAAAATAAGAAATACGCAGTAGAAATAAAAGGAAGAAAACCTAACCACCGTAATTAACAATTTCAGTGCTTTCCGAGCACTAAAATTTTTTAATAATATATAATGTACTTAATTGTAACTGTATTCTACGCGAAAATTATAAGGATGCCTTACGTGAACAGTTTTCAAAGTTTAAAATGATACCAAATAAAAATGTATCTCGTAACTAAATCTAACATAAAACAAATAACAGATTTCGAAGACCACCTCATAGTTAATTTAAAAGACCACTCCGGACTACAAATGCCTCGACCGATTATGATTTCGATTTAGCTTAGACCCCAAACAGCTTGAGGCGTTGGAGATGATTGAGCGGCGAGCAATGAGGCTCATTGGTAACGATGCTCTTTGCAAGGGAAATTTGCAGAGTCTTGAGCATCGCCGCCTGCTCTCAGTTTTTTATAGGTTACATTTCGGTGAGTGTGCGACGGAATTGCATGAGTTGATTCCCCCCGCCCCATTCCACTACCGGACGAGCAGGGAAACACCAAAGCCCCCCCCGTGGGGCCCCGCATTGTCGAGGCGGGGGTGCTCAGTAACCGTGGCCTGGTCACCCACGGTGAAGCGAAGAGGGTCCCTGAGGCGGGCCACTCCCTAGACTTGTCCTCCCCCATGCAAGTTCTAGATGGAGTGGCACCAGTAGGTTGCGGGACCTCGCTCCGGGGGGGTTTCGCAACTGAGGAGGGCTGCGGTGTGATTTTGGAGACACCCACCGCAGCCGAAGGTGTGGGGCCGCGGCAGGAGAGAAGTGTCGGTATTACGATGCGCCGCTCTTCCTACCTGCCGCGGCCTCGACGGGGTCGCCACCGTTGATGGCGGACGCGGTGGGGCCGCAGGGAGAAGGGAGTGGTACCACAAAATACCACTTACCCTATTCTCTGCGGCCGTAGTGGCAGGTGACGGGGCCACAGACCTGACCCGTCACGGGGGACCTGGGACGTCGGACCGGGGTTGTCCGGCGTCCATTGCACTTATGGTCCCCGAGGTGGTTGCGGTGCACCATGTGCACTGCAAGGGGACTCATCCCCAAAGAAGGAGCCTCGCAGGCTAGCCGAGGTGGGCGGGGTGGTGGGTTAATGCGAGAAGCGGAACCTCATCCCGCCCTTTCCGGTGAGGAGGTCATCGTGAGGTTTTAGTCGGTAGTGATGTCCTTTTGACATCGAGCCCGACATACCCCACCCACCTCCCCGGGTGTGGTGGGGATGCGTAAATGCATTTCCTCACGTAAAAAAAAAAAAAAAAAAAAAAAAAAAAAGGGAAACACCAAAGCGGCATCGTTATACCGTGGAGGTTCCAAAGGCGCGTACTAAGCGGTTTGCCTCCACCTTCATAGTGCGAACTGCGAAGGTGTGGAACTCTTTGCCTAGTTCCCTGTTCCCTGAGAGCTACAATCTGGCGGTTTTCAAAGCAAGAGTGAACCGGTTTTTTCTGGGTAAGCGCGTTCCACCTTAGATCACAATGTCGCTTGCCATCAGGTGAATTGTGATCAAGCGCAAGCCCATTTAATAAAAAGAAATAAAAATAACACATAGGCAATTTTTTATACCGGATAACACCGCGAAACGCAACTAGTCTATAATATGCAAAGGTATGCGGTAACAAGGGCAATAACTTTTCTTTGTTTTCTTTATTGACTCTAGTAATTTCTGTATTTTTTTCACATACCTCTTCTTCCTCTTCGGGCGCCTTTTCATAAATACCCACACGTTGGCCGTTTCTCCTATAAAAAAAGAAAAAATACTGTAAATATAAATAGCATAAGCATAAGCAGCCCACTATGCGTTCCCACTGCTGGGACTCGGGGCCTTCTCTCACTAGGAGAGAGATACAGGCCATAATCCACCACACTGGCTAATTGCGGGTTGGTGGATGACACAAGTTTTCGGAAAATGTGGTCCTCAAACATGCTGGTTTCCTCACGATGTTTTTCTTCACCGTAAAACGAGTGCAAATCCACACATAACTTGAAAAACAAGTCATTGGTGTAGAGCTGGGATCGAACCAGGGGCCATCTGATTGAAAAGCAGACGTTATAACCACCAAGCCACACTCGCTTTTTAAATAGATATAGAAATAGTCAAAGTCAAAACGAGTGTGACACGGTGGTAAAAACGTCTGCTTTTCAATCAGACGGTCCCTGGTACGATCCCGACCTTTCACCAATGACTTGCTTTTTTCATGTTAGTCAAATCAGTTTCCTAAAAACCTTTCCTTAGCTATAAACTAAGAACAAATGACATTTTAAAATAAAACTTAACGTACCCCCGGTATATCGGGATGTAGCAATGTACATCTTCTTCTTTCTTCTATCTATCTTCTCTAATATATAGATAGTCCATGTCACAATGTTAGTCACCGTACACCTCCGAAACAGCTTGACCGATTTTTACCAAATTTTATATACGTATTCAATAGGTCTGAGAATCAGCTACTATATATTTTCCATACCCTTAAGTGATAAGGGTTGTTCAACCGTAATTTTTTTTGACAATTTTTTTTGTTTTATTTTCTTTATAATGTGTCAATAAATACATACAACCCTAATGTTTTTTTTCTTTTTATTACCAAACCCTATTTTTTATGACTATTTTAGTAATTAAATAATTTTTATTCTGCTCGATAACTGATCAATCAAACTGAAAAGTATTTTTAACAGTACTTCGATGAAAAATCTAAAATTTTGTTTACACTAAAATGTATCTGGAAACTAGAAATAATTAATTTATAAGGCAAAACAACGTTTGCCGGGTCAGCCAGTAGTTTATTGTAGGTTTGATAATCTTATAATTTAGCTCAAAACTCACCTGACAGTTTTCAATAGAGCATCGTACGCATCGAGAAGCTTCTTCCTGTTAGTATTGAAGGTGACCCAGGTCATCATTCCATCATCATCATCATCATCCAGGCCACCCGCTTTCATTTGCACATCCTTTATCAGGGCCAGCGTGTTTTGGAGGAGGGACCTGGAAAAATGGAATCAGAATTTATTTAACTTATAGCTCTGAGAATCGGCTACTGGTGGCGATTCTGCTGTACACACGACTAAACTAAATTTAAAGTTGCCCTGTCTCTTCATCTGTAGACAGAAAGAGACGGCACGTTTGCACTATGGTGCAGAAGCACCATAGTCAAAACAACTAAAATCACGTCAAATGTAGAAAATATAGGCGACTTTAGAACGTACTCGCTTGTATCACCTCTAAAACTGCCTGCACATTCCATATTTGACGTGATTTTAGTTGTTTTGTCTGTGGTTCAGAACGTGCCGTCTCTTTCTGGCCACCTAATATGAAAAGAGACGGGGCTTCTTTAAATTTAGTTTAGTCGTGTGTGCCACTGAACCGCCACTACTATCTATTTTTTAAGGCAAAACAACGTTTGCCGGGTCAGCTAGTCTTATATATAAAATTTCCGTGTCACAGTGTTTGTTACCGTACTCCTCCGAAACGGTTTGACCGATTTTTTCCAAATTTTATATGCGTATTCAGTAGGTCTGAGAATCGGCTACTGTATATTTAGAAATAATTATTAAGACAAAACAACGTTTGCCGGGTCAGCTAGTCTTATATATAAAATTTCCATGTCACAATGTTAGTTACCGTACTCCTTCGAAACGGCTTGACCAATTTTATATGCGTATTCAGTAGGTCTGAGAATCGGATACTCTGTTTTTCATAAGTGAGGCAAAAAAAACGTTTGCCGGGTCTGCTAGTATTGGTATAGATGATAGACTAACTTGGAGTGGTTGATGACGTCATCGCATTTCTCTCTGGTGTCAGGAGGTAAGGTTCCGACGGGCGGCACCAGGGGGCACTGCTCCACCAGCGCGCGCGCAGACTTCACAGCGCCCACCAACTCCACGGCATTGGCGGCTATTTGATCCTGGGAGCACAGAGAAATCAGGTCATAGATATATAGATTAATACTTTATACACACTTTATAATATTGTGAGAAGGTAGAGTATGTGGAGTCTTCTATTAAGACTTGCTGACATTATGGTTTAGGTTAATGCTTACTATCATTATATAACTTATTGCAATTTTTTACCTGACATTTCTTATTTAACTTTTATTGTGATTTTATTATTGTTGTGATATTGTGATGTTTCTTAATAATTTTTGACTTACATATATGTTTTAAGTTTATTAATTATTGCAATTGGTGCTAACCGTAATAATTAATTGATAATAAATAAATTTATTAAAATACATACTAAAAATAATTACAGAAAACAAAAAAGGTATTTAAAAACTACTGACTTAACTGGCACATAAGGTTGGTCTAATCGAAAAAATTGCCAAGTGCGAGTTAGGCTCGCGCATAAAGGGTTCCGTACTTGAATATTCTTTGAATGTTTAGAGGGTTTATCAAATATCGTTATAAATATTGAATAAAAAATACTTAAAATTAGGTTTGTTGTATAGGAACCCGGCCTCAAATATTTATTTTATTAAAATTTTATAATTTAATTTGATAGCTCAAATACATTTATATATTTTGTGAAAATTTTAAGTGTCTAGCAGCTCCTGTTTTTGATATATAGCAAAATAACACGAAAAATAACACGTTTATTTTATGGGGACACTTAATATTTTTTTATATTTTTTTTAGTATTGGTTGTAATAGTGGAACGGAAAATACATATATTGTGAAAGTTTCAGCTTTCTAGCTATTACGGTTTCTGAGACACAGCCTGGAGACAGACAGATAGGTAGATATGTAAAAACGGGACCCTATTACTAAGACTCCGCTGTCTGTCTGTCTCCAGGCTTCTCAGAAACCGTAATAGTTAGAAAGCTGAAACTTTCACAAGATATATATTTCCTGTGCTGCTATAACAACAAATACTATAAACGTGTATTTTTCGTAATTTCTTTGCTATATTTCAATAATGGCTAGACACATAAAATTTTCACAAAAAAATATATAAGTGTATTAGCTATCAAATTAAATTATAAAATATATATTTGAGGGGGGCTCCTATACAACAAACATACGAGGGTGGATTAGAAAACTTCGCAGTCTAGTACATAAATACTTTAACTATTTGAATGTAACCATGACAACCATGTCACAACTTTTGTTGACAAATCTATCCCAATGGACTGTATTTAAATTAGGCTGAATTATCTGAACCTTTTTGCAGCGTTTTTAAATAATTTAATTAAAAAATAATATTTAAGGGGAGCTCCCAATGGTACGGAACCCTTCGTGCTCGAGCCCATCTCCGAGTCCAACTTGGTTAATTATTATATAGTTTATTATTATGTTTTTTTATAGTTCATTATCTTTTTGATAACCTCTCTACACAAATTTAAACCTCGCATTAACAAGTGGAACACGTTCTATCGATGCTGTCAAAAAGAAAATAAATATTCACTTCAATAGTTAGTTCGTATGTTTCATACTAGATGGCGCCACTAGTAAAGTTAGCTCGCGCTAACGGTGTGTCGAACGATTTGTATGAGTTAAAAATGTGTGTTTAGTATATATAATGAAATCATAATTATATTATCAAAATTTTTAAAACTTCTTCGTACTTAAATACGAAGATCTGCCAGAACAAAGCATAAACTAGAGATGCGCGATTGCGAATAATCTGACCAGTCGAATCATCTACAACTACTAATATACACGTTCGACTTGAATATTAGTAACTAATGTTAATAATCGAATGATGACTATTAATTAGTTACTAATGGCGTTTTGACTCGACTGTTAGCGAATCTTGTCAATGTCACTTGTTAGTTTCAAATGAATGAAATATGAATGAATCGTTGGAGTGGAATCGGTTCAAGTAGTAACTAATGTAGTATAAAATAAATTCAGTAATATTCATTCAGTCCGGTTAATTTTGAGTGGGTATCATGTTAGTTACTAATTTTCGGAGATCATTCGAATGAGTCGAATGATTTATACAGTCGCATAATTCGACTGGAATCATTCACAGTCGCGCATCGCTATCTACTGTATTTTCCCACGATCTACTGTAATACTAAAATTATAGTGTATGGAGAGCACTGTAATTATTTTACAGCCAAAATTATAAGATAGTTTAAAGTAAACTGAACGCAGAATTTTGAAAAGAAAAAGTATCATGAATAACAAAACGTAACTGTCTACTAGATCCCGCCCCACCTTTCTGCATATGTCACAACCCTTGTTACTACAGTAGAACCTCTATAAGTCGAATATCAAGGGAGACGCCAAAAAATTCGAGTTACAGAGTTTTCAACTTATGGAGGGTTTCGAACATTATTTCAAGAGTTTGAGGTTTATTCATATAAATTTAAGAATAAATAAAAACTCAACTTGCAGAGGCGACAAACATATTTTTATTTATTATAAATCAACATTATTTCAAATCATTTAAAAAAAATATGGCATTAAAGAAGTCAGTATTTTTTTTGCTTTAGATATTTTGGTTGTTCTGTTGTACAAATTGATGTGTATTGCAGTAGAACCAAACTACTTTTGACAGTATTTAAGTCGAAAACAAATGACTTGCTTAAATAAATTTAGGCGGTAGATAATATCATGAAGTTGCCTACAACTTCATGGATAATACGCGGGAATTTCCCGTCATAGACTAAAAACCACTTCTTAGTATTAATCACTAAAATTTTATCAACCGTGTTTTAATTTAGTTTTAAATCCTATCATACTTATTAGTATGATTGTAAATTGGTTTCATATGCAATGCATTACGTTTTTATTTGACTCTTACTAGCCTTTCTGTGACACTGGCGCAACTGGTTATTTTGTTTGAGGACTTGAGAATTAAAAATGCCTAATTCATCTGATGATAGTGATCAAAGGTTGCCTGGAAGAGATCGCTTTAAGCGATAAGACCGTCAATTGTGGCACACTCATTTGTAACATCTTTCTTTTTCTTTTTTAAATTTAATGAATGTGTCCAATAAAGAATTTTCTATCTATCTATCTACCTTCTGTTCTACTCACCATATCCGTGGTCTTCTCGAGACCAGTTCCCAAGGTTTCACCAGCGTCGTTGACACAGCTCCTCGCTCTCAGAAGGTCGCGCTTCACCTCACCATCCTTCACCAGCATCTGAGCTTGGTCTATCGCCGTAGTGAAGTCTACCACGCGCTTATGAAGGTCTTCTTTCTGTTCTTTTGCCTGGAAGTGTTTGTTTTTTAATTAGTTTAAATGGAGATCGGGTTAATTCCGCTACGGATCGTACCTGGTGCAAAGGCTATCCATAGCCATACAACGCGGCAATGCCACAAGTGTTATGGGTACCTTTCCGTCAGGTTCTGTCCGGAGTGGCTTTTAAATTAGTTTTATTAGTGGTTTAGTTTAGGTAGTAGTTTAGTTTAATTTTATAATTTATTTTATTTTAGATTGTATGTTTTGTCTGTATGCTACAAATTGTAATAATAGTGATGAATAAATATTTTCGAAGTGAATTGGTTTTTAATTTTATAATTTGTTTTAAATTGTATGTATAATAAAACAATTTTTTGTCATTTTAACTGAATTATTATTATTTAATTCTATGTATTGTAAATTCCATTAGTAAAATGACCATGACATCTGAATTTTGTTTAATTCTTTTTATGTATTTATTGATTATGTTTGTTTTTGAGAATATTGTAAATTACTTCTGTCCTTTGTTTCATGTTTGTTATTTCTTTTGTCTTAAATTTCTCATTTATATCAAAACGCGTTTCCAAAGGTTAGACCTAAAAATAGGTGCTACAGAGAAACCTGTAGCATTTATACTGAGGGCTGACCTTCTTTGGACACATAGGTATACTGTCTTCTTTCTTTTTAAACTTTTCCGTGTGCAATTTCTTATAATACATATGTATCACAAATTAAACTTTTCTATCTTAAAAATATATGAAATTCTTCATAATAAATAACTTAATTTGCAAGTATTACAAGCTTTCAAAGACATTTATGTGATGTTTGTAAACTTTCTGCCTATTAAATAAGGTTAAAATCTATGAAGCAGTTTTGGGTTTCTAACAAAGATTTTTCTGAAAAAATGGCATTAACATGACTTTGCATCTCGCAGGGCGTGGTTTCGATTCCTGGCAATAAGCTCAAACTTTCATTGTAAGGAAACAATAGAATGGTGTTAGAGCATTTCCTAATGCTCGCTTGGTTAGCTACGGGTTCAAGTAGAAAATCTGTTGCAAAGCTCCTTGCACCACATTTCGGCAGCCTTCCTTGACAGCCAGTAATGCCAGACTAACAGTGATCCACCATCGGCCTCTCGTACAAAGATATACACTCTTACATTTTTGTATTTTTACTGTTTCTTACCTGATCAATTTGAGTAGATCCAATGATAGCCATGCAAGAATCCTGTATGGATTCCAGACACTTCTGTATATGTGGCACATCCACCAACCCGGCCTTGGCTATCTCTTTATCCTTGTCTGATACAGCGATCTGTGGGATACAATATAATTTTTAGTTTAAAGAACAGTACACCATGCGGTGTAATGTATGTTGAACTAACTTTTTATCGAAATATAAATTAATTGATTGTTCAACTGTTATAAGGTCTCTAAATCTAAACTTATGTATATATGTATATAACTCGAGTCAGTAAAGAAAACAGATGTTCTCTCGCTTACATAACCTACTAAGTGCAAGCAAGAGGAAGCGAACTTTCAAAAGTTTTCTTTATTGACGCGAGGTACCTATTAAGTATAGTATTAACATTTTGATGCATTGCTAGTATGATCCTGAGACTTCAAAAGCTCTTTACTTCTTCTTTATAATAAGCATTTTTTTTTTGACCAGTAAACACATACAATGTTATAACAATAATAATACAACATTATTTAATATTTACAATTGTACGTTCCCATTTTGATTTGATCCCTATGTCCCACACTAGAGAAAACCCTGTGTTGTGGGACATAGTTCCTTCACCGCCAAATAATAAAAGTTGAGACAAATAAAGATGATGAGTAATAAAATGACGGCTATAATAGATGATTGATAGCTTTTAAGGACGATTATGTAAAATTATTATAAATAATTAATATCATAAATACTTGAAAATAAATTTTTTTTATAAAGCCTATTTAATGTACATATACATCCATTAATCACGTGACATTTTTTCCCCCTCGGTGATACATAGTGAGATTTAATATTACCCCCTGTAACGTGTTACGTTACTTACCAACTGCATCCCTTATTATTCCGCTGGAAATAGGTAAATACATCGTAATTTGTGTCCGGCATTTCCGACTGGAGCTTTGACCACAGATTTGGACACTGCGTGTTATTGATGCGTGGGAGTTTCGTCTCTATAAACTGAATCATTCCACTATCATATTCTGATTAGAACACTATTTCCACTATCGTATTTTGCTTAGAATATTGTTATATTAAACAAAAATGTAACATGTAATGTTTTCAATTTTCATTGTTTTGTTTTTTTCTGAGATTTGACAGTGTCAATGAAATTCTGACACTGACAGATAAAATGAAGAGATGACGTGCGTAGTTTTTTTTTTTTTTTTTTTTTTTTTTTTCTTTATTTATTAAAGGGATTCTGTCACACAGTGACAACGCCATCCCCATTGGACAATTCACTATGTACAAAACTAAAAAAAAAAAAAAAGACTTAACCTAATATGAATTTATACAGTTTCAACAGCACTTTGGCCTCAGCCGACATTGGGGAGGCCAAAATGCTGTTGCACAAACCTACTTGGTGACAATTATCCATAAAAGGTTGTGTAATTCTCAGCGCTTCGTTCCGGGCACATTCCATCAAGACGTGAAGCACATCTTCGTCTGTATTGCAGACTGGGCAATTCGGAGAGTCTGTTAGTCCTATAAGTTGCTTATATTTGTTTGATGGAATGTGTCCAGAACGGATTCTCATCATAGCTACAATGTCTTTCCTGCTAATGTTAGCCTCATCGAACCATGGGCAACGAGGAAGCTGGCTTTGAATTGTCTGGTACCATATACCTTTCTCACGTGAGCGTTTGTCAAAATATTCTTGCCATAAAAGCCTACAGTTGGCTTTGACTTCGCTTAAGAGCTCTGAATGTAACGGTGCCAAAAGGTATAGCACGCCGTTTGTAGTCGCTTCTCTAGCCGCTTGGTCCGCTTCCTCATTGCCCGATATCCCGACGTGTGACGGAATCCATTGGAGGAATACTTGTTTACCTGATGCGTGAAGCTTACAAATAGAACTGAGTATAGTATACGCAATAGGATGACCTCTATTGCCAAATGCAAGTCGAATCAAGTGAAAAAGGGCACTTTTAGAATCTGATAAAATTACATATCTACAATTATTGTCTAGAGTTTCAATATAGGCTAACATCTCTGATATTGCGATTAGTTCACAATGCATTATGGAGATTTTAGCGCATTGTACATTAAATTTAAATGTAGTATTCGTTTGTGGATCAAATAAACCAACACCACATCCATTTTCATCTTTTGACCCGTCTGTGTAGAGTTTGTAAAAAGCGCCATAATCACAATTTAAAATAGTATTACATAAACTGCGTATGTCTGATGTATTATAGTGTCTTTTTGCCACCTCAACCCCAATTATAGAAGTTTTAACATAGTTAGAGATGTCATAGCTGGTTATCCAAGAATCTAATGAAAATATAGGAAAGTTCGTATCAGAATGGATCCTAACAACATTATGATACTTCCTATGAATTTCTATCAACAAGGGAAGTTTTTTACGTCGCCAATAAATAACATTACAGAAATTGTTCAGATTGTCAAGGATCCTAACTGTTAAGTTATTGGTAATAGATTTAGCTCTCAACCAAAATTTGGCAGCTAGATACCTTCTTCGAATAAAAAGGGGTTCTAGACATAGCTCGCTCTCCATGACATGGACTGGTGTGGTTTTTATAAAGCCACCAATAATCCTCATAGCTTGGTTTTGTACTTTGTCCAGCTTTCCAAGATGACAGTTTGCACTAGTATCGTATAGGAAGCTTCCATAGTCCATTCTACTTCTGATGATTGCAATGTACAGACGCCGGAGATGTTTTGGGTGGACACCCCATTTGCTACCAGCTAACACTTTGAACACATTTAAAAATTTAAGTGTTTTGTCTCTAGTTTCATTTATATGGCGAACCCATTTTAAGTTATGATCTAATCCTATACCTAAATATTTCACATATTCAACCTGAGGTATAAGATGGTTGTTGATGGATAAAGTTGACCTGTATCTACTCATAATTAGGGGTTGCCCTTTAGTAAACACGCAAACTTTAGTTTTCCTCGTTGATATGCTTAGACCGATGTTTTCTACCATAGTATTAAGAGCGGTTAATGCTTCCTGCATAACCGGCATAACGTTAGCTACCTTCTTACAACTACTATAGATCACGAAATCATCAGCGTATTGCGATATGTGTACTTCCATGATATTCTTGCAGATCTGCATCGTAGCAGCATTAAATAATAGAGGTGCTAGTGGATCTCCCTGTGGTATACCGATGCCAGATGTTCGAGTTTGGGTTTCACCATTATCTGATTCTATTGTCAGGTGTCGTTCGTGTAAAAACTCCCACAGATAGTTACAAATAGCCGATCCGACTCCTATAGAGTCGAGTGAATTTAAGAGAGCTGATATGTTAACGTTATTATATGCGCTGTTTATGTCAACAAAGCATCCTACAGTTGGATATCGTGCGTAGTTTCATATTGCGATCGTGCAAACGATCGATTCTCGGTGGAAAAATCGATAAAATTATATTTAAGGGTCGTCCAATGAGAACTTTTGTAGGTTAGAAAAGAAAAAAAGAGTTCTGGTCAATGGCGTAAAAAAATGGCGATTCCACACGAGGCTCGCTTCCTGGGAAGGATTTTGCTTATTCCGATATAACGCAATAAATACACGTAATATTACAACCCGTGATATATACCCCCAAGAAGATACGAATAGATGATGATGACGAATGTATCATTCGAACCACGTAGCAAGATTTTCAACAATAGGTTGAGCGTCTATTATATTTATTAGTCTATGATATCCTACTAATATTACAAATATGAAAGTTTGTAGGTGTGTATGTCTGTTACTTCTTCACACTCAGACGGCTGATCCGATTTAATGAGATTCAATATCAAGATAGGTTAGACTTTGGATTAACACATAGAGATTAGGGACTTTAAATCCCAAAAACAATTGTGGTTCCTGTGGGATACGCAAATAACTTTAAAGCCTATGCTAGTCTTTCACGCTCCAACAGCTGGACCTTGGAGTAACATATCCTGTCTCGTGCGCGATGTCACCGCCAGGGCCCGTCCCAGCGTAAGACCAGCGTTATTGTTCACAACCAGCACAATGCTGAGTTGGGACTTGTTCTTGGCAGCGTAACTGGTATTTTGTCTAGTTATATATACTTTGTTTAAGTACTACTTTTGCTTTAGTTATATTGCCTTGAATAAACGCATTTCATTTCTTTTCATAGTATACACTTAATTAAATATAATAGTCATCCCACAAGCGATAACAATTAGCAGGTATTACTATTATGGCTAGCGAATTTGTAACATTTTTATTAAATTGATAGTTTATAGTAGTAAGTTCGAAATATGAGACGGCGAGGAGGCACCGCTATACAGTTGAAGTTCCAAAAATCCGTACGAAGCGTTTCGCTTCCACATTTATTGTGCGGGCCATTAAACTGTGGAACTCATTGCCGGAATCCCTGTTCCCTCTGAACTATAACCTTACTGTCTTCAAGGCGACAGTGAATCGGTTTCTTCTAGGCAAGCGCGCTCCACCCTAGATCGCAACATCACTAAACATCAGGTGAGTTTCGATCAAGCGCTTGCCTATCCATCATAAAAAAAAAATGTACTAACTCTTTGTTGCCTGAATAAGCGATTTATTTATTTATTATATCATGGATTAACAACTTTGTATCCTGGATTTCACGGGTAACACCGCGGGACGCTGCTAGTATCTGAATAACACTCACATAGTAAGCGCAGTGCTCGGCGCAGGCGACGCTAGCGTGCACCGCGGTGCCAATATCGTCCAGTTGGCGCATGAACTCCTTACGGGGGATGGCCTCCTCACTCCTCAGCTTGCCTGCGAATTTATTATAAGAAATTGACATTTAAATTGACATTTGATTCATATCATATACTTTTGTATTGATATTATATTAGATACTAGAATTAGTAGTGAAAATTGACATTATGATTAATATCATATACTATTGTAATGATATTATATTATTAGAATTAAAATTGAAAATTGACATGGATACATATCATATACTTTTGTAATGATATCATATTATTTGACTTGTAACTTTGGTGTTATCAATAAATGATTTGTATTTGTATTTGTATAAGGAATACAAATAAATAAAACAAAAAAAAAAGAAATACAAAAAACTCCATCGGTCATAAATAGTCACACTACAAGCATTACTCAAATTCTTAATAATAGTAATTTGAAAAAACTAAAAAAACACGCTTATCTAGCCGTTTTAAGTGGGTCAAAATCGCGCCCAAAGAAGTCGGTTACAAACAAACATACAAAAAATAAATATTTTTTCAAATTAGTGTATTGTCATCGGTCCTCAATAAATCTACAAAGTTTCAACGAAATCTGGCCGTTTAAAGTGGGTCAAAATCGCGCCCAAAGAAGTAAGTTACAAACATACAGGTGAAGCTAATTAAAGCGTGTAAAAAGATTACTATCCAACTGTTTATTTTCATTTTGACAAAAATTTAAACATTTCAACTTAAATTAACACCAAGTTTACGTTTACGCTTACTCTTACGCTTGCGTTCACGTTTACGTTTACGTTCACTTTCACTTTAACGTTTACGTACTCGTTTACGTTTACTTTTACGTAATAATCGGTCCAGGCGTTTAAGCGTAAAGGAGTAACATAGATTTTGAAATTATTTACGCATCCCACGAATCATGCTTTCAGGATTTTAGAATTTTTAGCTAGATATAAGTAAATTAATATGTCTACCAACACATAGATTAAGTTAGATGTAGCTACATCCTATGTACAGGGTACAGTAATTAATTAGCTATAAGTTAATGTAGTTATCGTTTATGCTAAATGAATAAATCAATAAAAAGTTTGTGTGTTTGTTTGTTAGTTCTTCCAGATTTCGATGAAATTTGGTACGGAGCGACTTTTTTTTTTTTTTATCCTTGATAGGTTAGCGTTTGACTACAGCTAGCCTGATGTTAAGCTGCACTGCAGTCTACGGTGTGGCACGCTTACCTAGAAGAAACTTATTAACTCTACTTTTGAAGGCCCCCGGATGATACCTCTCAGGAAAAAGAGACTCAGGTAGTGAGTTCCAAAGCTTCGCAGTCCTAACAATAAAGGTCGACGCAAAGCGTCTTGTACGAAAGTTCGGAACTTCAACTCTGTATCGGTGTCTCTTCACTGTCTCTCTGCTCGTTCTGTAGTAGAACGGAGATGGCGGAATCAAATTATGAAGTTCGATAGCACACTCCCCGAAATGTATCCGATAAAAAACCGACAAACTAGCAACCTTGCGTCGGTGCTCTAGACTCACCAATATGTAGTTGCTGTGCGGCCAACGTGTCGCATGTGTGAGTGTAGGTGGCGTGCGAGGTAGGGTGCGCCCGCACCGCGCCGAGCTGCGCCGACGCACCGCGAGCCAGCGCGCCGCACGCGCGGCTCAGCGCGGGGGAACAGGACGAATGCCATACCTGCGAGCGAGACAAAGCGATATGTTCATAATGTTGTCCTCTTCTAAAATGCTCATTTTATGATTTTAATCAGGGGCAAAATCTTAAATCTTGATCCTCGAAGAGAGGCGAAAATCTTGAATTTAGTTCCTTGTTTTACATTTTAAATCATACGAGTAATACCGAAAAAATAACTAAATCAGCCTTATATAAATATAGTAGTGAAAATACAGATAACTTTTTTGAACCAGTTTTATTTCATCCCGTCCCGGCTTCGCACTGTAAAATAACCTAAGTTGCGAAGAGAAACAAACTATATAGCCTTTGTTACTCGGTGATTATGTAGCTTCCCAATAGAGAAATGATTTTTCAAGTCGGTCCAGTAGTTTCAGAGCCTATTCGAGTCAAACAAACAAACTTTTCTTTTTTTATAATATTGTTATAGACAATACAGCCATCCTCTACTAAAATGCTAATGTCTAATTTTAATCCGCGAACACTTAAAAGTTTTAGAACAAACGCAGTCAGTTTGCTCGATGCAGCCAGTCTTTGGATGGGTGACCATGCACAAGAATGACCTCGTTGACGTTTAAGTTATCATGCTGGCTACCAACCAGAGGGTCCCGGGTACGATTACCGGCACAGCTAGCATATTTTTAATGAACTAAGTTTGTTTGGCTTTTGGTCTGAGTGTTAAATGTGTCGATATAAAGTATTTAATTAATATAACCTATTGACTTATTAACTCTAAACATTTATAAAATAATAAAATTCTACTCACCAATTTGTCAATAGAGTGGTTGAGGTTCTGCAAAGCATCTGCCAATCGCCTCTTCAGGTCCGAATTCTTCGATTCCTGAAAAGAAATATGGAAATTATTCTCTGATTATTATCGAAGTTGTTTTTTCACTTTTTACTCTTAACCATTTGACCAGCTGGGCGCGTAACCATATGAGGTATGACTAGTGATGAGTTAGGGACACTCTAGCTTAAGGTGAAGCATGCCTAGTCTGGAATAATGACTCTTCAAGCAGGCTGTCTGTACACACCGTTAGACGCTTGGTGACAGTTTTTGCAACTTGAACTTGGTTGCTAGTCAGGCTAGTTTTTTTTTTTTTTCTTGTTTTAGTGGGGAAATCCGGAACGGACACCCACGTGCGGCACAAGTGCCACCCGTGGGTAGTGTCGGGCTCCAACCGACTAAACCCCCACTGCGCTACTACCATGCGTTATTGGGTCGTGGTTATGGGAGCAATTTCTTAGTCGTCCACAACCACGGCGACGCTGGTCGTCTGAGACTCTTCCAAGGACGGGTAGAGTTGGAGAATCTCTAGCCTGCTTCCTTTATCGTGTGCGGGATTCCACGCGTACCACCTTAAGGCCTACAGCTTCGGGTGTTTAACCCTTCTCAAGGGGGTCGAAGGAGGGCGTCAGGCTAGTTAACTAGAAAATGCTCTACCACCACAATATTACAGTTCAGTTCCAACCAGATATTTTCTGGTTTCCTTATACGACCTACTACTACTACTTTGAGCGTAAAAAACTAAAACACACATACATACATATAAACTTTTTTAAATATAATAAAAATATAATATCACTTACTTACCTACGTTTATTTTGTCGGTATTAGCGGGACATGTTGCAGCACAATCAGTGTGCCATTCTCAAGGGCAGGAACACAGCCAACGTACGTCCGCGGTGACGGGAGGGCCTGCACTGCACTGCCTGCACTGTCACCGCGGACGTACGTTGGCTGTGTTCCTGCCCTTGAGAATGGCACACTGATTGTGCTGCAACATGTCCCGCTAATACCGACAAAATAAACGTAAGTGATAGCCGGTTATACAAACATTATTCAAATATGCCTTACGAAAGTTTTAATACAAAAATATAATATATCAATATGTTTTACCAAACAAACGCTCTCTGCAGTTTTAAGCAGGTTGTAGGTGGCAAACGACATCTCCTTAGCTGCATCGTCTATCCTTCTCCTTTGCACTGGATCCTGAGGGATGGAAAGTATTTTAATGATTTTCAAAAACAATGTCGCATAGCGTAAAACTCTGTTCTACGATATAAATGTTAAATAATTGGCCAAGTGCGTGTCAGGCTCGCGCATGAAAGTTTTAGTAGCATTATCTATGAAAAATCGCAAAAAATTAGTTTGTTGTATGGGGGACAAATAAAGACTCCCCTTCTTCTTCTTTGTATGAGCTAAGTGGCCAAACTCTGGTAGTAACTCGAGAGTTTTCAAGGCCTCTACTGACCTATTCAGAGTAAAAAAAAACCTTATCACATTTCATAACAATAGGCACATCAAAATATACATATCAATAATTATCCTTACAAACTACTACAATTAATTCTAAATAAATACCTATATATACGTGGTCTATGTTAAAATTCCTATCTTAATATATATATAAATCTCGTGTCACAATGTTTGTCCTCAATGAACTCCTAAACCACTTAACCGAATATAATAAAATTCGCACACCATGTGCAGTTCGATCCAACTTGAGAGATAGGATAGTTTGAATCTCAAATTATAGTCGCAATTTAAATTTATTGCTAATTGTTGTCTGTTATTATTTGACAGTCACAATTATCTGTTAACTCCAAATGATTCTAACAGATGTCGATACCTTTGGACTGGGTTGAGTAAGTAATCAATAGATGGCGCTGCTATGGTAAATCTACGAACGTGTCATATAAGCTACACTATCTATTTTTAAAGGCAAAACAACGTTTGCCGGGTCAGCTAGTTATCTAAAAATTAAGATTGATTTCTATACGCAAATAAAAACTCTGCAAGAGGCAATCTCATATATACATTTATCAAGTAAAATGCATTTGCCTTAAAAACTGTTTAGTAAGTACATCTTTTGAAGTCAATAAAATTACAAGGTACTTACAGTAAAATGTACTCCTCGAGCTATACATTCCAGCTCCGTGGCCTGATCTGCTGCGACGCGCGACAGGTGCGACAGATTGCGACCTGAGTCTGTCGCAGAGTCGCGCGACACGGCCTGCGTCAGGTCGCTGCATGTTGCACTTAACTGCGACGCTGTGCTAGTCAGTTTGTCTTCTTGTTGTCTGAAATAAATAAATAAATATTAGGACTCATTTCACACACGGCTGGTTAATCTCATTCTGAACCATTTCTAGTTTGTGTTATGGTTGCTAACACAACTGATATACTACATAATATACACTAGCTGACCCGGCAAACGTTGTTTTGCCTTAAGCTCAGTTAGGAATATGGAAAATAGATAGTAGTGCTTGGCGACACCTTTCTGTTATCCGTGATTTATTCCCATTCACGGCACTCAATCGGCTGAACCGATTGCGTAAAATTTGGTATAAAGATAGCAAGAAACTGGAATAACACCCGATCTACTTTTGATCTCAGATTAAAACAGATGAAACCGCGCAGAGCAGCTAGTTTATAACTACAATATAGCGGTTTTCAATGAGTATATCAGAGGAAGTTTGAAAGTGGCACTTATGCCAAAGAAAGTTAAGAGCGGAAGGTTATCTTGGTATGGGCATGTCATGCGAAGAGAGGAGAAACATGTGACTAGGAGAAGTATGATTGTACAAGGTAGTGGAAGTAGAGGACGACCTAAGAAGATGTGGAAGAGGATATGAAAGAGAAAGGAGTGAATGTAGATATGACGGCTGACAGAAGAGTGTGGAAGCAAAAAACGGGCTGTGCCGACCCCACATAGTGGGAAAAAGTGATGGCAAAGAAGAAGAACGGTTTTCAAGGCGAGACTTTACCGGTTTCTTTAGGGCAAGCGCGTTCCACCTTAGATCACAATATCGCTTATCATCAGGTGAATTGCGATCAAGCGCAAGCTCATTAAATGTAAATAAACAAGTTTAAAATATGATAAGAGCTTACTTCTTATCTCCCAATATCTTGGGCGCTGAAGGCACCAGCAGGTTGACGATATCATCTTCTAGAATCTTCTGTTTGTTATCCTCTGCTCTCACGCCGAACTTGCTGTCCGGGTTGTGGATTTCCTGAATTTCAAATATTTATGTACAATTTTGTACATATTTTTTTGAATAAAAATATGTACAAAATTGGTGGTATGTAGGTACATCATTAATACATCATTAGGTGCATAATTTAACGTCAATACGGAAAAGGACCAGTAGGAGGTCAGCTTTATATCATCCATTCCTTGTGGAGATTCCAAAAATCCGTACGCAACGTTTTGGCTCCACATTCATCATGCGTACATCTAAGGAATGGAATGGATTGCCTCCTACTGTGTTTCCTGAAAAATATAACTTGGATCTTTTCAAGGCGAGAGTGAACAGATTTCTTCTAGATCAACGTGCTTCATCTTCGGCCACAGCTTCGCTTACCATCAGGTGAGTTGGTGGCCAAGCGTAGATTTATTCTATATAAAAAAAAAACATTTGAAAGCTCTCTTTTGTTTATGCATATGAGCTAGTTGTCATATATGTCACACACATGTATGTCATAGATGTCATTGTCATTATCTGATCTGTCATCGTTTCTCCCGTCCATCGCTGTCAACCTGCCTTGAATACAGTGTAAACTCTAACGACACTGAAAGGACTATGCATAGTGTGCATTTTATATCGTCATAGAGAGTGGTCGTTAAACGAAGAGAATGTATAATTGTATGGAATACAAGATAAACCAACTAAAGCCAATTGATTTCGACGCTCTAGAAAGTTTGTCACTAAATCGAGTGACGTTACATAGAGTTTACCTACACT
Organism: Mellilla xanthometata; assembly: GCA_035578125.1. Classification (NCBI taxonomy): domain Eukaryota; kingdom Metazoa; phylum Arthropoda; class Insecta; order Lepidoptera; family Geometridae; genus Mellilla; species Mellilla xanthometata. The sequence continues at coordinate 10,148,588 of JAPUBQ010000023.1, read as the reverse complement.
ATATACTAACGGTCTTATTAATAAAAAATGCCTATTGTAGTTTTATAGCATACTATAGCTAAAGTGTTCAATAAGCATTTAAAGTGTTCTGTAAAGTTTACTATTAATAAACGTACTATAATGAATTATTATTTGACAATGTCGGAACCGCCGCCTATAATCATTGACGAGTTTTTAACATTTGTACAAAACAAGATTGACGTGCTTGACGAGATAAATATTACGCAAATATGTGTGACAAACTTCTCTGAGAGTGAAATAGAAACCGCAAAAACTAAGTTAGTTAAAGCACTACCTGAGGGGAGTTGCAGAAACATAATACGAAAAGGAGACGACAAAAGTAAGAAATACGTAAAAGATATCATAAAACTTATGAAAGAGCATGAGCCGGCGCATCAGCCTATATTTGTAGCGAGAGACCTCAATCGGCTGCCAGCAGTTGGATTCGACCATGTGGACGTATCTGGGCTCCTGAAGGACATGGCCGGGATGAAAGCTGAGTTACGGGATATGCGGAGTTGCGCGGCCACCGCAGCTGAGTTTCATAACTTTCAAGCAAAAATTAGCGCCGACATAAATGGCTTGCGTTCCTCAGTCATTATGTCGAGAAAGGCATGTTGTTCGTGTTCGAAAAGTACAACTAAAAATCAACAACCCGCAAAAAATGAAGTCGCAAGAGACATAATGACTACACCAGTTAGACAAATTCATAAGAAATGCACCGATAAGCAACCCGGCCTCAGTGCGCCGATACCTACACTGGAAGCGCGAGCGGGTACAAAGTCCATCGACGCCGTCCACACGCCGACGTATCGAGATATATTGTTACCTGCGAGCCAGCCTCAAGCTATTGTGAGTCATGCGTCGAGTGCGAATAGGGTCGACGATAGTTTTACGTTAGTGACAAGTAAAAAACGCAAGTCTAAGTTGAACATGTGCGGTACTGCCACCGGACCTACAAAAATAAAAGTAGCGGAACAGTTATCTTCTGTTTATATATCTAGATTAACGAAATCGACTACTACTGACGACATTAAAGAGCATATCAAGGACATGGGACAGGATTGTAATGAAATTCAATTATTAAAACAGCAAAAAGAAACTGACTTCAACTCATTTAAAGTAACAATAACAAGAAATAAGCTGGACTTGTTCCTCAGCAACGACTTTTGGCCCGTAGGGGTCAAATATAGGATGTACCGTGAATTTTCGCGAACGCTAAACAACCGTAATTTACATAACTAACATGGATAGACACAGTAATACTCTTTTTTCTATAGTTTCTTTTAATTGCAAGCATTTTAAAAGAAGTATTCAACATATACAGACACTTTGTAAAAGACATGACATAATCTGTTTACAAGAGACGTGGGCTCTGCCTCACGATCTCGATTTATTTAATAAGATTGACGACAATTTTGACTGTTTTGCCAAATCATCGGTAGATACTTCCGCGGGGGTTCTGCGCGGGCGGCCCTACGGCGGCCTGACGGTGCTGTGGAACAAGTCTAAGTTCAGTCAGGTGACCGCGGTTGAATGTGTTAGCGACAGGCTCGCTGCTATTCATGTTACTGTAGATATGAAATCTTTTCTTTTATTTTCTGTTTACATGCCACAGGATAATGTAGAAAATATTGTGGAATTTACCGGTATACTTGCTAGCATGAGCTCAATAATTGAGGAGTATGAAATAGAGGTAGCCTATATAGTAGGCGATTTTAATTCTCATCCGACTTCTCTCTTTGGTGTTGAATTACAAACATTTTGCGATGAAGAGTCATGGATTTGGGCGGATCGGATCAAACTCGGCCCTGATAGCTATACTTACGTCAGTGAATCTCATGGTTCTTGCAAATGGCTTGATCATTGTGTGTCCACTCAGGCCGCGTTTGATTCGATTCGCTCAATGAGCATTATGCAGGATGTCTTATGGTCAGATCACTTTCCGCTTGTAATATACTGTGATATCGGCGAGCTTTGTAATAAAACTAGTGTATGCTCGGACACGAAACCTCTACAGGGTATCCTGTGGGGGTCACGTACGTCTAGTCAAATAGATAGTTATTTTTTAGAATGTAATAATTTTTTAAATAATATTGACATTTGTATTAAATGTATTGACTGTGATAATAATAATTGTTGTCTACAAATTGACAATCATTTACAATTAATTAATAATAATTATTTGAGTATTGTTAAAGCATTGCAAGACGCAGCTAAGAGAAGTGCAGTTCAGGCATCTGGTGTACAGAGAAAAAGACAGATAACAGGTTGGAACTATCATGTTAAAACACTTCATAAAAATGCTAGGATTTATTTTAATTATTGGACTCTCGCTGGCAGACCATCATCCGGCGAAATTTATTTGAATATGGTTAACTCACGGAAAGAATTTAAAAATAAATTAAAATGGTGCCAAAATAATGAGGAGAAAATTCGCATGGACATAATAACTAAACATAGGCGTGATAAAAATTTCGTTAAATTTTGGAATTCTACTAAATCAAAGAACCAAAAGAAAAGTCTGCCAGTGACTGTTGACGGTTTACAGGACGCTAGAGATATTGCGGACTTATTTGCTAATAGGTTTAAGGTCCAGCCCGAGCTGCAGGAGCAAACTATTGCGGCGCCACCGACCGGCGGCATCTGTGGTACAAATTGTGTGCAATTTAGTGCCAAAGATGTGGCTAAAGCCGTCCGAAATATGAAACGTGGCAAGTCACCGGGCCATGACGGTTTAAGCCTAGAGCATATTCTTTGTGCGGGGGAAACTATTTACTCCAAACTATCAGATTTTTACAATCTCTGCATAAGGTATTCGTTTTTACCAGACAGCCTCATGAAAACCGTTGTTATACCAGTAATTAAAAACAAAACGGGCAAAGCTAACAGTTCCTCGAATTACCGACCAATATCTCTGGCGACTGTTATGGGTAAGATATTTGAACGGCTGTTGCAGCCTTCACTGGTGAATAATCTGACTGTTGATGATGCACAGTTTGGTTTCCGTCCAGGTCTATCTACTGATTTGGCAATTTATAGCTTAAAACACACGGTCCATCATTATACCTCTCGCGACACATCTGTGTATGCATGCTTTTTAGACCTCAGTCGCGCATTTGACCTAGTGAATTATGAAATTCTCTGGAGCAAATTGTCTGCGACTGAGGTCCCGACGGAGGTTATAAAGATCTTCAGATTCTGGTACGGAAACCAAACAAATGTCGTGAGATGGGGCGACACGACGTCCAGCACCTACAGGCTGGACTGCGGGGTACGTCAAGGAGGGTTGACCTCTCCGAACCTATTTAACTTATATGTCAATGACCTGATAGAGGAACTGAGAAGCACCAAAGTCGGATGCCATATTGGAAACGTTTGTGTGAATAATATTAATTATGCTGATGATATGGTGCTTCTCAGTCCCTCAATCAGTGGGTTACGGAAGCTACTGACTGTTTGCGAACGCTATGCTGCAAAACACGGGTTAAAGTACAACGCAGCAAAAACAGAAATGTTAGTCTTCCGCTCAGGCAAAGGTCCGGAGGTGATACCCAATGTATTCTTGTTGGGTTCACCAGTGAAGGTTGTGGAGCAGTTCAGGTATCTTGGGCACATCATGACCGAAAACATGAAAGATGACCCGGACATGGAACGTGAAAGAAGGAACCTGTCCATCAGATGTAACATGCTCGCGCGCAGATTTGCAAAATGTTCTCACGAAGTGAAGGTTACTTTGTTCAAAGCGTACTGCATGAGTCTATACACATGTCAGCTCTGGACAAAGTACACCAGAAGATCGTACCATACCATAAGGGTGCAATATAATGACGCATTTCGCACCCTTATGGGCATGCCAAGATGTTGCAGCGCGTCGGGTATGTTTGCTGATGCACGGGTTCCTGATTTCTTTGCGGTTATTCGATCCCGTATTGCTTCCTTCTGGGATACAATACGGAGATCGAATAATGCTATACTGCAGTGCCTGTCCGGGGATCTCTATAGCCATATCTATAGATTTTGGATATCTGTACACCAGAATAGTAATAAGAAATAATTTGTATATTTAGATTTAGATCTAGCATTGTATTTTATTTATTGTATCTCCTTTACTTTAATATGGGTTATTTGCCTGAAAATAAATCATTATTATTATTATTATTATTATTATAAGCCTTCAATAACTATAGTAGCCACAGATAACGAAATGCCATCCAGTATGACGAAAAAGTAAAAGAAGAACGATATTACCCACAGATTATTTGTAAATAAAGGTGAAATGTGTCCATAAACACAAACTTTTGTCTATACTCGGACACAAACAAACGTCAAAAAGTCATTATATTTTCAAATTTCGGCAAAAACTGATAAAATAAAAATGAATAAAAGACCTATAAAAAGCCAAATAAGTAAAAATTGGCTGGAGGAAGATTAGGTTTGTATATATGCTTGCAGTTGAACATCGTTCTTTCATAAACGAACATTAATTTGTTAACATCAAAACAGTGATCTACGTAAGGTGAGGTGGGGTAAGAGGGTCAGCGGGGCAAGAGGGTCACGAGTCCATAACTAGTAAACTAAAGCGTTTATCACTTCAAGCTCTCCGTCAATAAAACAGAAAAGTCGAATTAGTTTGAACGGTTTCCACTAAATGTCGCTACGTTAGTCAAGAGCCGCCAAAAATGAGTAAACGTCAGACAGTTGTGAATTTGACTAGCACAAATTTGACGCGTTATTTTGCAAGTGAATAATTACTTCAAAAAAGACTGATACAAATAATTTGATGGTGAATATACAGCGTGAAAACTATAAGTATTGTGTTTTATTAGTTATTTTAGATTAAAAACCACTAATAATACGAATTTCTTTCACTTGTAAATTCTTACCTCAAAAAACATTAGCTGGTGTAAGAGGGTCACTATTGACGGGGAAAGAGGAACATATGTTTCTCTTACCCCATGGCAGGGAAGACAAACATTTTGAATATGTAATTTTTAACTAGTATAAATAAAAAGGTATAAAGAGTACCTAGGTACCTAATGTAAAACATTCTGAAATTTAACATTTTGTGAAAGTAAAAGTTAGAAGGATTGTGTTTTGTAATGTAAACGTCCCTTTTATAGTCGATACTTACTTTTTATTAAAATAGTACTTTTAAACCGACTTAAAAAACGAGGTGATCAATTATTTAATTCCTGTATGTATATAATATTTCCAGAACTGCCCAGTTTTCGGATAAGTTAGTCTATAACAGCTACTAAACAAGTGCGCCAAATTTAAAAAATGTATGTATGCATTTTATGTTTGTCCTCGCATTTCTCTGGAACTACTAGTCCTATTTAATTTTAATAATTCTTTTTTTGTTAAACTAAATTGTTAAACTTGGGGAACAGTGCAAATTTCACAAAAATCGGTTCAGTAGTTTTTGAGATAGGGAATGTTAAGTGTTTTTTTCCCCCGCATAGAGGTGCTCTTAACTTTTATTCTTTCGCGCTGCCAATGCAGCTATTATTGACTTCTGAATTAATGTACCTACCTTTTATTTATGTTTTTGTATGAGAATTAATAGCTAAAGAAATATCACTGATCCAGTTATTTTTAGTTTGTTACCCCTGATCGAACCTGTATGTTCCTCTTACCCCGATTTGGATTACACTTTATTTACATTCTAAATGAGACCTTATTTCAACAACAGTAAGATTCAATATTGACTGAAGCAGTTCTATCTAGAACTTCACGAGAATTTAGGAACGAATATTTAAATTCAAACTTAAACTGTATGAAATACAACGACTGTCCCTCTTACCCCAGTTGAGGGGGAAGAGGGACGTTTTTACAATTTGGACATTTACACAAATATCGTCGTAACGACTATTAGTAGCGCAATGAAACTTTGTCTACGGGAAGCTAAAAGATAAAGACAATTTTTGTGTGTTTCAAAGTTCTTGTAAGATTTTATCTGTTCTTCCTAGACCACAAAATACTTTCCTGAAAATGAAGTATGTTCCTCTTACCCCACCTCACCTTATCAACTTATATTTTAATCTAACTTTAAATGTGAATATTTGTTGTTTTAGCTTCAATGCCATGGCAAAGACCAACAGGACCTTGCACCAAAGACCTCACTCTCCTCACGCAGCTGCTCAGAACATTTCTAATGCAGAGATAGCCTGCAGGCAAGAGCTGCATGCTTAAACGGCCAACGAAAACCAAAAATTAAACGAAGAATTGTTAAAACTAAAAATATTTTATTATAAAAGTAAAACCGAATGATACACATAAAAATACTTTTATTAACATTTTTATTATTAAAATACTATCATTTAGTACTATCATCTGTATTGATTTATTTATTACATGAGCAGTACCATTGTGTAAAGACTTATCTTTATATATAATTCAGGGTGAGACACAGTGTTTGTTTTTTTGTATTTCTTCCCTGGCCAAATTAATGACAAACTCTGCCGTAAACTTTTTAGGGCGATACCGTTTTCCAAAATCTTCATCGTCCAGAGAAAACGGGTCAAACCTTTTTCTATAAAGTTTTTGCTGTTTTTAAATTGCTTCGATAGTAGCCAAACTTTGTCACGCTTGCATTATGTGGTATCCCGAAAACTCACTACTAAAACTCAAAAGAAATAACAAGAATCTACACAGTCACAAAATACAAAATTTGATTGTTTACATTGGTGTCCAATGTCAGGAAATCAGCTGATGACAGATAGTCGGCCATATTGGATCTTATTGCGCCGCTATTGTACGGTTATAGTAGGGGCCTGGCCACTATAACTTTATAGTAGGCTTAAAGAACTGTTTAGCGCTATAGTGCGTTTATTAATAACGATTTTCGTCATTTTTGTTATAGTGATGTTAAAGAACACTTTAACTGTTCCATAACTTTTTATTAATAAGACCGTATATGTTTATACCTGTAGTATGTTGGCGGTAAGACGAGCAGTCTCCGGACCTTCCTCGGGCTGCCAGGTCGCTGCACGCGCACTACTCCGCACCGCCAACGTCTTCAGCAGGTGCACCAGCTTGTACAGGTGCTTTAACAGTCTGGAAACAGGGTTGATTCAGTACTTATTACACACTTAATGAGTATTCTTACAAACATTGATGAGCTTTGAGTAACAATATTGCTGAATATATACATTTATATCGGTATATTTATTTTTTCTTATTTATTTAATAATAACAAGTGTAAGTAAAATAAATACTGTCACTGTTCTGTTTATTAAATGATATAAAAATATTTAGACAAATTAAGAGTGTCCTCTTATTTCTATATCGGTTAAAAATATGTGAGTTCGAGCGAGATTACGCAACTCGGTGGGGAAACGTCTGCTTTTGAATCGGATGGACACTGATTTGACCCCAGATCCACACCAATGGCTTATTTTTAAAGTTATGTGTGGATTTGCACTCGCTTTACGGTGAAGGAAAACATCGTGAGGAAACTGACACGTTTGAAGTTTGCAACATCCAAAGACATGTCATCCGCCAATCCGCACTAGGTCAATGTGGTGGATTATAGCCTATTTCTCTCTCCTTGTGAGAGAAGTCCCAGCAGTGGGAACGTGTGGGCTGCTTACGCTTATTCTAAAATGATGCAATCCGCAATTTTGTTGGAGCAGCCATCTTGGAGATGATGATGATGACTTACTTGTTGTTATCCTCGGGGCTGCCGTCGCTCCGGGCTGCAGCATCAGCGATGTACGCAGTCAGGGTGGATGACTCTACTCCGCTAGGCGATGACGTCACTTCCTGACATAGTTTCATGGTGGCAGGGGAGAGGGTGGGGGAAGTTGATTGCTTGGCTCGCTGGCAAGAAAAATTTATAATAAATAAAACATTTTTCTTTTAAAAAAATGCTATTAGTAGGTATGTCAAAAGCACATTTTAACTGAAAGTGGCGCCATCTAGAATTGGTCGACGTTACAATTGTACATAGGTCCCACCTGTTAGTTAGTACAAGCAGTCGTTAAGCCAAGTCAGAGGCCTTCGGGCGGCTTGAAAACTCTCGACACCAGAGCTTGGCCACTAAGCTCATACGAAGAAGAAGAAAGAAAAATTCTTATACCAGAGTGGGTGTAGACGCAGCCGAGGTGATCTCTAATTCTAATTTGTAGTGGGGGGTGATGAGACCTGCACTGACATCCCGCTAGGGGCGTATTGCGCATTCCCCCTTACCAGCCTACCCAAGCCAATCGAGCTCCTTGAAATAACAGAGCACAGCCCTGGGTCGCTGGCATACCTGTTCCACCCCTGTTGCGTCAGATTGTCTGTTTGTCTGAGGATTAGCATAGAAATAATTCTAATTTGAAGTGGCGGCGATGAGACCTGCACTGACATCCCACTAGGGACGTATTGTGCATTCCGTTCTTTCCAGCCTACCCAAGCCAACTGAGCTCCTTGAAATAACGAAGCACAAGCCTGGCTCGCTGGCATACCTGTTCCACCCCTGTTGCGTCAGATGGTCTTGTTGAGGTGATCTCCCTCACGATGGTGTGTACGAGCTGGTCCTCCACGTGGTCGAGCTGGTCGAGGGTCGCGTCCAGCGAGCAGCACGCCTCCGTCGAGATACCGCTCTTCGTCGCGAACCTAGACCAGGACACAGGTACAGTGTAAACTCCATGTAACGTCACTCGATTTAACGACAAAGTCAAACAAACAATTTATTGCAATATTATGTCACATTACAGTTACATAATTACCCATAAGGCATTGCAATTATTTACTCTCTAAAGCGTCGAAATCAATTGGCTTTATTTTTATTTTTTTTAATGATAAATAGGCTTACGTTTGACCGCAGCTTGCCTGATGTTAAGCTTGACTATGGTCTAAGATGTATCACACTTGCCTAGAAGGAACCTATTTACTCTAGATTGGAAGACCAAATTGTACTTCTCGGGAAAAAAAGACTCCGGAAGAGAGTTCCAAAGCTTCACAGTTCAGAAGCACCCTTTTTACTCACTTAATGAATTTATGTCGCAAACAATTACAGAATCTTCCTTCCCGTAGAAAAGTCTAATAATTTTTTGTATTATAATTTTGAACGATTCCAATAGATGATATAAATAGCGTTATTATTATTATTATTATCATATGTGTGTATCTTATATATTATATTATGTCATATTTTAAGTTCTATAATATTTGTCATGAATGTATGTGTATTATGTAAATTAAATTTTAGTAATAAATAATTGTAAATTGACTTGCCCAGTACAGTGCGATGCCGTAAGGTTAATAAACGATTGTTTTTTTTTTATTTTGATTTTTGTTCTCACAATGAAGGCCGAAGCAAAGTTGGCTTAGTCTGTATTCCATACAATGATACGTTAAATCTCACCGTAACATGTTACAGCTTTCAGAGAGCGCCATCACATTGGATTGTAGTTGTTTCTTAGCCTTGGTATCCTCCATGCGTCTCACATCCTCGTCCAGTTTCTTTATCGTGTCTTCACATTCCTGAGAAATGACAAATACAGATTTTTAAAATGTATAGTTAATAGTAGGCAGGCAGAGGAGGATATGAATGAGAAGGGAGTGAATGTAGAGATGACGGCTGATAGAGTGGCGTGGAAACGAAAAACAGACTGTGCCGACCCCACCTAGTGGGAAATGGTAAAGGAGAAGAAGATGAATTGTAGGTAGGCAGAGAGTAGTAATTTTTTTCACACAAGGCTGGTTAGCCCCATACTAAACCATTTCTATTGACATATCAGACGACTGCAGCGCGTTGCGGAATTTGGCTGCACGCTCAATTTGCAGCGCCATCTAGGTGCCATTGGTAAGTTTTAAACTTCCGCGCCACGCTTTTTAGTACGGTAATCAGCAATCCTCTCTAGTATTCTGATCCCTGGTAACAGGGTCCCGCTTTTACCTTTTATGTACAGAACCCTATAAATTCGTATTAGAAGCGCGTGTAGGTCGGCTCGTTAAGGCGATCTGACGCGATCATCGAAGTTAAGCAACGGCCGATGCGGACGGTGTTTGCATAGGTGACCATGCACTAGACTCGTTTTTCAAGTGACTTTTGACCACATTATCTGAGCGCTACTGTGTGTCGGATGACACGTTAAATTGTAGGTCCCGGATGTTAGTCTTAGTACAAGCAGTCGTTAAGCCAAGTCAGAGGCCATAGGGCGGCTTGAAAACTCTCGTCACAAGAGCTTGGCCACTAAGCTCATACGAAGAAGATGAAGTAGTAGTATGTTTAAACAGAATATAAAGAGTTTTTGTGAAAGTAATTCCTTTTATAATTTAAGCGAATATATGAATATGGAGCTTGCAGAATCGTTATTCATGTGTAAACAGTAGTATTTTAAATTTAATAAACATGGAAAACAAGTGCTAATGTGGTATTTAATGGGGTAGAATATTTATTTAATGAAATTTGTAAGTTTATTTAATTTTATCTAACTAATGTTTTTAAGTATTAAGTAATTATTGTAGTATGACTTGCCTTTAACGTATGTTATTTATGGCTAATAAAGTTCTGTATTTCTGTATTTCTGTATGAAAAATTCATATTGTGGTCAAGCGCAAACCTATTAAATTAAAAAATACCTACCTGTCCAAACTGGTCGAAGAGATCGTTGAAGTTCAGGTCGGAAGCCACGTCGCCGACGATCAGTTTGTTGGCTTTGCTCTGGATTTTATCACATTTGTCCTTGATTTCCTGGAAATTTGCCATAAGGATTTTCAATCGCAATTTATCCAACTCATTTTTAATATAAAAATAAGTCGGGTTTTCCTTCCTGACGCTATAACTCCAGAACGCACGAACCGATTTCCACGGTACAGCATTCGTTGGAAAAGTCTCGGGCTCTGTGAGGTTTGTAGCAAACAAAATTCGGCTAAAATTTCAACAGAAAAGGAGGAAAATAGGGAAAATCATTTTTCACATACAGCGCCATCTCTGATACACAGCATGTACTACAAATCAATATCGTTTTGCATGGTGGTGGAGCAGACAATATAATAGCGATCTACACGCGGGCGGAGTCGCGGGCAACTGCTAGTTATAAATAATAAAATTCGTTTATTCAGGCAACAGTTAATGGCTTCAACGGAAAAGGAGGAAAACAGGATGTTTTCAAAATGGCCGTCAGCACATTTTTTCCGGATTTAAGCTTGTTCAGAATAACGCTTTACGGTGAAAGAAAACATAGTGAGAAAGCAGACATGTTTAAGGATCACAATATATATCCGAAGTCATGTGTCATCCGCCAACCCACACTTAGCCAGCGTGGTAAATTGGCCTTTATCTCTCTGCTCGTGAGTGAAGGCCCCGAGTCCTAGCAGTGGGAATGTATAGTGGGGTACTTATGCTTTATGCTCATTAACAATCTTACCTCTAAAGCCAGCATGTCTTGAGGAGATGGAACTTGTGCAGAACTTGCGGCTGAAGATAAGTTCTTTGCTTCGGCTGCCACTTCCTCCATGAAGTCCTGGAAGAAAACATTTAAATCTCATGATTTTATATAAAGATATTTATACAAATAAAAAAAATTAAATCTCATGATTTTATACAAAGATATTTATACAAAGAAATAAAATTAAATCTCATGCATCTTTATAAGCAGGTGCGGTGAGCGCGGCGCCTCACTCTCGACTTGTCGTTCGAAGAGTCAGCATCTCCTGATGATGCCTTGTGGTTAGGCGAAACACGTGTAGAGTTAAGAATTTCCGAATTGTGATAGGTAACGTTAATCTTAATTTATCTTAGTTAATTAATCTTAGTTAATTAAGCTTGGTTAATTGATTTTAGTTGATTTTTCCTTGATTTTTGATCCGAAATCCAAATTAAGACAAGTGTCTTAATTTGGATTTCGGATCACAGCGGAAGTACAAATATTTAATTTTGTCATCTATTTACAATGGATTTCCGCAAAGTAACGCCTGAGTCAAAAAGTTATTAAATCTCATGATTTTATACAAAGATATTTTTATACAAAGAAAAAAAAACAAATCTCATGATTTTTCCCGTCAATAAGTCGCAAAGATTCCTCTTGATATTGGATGTAAGCAATGCCTCATATTAGCGCTATTCGCCTGTGCGCTCGCGGGACGGTGTGCTAGAAAAGGACAGAGCTATAATGTGTCCGTGCGGTAGAGCAGAACGGACTAAAGAGTTTAATAATAATTTCTGTTATTCCTGATTAGTATTTTACTGATTTACTAAAAAAAATAATCATACCTGCAGAACGAAATTCAAGCTGTCAAAATAAGCGCGTATCACACTGCGAGTATGTGTAGAGGTAGTCATGAATCACTTAGCTGTTTTTACACCTAGCTCATGGGGTTTTTACACGCTTTATATTAGCTTCACCTGTATGTTATTATGTTTGTTTGTAACCGACTTCTTTGGGCGCGATTTTGACCCACTTTAAACGGACAGATTTCGTTGAAACTTTGTAGATTTATTGAGGACCGATGACAATACACTAATTTGATAAAATTATTACATTTTTTTGTATTTTTGTTTGTAACCGACTTCTTTAGGCGCGATTTTGACCCACTTAAAACGGCCAGATAAGCGTGTTTTTTAGTTTTTTTTAAACTACTATTATTTTACTCTTGAATAAGTCAACGCTTGACCACAATTCACCTGATGGTAAGTGATATTGAGGTCTTCGGTGGAGCGCGCTCTAGAAGTGACCGGTTCACTCTCTCTTTGAAAATCGCTAGATTATAGTCTGTCTTTGTGGAACAGGAAATTCGGGAAAGGAATTTAAAAGTTTGGCGGTTCGGATAACAAAGGTGGAGGCAAAACGCTTTGTGCCTTAGGCACCTCAACTGTAAATGCTTCTCATAGTACTATTTCATTTATTCAATATTTAAGAGCTGGGCTCTTGTCTGTGGAGTTTTTTCCAGGTAGTTCTGTCTTCGGCCAAATCCTTGACCTCCCTATACGACATGGAGAGGTCACATGGCCGAAGACAGAACTACCTGGAAAAAACTACACAAAGTACAGAGTATCCATAGTACTATTTATGTATACAATTTTAATGAAGTACTTGCTTACAAATATATATTTACCATGTTTATTACTAAAACACTACATTGGTAATTAGATAAGAGAGTATTAACAATAAAGACAAGAGATTTACCTTTCGTAAAAAATGGGTCAAAAAGGGGTAAACTTACCATGAGGTCAACAATATTGGTCTTCCCCTTGTCCCCCCTGCTAGGTCGCGACTGGAGTAATATCATTTGTAGATTCTGAATAGCATTCTCCAGCTCCCTGCGTTTATTTGTATCCTGGAAACAATGTCAAGTAGAAACGTTAATGCGATCTTCTTCTCCTTTTTTGTAAGAACTAAGTGGCCAAGCTCTGGTCTGGTTTCAAGAGTTTTCAAGCCGCCTTTAGGAAATACATAATTATGTAACGACTTATGATACATGGCGATGTTTTTTATTTTATTATTTTCATCCAGATATCTGCTTTATAAAACAAAATTGTCATAATAAAAAAATAATAATGCACAACACTGTCATTTAAAATAGGTATTTTCATCAGGGCGCTACCTCGGGTCGAATGACACGTTAAATTGTAGGTCCCGGCTGTTAGTGTCAGTGCAAACAGTCGTTAAGGCAAGCCATTTAGCTCATACGAAGAAGAAGAAGAAGAACAATAGTTTATAAGTACGAGTCATATTCTATTAAAATCTGACTTACATGCGGAGATTTCTTGCAGCGCGCGTTAGCTAGATCCAACCCTTGAAGCGCCTCACTGATCTTATCAGCATACGATGCGTACGCGATCTTCTCTTTAGTCGCCAGAGCAGCAGATTCCGCGTGGTGCTGGAAAATACCACATTCCCATACCAACGGGATTAATAAGACTTTTTTGTCCATTTATTCTTCCGTCTGTCACATGTTTTTTTTATATAGATAATGATGAATAGACACGGTTTTTACTGTGTAGGTAGATTTACTGTGGTCAAAGATGTAGAAGAAACCTATATTCTCTAGATTTGAAGACCCCCAAATTGTACATCTCAATAAAAAAAGACTCAGGAAGAGAGTTCCAAAGCTTCGCAGTTCTCATAATGAAGGTCGAAAGCAAAGCGCTAAAACAGAAAAAACTAGATATGGCACCTTAGGAAAATACATGGTCCATAAATACGTCAAGATTCATATAACTGAAACACATCTGGTAGGTATATTTGATCGAAAATATTTATACTTGCGGGAGCGAGAGGGACTTTTGATTCGTCCAAACAATTTTGTTAGCGCCCTTATATCGTTTCTTTACGAAAACTAATTTCTGTATTAGTATAAGCTTCTTTCATATAAATTATTTCTTCCTGGGCTTATCGGAGTTTTACTACAGAAATCTAGATCTCTTTAATTATCAATGAGTTACTTTGACTTAAACCTTACCCGTGCCTCTTCCAGTATCTTGCAGGTAAGCTGTCTGATGGGAGTATCTTCCACCACCAGCTGTTCCATCTCCTTCTTTCTCCGCAGGGAACCTTCTTTCACGCCGTCTCTCAATGTGGAGACCATTTCCTTGAGGGTAGCGACTTCAGAGCCTAGTTTGGCTATACTCTTTGCCTGGACAAAATATCAGTATACATTAGAGGAGAAATCGCTACAGGCCTATATATGGGCTTTTTTTTTATCATGAAGAAATGCATTTACGCATCTCCCGCCGCAATTCTGGACGAGGTGGGCGGGGTATGTCGGGCTCGAGAGCCAGAAGGGCCGTCCCTACCGACTACAACCTCACGGTGTCCCATCTCACGACGGGGGCAGGGACGCAGGACCGCACAGCGCATTGCCGCTGCTCTCCCCGCCCAAGGCATATAATATGGCCTATTGTGCAACTTTTTTTATCTCTAATTTATGTTTAGTTTTATTATAACTGATTTTTTGGGTGTGCAATATAGAGTTTTTGTATTGTAAAGGAGGTATTTTGTATAATCTGTTAGATGAAAATTAAATCAAAATGGCCGCCGCAACAAAATAATAATAATTAAGCATATTTTTCCATAAGTCTCTCATTATGGGTATCAAATAAAGGGGCTTTTATTTAGTAATAGTAGTATACATACATAATTTAACTATTTAAAATCCAAAATGGCTGCGACTAGAAAATGGTGGTCTTCATTTTTTAACCGACTTCAAAAAGGAGGAGGTTATATATTCGACGTGTATGTATTTTTTTTTTATGTATGTTCACCGATTTCTCAGCCATTTGTGGATCGATTCTCAAAATTATTTTTTTAATTGAAAGAGTATGGTTCTGAATTGGTCCCATTGTCACCAAAACTGGTTCTGATGATGGACTCCTAGGGAAATCGAAGAAAAACCTAAAAAGTTAGGTTATTTTTACGCATGAAGAGAGATTCACGCTCGTTTGGCTGTACTGATATTCATGAAATTTGAGAAGAAAATAGGTAAGACTATGTGTTAACACATATGCTACTTTTTATCCCGAAAATAAATACTATTCCCGTGGGATGCACCAAATAACATATAAATCTTTTTAACTTCTTCACGCTCGAACGGTTGTACTGATATTGATGAAATTTGGAATGAAGATAGGTTAGACTATGTGTTTACACATAGGCTACTTTTGATCCCGAAAATAATTATTGATCCCGTGGGATGCACCAAATAACACATGACACACTGATTTCGCTAAAATTTTATATAGGGGGTAGACTAGACCTTGTATAACACGAAGGTTACTTTTTATCTTAAAAGTCATTGCTATTCCCGTGGGAAGCCCAAATAACTCGATAACCTATTTTACTTCTTCGCGCTCATACGGAAATACAGATTTCGCTCGCCTGGCTAACAAAAGTAATTTGACGCGAACATCGAGGCTAAGCAACGGCCCATGCGGCCAGTCTTTGAATGGGGGACCATGCACAAGACTTCCATAAAAAAATGTGGTATTTTCATCTGGGCGTTACTGTGCTTCGGATAACGCGTTAATTTGTTGGTCGTGGACTACTACTCTTAGTACAAGCAGTGGTCAAACTATTCCAGGGGCTTGAAAAACTCTCGACACCAGACCTTAGCCACTTAGGTCATACTAAGTGGAAGAAAGAACTGTAAAATTTGATATATTAATAGGCTAGACCCTCGAACGGACGAGGAAAATATTTACGCGCTCGCTTCGCTAGGAGTTATCCCGATTCGTTCCAATTTCCCCCAGGATGTTCTGGGCTAATGACACTCCAAATATTATATATTTTGTGCTGCTTTGGACTTCAAACAGTTCGAACAAAAACGGTGAAAATTTTCGCGCTCGCTCCGCTCGCGCATAGCTCGCTTCGCTCGCAATTAGTTCTAGTACGTTTTGACACAACAAACATTATGGAATTTGTGCTGCTTTGGACTTCTTTATGCTCAAACGGTTGGAACAAATACGGTGAAAATTTTCGCGCTCGCTTCGCTCGCGCATAGCTCGCTTCGCTCGTAACCAGCTCGCTTCGCTCGCAATTAGTTCTAGTGCGTTTTGACACAACAAACATTATGGAATTTGTGCTGCTTTGGACTTCTTTATGCTCAAACGGTTGGAACAAATACGGTGAAAATTTTCGCGCTCGCTTCGCTCGCGCATAGCTTGCTTCGCTCGCGTCCACCTCTTTTCGCTCGCACTTGGTTCTAGTAAGTTTTGACACAACAAACATTATGTAATTTGTGCTGCTTTGGACTTCTTTATGTTCAAACGGTTCGAACAAATACGGTGAAAATTTTCGCGCTCGCTTCGATCGAACATAGCTCGCTTCGCTCGCGATTGGTTCTAGTACGTTTTGACACAACAAACATTATGTAATTTGTGCTGCTTTGGACTTCTTTATGCTCAAACGGTTCGAACAAATACGGTGAAAATTTTCGCGCTCGCTTCGCTCGCGTATAGCTCGCTTCGCTCGCATCCAGCTCGATTTGCTCCCAGTTGGTTGCCTGCCTGGCACACGCCAAATTTTTTCATCGTGAAGTACATTTGGCTCTCCATAGCTAAACTTAAACAAAATATCATTACCAACCACTAAAAATGTAAAAATAAAATTGTTTTAAAAAACAAACAACCGACTTCAAAAACACAACTAAAAAGGGAAAAATAATTTTAAGCCTAAATCAAATCAAGAAAATATAAATAGAATAGGAGAGTTTATTTCATGTACTTATAAAAAACTATTTACAATTTTTAGTAATCCTGTATTCTTGAAGTCGGTGCCATCTAATAAGAACAAATTAATGTTTGTTAAAAAAAACTATTTTCAATTGTCTTTCTTTGCTGGCACCGACTCCAAGAATACAGGATTGGTAAAAATTGTAAATAGTTTTTTATAAGTACATGAAATAAACTCTCCTATTCTATTTATATTTTCTTGATTTGATTTAGGCTTAAAATTATTTTTCATTTCTACTTTATTACTTTTTTTTAAAAATATTTATTTAAATTTGTTATAAATCTTTCTTCTTTCTTCTATTATTCTGCGGGGTGTTTCTGTTACCTGTGTAGGATCAGTTTGTAGAGGTGCCCAGGAGTCAGCGAACTTATCCAGCCTGTCCACGAGTCTGTCCGCCGAGGCCACCAGAGCCTCCTGACACGGCGTCTCGTGGATAGATGGCGCTGTTAACTAAAAATCAACACAAACGTATGGTGTATTGGTGGGTAATTTTGAAAAATGTTACGAAAACTGGTACTGTTTATTTTTATATTTATGGTTGCTGAAGATAGATTTTATTTTCATTAGTTTTAATGGCATTACTTGAGCAAGGACAATATAAATTCAATTATGAAAATTGTTACAAAAGCTGAACTGAACAAAAATCAAATTAAATACTTTTTAATTGGTTGTGATAAAGATTACTTATTAATATTTGGGATAAAGATTAGTTCCATTTCCGTTAATGTTTATGGTATTACTTGAGCTAGGGCAATAAAAACTCAAAATTTAATATTTGTTGTATAATGTCATGGCTAGTTCAACGTATCTCAAGAATACATACTCGTATTATTAACCAATATGTACGATTACGTGCATAACATTATGCCCGTACTAATAAATGTATCGACTCTTTATTTTATTAATGTTTATATAGGCTTTAAAAAAACTAGTTTGTAGTATTTTTAAATAAACGTTAAAACAAACGTCTGATACATTTTGCTTCATGCAAAATGTATGAATGACACTATTACGTCATAGCGTTTATTTTTTGGTACCTACAAAAAGTAGGGTGTATAGCAAAGCCTTTTTACACTTTACAGCTACACTGGCCGAAGAAGGAGCATGTCTAGTTTGTATTAACTGACTGTAAAGTACGCACTACGTTAAACAAGTATTTATTCACTGAAAGCTCAAACTCATTGGCAGGGATCAAACACAAGCCCTGCAGGGCGTAAAGCAATGACACTCCCGACTCAGTTGTCATCAAAAACCTACCTTGGCGGTGTAGACGAGCTTGCCAGCCGCATCAACGCAGACAGTGCCAGCGTCGCATATGTCTTGTACACTGCCACTGGCTGAGCCACTGACAGCACTGGCTAGGTTGCCAGCATCAAGCACTAATCAAGAATCTTCTTTCTTACCTTGGCAGTGTAGACGAGCTTGCCAGCCGCGTCGACGCAGACAGTGCCAGCGTCGCAAATGTCTTGAACGCTGACGCTGGCTGAGCCACTAACAGCACTGGCTAGGTTGCCAGCATCAAGCACTAAGCAAGAAGCTTCTTCTACAGCTTACCTTAGCAGTGTAGACGAGTTGTCCAGCCGCGTCAAAGCAGACAGTGCCAGCGTCGCAAATGTCTTGAACGCTGACGCTGGCTGAGCCACTAACAGCACTGGCTAGGTTGCCAGCATCAAGCACTAAGCAAGAAGCTTCTTCTACAGCTTACCTTAGCAGTGTAGACGAGTTGTCCAGCCGCGTCAAAGCAGACAGTGCCAGCGTCGCAAATGTCTTGAACGCTGACGCTGGCTGAGCCACTAACAGCACTGGCTAGGTTGCCAGCATCAAGCACTAATCAAGAATCTTCTTTCTTACCTTGGCAGTGTAGACGAGCTTGCCAGCCGCGTCAACGCAAACAGTGCCCGCGTCACATATGTCTTGTACATTGCTGCTAACAGAGCCACTGACAGCACTGGCTAGGTTGCCAGCATCAAGCACTAATCAAGAATCTTCTTTCTTACCTTGGCAGTGTAGACGAGCTTGCCAGCCGCGTCAACGCAAACAGTGCCCGCGTCACATATGTCTTGTACATTGCTGCTAACAGAGCCACTGACAGCACTGGCTAGGTTGCCAGCATCAAGCACTAATCAAGAATCTTCTTTCTTACCTTGGCAGTGTAGACGAGCTTGCCAGCCGCGTCAACGCAAACAGTGCCCGCGTCACATATGTCTTGTACATTGCTGCTAACAGAGCCACTGACAGCACTGGCTAGGTTGCCAGCATCAAGCACTAATCAAGAATCTTCTTTCTTACCTTGGCAGTGTAGACGAGCTTGCCAGCCGCGTCAACGCAAACAGTGCCCGCGTCGCAAATGTCTTGAACGCTGACGCTGGCTGAGCCACTGACAGCACTGGCTAGGTTGCCAGCATCAAGCGCCAGCCGAGATGCTTCTTCTCCTATCTCTTTGGCGCGGGATATTATCTGGGATCAATCAGTTAACAATGAGTTTTTTTTAGAACTGATATATTTTTACCCTTTGCGTTTGACTACAACTTGCCTGATGCAAAGCTACGATGTGGCACGCTTACCTAGAAGATATGTACCTACTAACTTTACTTTTAAAGATCCCCGGATGATATCTCTCAGGAAACAGAGACTAACAGTAATTAAATTGTAAATATATATAATAGCTTGCTAGACATTCATGAAAATAAAATGTTAAAAAATTAAAATGTTGCTATTCCTTATTGTTTAAGTAGGCAGATAGATAGGTAAAGTGCTACCAGCAAATAGACTAGCTAAAGTACAGAAACAGGGATGTTATACAAAAATATTAATGTACAACAAGTTGCCAGAGAACATAAATCTAGAGTAAATAGGTTCCTTCTAGGCAAGCGTGTTACATCTTAGACCACAATCAATAGCTGCAGTCAACATGAGCCTATTCATCAATAAAAAAAACATAACAAATTCATAATAGTACCTAGTATGTTTAAACAGAAAATTAAGAGTTTTTGTGATAGTAATCCCTTTTATAATTAAGGCGAATATATGGAATATGGAGCTTGGAAAATCGTTATTTCATTTGCAAATTTATTCAGCTCTTACCTCTTTTTCCAAAGTCGGATCAACATCATTGCTGACAACGTACAAGAGTTTAGTGGATGTATCACCAAACTTCACTGCGGCATCGTTCAACTTCTGCAAGAAGAAAAAGTTTAATCTTTACAAGCAGTTTTTTATCTTATTGACTCAGGCGTTACTTTGCGGAAATCCATTGTAAATAGAAGACAAAATTAAATATTTAGTGTACTTCCGCTGTGATCCGAAATCCAAATTAAAACATGTAAAGGAAAAATTAACTAAGATTAATTCAGATTAACGTTACCTATCACAATTCGGAAATTCTTAACTCTACACGGGCTTAGCGACTACTTGTACCTACTAAGACTATCAAGTGGCACCTACAATTGGCAATGGGAACTTTATTTTACTACTAACAGGTCTTCCCGGCTTCGCAAGGGCTTTGACATAATCTAAGTTGCAAAGTAAAACATAATAATAGCCTATGTTACTAAAGAAAAATATAGTTTCCCAACGGTGAAAGAATTTATCAAATCGGTATTAGAGCCTAGTTGCGTCGAACAAACAAATAAACAAAAAATCAAACTTTGCCTCTTTAAACAGTGTAAACTCTATATAACGATACTGAAGGGACTGTGCATTTTATGGCATTATAGAGAGTGGCCGTTAAATGAAGAGAAAGTATATCATTGTATGGAAAACAAGCTAAACCAACTAAAACCGATTGATGTCGACGCTTTAGAGAGTTTGTCGTTGAATCGAGCGGCGTTACATGGTGTTTACACTGTATATTGGTACAAATTCAAATTCAAATCATGTATTGCAGAATGGGTAAGGTTAGGTTATTACAGGTTATCATTTTATGTCCCTCACACTCTTCGCCTTTAGGCATGCTATATTAGCAAAAAATATACAAAAATGTCATCTAAAATTAATAAATACTATATCTTAATATATATAAATCTCGTGTCACAATGTTTGTCCTCAATGGACTCCTTAACCACTTAACCGATTATAATAAAATTCGCACACCATGTGCAGTTCGATCCAACTTGAGAGATAGGATGTTTAAATCTCAAATTATAGTCACAATTTTAATTTATTGCTAATTATTGTCTGTTATTATTTGACAGTCACAATTATCTGTTAACTCCAAATGATTCTAACAGATGTCGATACCTTTCGACTGGGTTGAGTAAGTAATCAATAGATGGCGCTGCAATGGTAAATCTACGAACGTGTCATATAAGCTACACTATCTATTTTTCATACCCCTAAGTGAGGCAAAACAACGTTTGCCGGGTCAGCTAGTACTTATACATATATAGATGTACCTGTCTGTCCCCGAGCCCCGCCTCGCAGGTGTTCCGGCCGGCCTCGCACAGCCGCAGCAGGTCGTACAGGAACGCCTTGCGCGCCAACTCGGTCAGGTTGTCTGCCAGCTGGCTGCCGTCTGGGGGACATACCACACTTCTACTTCTTCAACCTTTCCTCACTAGGTGGGGTCGGCACAGCAAGTATTCCTTCTTCCACACGATTCTGTCAGCTGTCATATTCACATTCACTCCCATTTCTTTCATGCCTTTTTTTTTTGACACATTCACACACGGCTGGTTAGCCCCATACTGAACCATTTCTAGCTCGTACTATGGTTGCTAACACAACTGATATACTACATATACATACATATATATTATATATAAATACATATTTAACACCTGGGTGTTAAAGCCAACAAATTTAGTTAAGCGCAGAGATGTTGACCGGGCCGGGAATCGAACCCGGAACCTTCTGATTAGCAGACCGGCATGGTAACCTTTACGCCAACGAGGTCGTCAATCGAGGTCGCCTTTATTTACACAATTCATCCACGTCTTCTTAGGTCAACTTTACTCTACTTTCGCTACCTCGTATAACCAGATCCACACATCTCCTAGTCACATGCATCTTCTCTCTGCGCATTACATGCACACATCAAGATAACTTTCCGTTCTTCACTTTCTCTGTCACTGGAGCTACTTTCAATCTTCCTCTTTATTACTCTTTATTAAACTGTGTGATGACTTAATTAATTCCTGGAAGATATTGATAAGCGATAAGGTCGCCAATTGAGGCACACTTTTTGGTTTTCAGTTTTTATTTTAGTTTATATAACCTTTGTGTCCAAAAAATAATTATCTATCTTCTTCTATAATATAAAAATAAGTCGGGATTTCCTTCCTGACATTAAAACTCCGGACGAATCGGATAAGTCTCGGGCTCCGCAATATTTGTAGCAAACAAAATTTAGGGAAAATTTCAACAGAAAAGGAGGAAAACAGGAAAAAATTGTTTCACATACAGCGCCATCTCTGGTACATAGCATGTACTACTAACCAACATGGTTTTGCATGGTGGCGAAACGGAGTTCGCCGGGTTTGCTAGTCTAATATCTTATATATAAAATTTTCGTGTCACAGTGTTTGTTACCGTACTCCTCCGAAACGGCTTGACGGATTTTTTCCAAATTTTATATGCGTATTCAGCAGGTCTGAGAATCGGCTACTGTATATTTAGAAATAATTATTAAGGCAAAACAACGTTTGCCGGTTCAGCTAGTAAAATTATATTACCTTCCACAATACTCGACATCAGTTCAGGCAGGTGTTTGGAAGACTGAATGCCAGCCGAGTAGTCAACCCTGTCGTCACTCCGCACATCTGGAAATAGTAAGTGGATCATTATCAAGTATACAATAACATGACTGGCTTAGCTTACACAGATATATCGGTAGGGTAACCTGAAATACTGCGGACAGTGGTATTGCGCTGTGCGGTCCTGCATCCCTGCCCCCGTCGTGAGATGGGACACCGTGAGGTTGTAGTCGGTAGTGACGACCCCTCTGGCCCTCGAGCCCGACATACACCGCCCTCCTCCCACAGGCTGTGGCGGGAGATGCGTAAAGGCAATTCCTCACGAAAAAAAAAGCGAGCCGTAACCGAGGGTCTTAAGAATGAAGTCAGAAGTTGGTCTATAAACTGTAGATGAGTTAACGGAGGTTCACTCCTCAAGATACTCATGATGGCCTAGCAGAGTTGAAAATCTGTCGTCAATCAGCAATGTCTCAATCAACGAGTGAGTTTCGGCAGCCTACTTGAGGTCCAATAATTCCAGAATTGCCAAGCTCTACCTATGTCACCAACTCGTATGGTTCCTGCAGCTCAAATGCCTGGTTGTTTACTGCAATAAAAAAATGCTACATGCTTGATATACTTCTTACAGTTAGCATCGACCAGGTTGGAGACATGCACTCCGGCCAGCGCCAGGTTCTTCTGCAGCTGGGCTTGCTTCTCCATCATCTCGCGGTGGCTGAGAGCGGGACCCGCGCCCGATGGTAAGCGACATAGCTGGAACAGGGGTGAAATATTTTCAGTAAGCGTATTGTATCCGAGACGACATGTTTGGAAACCACAATATACGAAGACCACCAACCCGCACTTAGCTAGCGTGGGGGATTATGACCTATATCTCTCTCCTCGTGAGAGATGGCCCCGAATCCCAGCAGTGGGAACTATTATATCGGAAAATACACAGAGAACCATATAAAATAAAATCGCTGAGTCTCGCGTTGCATTGACGTCAATGCAACGCGAGACAATTGCAATTCAATGAAAGTAGTCAGAGTTTGGATTGGGCTTCCGTCGCGTTAACACATTTTTTTTTCACACACGGCTGGTTAGCCCCATACTGAACCATTTCTAGCTCGTATTATGGTTGCTAACACAACTGATATACTACATATACATACATACATATTTAACACCCAGACCCACAGCCAACAAATTTACTTAAGCATAAAGATGTTGACCGGGCCGGGAATCGAACCCGGAACCTGCTGATTGGCAGTCCGGCATGGTAACCTTTACGCCAACGAGGTCGTCAATTCTAAGCCACTTTTCTATTTTAAAAATAATATTTTTTTAAACTATATCCTGTCCCGCGCCATAACAGAACGTATAGTGGGCTGATTATGTGACTTTCTTATGTGACTAGTGGGTTTGCCTCACTATATTTTCCTTTTTATATTCACATGAAATAATTTTATACTAGGTATATCTATTTTGTTGAATACAAATACAAATACAAAATGTACCTATTTACTTGACAAAGTAATTGTTACAAATATATAAAGAATAAGAATAAGAATTATTATTATAAGAAATCTGATTCTTATTCTTGACAAAGTAATTGTTACAAATATATAAAGAAATCCAAAGGCTTCCAAACTAGTTCAGAACTGTATGACGGAAGCCGATGTCTTCTCCCAATCGTAGGTATAGAAGTATATGATTTATGTCACAAAGTTTTCAAAAATAGAAAGAAAAAGTTTTTTATAACATTACAAAAAAAAGTATGAAATGATTACAATATAAATGGAGCAAGCATGGTTGGTGAAAGCAAATAAATATCAAATATTTTGGACATGAGATTAATGAAATTTTATGATTAATGAATTTTTAAAATACCCTTTAAACATACCCTGATATGTTTTAATTTTTATTTTTCTATCATTAAGCGAGTGCAAATCCACAAATTACATGAAAAACAGACCTATGGTATATCAAATCGATTTAAATAGCTATTTGACGACTAGGTATAGGTACCTTCATAATCGAAGACTCGTAAGCTTTAATACTCTTGCCGGCATTTTCCAATGACTGGGTAAACATCGGGCAGTGGATTTTCTCGTCATCGGTCGTGAAGAATCGTTGAGGAGCTTCCACCTTCTGCAGACCCACCACACATGGGGCAGTGGAACTCTGGGCAGTCGGTGTGCTTTGGCCTGTAGATATTTTTTTTTGGTGTATTTTAGTAAAAGAGAGAAAATATGAAAGTAAAATAATACGTAGTAATTTATAGATTGCCCGAGCGAACATTCGAACATTATCTCTGTTTTAACTTTTTTTTCATAATAAACACATTTCACACACGGCCATTTCATACAAAACCATATTATTGTTGACTAACACTAACACATTTGATACACTACATATACGAGTACATACAAAAATACGAGTACTTTATATCGATACATAAACCCAGACTGACAGCCAATAAATTTAGTTAAGTCGAAAGATGTTGGCAGTGCCGGGAATCGAACCCGGGACCCTTTCCTTGGCAGTCCGGCATTGGCATGTCTTCAAACTCGCCAATTATGCTTCGTCTGTCTGTATGTTGGCATGTTTGTTTGCCGATACATGTTTAATAATTCTACCATTACACAATATTTTTCGCAGTTAGTTTTTGAATTACATATCATGTAATGCTTTAATAAATTAATTTCTGCTAAAGAATATAATACAAACTCCATTTACACATACAATAATTACAAATACGTTGTAAGTAAAAAGTAAATTAAAATAATCTAGCGGGTAGGTCAGTTGGGTTTTAACATTAGTTGTTTTGGCTGACGTGTATCTAAATATTAATAAATAAATAAAAAACTACCAGGCGCTATGCAAGCCGATCGAAGTCCTTCCAATGCCTTCTCGAGTCTCTGCAAGCCTAGTAATGCTTCTTTAGCCTTAACTCCATGTTTAGGATCGTTCTTCAACGGTGCTACAGATGATTCTAATTGTTTGCCAGCATCTGACAGGCTGGATATAGAAGATAGAAGAGCTTCTTGGCATTGTGGGGATTGTAAAGATGGGCCTAAGATCTGTGAAGTAAAAATAATAAACATTGTGAGATTTTTTGATTAACGAACTGATGAAAAAACACGACATTTCATTAAAAGGCGACATTAACTTTTATTTACGGTTCCCATTAACTTTTATTTACGGTTCCCATTAACTTTTATTTAAAGTTACCATTAACTTTCTATTAAAGTTACCATTAACTTTCATTTAACGTTACCATTAGCTTTCGTTTAACGTTATCATTAACTTTCATTTACCATTACCATTAACTTTCATTTTGGAAGCACACAACTTTCATATAAAAGTTCCACTAACTTTAATTGAAGGTAACTAACTATTTATGAGAACCATTAACTTAGGTTAAACTAAAAAGTAAAAACCTGTGTAGCCTGCAGCAGAGCCTGCGCAGCCGAGGCGAGCCGCCCGCCCTGCGTGTCCAGCTCCCGCCCTCGCGACCCGCCCACGGCCTCCGACAGTTTCTGCACATCTGGTAGTAGGGCGGATATCTCTTGGCAAGCTGATCTCGCCAAATCTGTCACCTGGTACCATATACAAAATATTAATCTAAAACTGATTGAATCGCCCAAAAATATAGAAGTTCTAGTAATATAGAACTAATAAAGAACTTTGTAACGTAGCAAACATTGCATATTGACTTTGTTTCTGAAGGACGAAAAGGAACATACCTCGTTGGTCCTCTGCGGTCTATTCCGTGGGTTGACCACGAACACCAGCTTGCCTGATGCCTCCGCGAACTTGGACACTGCATCGTTACGATCCTGTATATCAAACATATGTACATATAGTGATTTTTTTTAAAAAACAACATTCTAAGCGATGTTCTTCTTTCACATATTTTCATAAGGTTAATTTGAATGAAATTTGAGGTCGTCCTTACTGCTGCTTACTGACCTGTGTATCGTCTCCATACGCGCTAGCACACACCCTGGCACTAGCGTCACACAGTGCCTGTATCTCCGACAACATGGCGGCGCGCGCGCACTCGTCCTTACTGCTGCTTACTGACCTGTGTATCGTCTCCATACGCGCTAGCACACACCCTGGCACTAGCGTCACACAGTGCCTGTATCTCCGACAACATGGCGGCGCGCGCGCACTCGTCCTTACTGCTGCTTACTGACCTGTGTATCGTCTCCATACGCGCTAGCACACACCCTGGCACTAGCGTCACACAGTGCCTGTATCTCCGACAACATGGCGGCGCGCGCGCACTCGTCCTTACTGCTGCTTACTGTCTTACTATCTGAAACAGATTAATAACATCATCCATCAGCTTGCTTTAAGTTGTATTGATTGAAGTTTCTTTCATTACATATTTTCGTATAATATTTTTGAAAATCAATGTTACACACCTTGTACAATTTGAGGCAGCAACTCTGAAATAGTCTTCACTGACTTTTCGGCTTCAGCATACGAGGGCTTCTCCTTGTCTATAACATAATGAAAAAGAAAAGAGTTGAAACATATTCTATTCATTTTCCTTGTATTTCTTTCCTTTTCGCCTAGGTTACAAGTTGGTAAATAATAAATAAAAAATAACATAAAATTAATAAACTTCTTTGACGAATACGATTGTGTTTGGAAGAAAAACACTAAAATATTTCAGGTAGAAGCTGGCTACTTACTAAAGCTCTACCAGAAATATAACTTTGAGAATTTCATAAAAAAAAATACAAAATATAATAAATACCTGGTGTGGTCGTGAGTAGTGTAGCGATGGCGGCGTGGAGCGCTGCGAGCCGGGAACAGAGACGCTCTTCTGTCGCCGACGTGTCCGAGCCGCGGGATGGAGGGACCGGCTGATAGGACAATCCATTTACATTTAATACAATAACCACTGATTTTAAATACTCATGAAAAGCGAACGTTGATAAATTTAACTCTTCACTGTTATTTAAACAAAAGACGAGTCAGATGTAAATGAATAAATGTCAGATGAAAATTTAAGATTAATTCGTTGTACAAAATATGCGATCTATATCGCACTTAAAAAACTGTTATTGTAAAGCATATTATCTATTTGCAAGAAAATACGGTCACACTTACATAAAAAAAAACGTTAGATACACGTCCAACGGGTTTGGACGCATTACGGGCGTTATTATCGGGGACGAGCATCACATGTTTTTTTTAAGTAAGGGTCACCGCGTGTTTAACGTATATCCAACGTTTTTTTAGTAAGTGTACCCGTTTGTTTCGGCAAATAAATTTATCTATATTTTCTTACTAGCTTGGCCTTATTTTATCAATGCACGTGACTTTAAACAATATTGTTAATATCCTAGACAATAGAACAAATAATATTCATAATCACTTTATTGCGCTATTAAAATAATCTTACCTTCTTAAGTTCTTTCTCAATATCGGACCATTTGCCTTTAGTGTCTTCTAATGCTTTGATAAACTGTAGTTTCTGCTGCATTTCAGTATCTTTTGTTCCTGAAACTTTAATAAAGCCTTAAATATATCTACTATATTTACACAGACTCATTTTTACAAGTACACATTTTACCCATAACAAATTCTTCTATTACAAAAAAATATATTTAGTATGTATTTTTAGTTACCATAATTAAGACGCCATCACTTGACTTACATGTTTCATTACATATTATTAATATTTATCACATAGAACTCACCAGGCGCTTTGCAAGCAGCCTTTAGTTCCTCCAAAGCCTTCTCCAGTCTCTGCAAGCCTAGTAATGCTTCTTTAGCCTTAACTCCATGTTTAGGATCGTTTTTCAACGGTTCTACAGTAGATCCTAATTGTTTGCCAGCATCGGACAGGCTGGATATAGAAGATAGAAGAGCTTCTTGGCATTGTGGGGATTGTAAAGATGGGC
The DNA here is from genome assembly GCA_035578125.1 of Mellilla xanthometata. Classification (NCBI taxonomy): domain Eukaryota; kingdom Metazoa; phylum Arthropoda; class Insecta; order Lepidoptera; family Geometridae; genus Mellilla; species Mellilla xanthometata. The sequence continues at coordinate 10,119,821 of JAPUBQ010000023.1, read as the reverse complement.
CTAGGATCTGTGAAGTAAAAGTAATAAATATACTGTTTTTTATGTTTTAAACACTTTGAAAATTAAGCAAGTATGTAGTTACACAAACATTTTAGGGTACCATTAACTTTCACTAAATAGAGCCATTAACGTTCACTTGGAAGAACCATTAAATTTATTTAAAGCAGAACTAATAAGTAAAAACCTGTGTAGCCTGCAGTAGAGCTTGTGCAGCCGAGGCGAGCCGCCCGCCCTGCGCGTCCAGCTCCCGCCCTCGCGACCCGCCCACAGCCTCCGACAGTTTCCGCACATCTGGTAGTAAGGCGGATGTCTCCTTGCAAGCTGATCTCGCCAAATCTGTCACCTGGCACGATATACAACATATTTATCTAAAGCTGTGATAAAACCGCCCAAAAGTACGATATAATTAACAGAATAATTTGTAGAGGCAGGCGTCAAAGATAAGTTAAGCAATATCAGAGATCCTTATATCTATTGAATTGAGAAATTCACATTGATTGAGTCATCATCTAATGATACTTTTCTCCCACTACTAGGAAAAACCCCGTACACATCTCGGTACCATATCATGGTAGGCAGGATATACTTATTGTAAAGGTAAGTTTTAAAACATTGAAGAATTAAGTGTGAATTTAGAAAGTCGTCCAATTTTTTAACGTAGTAAACATAAAGTAATTGACTTTATTTCTGAAGCAAGAAAAGAAACATACCTCTTTGGTCTTCTGCGGTCTATTCCGTGGGTTGACCACGAACACCAGCTTGCCTGACGCCTCCGCGAACTTGGATACTGCATCGTTACGATCCTGTATATCAAACATATGTACATGTAGTGATTTATACAAAACAACATACTAAGCGATGTTCTTCTTTCACATATTTTCATAAGGTTAATTTGAATGAAATTTGAGGTCATCTTTACTGCTGCTTACTGACCTGTGTATCGTCTCCATACGCGCTAGCACACACCCTGGCACTAGCGTCACACAGTGCCTGTATCTCCGACAACATGGCGGCGCGCGCGCACTCGTCCTTACTGCTGCTTACTGACCTGTGTATCGTCTCCATACGCGCTAGCACACACCCTGGCACTAGCGTCACACAGTGCCTGTATCTCCGACAACATGGCGGCGCGCGCGCACTCGTCCTTACTGCTGCTTACTGACCTGTGTATCGTCTCCATACGCGCTAGCACACACCCTGGCACTAGCGTCACACAGTGCCTGTATCTCCGACAACATGGCGGCGCGCGCGCACTCGTCCTTACTGCTGCTTACTGACCTGTGTATCGTCTCCATACGCGCTAGCACACACCCTGGCACTAGCGTCACACAGTGCCTGTATCTCCGACAACATGGCGGCGCGCGCGCACTCGTCCTTACTGCTGCTTAATGTCTTAGAATCTGAAACCAGATAGTAACATCATCGGCAGATCACGTCAACCTTTTTTTAACTTACGATAGGGCTGCGTTTGGAGTAGAGTGATAAGAATAGACATAAAGAACGATTACATTAGAGTAAGTTTGAATGAAGCGCCAGTGAGTGAGAATATGAGTGGAAGGTTAGCGTGGTTAGCGTGGCGTGGTTATGGGCATGTGATGCGTAGAGAGGAGATGCATGTTACTAGGAGATGTATGAAAATGGTAGCGCAAGGAAGAAGGGCAAGAGGCCGATCGAAAAAAACATGGATGGAGTATGTGAATGAAAACATGAGAGAGAAAGGAGTGAGTGTAGAGATGAAGGCTGATAGAGGAGAGTGGAAGAGAAAAATTTGCTTTGCTGACACCACCTAGTGGGATGGCAAGGAAGAAGATGATAGGGTTGCGTTTAACCACAAACTCGCCTGATGTAAAGCGACGGTGTGGCCAATAATAAAAACCCTACCACCAAGCAACTGAAATGTGTTATTTACGAAATCCTTCGTATCAAAGTGAATGTCACATACCATGTACAATTTGAGGTAGCAACTCTGAAATAGTCCTCACTGACTTTTCGGCTTCAGCGTACGATGGCTTATCTTTATCTGTAACATAAGAAAATGAGACAAAGATTTAATACGAATTCCACGTGGTTGAAAAAACAGAAACATATTTCAGGTAAAACTGTCTTCTAACTAAAACTCTAGCAGAAATAGTACTTCTAGAATTAAAAAAAAAAATCAAAGCCTAGCAAATACCTGGTGTGGTCATGAGTAGTGTAGCGATGGCGGCGTGGAGCGCTGCGAGCCGGGAACAGAGACGCTCTTCTGTCGCCGACGTGTCGGTGCCGCGGGATGGAGGGACCGGCTACAGAGATATCATAAAAGTTATACTTAATAGATTTTAGACAAATAGAAGACAAAATTAAATATTTAGTGGAAAAATTTACTAAGATTAATTAACTAGGATTACTTAACTAAGATTAATTAAGATTAACGTTACCTATCACAATTCGGAAATTCTTAACTCTACACGTGTTTCGTCTAACCACAAGGCATCATCAGGAGATGCTGACTCTTCGAACGACAAGTCGAGGATCACAGCGGAAGTACACTAGATATTTAATTTTGTCTTCTATTTACAATGGATTTCCGCAAAGTAACGCCTGAGTCAATAAGTTATTTCTATATCTTGATTGATTTATTTTTAAGCTTTGAAGAAAAACAAATTTTACGAATTAGGGTGCTCATCAAATATCTTTAAACTTATCTTTTTTTTCGCGTAGAAAAACGGTCACACTTACTTATTATTTAAAGTTGGAATGAGTCCAACAGTTTTGGTGCTTTCCGAGCACCATCTTCAGGGGCGAGTGTTACACGGACCGCCGCCGACGAGCTCCGCGCGTGCACCGAAACTGTTGGACTCATTCCAACTTTTAATAATAAGTGTGACCGTTTTTCTACGCGAAAATATTAAGATGCCTTACGTGAACAGTTTACAATGTTTTAACTTATCGTTACTAAAAAATGGACGTGTAAATAGACGCTTATATTTTTTGATAAAGCAATATCGATCCATTACCCGGGAAACCCAAGGAAGTGGCTGCGTAGGCTGGTAACGCTAGCAGTAAATTCTTACCTTCTTAAGTTCTTTCTCAACATCGGCCCATTTGCCTTTAGTGTCTTCTAATGTTTTGATAAACTGTAGTTTCTGTTGCATTTCAGTGTCTTGTGTCCCTGAAACATTAAAGGTCTTTATATGTTTACATTTTATTTAAACCTGTTATTGTTCGACGAATGTTTATTATAAATTTGATATGTACATGTTTTAAATATTTAGTTACCATTCAATAGTCTGTTTCTCGCTTTTACTTGGCTTACAGACGGTAGGATCTAAGCAGTACTATGTACAAAAAAGACGAAAACTACTCTACTTAAAAAAAATGTATCACAAATGAGACCAAATTACTGAAAAAAAATCCAGTAATCTGTATGTCATACTATTTATTTTATTCCTTCAATAATTCCGCCATGACACTCACCAGAAGCCTTGCAAGCAGCCTTTAGTTCTTCCAAAGCCTTCTCCAGTCTCTGCAAGCCTAGTAATGCTTCTTTAGCCTTAACTCCATGTTTAGGATCGTTTTTCAACGGCGCTACAGTAGATTCTAATTGTTTGCCAGCATCTGACAGGCTGGATATATAAGATAGAAGAGCTTCTTGGCATTGTGAGGATTGTAAAGATGGGCCTAAGATCTGTGAAGTAAAAATAATAAATATACTGTTTTAAGCACTTTGAAAATTTATGTAGGATGTAGTTACACGGACTATAATTTTAAAGTACCATTAACTTTCACTAAATAGAGCCATTAACGTTCACTTGGAAGAACCATTAAATTTATTTAACCCTTAAATGGACAATGCTGTTTTTGAACAACATACTAAAAATCACACATAAAATTGACTGCGCATTCTAGTTTATAAACAACACTCACATTATTGCAAAAGAAGTATAGTAAATTTAGTAAATTAATGTCTAGATTGTTTTACTAATTTTTCCTATATCTACAGTTAATACATGTCTATTCCACAAAAATATTTTTTTAAAACGTGAAACAAAAATCGTCCATTTAAGGGTTAAAGCAGAACTAATAAGTAAAAACCTGTGTAGCCTGCAGCAGAGCCTGCGCAGCCGAGGCGAGCCGCCCGCCCTGCGCGTCCAGCTCCCGCCCTCGCGACCCGCCCACAGCCTCCGACAGTTCCTGCACATCTGGTAGTAGGGCGGATGTCTCCTTGCAAGCTGATCTCGCCAAATCTGTCACCTGGCACGATATACAACATATTTATCGAAAGCTGTGATAAAACCGCCCAAAAGTACGATATAATTAACAGAATAATTTGTAGAGGCAGGCGTCAAAGATAAGTTAAGCAATATCGGAGATCCTTATATCTATTAAATTGAGAAATTCACATTGATTGAGTCATCATCTAATGATACTTTTCTCCCACTACTAGGAACAACCCCGTACACATCTCGGTACCATATCATGGTAGGCAGGATATACTTATTGTAAAGGTAAGTTTTAAAACGTTGAAGAAGTGAATTTAGGAAGTCGTCCAATTTTTTAACGTAGCAAACATAACGTAATTGAATTTGTTTCTGAAGCAAGAAAAAAAACATACCTCTTTGGTCCTCTGCGGTCTATTCCGTGGGTTGACCACGAACACCAGCTTGCCTGACGCCTCCGCGAACTTGGACACTGCCTCGTTACGATCCTGTATATCAAACATATGTAATTATAGTGATTTTTACAAAACAACATACTAAGCGATGTTCTTCTTTCACATATTTTCATAATGTTAATTTGAATGAAATTTGAGGTCGTCCTTACTGCTGCTTACTGACCTGTGTATCGTCTCCATACGCGCTAGCACACACCCTGGCACTAGCGTCACACAGTGCCTGTATCTCCGACAACATGGCGGCGCGCGCGCACTCGTCCTTACTGCTGCTTACTGGCCTGTGTATCGTCTCCATACGCGCTAGCACACACCCTGGCACTAGCGTCACACAGTGCCTGTATCTCCGACAACATGGCGGCGCGCGCGCACTCGTCCTTACTGCTGCTTACTGACCTGTGTATCGTCTCCATACGCGCTAGCACACACCCTGGCACTAGCGTCACACAGTGCCTGTATCTCCGACAACATGGCGGCGCGCGCGCACTCGTCCTTACTGCTGCTTAATGTCTTAGAATCTGAAACCATATAGTAACATTATCAGCAGATCACGTCAACCTTTTTTTAACTTATCATAGGGCTGCGGTTGGAGGAAAGTGATTAGAATGGACATTAAAGTAAGTTTGAATGAAGCGCCAGTGAGTGAGAATATGAGTGGAAGGTAAGCTAAGTATAGGCATGTGATGCGTAGAGAGGCGATGCATGTTACTAGGAGATGTTTGGAAATGGTAGTGCAAGGAAGAAGGGCAAGATGCCAATCGGATGGATGGAGTATGTGAATGAAAACATGAGAGAGAAAGGAGTGAGTGTAGAGATGAAGGCCGATAGAGGAGAGTGGAAGAGAAAAATTTACTTTGTCGACCCCACCTAGTGGGATGGCAAGGAAGAAGAAAATAGGATTACGTTTGACCACAAACTCGCCTGATGTAAAGCGACGCTGGTGGCCAAAAATAAAGCCATCCCTACCACCTAGCAATTGAAATGTGTTATTTAAGAAATTCTTCGTATCAAAGTGAATGTCACATACCGTGTACAATTTGAGGCAGCAACTCTGAAATAGTCCTCACTGACTTTTCAGCTTCAGCGTACGATGGCTTATCATTGTCTGTAACATAAGAAAATGAGACAAAGATTTAATACGAATTTCACGTGGTTGAAAAAACAGAAACAGTTTCAGTCTTCTAACTAAAACTCTAGCAGAAATAGTACTTCGAGAATTAAAAAAAAAGTAACAAAGCCTAGCAAATACCTGGTGTGCTCGTGAGTAGTGTAGCGATGGCGGCGTGGAGCGCTGCGAGCCGGGAACAGAGACGCTTTTCTGTCGCCGACGTGTCCGAGCCGCGGGATGGAGGGACCGGCTACAGAGATATCATAAAAGTTATACTTAAATAGTTTTCAGACAAATAGAAGACAAAATTAAATATCTAGTGTACTTCCGCTGTGATCCGAAATCCAAATTAAGACAAGTAAAGGAAAAATTTACTAAGATTAACTAACTAGGATTACTTAACTAAGATTAATTAAGATTAACGTTACCTATCACAATTCGGAAATTCTTAACTCTACACGTGTTTCGCCTAACCACAAGGCATCATCAGGAGACGCTGACTCTTCGAACGACAAGTCGAGGATCACAGCGGAAGTATACTAGATATTTAATTTTGTCTTCTATTTACAATGGATTTTCGCAAAGTAACGCCTGAGTCAATAAGTTATTTAGTTTTCAGACATTTCTTTATCTTGATTGACTTATTTTTAAGCTTTGAAGAAAAACAAATTTTACGAATTAGGGTGCTCATCAAATATCTTTAAACTTATCTTTTTTTTTCGCGTAGAAAACGGTCACACTTACTTATTATTAAAAGTTGGAATGAGTCCAACAGTTTCAGTGCTTTCCGAGCACCATCTTCAGGGGCGAGTGTTACACGGACCGCCGCCGACGAGCTCCGCGCGTGCACCGAAACTGTTGGACTTATTCCAACTTTTAATAATAAGTAAGTGTGACCGTTTTTCTACGCGAAAATATTAAGATGCCTTACGTGAACAGTTTACAATGTTTAAACTTATCGTTACTAAAAATGGAAGTGCGAATAGATGCTTATATTTTTTAATAAAGCAATATCGATCCATTACCCAGGAAACCCAAGGAAGTGGCTGCATAGGCTGGTAACGCTACCATTATAATCTTACCTTCTTAAGTTCTTTCTCAACATCGGCCCATTTGCCTTTAGTGTCTTCTAGTGTTTTGATAAACTGTAGTTTCTGTTGCATGTCAGTGTCTTGTGTCCCTGAAACATTAAAGGTCTTTATATGTATACATTTTATTTAAACCTATTATAGTTCTACGAATGTTTATTATAATATATAATAAATTTGATATAAACATGTTTTAAATATTTAGTTACCATTCAATAGTCTGTGTCTCGCTTTTACTTGGCTTACAGACGGTAGGATCTAAGTAGTACTATGCACAAAAAAGACGAAAACTACTCTACTTAATTTTTTTTTATCACATATAAGACCAAATTCCTCAAAAAAAAAACAGTAATCTGTGTGTCATACTATTTATTTTATTTCTTCAATTATTCCTCCATGACACTCACCAGGCGCCTTGCAAACAGCCTTTAGTTCCTCCAAAGCCTTCTCCAGTCTCTGCAAGCCTAGTAATGCTTCTTTAGCCTTAATTGCATGTTTTGGATCGTTTTTCAACGGCGCTACAGTAGATTCTAATTGTTTGCCAGCATCGGACAGGCTGGATATAGAAGATAGAAGAGCTTCTTGGCATTGTGGGGATTGTAAAGATGGGCCTAAGATCTGTGAAGTAAAAATAATAAACATTGTGAGATTTTTTGATTAACGAACTGACGAAAAAACACGACATTTCATTAAAAGGCGACATTAACTTTTATTTACGGTTCCCATTAACTTTTATTTAAGGTTACCATTAACTTTTATTTAAGGTTACCATTAACTTTCATTTAAAGTTACCATTAACTTTTATTTAACGTTACCATTTACTTTCATTTACTATTACCATAAACTTTCATTTTGGAAGAACATTAACTTTCATTAAGAAGTTCCAATAACTTTAATCGAAGGTAACCATTTAAGAGAACCATTAACTTAGGTTAAACTAAAAAGTAAAAACCTGTGTAGCCTGTAGCAGAGCCTGCGCAGCCGAGGCGAGCCGTCCGCCCTGCGTGTCCAGCTCCCGCCCTCGCGACCCGCCCACAGCCACCGACAGTTTCTGCACATCTGGTAGTAGGGCGGATGTCTCCTTGCAAGCTGATCTCGCCAAATCTGTCACCTGGCACGATATAATCCTACTGAGAAAGCTAGAGCCTCCAAACATGCAAAATTTAGCAATAACTAACACTAAAATAAGACTTTTATTTAATTTATAACATAAATTTTGTATAAAAATTGTTACATTTTCTTTTGCATAAATAAACATTATTATTATTATTATTATATACAACATATTTATCTAAAGCTGTGATAAAACCGCCTAAAGTATGATATAATTACCAGAATAATTTGTAGAGGCAGGCGTCAAAGATAAGTTAAGCAATATCAGAGATCCAAATATCTATTAAATTGAGAAATTCACAATTGCGTCATCATCCAATGATACTTTTCTCCCACTACTAGGAATAACCCCGTATACGTCTCGGTACCATATCATGGTAGGCAGGATATACTTATTGTAAAGGTAAGTTTTAAAACTTTGAAGAATTAAGCGTGAATTTAGGAAGTCGTCCAATTTTTTTAACGTAGTAAACATAAAGTAATTGACTTTATTTCTGAAGCAAGAAAAGAAACATACCTCTTTGGTCTTCTGCGGTCTATTCCGTGGGTTGACCACAAACACCAGCTTGCCTGACGCCTCCGCGAACTTGGATACTGCATCGTTACGATCCTGTATATCAAACATATGTACATATAGTGGATTATCCAGAACAACACACTAAGCGATACAGTTCTTACACTTATTTTCAAATGGTAAATTTGAATAAAATTTGAGCACATCTTTACTGCTGCTTACTGACCTGTGTATCGTCTCCATACGCGCTAGCACACACCCTGGCACTAGCGTCACACAGTGCCTGTATCTCCGACAACATGGCGGCGCGCGCGCACTCGTCCTTACTGCTGCTTACTGACCTGTGTATCGTCTCCATACGCGCTAGCACACACCCTGGCACTAGCGTCACACAGTGCCTGTATCTCCGACAACATGGCGGCGCGCGCGCACTCGTCCTTACTGCTGCTTACTGACCTGTGTATCGTCTCCATACGCGCTAGCACACACCCTGGCACTAGCGTCACACAGTGCCTGTATCTCCGACAACATGGCGGCGCGCGCGCACTCGTCCTTACTGCTGCTTACTGACCTGTGTATCGTCTCCATACGCGCTAGCACACACCCTGGCACTAGCGTCACACAGTGCCTGTATCTCCGACAACATGGCGGCGCGCGCGCACTCGTCCTTACTGCTGCTTACTGACCTGTGTATCGTCTCCATACGCGCTAGCACACACCCTGGCACTAGCGTCACACAGTGCCTGTATCTCCGACAACATGGCGGCGCGCGCGCACTCGTCCTTACTGCTGCTTGCTGACCTGTGTATCGTCTCCATACGCGCTAGCACACACCCTGGCACTAGCGTCACACAGTGCCTGTATCTCCGACAACATGGCGGCGCGCGCGTACTCGTCCTTACTGCTGCTTACTGACCTGTGTATCGTCTCTATACGCGCTAGCACACACCCTGGCACTAGCGTCACACAGTGCCTGTATCTCCGACAACATGGCGGCGCGCGCGTACTCGTCCTTACTGCTGCTTACTGACCTGTGTATCGTCTCCATACGCGCTAGCACACACCCTGGCACTAGCGTCACACAGTGCCTGTATCTCCGACAACATGGCGGCGCGCGCGTACTCGTCCTTACTGCTGCTTACTGACCTGTGTATCGTCTCCATACGCGCTAGCACACACCCTGGCACTAGCGTCACACAGTGCCTGTATCTCCGACAACATGGCGGCGCGCGCGTACTCGTCCTTACTGCTGCTTACTGACCTGTGTATCGTCTCCATACGCGCTAGCACACACCCTGGCACTAGCGTCACACAGTGCCTGTATCTCCGACAACATGGCGGCGCGCGCGCACTCGTCCTTACTGCTGCTTACTGACCTGTGTATCGTCTCCATACGCGCTAGCACACACCCTGGCACTAGCGTCACACAGTGCCTGTATCTCCGACAACATGGCGGCGCGCGCGCACTCGTCCTTACTGCTGCTTACTGACCTGTGTATCGTCTCCATACGCGCTAGCACACACCCTGGCACTAGCGTCACACAGTGCCTGTATCTCCGACAACATGGCGGCGCGCGCGCACTCGTCCTTACTGCTGCTTACTGACCTGTGTATCGTCTCCATACGCGCTAGCACACACCCTGGCACTAGCGTCACACAGTGCCTGTATCTCCGACAACATGGCGGCGCGCGCGCACTCGTCCTTACTGCTGCTTACTGACCTGTGTATCGTCTCCATACGCGCTAGCACACACCCTGGCACTAGCGTCACACAGTGCCTGTATCTCCGACAACATGGCGGCGCGCGCGCACTCGTCCTTACTGCTGCTTACTGACCTGTGTATCGTCTCCATACGCGCTAGCACACACCCTGGCACTAGCGTCACACAGTGCCTGTATCTCCGACAACATGGCGGCGCGCGCGCACTCGTCCTTACTGCTGCTTACTGACCTGTGTATCGTCTCCATACGCGCTAGCACACACCCTGGCACTAGCGTCACACAGTGCCTGTATCTCCGACAACATGGCGGCGCGCGCGCACTCGTCCTTACTGCTGCTTACTGACCTGTGTATCGTCTCCATACGCGCTAGCACACACCCTGGCACTAGCGTCACACAGTGCCTGTATCTCCGACAACATGGCGGCGCGCGCGCACTCGTCCTTACTGCTGCTTAATGTTTTAGTGTCTGAAATATAAATAAGCATAGTACAATTCTAACACAGTTTCTGAATTAGAAATTATAAGAAACCTGCGACACATATCTATAGTAGCTGCGCCCCTCGGTGATACCCACGGTAATCCGGGACAAAAAGTAGCTATAGTATTTATCTAGGATCTAAACTATCTCCAGTCGTACGCGCGTTTCGGATACGATTCAAACCGTGCGCTCTGATTGGCAGCAGGCGGTGACGTGTGCCAGTGGCGTCACAGGCTTTTTACATCTACATCGATGTAAAAACATACACCAAAATCACTAAAAACAGTCAGTTCGGAGAAAAATGGTTTACTGCTTACTGCAGCGCCCCCTGGCGAGATATCATTGAGACAAGTATAAGTATTATAAACGGTTTAATCGACTAATAATTTGGTCACGACTCAAGTCGCAAAGTATTAGAAATGGATTGTAATGTCTTATATGTCTATCCTTTCGAGTGAAGGGCTAGAGTCCAAAGTTTAGTGGGCTTCTCATACTTGTGTATATATTCTTACCTCTGATGAGTTGAGGCATCAGCTTGGTGATAGTTTCCGTTGCTCGCTGTGCAGCGGCGCAGTCAGGGTTCTCACGATCTGTCGAAATAAAGAAAAAAAATGAAGCTATGAAATGACTAGAAATTAAAGCAGAAAATCTTACGCGATTATCCTTTTTTTTGTCTTTATTGGCTTTATACATTACATTACATTTTGTTTACATTGCTACTCAAAAACGTAAGCGTATGTAATTGAGTAGTTTATTGGTTTCTAAAGTTGTGTTTATTGCTTTACTGATAGATAAGAAACATGTTAGTAATTTTGCACATTCGAAAAAGCATTGCGGAGCTTGAAGTTCCGAAATGAGTCTAATTCAATCTCGACAAATAAAAAACATAATGTTAGCTAGAAATAATAAAAAAGCAACGAATATTCCGAAGAAGTAAGAAATTTAGTTAATAGTATTTTAGTTCAGTGAATTTGTAGACGTTAACAACTATTATTATTAGGAAGGCGCGTAAACACACGAGTTAGTGACTCCCTGGCATGCTGTTGGAGCATGCCTAGGCTGAAATAACTAGCTTTCACAGAATCTGCCGGATAACACCGTTAGGCTTGGCGACAGATTTTTCAATTTGAGGGTGGTTACTAGCCCTTTTTTTATTTCACGCTTTATATTAGCTTCACCTGTATGTTTGTAACCGACTTCTTTGGGCGCGATTTGACCCACTTTAAACGGCCAGATTTCGTTGAAACTTTGTAGATTTATTGAGGACCGATGACAATACACTAATTTGATAATATTATTACATTTTTGTATTTTTGTTTGTATGTTTGTTTGTAACCGACTTCTTTGGGCGCGATTTTGACCCACTTAAAACGGCCAGATAAGCGTGTTTTTTAGTTTTTTTAAACTACTATTATTTTTAACGTGAGGAAATGCATTCACGCATGCCCACCAGTAGGGTATGTCGGGCTCGATGTCAGAAGGGCATCGTGCATAGTCTGTGGGATATGATGTTTTTGAACGAAACATTTGTTTTATTTTGTTGGCCAGATCGCACATACGTCAAATAAACAGCTGGCGAATCAGCTGACTTTTTAGTTCATTAGTGACTCCAATTTAGCGGAAACGGAACTTGATATAAGAAGTAGAATTTATTTATTTATTTATTTATTCATATATTTAAATATAAACATAAACCTACAGCATTCCAGCCAAACCGCCTATGTTTATTATATTATTAACTTAAAAACTAGTAAATGCACTTATTACAATTAACAAAACAGTAAAAAATTATTAAATAAAAAACAAGACAATACTAAAAATATAATCCCTCCCATTCATCCCTCTTTCACTCATTCATCACCTTTCAACCACGTACAGACTGTTATTTTTTCTGTATACTTTAGGGTAATTCTTTCTATCTTCTTCCAGTCGTCAGCAAAGAGGTCTATTTCAGGATATTGCACGGACAGTTTATTAAGATGTTGGTGGGCACGGTAGATAGGCGAGTGGTGGCGCGCCACAGTCCGAGCCGGCTCCGGCGCGACCAGCGGTATGCTCCCACACCGGAACCGGGCGCGGTGCTCCGGCACGCTCAGCCGCGTCACCTCACCTACCAGAATTGAGTACAGACCCGCAGTGGCGAGCAGTAAGGCTGCCATGGCAGTGTTGAGCTGCTCCAACTCCTCATCCAGCCGGCGCTGGACAGCATCCATGTTGGCTCCCTTCGCAGGCATTGCCGGCTGACATACAAACAGACAGACATGTTTTAAGCCCCCGACGAAAAATGGGGTATTAGAAGACATGATTTGACATTTGTATTTGTATTTTTTATTGACATATGTATTATAAATTTTCCGCAATTATATTTGTTTTATTCCATGAATAATAGCAGAAGCCATAACCAGAAAATCCAGCGTGATCCTGCCAAGACTAATACGGGGCATCATATACTCAGCAACAGAGTGGTTCACAATTGGAACAAGTGGCCCGAGGAAGTAGTCAGTGCTACGTCAGTGAACAGCTTTAAAAACCGGCTTGATAGCTGGCTGCAGAAAACAAAAAAATCTCTTGCTGACCTGTGATCAGTGCACCAGTGGACTTTAAATATTGACATAGAACAATGGACATTTTATGAACTGTTAAAGATTTAATTTCAACTCAGTGTGATATAGGCATATCAGCATTTTGCTGCTCGCCTATAAATCAAATAAATAAATTCTGAATTAAATAATTTCTATTATAAAAGCTTAAATTTATATTAGGACACATTTCGGCTGGTTAGACCCATAATAAACTATTTTTAGTTTATGTCATGGTTGTACAAATATAATACATATACATACATAAATACTTTATTTATATCGATATATATTTAATGTGTGTGTGTGTGTGTATCTGTCTGTGGTATCGTAGCTCCCAAACAGATGCACCAATTACAATTCTGTTTATTCAGTTTGAAAGGTATGTCTGGTGAGAGTGTCTTAAATATGTTTGATGAAAACCTTGGATGGCCAAATAAAAAAAAAAAGTTCAAAAAATCTAAAGTAAAATTTCGGACTGGTACCAAAATTAGTATGAATACTGTTAGGGTTATTCTTTAGACGGCCTTTAAGCTATTTTTAAACATGTTGGTATTAACCGTCAAAATAAATGAGTGAGTGGTAGCCGGTTAAACAAACATTATTCAAAAATGCCTTACGAAACTTTTGATACAGTGGTTTATAACGAATAAACTATAAATTCAAGAATTGCACCTAGTCGTCGCGTTAAAAGGATTATCCACTAAAGTGGAACGTTCTAGAGTCACCTTGTTCAGTTCTTTCCGAGCGTCTTCCAGTTTTTCATTTGCTCCTCTCATAGTCGTCACGAAGCGCAGTTTCTCCTGCTCCCGTGCCCCGCCAGCGATGGAGCCAACCTCCCTGCGTTCACTGGATTGTATGTCTGGAACAAAACATCGATGACCAAATCATTTTCACAATTATTTAACCACTTTAAAGTTGTAAATATTCCTTCCAATTTTTTTCCGGACACAACATCTGTCCGGGGGGGTATTCCTTCACCATATTGGTGACCCCGACGTGATCCGATCATCCGCTGAAGGTCTCCTGGGTCCCGACTCACTGTGGACACCAGCTACCCAGTCTCGACTCACTGAGGCATTGGGAGCGCTAGACCTTCACCACGGAACTCTGATCGGCGCACGTCATACTAAACACCTTCAGGACTCCGTTCTCCTTGGGGGAGTGGTGTGGCGTCTCTGTCGTACTTCATCGCCCGCTACCAATCAGAGCGCTTAACCTGAATCACGCAAGCGGTATTTTCAACGCGCGTACGACTGGTCCAAGCTACTTAGTCAGGTCATAAGTTCTGTCACATGTGTAATATGAGATAATTTAGACCTGTTTAATATTTATGTAACCATTTATATATCAAAATGAACTTAATAAAACATAGATTCTTATGGTAATAAAGTTTATTCAAAATGACCCCCGCGATTATGAATATAGGCCTTCAATCTGCGCGGCCAGTCATCTATTGGGGCACGAACGAGGTCTATGTCAATATCGGCGGCTGCCTTAATCAAGGATGCCTTGAGCGACTCCAAATCAGGATGAGGCTTTGAGCAGGCCTTTTCCTCCAAGTGTTGCCATATCTTGTAATCTAACGGACTCAAATCTGGACTGGAGGAGGGCCAGTCTTCGTGTCGGATGAAGGCGATTTCACGCGCCGCCAGCCAGTCTTGTGTGCTTTTCGCTCTATGGGCTGGTACAGAATCTTGTTGGAATACCCAGGGCCTGTTATTAAACATGGTATGAGAAACAGGTTTCTCAAGGTTCTTAAGGACTGTATTTTGATACACAACTGCATTAGTTTTTACGCCTTTCTCACAAAAATGAACCTCAGTTAAGCCCCAATAAGAGATTCCCAGCCAAACCATGATCGAGAATGGAAAATGACCTCGTTGGACACGCGAAATACGGTTGCTCGCTTCTTCACTGCTGTGTGCGTACACATTATCATTTTATTTGTTGTAGGTCTCTTCAATGGTGAAATTTTTTTCATCCGAAAAAGAATTTCCTTAGGTTTTTTTCCTGCGTACCGCTTCAACAAAGCGCGGCATCTCTTCAGTCTCAGGTCCATTAAACGAGCGTCCAAACGATGTCCTGTTTTCTTCGATATGCCCTAAGCCCTAAGTCTTCATTTAACACCCTTTTCACCGTAGTCCTGCTTAAACCCATCTGAAGGGCCAACAGTTTCTGCTTACGTATGGGATTTCTTTGAATTCGCGCCTTCACAGCTTTTATCACTGCTGGAGTCCTAACAGAGCGAGGTCGACCACTTATTGATCTATCATCTACACTAGAGTCTTCATTGTATCGATTTATGGTACGATAAACGAATTTTTTGGTTATATCCAAAATTTTTCAGTAAGTCGAAAATCTGAATTGGCGCGTTACCGCAACGATGCAATGCAATAACCCCGATACGGTCTTCTTTAAGTGTCCATTCCATATTTAAAAATGAGGAAAATTCTAAAAAGTACATATTATTATTTTCATGAAAAATGCGGAATTCGAATTCAATAATTTTTTTTTGGCCAGCATTTTAAATTCAAAAGTTTTTATTGTGTGACAGAACTTATGACCTGACTAAGTACAATGCATGACCGTAGGACGGCCGTCTCCGGACACAATATCTGTCCGGTGGGATATCCCTTTGCTAGATGGAGGCAGACCGTGTTTTATACAATTTTGTCTTATTCCAGAGTTATGAGATTCTTTGGTGATTTCATTTAAGTGGGATTGGAACCTGCGTTTTCCGGCTCATTGTCCGTCAAAGGTCTATCTGTAATAAGTAAAAAACTAAATTGATCTTACCATCATCAGGCACCTGGCACAGCACCCTGACTTCCTCCAGCATGTCATCCAGCTTTCTCCTCTCTCTATCCAAGCCTTGCACGGTGGCTGTATGCTGCTTGTCCTGAGGCAGATCTCTCCAAGCTTGCTGCAGAGAGTCGGTGGAGGAAACCACCCTGTCCACGGCGTTGAGGAGCGTGGACTGACAGCGAGGCTCGGATATAGTGGGGGCAGTCACCTGCAATATTATTATTTTTTTTGACACATTCACACACGGCTGGTTAGCCCCATACTGAACCATTTCTAGCTCGTATTATGGTTGCTTACACAGCTGATATACTATATATACATACATATTATACTATATAAATACATATTTTAACACCCAGACCCACAGCCAACAAATTTAGTTAAGCACAAAGATGTTGACCGGGCCGGGAATCGAATCCGGAACCTTCTGATTAGCAGACCGGCATGGTAACCTTTACGCCAACGAGGTCGTCAATTTTATAATGATTTCTTTTGTTATCCTACTAATACTAACAAAATTCACTTTGTATATGACTCATATGACCAGCCAGTTTCGGCTTCGCATCTAAGTGGTAAAGAGAAAGAAATAGCCCATGTTACTCGGGGACAATGTAGCTTCCCAACGGTGAAAGAAATTTTCGAATTGGTCCAGTAGTTTCGGAGCCTGTTCGCGTCAAACAAACAATCAAACTTTTCTTCTTTACAATATTGGTATAGACAAGTATATTACAGAAAAAATATAAAAAATAATAGTACAAACTCTAAAGATAAAAAGTAAAGAAGAAGAAAAAAAAACACTCTCCAGTTTAAATAATGGTAAGATCACCATCCAGGCTATCACAATTCCTGTCAGTACAATAAATGCGTGTTTGTGACTATTCGCGGTTCATGCCGACGCGTTGCATCTTCTTTGAGAGCCAGTAATCTCAGACGTGCTCTACGCTCCCCGCTGGTTATATTCCTTTACACTCGCTCGTGTGTGTGGCGATGGCACAAGTTGTTCAGTGTTCCTCATTCTCGCACACAATATGCTAAAACGACCCCTACGCGACGAGTTATATCTTACCTTAACGCTTAATCCGAAATCTAAAATATCGATGTCTTCTCTAGTGCCGTCATTTGCATTGTGTGTGCATTCAGAAATAGTTTTTCTTAAGTCTAAAATAGTTAGCGCTTTGGTGTAAAAACTGTTGTAGCTATTGACGACCTCGTTAGCGTAAAGGTTACCATGCCGGTCTGCTAATCAGAAGGTTCCGGGTTCGATTCCCGGCCCGGTCAACATCTTTGTGCTTAACTAAATTTGTTGGCTGTTAAATATGTATTTATATAATATGTATGTATGTATATGTAGTATATCAGTTGTGTTAGCAACCATAATACGAACTAGAAATGGTTCAGTATGGGGCTAACCAGCCGTGTGTGAATGTGTCCTAATATTTATTTATTTATTTATTTATTTATTATTTAGTTGAATAAATGAATTCCTAGCTGTATAGTTTTAATATGCTGGTATGTGTGTGTACCTGCGCGGTGGTAAGCAGCGCCCCGGCGGCGTCAGCGAGCGCGGCGCCCCGGGAGTCGAGCAGGTCAGCGCCGGCGCCCCGCGCGCTCACCTCCAGCCGCTGCACGCTCGCCAGCAGCGCGCCCGCCTGCGCACACGCAGCCGACGTCGCCTCTACTATCTGTGGAGATATACAATACATTTCGAGGAGGGAGAAAATAAAGAGGAAGGTTAGCGTGGTATCGACATGTGATGCGTAGAGAGGAGATGCATGTTAGTAGGAGATTATTTGATTTGTAACTTTGGTGTTATCAATAAATGATTTGTATTTGATGTATGTTAGTAGGAGATGTTTGTATTTGTATGGAAATGGTAGAGCAAGGAAGAAGACCAGAGGCCGCCCGAAAAAGACGTGGATGGAATGTGTGAATGAGGACATGAGAAAGAGAGGATTGAGTGTGGAGATGACATCTGATAGAGGAGAGTGGAAGAAGAAGATTTGCTGTGCCGACCCCACCTAAGTGGGATAAGGTTAAGAAGAAGAAGATATAGAATACATTTCGGGGAGTGCGCAACGGAGTTGCATAATATTATACCACCGTTTCCGTTCCGTTACAGAACGAGCAGAAACTCTGCGAAAAGACATAGATGTACAGTCGAAATCCTTAAATATTGCACAAACCGATACGCTTCAACCTTTCTTGTGTGGACTGCAAAACTTTGAAATTCTCTTCCTAACCTCAGGGTTCATATCTAGAGTTAATAGATATTTTCTAGGTAAGCGTGTAACATCGTCGAAACTTTGTTTCTTCAAAATCGGTGAAGGGAAAAATAAGTTATAGTCCGTATATATTCTCTTATGACTACTTAACTAGGCAAGGCCTGAACCTAAGTAGTCCAATCTAACCAGTTTGCAATTTAAAATAAACTTAACCTCTCATAAGACAGTATAAAACTATACAAATAAAACAATGAATACGATAGCGTTACAAACTAAGATTTATCTTATAATTTTTAGAATATTTTCTGTAGCCACCTAAGGCAGTGATATCAACTAAGACTGTATAATTACTTTGGCATCCACCTTTCTTGTGAGGAATGCAAAACTTTGGAATTCTCTTCCAGAATCTGTGTTTCCTGAGAAGTACCACCTGGGGTCTTCATATCTAGAGTTAATACGAGTAGATACTTTGTTTCTTCAAAATCAGTGAAGGGAAAAATAAGTTATAGTCCGAATATTTACATCAAGCACTGCTTCAAAACGAGTATTATAAATCCGAAAGTTTGTGTGTGTGTGTGTGTGTGTGTGTGAAAGAGAGAGAAAATGCATATGGTCGGTATTTTTTTCGCGCTCAAACAGCTAAGCTGATTTCGAAATGAAATTTGGTACGGAAGTTTTTTAGAGTATAGATGCTATTTTTGGACCTTGGACTAACGCGAGCGGAGCTTGTTAATTATTAAGCAGTACTGTATCTCGTTAAGCACGATGGTAAGTTACCTGTGTCTCTCTGTGAGGGTTAGCGCGCCTGTTGTAAGCATACGTCAGCCTGTTGGAGGCGTCAGTGAACTTCATCAGAGACTCGCTCAATGCCTGTAGAGGAATAAAAAGTTCGCATTACAAGTCATAAATTATCATCACTAGAATTAGTATTGATACAAATACAAATCATTTATTAATAACACCAAAGTTACAAGTCAAATAATATGATATCATTACAAAAGTATATGATATGTATTCATGTCAATTTTTAATTATATTCTAGTACTATAATATCATTACAATAGTATATGATATTAATCATAATGACAATTTTCACTACTAATTCTTTTATCTAATATAATATCAATACAAAAGTATATGATATGAATCAAATGTCAATTTTCAAATTTAGATAATCATTTATATTGTACAAAGTTTTATCTAATAATTGTGGTAGAACATTATTTAGTGCTTGCCTGGCTAGAAACGACCATCAAATCATAGGTATATGTTTGACTAAATTAATTATATTTATAATACCTCGGGTTCCAATCCATTAGTTCCGGTGCACACCGCAGCGCATAACTCCTTGATGGCGGCTAAACATTCCCCGCGCGATGCTGCGTCCTGATTGGCTGATGCAAGCTTTGAATCTGATACGGTAACAAAAAATATAATAATCTTAATATATATAAATCTCGTGTCACAATGTTTGTCCTCAATGGACTCCTAAACCACTTAACCGATTATAATAAAATTCGCACACCATGTGCAGTTCAATCCAACTTGAGAGATAGGATAGTTTAAATCTCATATTATAGTCGCAATTTTAATTTATTGCTAATTATTGTCTGTTATTATTTGACAGTCACAATTATCTGTTAACTCCAAATGATTCTAACAGATGTCGATACGTTTCGACTGGGTTGAGTAAGTAATCAATAGATGGCGCTGCTATGGTAAATCTACGAACGTGTCATACAAGCTACACTATCTATTTTCCATACCCCTAAGTGTGGCAAAACAACATTTGCCGGGTCAGCTAGTTTATATAGATATATTTTGAAGGGACGACAACTCAGTCGGGCGTTTGGCTGACTCACGTCGCTAAGGTCGTGGGTTTCGAGCCCCGCCAATGAATTCGAAATTTAAAGGAAAGGCAGAGGGACCATAGCACGGTGTTAGGGCATTTTCTAGTGCTCGCCTGGTTAGCTACCACCCTTGGGTGAAAAAGTCTTTTCTCGACCACTGTTAGTGTAATAAAAAAAGTTATCCGCAAAGATTGCATATTTTCTTCAAACATAATTATAGCTCCCCTCGACTAACACACTTCTAAACAACAAAATAATTTAAATGAATGAAGAAAATCATAATATTAATGAATGAATTATTTTACTGAATAAATGAATGTAGCTCCCAAACAGTCATCTGTACAATGCCACAGACATACACACACATACATCATATGAATCGATGACACACACACACACACATCTGAGTGTGTGTCCTTTAAAACTTATGACATCCCGTTGTTAAAAAAAACAGATGACAACCAAATTCTGAAAGAGATCATTTTAAGTTGTACTAACTTAAATTAAATTTAAAAAAAATATTTGATTGTTAGTCGTACCTTTAACAATGTCGGGCATCGAGTCAGTAATGAGGGCGGCGGCGGCTTCTGCTGTCTTGTGATCTGGATTATCGCGATCTGTATGCAGACATAGCAAAACGATCACCAATACTGTAGTTTTCTCTGTTATTTCTGTATTTAACTTTTCGTGGTGTACAGGACAAGACCTTAGGCCTTAAGAAAAGAAGACGAAAAAGGACTAAAGATATGCCAAACTAAGATGGAAAGGAGTATACTCGGTATCAAACTTTCAGACAGAATATCTAACGAAGTCATAAGAAAGAAAACGAAAATTAGGGATATCGTCAAGACCGTTAGAACTTTAAAGTGGAATTGGGCTGGACACATTTGTAGAATGAGCTGTGATCGTTGGACAAGAAAGATAATAGAATGGGTACCGAGAGAGGACAAAAGAGGTCAAGGAAGACCAAATAGAAGATGGGAAAACCTATTTACTCAAAGATACGGACAGGATTGGACGAGGTTGGCAAGAGATAGGAAAATATGGAGTAAACTGGGGGAGGCCTACGCTAACGAGGCGACAACTACATCAACCTAAAACTAACAAGATAATTTTTTTTTACACATTTCACACACGGCTGGTTAACCCCATATTGAACCATTTCTAGTTCGTATTATGGTTGCCAACACAATCAACGGCCGTGCCGGTAAAAATTAAAAAACTTCCGACACCAGAGCATGGTCAATTAGCATAAACGAAGAAGAAGAAGAAGATTTTATTGTATTGTATTGTATAAATGGAGAACCCTAGAGCCAGCCAGTCGGCACTCACCACTGATAGCAGCAAGCATGGTGGCCATGGCAGCGTTAAGGTGTGCCACTCGCTCGGACAAACGATGCTGCGCTGCTTCCGCTTCCACTTCACTCACTGATGACGCTAAAGGCTGAAATAGCGATGCGCGACTGTGAATGATTCCAATCAATTTATTCGACTCACTCGAATGATCTCCGAAAATTAGTAACTAACATGATACCCACTCAAAATTAACCGGCCTGAATGAATACTACATTAGTTACTACTTGAGCCGACTCCACTCCAACGATTCATTCATATTTCATTCATTTGAAACTAACAAGTGACATTGACAAGATTTGCTAACAATCGAGTCAAAACGCCATTAGTAACTAATTAGTAGTCATCATTCGATTATTAACATTAGTATATTACTAATATTCAAGTCGAACGTGTATATTAGTAGTTGTAGATAATTCGACTGGTCAGATTATTCGCAGTCGCGCATCTCTAGGCTGAAACATTCATTTTAAAGAAGAAAGAAAATTTATTTCAGAAACAGTAAAGCTATGAACGCTTTGATTATTGAAAATGATGTGAAGTTTCACTATTGCGTTAAAGAACTTCTTTTGTCAAAAACTGTGTATAAAATTACAGAGTTAAAAAAAAAATTATTCTTATTTTAAATTACTGACAAATAACTAAATTTTTTAGCACATATTTACTTTTTCTTGACATGGCAACTTTATAGCCACATTGTTTTTGACGATAAAATTTATTATTTTTAATCTACGACGAAGCCCCTTTACAACTGACATGAATTGCATTTTAATTGTGATTTTAATATAAAATTGCCTGATGTTAAGCTGCGCTGCAGTCTACGGTGTGGCACGCTTACCGACCCCCGGAAGAGCTAGGCTGCACGCTCAATTTGCAGCGCCATCTAGGTTTTATCGGTAACTTAACCCTGCAGCCTGGGTGAAAAAATAAGGCTGCAGAATTGCCCCTACCTGTCGTAAGAGGCGACTAAAAGGGGCATCAGACTCGAGGGTGTTCGGAGATGGGGTTCCGACACCCGCTTCATCGAGTCCGGGGTGAACGACTACGGCGTCGCGAAACAATCCGGGAAGGGCCACAGCGTAGTGCAAGGAGGTCTCCGGAGTGTTTCCCGGAAGAACACGGAGACCTCCGTTAGGCACAGAGGCAGGTCACCGGGGGGGGGTTTTAGTGGGTACAAATCCCACATAGCCTGGCTGCGCCCCATCGTAGCCAGGTATCTAGGTAATTGTCGAAGATTTCCCCCTCGTCAACAAAAAAAAGGTTTTATCGGTAACTATGGCAAACTTCCGCGCCACGATTTATTGTATGGGAATCAGCAATCCTCTTTAGTATTCTGATCTTTGGTTCTAGTTACCTTTTCTAAGTCTTGTTCAAACATCCTCAGTTTCCCACCGAGCTTAGACACAGTGTTAATGAACTTGAGCCGATGAGCTTCATTATCCATTCCAGGTTTAGACGAGCCTTTAACATTATAAAAGATAATATAAAACATAAAATAGGTAATAAAACAAATAAATTTTATTTGGGACTTTTTGGCGAATCTTGCGGAATTTTGTTGTAGCCTAAGTTACGAAGTTTAATATCTTGTTGTTGTTTTTTTATAATAATACTAGCTGACCCGGCAAACGTTGTTTTGCCTCACTTAGGGGTATGAAAAATAGATAGTAGCCGTTTCTCAGACTTACTGAATACACATATAAAATTTGGTAAAAAACGGTCAAGCCGTTTCGGAGGAGTACGGTAACTAAGATTGTGTCATGGACATTTTATATATAAGATAAGGCTACATTTTGCACATGGTCAGTAAGCCCCATTTCTAGTTTATGTAATGGTTGCTAACACAACTGATGTACTACTCGAACTACGCACATAAATACTTTATATCGATACATATTGGACACCCAGACCGACAGCCAACTAATTTAGTTCATTACAAAGATTCCTGCCGTGCCGGAAATCGGATCCGGGACCCTCTGGTTGGCAGGCCGGCATGGTAACCATTGTGCCAACGAGGTCAGGTGGATGGCACGTTAAAATTGTATGTCCTGTAGTCTTAGTCTTTGTACAATTTTCAGTTTAAGTAATACTAAATAATAACATATTTTAATTCTAAATTTGACGTATTCACATTTTTGCGGACATTTAAATCTTATATATAAAATTTTTATGTCACAATGTTAGTTACCGTACTCCTCCGAAACGGCTTGACCGATTTTTACCAAGTTTTATATGCGTATTCAGTAGGTCTGAGAATCGGCTATCTATTTTTCATACCCCCAAGTGAGGCAAAACAACGTTTGCCGGGTCAGCTAGTACAATTATATATTTAGCATTAAGCATATCACTGTAAATGACGTACCAAAAATCATGAATGTTATTATGGTTAATAAAATATCTGAATCTGAATCAAGCTGTCGTTAAGCCAAATTAGGGGCTTGAAAACTCTCGGCACCAGAGTAAGACCGCTTACATACGATGAAGAAGAAGAAGAAAATAAAACACGTACCAGTTCCACAGCCCTGTGTGTCCCCAGCATAAGCCTCTCTAAGTGCATCAAGCACCCGCGCCAGCTCCATGCTCTGATGATGGAGCTTCTCCCCCTGGAGATGGCGCGATGGGTGCTCCACCAGCGGCTTGCAGGCGGCCACCAGGAGCTGTGCTGATGAGAAGAGAGCCTCGGAGGCAGCAGTCAGCGCGGTGCGGCAGTGCGGCTCGGAGATCGTTGGGGCGTTCAGCTGGTAGATACACATAGTTTTTTTTTACTAGTACATATTTCACACACGGTTAACCCCATACTGAACCATTTCCAGTTCGTTTTATGGTTGCTAACATAGCTGATATATACGAGTATATACTACATATACATATTTTTTTTTATAGATACATATTTAACACCCAGACCGACAGCCAACAAATTTAGTTCAGCACAAAGATGTTGGCCGTGCCGGGAATCGAACCCGGAACCTTCTGATTGGCAGTCCGGGATGGTAACCGTTACGCTAACAAGGTCGTCGGATGAAGGACAAGTACACATTAAAATTTAGAACAGAACATTTTTTGGTGGTAACCACCTTGGATTTGAAACTTGGATTTAACTCTTATCGATTAAAAATATACCCTTAGGTACTGATATCTCGTAGGTTTAAGAAAATCAATCGAAAATATCACGACCAACGAGATTAGAATCCGCGACTCCCTATCAAGGATTTTCTGTTTTTTTTTTTTTGTATACTTTTGATATCTTAGACACAGTATAAGGATTAAAGGCGGCATTGCGCTGTGCGGTCCTGCGTCCCTGCCCCCGTCGTGAGATGGGACACCGTGAGGTTGTAGTCAGTAGTGACGGCCCTCTGGCCCTCGAGCCCGACATACCCCGCTCGCCTCGTCCAGGCTGTGGCGGGAGATGTGTAAATGCATTTCCTCACAAAACAAAAAATAAGAAAAGAATAATAAAGAAAATAAAAAAATAATATATCCGTTTCCTGAGAGGTTTCATCCGGGGGCCTTCAAAAGTAGAGTTAATAGGTATCTTCTAGCTAAGCGTGCCACACCGTAGACTGCAGCGCAGCTTAACATCTGGCTAGCTGTAGTCAAACGCTAACCAGCAAGGATGAAAAAAAAGTAATACCGTGGTGTTTCATAAAAATACCGGAATCCTTCAAATTCCGAGTTGAAAAATTTAGAGTACATCTTATATCTTTCGGAATCGGCTCCAAGGATTTTCATGAAATTTAGTATAAGTATTATGGGGGGTTTCGGGGGCGATAAATCGATCTAGCTAGGAATCATTTTTAGAAAATGTCATAAAAAAAAGCTCCGTCTACCAGGTACTATCTTATATATAAAATTTCCGTGTCACAGTGTTTGTTACCGTACTCCTCCGAAACGGCTTGACCGATTTTTTCCAAATTTTATATGCGTATTCAGTAGGTCTGAGAATCGGCTACTGTATATTCAGAATATTTTTTTTCAGCTAGTATAATATAAGTGAGCTGGTACCGTAGTGTGTGCCTGCAGTGAGTTAGCCGCGAGCGCAGCGCCCCCCGCGGCCGCCTCCACGTGTCGGGCTGCGGACGCCGCGCCCGCCTCCCGCGCCAGCGCCTGCGCACCGCTCAGCAACGCGGACGTCTTCTCCACCACAATCTCCGTCAGCTCTATTATCTGTAACAAGACATAATTGAGAAAAAAAATATGGGGGATTCATGGAGCAAAGACAAAATATGGGAGATTCATGGAGCAAAGAAAATAATTGGCAAAGTGCAAGTTGGACTCGCGCATGGAGAAACCTTACGTTAAAATAATGATCTAAAAAATTGGCGAAAAACACTTTTTTCGTATTGAAGTCCTTCTTAAATATTATTTAAATTTGATTTATAATTTATTTCTCAAGGTATCATACGAGTACCTTTATAAATTCTCTGATAATTTTAAGCGTATTAAGCTACCAGTTACAGTAATTGATATAATATAGCAAAACTTTACGAAAAATACACGTTTATTGTTGAAGAGAACGTGACGAACAAACAAACACACAAATACACGAACACATTAACCAAGTATAGCATGAGATGTTGCATGCGGTAAGATGGCGCTATAAGACATATTTGTAGCAAAGAAATGAACCACCAGTAAGCACCAGCGATTGAATTAGTGAATGTAACGAATGAAAAGAATGACATGTTTGAAATGAATGAAGATAAACAATGTTAACTTTTTCTTCTAGGCCATCTTCATCTTCATCTTAGACTGCAATGGCACTTAACATCAGGTGAGTTGTGATCAAGCGCAAGCCTATTAAGCATAAAAACATATTTGATGGTACCATTCCATTCCACTACAGAACGAAGGGTACAGCGAAGAGACGCTGATTTACTGTCGAAGTTCCGAGGATTCGCAGAAAGCGTTATGCTTCGACCTTTATTGTGAGAAGCCATGGAACTCTCTTCCTGAGTCTCTTTTTCCCGAGAAGTACGATTTGGGGGTCTTCAAATCTAGAGTAAATAGGTTCCTTCCAGGCAAGCGTGTTACATCTTAGACCACAGTCAAGCTTAACATCAGGCTAGCTGCGGTCAAACGTCAGCCTATTTATCATAAAAAAAATAATAATTGATAATATACTTGATATAATAAATATGTAAATCCTCACCTGATTTTCTTTATCAGCCCTGGCCTTCCCGCCGCGTTTTCCAAACACATACACCAATCGGCCAGACACGTCGGCATACTTCAACGTGGCTTCTTGCAGTTTCTGAAAAAAGGTTATTATTATAATCAAACTTTTTCGTGGCGGCGGCCATTTTGGATTCAAAATTTATGACAGATTTGGATTCTACTTCTTGACTGCTGTCACAAGCCTGTCTTTTTCAAAATGGTATTTTCATCTTGGCGCTTACGTGGGTCGGATGACACGTTAAATTGTAGGTTCCGGCTGACACTTTCATAAAGAAGAAAATAAGAGAGAAGGGGTAATCTACCTATTTAAAATACGGAACCCTAAAAAGATCATACCTGTTGATCTTCCACCCCTGAGAGCGAGCACAGATGTTTGGCAGCGGCACACAGCTCCTTGATGTCATTCACCAACGCGGTCCGGGCCGCACCATCAAGTGCGCTCGCTAGGATTTGTCCGTCTGGGGGTGTACAGACAAACATTTCACTTAACAAAGTCTATTTAAAAAAAAACTTCAGTAAAAAAGGCTTTCAGATAATAGTCTTTTTGACCGCAGCTTGCCTGATTTTAAGCTTGACTGTGGTGTGTGGATACAACTTATAGTCTAAGAGCCCGTGAAGATCGTCCTTCACCGATCTGATAACCAGATGAGACGTATTTTTTATGAAGTATTTTTTATAAACAAATATGCCTAAAATTGCTTGCCTATCGAAAAGTGCTCATGGCTTTTTTTTGCGCATGCTCGTGTATAGTCAAATGATAATTTAGCTACAATTGTCAAAAATAAAAATAACATTCTAACTGTTCAGAATCGTTGTTACTCCTATGAAGCGCATCAAAATCGAATGAGTCATCTATTTTGACTTACCTGTTTACACCTGCTTGCCAGGTAGTTATACAATGAAATGAGTAGGCAAGCATACCGAGGCATATTCTGTGTATTAAAAACTATCAGTGAAATAAATTTCATTTGGTTATCAAAAGTATGAAGGTGATGAAAAAAAATCAATAAAACTTTATTTAATTAAAAATAGCCATGAGCACTTTTCGATGGGCAGGCAATTTTAGGCACATTTGTTTATAAAAAATATTTAATAAAAAATACGTCTCATCTGGTTATCAGATCGGTGAAGGACGATCTTCACGGGCTCTTCTACTATTAATGTATCACGTTTCCCTAGAAGGAACCTATTTACTCAAGATTTGTAGACCCCCAAATTATACTTCTCGGGAAAAAGAGACTCAGGATGAGAGTTCCAAAGCTTCACAGTACTCGTAACTCGTACTCGTCGAATCAAAACGCTTTATACTCGTATCAATGAAGAAAACATTTAAAAGTGTTGATACGTCCTCTCGCTCACACTATACGAGCGGGAATAAGAATTGACCAACTTTTATGTTTCATTATGGAATCGATTTATTTAACGACTTAGTTAGCGCAATGGGTTCGATTCCTACCCAGCACGGCCAACATTTTGTGATGAGCAAATTTTTTTGCTGTCAGTCTGTGTGTTAAATATGTTTTTATGTATGTTTTATTAACTTATTTATATAAACTATTTATGTATGTATAGGTATGTACCCGTAGTATATAAGTTATGTTAGCAACCATAACACTAACTAAAAATTTTGTATGGGACTAACCAACCATGTGTGAAATGTGTCCTACTACTTATTTATTTATTGAATATAACAGCAAATACTATAATACTATACTACGTGAATGAATGAATGATAGATGAATGTTTCATAAATGAAGATTGTCAGATAACATACTCGTTTAAACATTATAAAGGCGAGAGTTGCTAAAGTTGAATTTACTAGGAAACATTTTATGGCAATTTAAATAAAATAATTCCTTAAATATACTGCGTAAAGTAAGTAAATTGCAGGTTACCCCTCAGAGAGAAGGGAGTGGTACCAGCAACTACCACTTTTCCCATTCTCTGCAGCCGTAGTGGCAGGTGACGGGGCCCAGACCTGACCCGTCACGGGGGACCTAGGACGTCGGACCGGGTTTGTCCAGCATCCATTGCACTTATGGTTCCCGAGGTGGTTGCGGTGCACTCCCAGGCTAGCCGAGGTGGGCGGGGTGGTTGGTTAATGCGAGAAGCGGAACCTCACCCCGCTTTAAGCTTTTTTCGGTTAGGAGGCCATCGTGAGGTTTTAGTCGGTAGTAATCTCCTTCTGGCATCGAGCCCGACATACCCCACCCACCTCCCCGGGTGTGGTGGGCATGCGTAAATGCGTGAATTTCCTCACGCAATTTTAACGTCACGTAATAAAAAAAAAGGTTACCTCTCGCCAGGTCTGGCACCAGCTCGTGCAGGGTGTTAAGAGAGTTGACGCCGCTAGAGTAATCTATGTTCTTGGGATCTGGAAGCAAATACCAATTCATTAAAATAAAAATCGTAATATTATCTTGTTACGGTAACAAAAAACTACCAGAGTGTATTTTAAAAACATGACATGGGCAAAATCCAGAATTTGCAGTTTTATAGTTATAAAAATACTAGCTTAATACAAGATTAAAAGTAGTTTATGTATGTATCCAGGATCTTAACTATCTCCATACTAAATTTCAACAAAATTAGTTCAACCGTTTGATCATAAAGAGTAACCAAAATACATACTGAGACATTCGCATTGATAATATACTACCTGCACCCCATTGTGTAACCCACGTTAAACCGGGATAAAAAGTAGCCTATGTGTTAATCCTAGGTTTAACCTATTTTCATAGCAAATCTCATCAAAATCGGTCCAGCAGTTGGAGTGTGAATAAGTAGCAAACATACACACTTATACACCAACTTTCGCATTTAATACGAGTATTAGTAAGGTTAGGAACGCAATTCCGGTGACATTTGACACCAGATGTGTCAAATGTCACAATGGTGTCAAAATCGAGTTGGGTGTCATTTAATAGGTACGCTACGCACAGAGGAAGCCGAAGGACTTCTAGATGCGGAAAGAAGCCTGCACATCAACCTAAGTTATAGTAGGTTAGGAACCCGATTCCGGTGTCAATTTTGACATCAGACACGTCAAATGTCAAAATAGTGTCACAAGTCATGTTGGGCGTCGTTTTATAGATTTTCGTATGTGAGGAACCGCGTTATCACTATCGTATTGTGTCATACCAGAGTGCGCCAGCTGGTAATGTGCGATGGCTGCGTTGATCTTGCCGAGCTTGTCCAAAGCTGACAGCTCCAACTCCTCCAATTCCTTATCACTCAGCGTTGGACCCTTGTATTTCTAGACAAACACACATAAACATGTATAGATATATTTATGGAACAAATATATATAACTAGTTGACCCGGCAAACGTTGCTTTGCCTTAATAAAATAAAATAAAAACTAAATTTGCAGTAGCCGATTCTCAGACCTACAGAATACGCATATAAAATTTGGAAAAAATCGGTCAAGCCGCTTCGGAGGAGTACGGTAACAAACACTGTGACACGGAAATTTTATATATAAGATAATAATAAAAGGTAAAACAGGGCCCCCTATTACTAAGCCTCCGCTGTCTGTCTGTCTGTCTCCAAACAGTATCTCAGAAACCGTTATAGCTAGAAAACTGAAACTATCACAAGATGTGTATTTTCCATGCCGCTATAACAACAAAAATTAAAACAAAATATTAGGGGGTCCCATGCGTCTTGTTTTATTCGTATGTTTTTGCTATAAATCAATAACGGTAGTTGCTAGACAATTTTTTTTTACAAAATATATTAATGTATATTAGCTATCAAATTAAATTATAAAATTTAGATAAAATGAATATAATGAGGGGGGCTCCCATACAACAATGGTACGGAACCCTTCATGCACGAGCGCAAAATTCTATAATTGCACTGCGATAATAACAGAAAAGATTTTCTAAAGATCAATGTCGACGGCTGTACGAAACGTACAGAACTATAAGTTTTATTGCGTATATAATTATATTGAAAATTTACTTTTAAGTATAAGTACTAATTTTAATGATATATAACTACTAGCTGACCCGGCAAACGTTTTTTCACCTTAATAAAAAAATAAAATCTAAATATACAGTAGCCGATTCTCAGACCTTCTGAATACGCATATAAAATTTGGAAAAAATCGGTCAAGCCGTTTCGGAGGAGTACGGTAACAAACACTGTGACACGGAAATTTTATATATAAGATAATAATTATAATATTTATATAAGGTTGACATGTAAATTGAAATTTTATGAATAAAATACTTTGACTTTGACTTTGAAAAGGCTCACATCTTCAACAAGTTCAGCAGCGCTGTCCAGCGCGTGGTTGGCGGTGGCGGTGGCCGCTATGAAGGAAGGCCTCCGCAGGCCGCTCTCCGCGAGCTCGTTCTCTCGGATGCTGCGCCGGTTGCTCTGGAACAGAACATTTGTATTTTTTTTTTTTTACTCATTAGGCCAGCGCTTGACCACAATTCACCTGATAGTAAGTGATATTGAGGTCTACGGTGGATCGCGCTTACCTAGAAGGAACCGGAACCTTTACTACTTTTAGATTCGTACCTTAAAGGTAAAAACGGGACCTTATTACTAAGGCTTCGATGACTGTCTGTCTCGGAAATCGTGATAGCTAGAAAGCTGAAATTTTCACGAGTCATGTATTTCCCGTGCCGTTATAAAAATTAAAACAATTATTTGTATTATAGTAAAGAACTATTGTGGTTCGCTTGTGATGCGTAAATAACTTCAAAATCTATGTTGCTCTTTCACGTTCCAGCGGCGATTTTGGTGAGATTTACTATGAAGATTACTTATTAGATTTTTCATTAGCATAAGTATAAGCAGCCCACTATACGTTCCAACTGCTGGGACTCGGGGCCTTCTCTCACGAGGAGAAAGATACAGGCCATAATCTGCCACGCTGGCCAAGTGCGGGTTGGCGGATGACACACGTCTTCAGATATTGTGGTCATCAAACATGCCGGTTTCCTCACGATGTTTTCCTTCACCGTAAAGTGAGTACAAATCCACACATAACTTGAAAAACAAGTCATTGGGGGCCGGGATCGAACCAGGGGCCGTCTGATTGAAAAACAGACGTTATTACCACTGAGCCATACTCGCTTTTTCATTAAAACTAATTTGTATCCCGGATTTACTTCTTTTGTCCCGGATTAACGCGAGGCGCAGATTGTATTATATAATTGCACGAAAAAACGGTCACACTTATTTAAAAGGGGACAGAGACGCGCGCGGGGCGCGGGCGCAGCCGCGCAACATACACCGTGCCAGTCTGCGCGCGGATCTCGTCGGTGACAGTCCGTGTGAAGCTCTTCCCCGATGATGACGCTCGTAATGCGGCCAAACCCGTTCGACGTATATCCAACGTTTTATTAGTAAGTGTGACCGTTTGTTCTTGCAACTATAAGCAATACTTACCTTCAAAATACTACTACGTCGCCTCGGCTCCGGAGCGATCGCGAAATACATTTCTGTGCTCAAACTGGCGATCTGTTTAGCGGCGTCTTCCGCTTCCGCCGGGTTCTAGAAAATACCATTAAGTTTTCTTTAACAACGTTTTACAGCTAGGTATTTTTTTCCGTATTTGCTCCATATATTTATAAAAATCTTTGTCCTGACTCATTCGTCTATAGGCAACGCAGATCCCAAATAACGGTTTGCCATGGGACGTTTATATAGAACGGATTTTTGGAAATTCCACTCCTAAGGGGGTAAAAAGAGATAAAAAATAGAAAACTGCTTTGTTTTTGAGATGGAGAAGGAGGTGGTGGAAAAAGGAATATACGTAATCATTTTGAGTTTACATTTTATAACAAAATGTGAAATATTGTATGTGTTCGAAAGTGACTTTTTTATACTATGATGGGCTTGCGCTTGATCAGAATTCACCTGATGGTAAGCGATAGTTGAAGGAATTTACAAAAATATTACTTAAAAGCAGCAATAAAATGAAATATGTAACAAAAACGATCAGGTTATTTCCCCTTTCCCGGTGGAGAAATTCTCCACTACCGGTGCTAGCCCCGCTGTTATTTCTATAGTATCATATCCAATTTCAAATATCAATTTTATGTAGCCATTACATTGCTTAGATATTAAACTGAAAATAATAAAATACATACTATCACATCTTTATATCTAAAAAAGACGCTTGTTACAGAGGTTTCTAAAGATCGAGACAATGCATGTCGTTACGGATCTTCATCTGGTCGCATCTGTCTTTCCGCATTACATTCCATCTGTTTTTATATAGTATTCTGGAACGATGCGACAGATTAGACCGTTATTTAAATTTAAGTAAAGCTTAGAAGAAATTCTAGGCATTACTTAAATTTCAATAGTTAGAATATGTTACGACACGACCATTTTTTTGCTGTTCGACGGAACGTATCCGCCGAAAACGAAAAAAGTTAGAGGACAAAGAAAGCTTACAGCAGTGTGAGGGTTGCTGTGCTGAACCAAGCTTCTCATCAGCTCGTCCAACTGATTCATCTGGTTCTGCAGCTTCCTGCGCTCTTCCTCGCTGCTCTGCTTCGCTATCGTCTTCGCTACACCTGAATTAATAATATAAATATAAGAATAATACTTTACAAAAAAAACGTAAAGACATAATTTCTAGCAAATTAGTTTGCCTGTATATTCTAATAAGGTACTCATACTCATATCATGTCCCAAAAATAATATTGCCTCCTCTAACAAATGCAATCGATCTTTAAATTGTAACATTTCAATGGACTAAATAGATAAACAATTACTGTGTTAAGCGACGCGACCTGCCCGGTTTGTCTGTATGTATGTAGGTTTGTAAGTGGGTGTACATATATGAGTGTGTGTGTATGTATGTAGTACTGACTCACTGACTCAATGATTGACGTAGTAGTTCTCCTAGAAGGAGTTTTGGGGGGATTAAGAGTATAGCACCGTTGTTAGGAAATGTTCCAGTGAGTGGAGGAAAAATCTGAAAACTATATAATGTAAGTGTGTGTACGTATATGTGTGTGAGTAGTTAGAAAGTTTTGTCAGATTAACTTACCGTCCCTAATGGTGGGCATATCCGCATTCATATCGGCGGCTATCTTATGTGCATCCTCAAGTTGTGCCTGGGAAGGATCTGAAACATTTTTCATTCGGGTAAGTAGACAAGACAATTATTATTAATTTGATGCGATCATTGGAGGTCGATACGAACAGTCCTCGGATGGTCTTTAACTGTAGAAAATAAAATGGCTCTACAGAAAAACGCATATTTCTTTTCAGACCTTGGACTCGCCATTGACAATTTATGTATCATTTGAGACTAAGAATGGAGCTTATTCATCCAGCAACCAACATTATGACAAATTAAAGTTTATCTATCTAATATATAAAAGGTCCATGTCACAATGTTAGTTACCGTACTCCTCCGTAACGGTTTGACCGATTTTTAAAAGTCTATACCAAACTATATTCAGTAGGTCTGAGAATCGGCTACTATCTATTTTCCATACCCCTAAGTGATAAAGGCTGTTCACCCTGTACTTACTGTACTTTAGGCAAAACAACGTTTGCCGGGTCAGGTAGTTTACTATATATATGTGTACTATTTTAATGATTATATTTTGTCTTATGTAGCTTAATTTGTCCCAATAAATAATGTTATTTCTTTGTTTGTTTCTTTCATATTGCCAGTGGCATAAATTGCGAATGGTTTTTTTATCAGTTCATGAATAGACATTAAAGTTACGTTCCTTTAGTAAAATGTAGTACATTACCTGTAAGTAGATTCACAATCTTAACCGAATTAGAGTTGAGTCGGTTGAGACGTCTCGTGAACGGGACACCCATGTCTTCTCGCATTGTGACGTCTGCTTTCTGAAAGAAACAAATCCAAAATATTATTTTCTTCTATTGTGTTATTTTTATGAAATAATTTAAATTGTTGAACTAATTTAAATTGATCAAATTACATGTTTTTTTTTCAAAAAAAAAACATTGACGTACGTATCAACAACAATCTGTACTATACTAAAATAATCTTTGTCCTGACTCATTCATTAATCTATAGACAAAGCAGGGCCCAAACGACGGGTCCTAAGAGTATGAAAAATAAGGAGTGGGAGAGGGAGAAGGATAAGAGGAGCTAGGGAGGTTAGAGGGATAGAGAGGCAAGAAAGGGAAAAGGGGCTAGAGGGGCAGGTGGGGAAAAAGGGACCAGAAGGGCAAGAGGGGCATAAAAGGGAAGAGGGGCAAGAGGGAGAAGAGGGCGAAGAGAGAAGAGGAGAAGGAGACGGAGAATTGGTACTTAAGTACTATAAGTCAATTATAAGTCGGGATAATTGTAGTTTCTAAAGCCACCTATACGCGGACGGAGCCACGGGTTAATGCTAGGACTTAGTTAAAACAATTTTTGTGCGGAGGGTCGCGGTAATAGTCTAAAATTATATATATTCTGACAGACAGTAAATAAGTACCTACTAAGAAGAAACAATACAAAAAAAGGTAAATACGTATCCAGAAATAAGGTAAATATTGGTTTGCTTATGTTGTGTCAAAGGCACAAATACTTTAGGTATGAGAAATACGTACCAAAACTCCCTTCTCCTGTTTATTTTTCATTTCAGCGATAACCAACTGTTGAGCGGTGACCACTTGCGTGCCGACAGAACTTGCCCTTTGCCCTGGAACATATTCATACATACTGCATAACTTGTTATACAACTCCTCTGTCTGCATAATACAAACACAAATAATAATAATAATAAATATTCGGACACATTTCACACACGGCTGGTTAACCGTACGGGGTTAACCAGCCGGGGTAAACCATTTCTAGTTCGTATTATGGTTGCTAACACATCTGATATACTACATACATAAATATTTTATATATGTGTGGCGTCTCTGTCGCACTTCATCGCCCGCGACCAATCAGAGCGCTTGTCCTGAATCGCGCAAACGGTATTTACAACGCGCGTACGACTGGTCCTAGCTACAATGCATGACCTATGGACGGCCGTCTCCAGACACAACATCTGTCCGGGGGATATCCCTTTGCTAAATGGAGGCAGACCGTCGTCGCTCCATATATGTAAATAAAAAAAATTGACAAAAAAAAGTGTGAACAACCCTTATCTCTTTGGGGTATAGATGAAGTCGGTTAAAAATAGATAGTAGCCGATTCTCAGACTTACTGAATACGCATATCAAATTTGGTAAAAATCGGTCAAGCCGTTTCGGAGGAGTACGGTAACTAACATTGTGACATTGAAATTTTATATATTAGAAGATATACTTATAAACTACCCATAAAATACAACAATATAAACGCAAAACTATATAATAAACTAGCTGACCCGGCAAACGTTGTTTTGCCTTAATAATAAAAAAAAAACTAAATATAGGTACAGTAGCCGATTCTCAGACCTACTGAATACGCATATAAAATTTGGAAAAAATCGGTCAAGCCGTTTCGGAGGAGTACGGTAACTAACACTGTGACACGGAAATTTGATATATAAGAGATATAAAACAAGCATGTTACTTCTTACCTGGAGCATACTCTATGATCTTGCTGGGGCCGACCACAGAGTGCTCCACCACCTTGCCGGGGCTGTTCGCCACGTGCTGCATCAGGCTCGCTCTGCAACACAAATATAAACATTTTGAAGCTACAGTAGAATCCGGTTATATCGACTACCAAGGGACCGGTGACATTAAGTCGTACTAACCGGAAGTCGTATTAAACGAACAGAAAAAGTTATTTTCATATAACAGATATTACAGTTAAATGCCCGTTGTGTTTATTTTTCTTAATTGTAGATATTGTCGAATGATTTCCACCGAATTCCTTCACAATCGTTACTTTTGACTCACCAGCTTCTAACCGTTGTATTATAACACTTTTTTCGTCAATGGAGAAATATTTTCTTCTAGCAAAAGCTATTTTTTACGCGTCACTCATTACCTACAAATTCGTACTGCCATAAAATAAACAGTCAATTTCCAATCAGAGGCGTCGCGCAGGCCGATAGCGGAGATAACTATTCATTTATTTCATTATTTGCTATGAATAATTTGTAAACGCGGCAACGCTCGTCGTTTTAAGCGGACAATTATGTGTGAAAATCGGTCGTTTAAAGCGGAAAGGCGTTGTTGTAAGCGGAGTCGTAACACGAATGTCTGTTTATTCAAGTTTATACTAAAACCAAACAAATGCCTAAAATTTCGTCGCTAAAAATGGTTGGTTGCTATATGCGAAGTCGTACTAAACGGACTACGCTGTACTTGTATAAAAATTAAATTTGAATATTGAATAATTGTAATTTGACTTGCTCAGTACGCGCGATGCCGTAAGGATCGATAATAAATGATATGATATTTGATTTTGTCTGCAAAGTATTAAAGTACTTACTGTCCACAAGAGATATTATCCTGCCCGACGTAGCCATGGTCGCTGGAGGCCACGTTGTAGTTGCCCAACATCCGTTTCCGGATGAGGTCGATGTAGCCTTCCAGGATGTCACGGATCCGGAACGCGTCTCGCGTCTTCACGGTGTACTCCTTGTCACTAACACAGAGAATTAACTAAATATAACACTGCTTAAAAATCCTTCTTTTTTTGTTGCCCTGGATATCATCGCATTTTTTTTTTTTAGTTTTCCAGAGATTCTAATTGGTTTAATTTCAAAAAGATTACAACTCTCTTAGCTAAGCATTACATATGTATAACTTATAAAATAAACTTATTATATGTATGATAAGGTAGGATAGTGTTCCAGCGAGCCCTGCACTAAAAGAGGTCTTGAATCGCAGGCGCTCGTTATGAGCATTGCTTTTATCAAATTAATATAGAGGGCGGTGCGGTGTTAAAGATTAACACATAGGCTACTTTTTATTACGAAAACAATTGTTGAGATTTTTATGAGATTTACTTTGACGATAGGTTACCTATTTATCCTATTGATATAATAAATGCGAAAGTTTATTTGTGTGTGTTCGTGTGTGTGTGTATGTTACTTCTTCACGCTCAAACGGCGGAACGGATTTTGATGAAATTTGGTGTAAAGAAAGGCGAGACCTTGGATTAACACATAAGCTACTTTTTATCCCGAATACAATTTTGGTTCCTGATACGCAAATAACTTCAAAATCTATGTTACTCTTTCACTCTCCAACGGCTGGACCGATTTTAATGAAATTTACTATGTAGACAGGTATGATCTTGTATTAACACATAAGCTACTTTTTATTCCGGATTAACGCGGGTAACACCGCCGGGCGCTGCTAGTTTATTTCTGAAATTAGGCGTAGATTAAAAGAAAAAGCAGGCGAATACCGCTCCGGATCGTACCTAGCGCAAAGGCTATCCATAGCTATACAACGCGGCAATGCCACGAGCGTTATGGGTACCTTTCCGTCAGGTTCTATCCGGAGTGGCCTATTAAATTAATTTTATGAGTGGTTTTTTTTTTATTAGTTTTTTTAATCTTATTATCTTCTATCTGTAATAAGTTATTTAATTCTCAATTATTACAAGATTCATAATTGTCATGATATAACGATTGTTAACCTTTTAAACAGATGTTATTAAAAGATATCGTCTTCGAATTTATGATATTGTAAGTACCTACACAGACTATACAATACCGACATATTTCAGTATCTTAGCTTAGAGCAACCTACAGCGTTTGAAAATAAATAAAAACATTTTCGCGTAGAAAACGGTCACACTTACTTATTATTAAGTTGGAATGAGTCCAACTGTTTTCTACGCGAAAATATTAAGATTCTTTACGTGAACAGTTTACAATGTTTAAATAAAAACATATATGATAAACCTCTCATGGAGACACTACAACCACATCGCACCTAAGTTATATAACGAGTTAAATTCATATGAAAAGACAATGAACATAACCTGGTCTAAACTCTCAATAGTCATAAATAAATGGTTACAGAACTTTGATTATAAAGCGTTGGAAAAGCTGATTAAGAGAGACACTGATATATGATACGAACTACTATACATATTTAGCACTTGGTGGTTCTTAGCCCTATTAGACACATATACGTATACATTAACACACACACACACACACATACACATATACACACACACACACACATATACATACATGCTTCTTCTATTTTAATTTGTACGCATTAGTGTCTTTTCTGAAATAAATATTCTTTATTATTATTATTATGCATTTAATTTTAAAAGACTTAAAACTTAAATTATTTGGCACCTTTATTATAATAATGTAATCGTTTTTGTACGCTAGCT
This sequence comes from Mellilla xanthometata, assembly GCA_035578125.1. Lineage (NCBI taxonomy): Eukaryota > Metazoa > Arthropoda > Insecta > Lepidoptera > Geometridae > Mellilla > Mellilla xanthometata. The sequence continues at coordinate 10,080,908 of JAPUBQ010000023.1, read as the reverse complement.
ATCATTAGAATGGGGAAGACTGACTGCTGCAACACAGCTCACGCTAAAGCAGCAGGCAGGGCCTCTACATTTACACTTTATTAAACAAGTATATCTTATATATAAAATTTCCGTGTCACAGTGTTTGTTACCGTACTCCTCCGAAACGGCTTGACCGATTTTTTCCAAATTTTATATGCGTATTCAGTAGGTCTGAGAATCGGCTACTGTATATTTAGATTTCTTTTTAAGAAGGCAAAACAACGTTTGCCGGGTCAGCTAGTTGTTCTATATTATTGTAAGCGTAAACTGTAACGTTGTATTTCTGTCAAATAAAACTTTTTGTATTTTGTATAACATACGAGTAATCTCCGAAGTTGAGCGTGAAAGTCTCTCCCCTGCCCGCGTGGTACGTCTTGACATGAGTGAGCGGCCATGTCTGTATGATCTCCTTACTCGTCTCGTCCAGCCGGAGGATGGACTCGGCGTTGATGCCGAGAAGGCGGGGGACTAGCTTCTGCTTGCCTTTCTGCTTCTCCTGGAAACGGTGGAAATATTATCAATATAATTGTTACCAACATAGTACATACATTAATTAATTTTGTCATTTTGAATTTATATCTATACTAGCTGACCCGGCAAACGTTGTTTTGCCTTAATAATTATTTCTAAATATACAGTAGCCGATTCTCAGACCTAATGAATACGCATATAAAATTTGGTAAAGATCAGTCAAGCCGTTTCGGAGGAGTACGGTAACAAACACTGTGACACGGAAATTTTATATATAAGATTTTATATTATATAGATTATAAGTAGGTCAAATGACTATTTATTGACTGCCAGTTTGAAGGGACGCTCGTTTGACTTCCGCCTTCAAACTGACAGTTATTAGCGAAATATATTCACAGACGCTCATTTGACTCAAGTTGTGGTGTAACGAGACTTAGTTCGGTCGGGCATTCGCTTGCTAGAGTCCGACCATAACGGTGATTCTATCAATAAAAAGTGATTGACAAAGTAAAGTGTTTCTTTTACGGTTATCCTCAGTATCGTGCTAAGTGTCCGTTGAGAGGCCAAATAATTAATTGTACGTGTCGCTGCGAGACATTGCGAGAGGGTCGCAACATAATTATACTCGTAACTTGTAACCGAGTGGTGGCCAAGGCTAGGGAAGAGGAGCGTCGGTCGTCCAGCGGCAAGATGGGTTGACGACATTACAGCTATCGCGGGTCCAACCTGGACCAGATTGGCACAGGACCGAAACATATGGCATGACAGAAGAGAGGCCTATACCCAGCAGTGGGATAGAACAGGCTGTGGATGATGATGATGATACTCGTATATTATTGTATAATGATTACAAATACAAATACAAATCATTTATTGATAACACCAAAGTTACAAGACAAAGATTAATGATAATACAATACATTTAATAAAACAGTATATCAAAATTATAACGTTACTAGCTGACCCGGCAAACATTATTTTGCCTTAATTACAATTAAAAACACTATAATTGATCAGTTATCGGGCGGGATGTAAAATGGTTAAATTACTAAAATGACCATAAAAATAGGGGTTGGTGATAAAAATGGAAAAAATTAAGGGTTGTACGTATGTATTCTTTAATGCCACATTATCAAAAATAAAATAAATAATCGTAAAAAAAAATAATTAAGGGTGAACAACCCTTATCACTTAAAGGTATGAAAAATAGATAGTAGCTGATTCTCAGACTTACTGAATACGCATATGGAATTTGGTATAAATCCGTCAAGCCGTTTCGGAGGAGTACGGTAACTAACATTGTGACATGGAAATTTTTTATATTAGATAATAATTATAACGGTATTTTAATTATAATGTAATATATATTTTGGGGACGATTCTTCTTCTACGTGTGAGCTAAGTGAATAAGCTCTGGTGTCGAGAGTTTTCAAGCTGCCCGAAAGCCTCCAGAAGATCCGAAAGACACCAGAGCTTGGCCACTTAGCTCATACGAAGAAGAAGAATAGACTAGAGTTAGGAGAGTTACCTTGACCAGGAAGAAGGTGACTCCGTAAGTAGGTAAGGCCCTCGCGATCTTGGTGTAGAGGTGTTTGGCCTCCAGCTCAGAGAGGCCAGCGTGCTTGCTGTACTCCTTCAGGACCTTCTTCTCCATACCCCACGAGCCGCAGTACTGCTCGGGCAGATACTCGCGTAGCCTGTCAAGATATTACATCATATAGACCACTTTGTTGACGTGCTTTTTTTTTTACGAGGGGGAAATCTTCTTAGATCCCCAACTGCATTTTGGTGCAGCCGGGGTATGTGGGATTTTTACCCACTAAAACCCCCTCGGTTGCCATCTCTTGTGCTTTTAGAAGAGTTTTGGGATCTCATTATGAATACACCAAAACTCCTCTACACTTAGGTTCAACACTTAATTAACTTCATCCTACATCCAACAATGGCGTAGAGCACCTCGCGCCATCTTGTTGACGTGCTACTGCACTGTGAGGCTACCAAACAAACCAGGGAGAAGTTTGTTAGTATCTTAAGATCAAAGTTCTACTTCTATTGACAACATTAAATAATAAATATTAGGACACATTTCACACACGGCTGATTTACCCATACTAAACGATTTCAAGTTCGTATTATGGTTGCTAACACAATTAACCGATATACTACATATACATACATATATATCTTATATAGATACATATTTAACACTCAGACCGACAGCCAACGTATTTAGTTCAGCACAAAGATGTTGGCCGTTCCGGAAATCGAACCTGGAACCTCTTATTGGCAGTCCGGCATGGTAACGATCACGCCATTGAGGTCGTCATTCATTGTCATTCTTTATAATTCCTATAGTATTTCCACGATCCAAACTTTGCTAACAATTATTAAACTTTTAATCTGACTTTTAGATAATCTATGTTAATGTCACTTACACTTCCAAAAATCCCGGTTTATGTTTCTCCTCATTGTAGTCTCCGAACTGTACCTGACACTGGATGCCGGCAAACTCCGCAGCTGTAATACAAATAACCAAGCTTTTAACTAAAAAAAAACATATTAAAATATATTAATTTTTCTAGGTGCGGTCACACTATAATAAAAAAATAAGTCGGGTATTTCCTTCCTGACGCTATAACTCCAGAACGCACGAACAGATTTCCACGGTTTTGCATTCGTTGGAAAGGTCTCAGGCTTCGTGAGGTTCGAAGCAAAATTTAGGGAAAATTTCAGCTTTGTGACGAAACGGAGTTCGCCGGGTTTGCTAGTTATTTCTAAAGCATGGTGCTCGGAAAGCATCGAAACTGTTGGACTCATTCCAACTTTTAATAATAATGTAAGTGCGACCGTTTTCTACGCGGAAATATTAAGATGCCTTACGTGAACCGTTTACAAAGTTTAATATAAATTCTCACCATGGCATTTTTATACTAGCGCTAGCGATAAAACTCCGGTCTCGTTACACAGTACAAAGAACTAGCGCAAGACTTTCCCCCCAAATCTGATATTTAAGACACTCGCAACAGTCGCCACTGTCAATGACAAAGGCTACTGCTGTAAGTGATCTTTTTTTTTATCTTTGATAGGTTAGCGTTTGACTACAGCTAGCCTGATGTTAAGCTGCACTGCAGTCTACTGTGTGGCACGCTTACCTAGAAGATACCTATTAACTCTACTTTTGAAGGCCCCCGGATGATACCTCTCAGGAAACAGAGACTCAGGTAGTGAGTTCCAAAGCTTCGCAGTCCTAACAATAAAGGTCGACGCAAAGCGTTTTGAACGAAAGTTTGGAACTTCAACTCTGTATCGGTGTCTCTTCACTGTCTCTCTGCTCGTTCTGTAGTAGAACGGAGATGGTGGAATCAAATTATGAAGTTCCATAGCACACTCCCCGATCATTATGATCACTACTATGCGTGCCAACTAAGAATAGGACTGTCAAAACCGCCATCTTGCTCAATCATACGCGCAATCTTCATAACCAAAGTGTATGGTGTGCAAAAAATTTTATGAACAAATTATATTCAGTTTATATGTTTAATGTACGTAGTTTTGCTATTTCTTATACAATTTACGGCAAATTAATTTTAAATGAGTAGAATTTGAAAGTAAAAGCATATTTATAAAAATATAATTTCTTTTTCATTGTTGTCACTTCTTTTTGTACCAAATAGTACCAATAGTTTATTATACTGCTTACAGCACTTAAGTCGAAACTATCCAACACCAATGTCTCGTCACGTGTTTTTTTTTAGGTGTCGTTAATTTGCCTTGGGTACTTCTTAACTGTAGAATTAATTAATCCAAAATTATCCAGTAATAAAAATAAGAATTATTAAATAATAACTAAATTTATATGTATGAACTAAAAAAATAATTGTTAACTTTCTTATTTACGCTTTCTTTGCTAGCAGTACTTTTTTGACAGTTATAGTGTGAAGTTGAAGCAAGCGCGATCCTATTCTTAGTTGGCACGCATAGTATTGTTGTATATAATTATTTACAACAAAAACTATGCTGAGCGACGCGATCTTAACATTCTAGCTACGAGGGTGAATCAAAAAATTCTTGGAATCAATATTAAAAAATGCAAAGATTTAAATAATAATATTTTATTTTTCTACATAATCTCCCTCCAATGCAATGCATTTAGAATAACGCGTTTCTAACTTCCTTATTCCTTGTGAAAAAAAATTATTTTCTTGAATTAAATACTAGGTGCGCCCCCGCTGTTACCCGCGTTAATCCAGGTTAAAAAGTATCTAATTTGTTAGTCCTAGTTCTAACCTGTCGTCGTAGTAAATTTCATCAAAATCAGTCCAGCCGTTTGAGCGTGAAGGAGTAACATAGATTTTAAAGTAATTTGCGTATCCTTCGGGAATCACAATTGTCTTCGGAATAAAAAGTCGCGTGTATGTGAACTTACGTCTCTTCTTATTAACCATACATTCACTTTTCCCAAAAATTTGACGATAGCAAATTGGCGAGATACTTGTAGGCTAGGTCCAGGGTCTCACCTATCTCCATACCATATTTTATTTAACCTATATTATCCCACTGCTGGGCAAACTTCCTCACGTTTTTCCGTCCTGACCCTGCTTATTACAGTTGGTATGAAGGTCTATAAACTCCTTACGCCATCGAGTTACCATAACTTATTGATGTGAAACATCTTTACCCCACGTAAAACCGATTTCTGGCGTGGCGACGCCGCGCGCAACTGTGACGAATTAAGTAGTCACGATTTAGAATAACTTTGCAAAGTTTTGTACTTCACGAAAATAAAAGTTTGTTCAATTAATAGTCGTCTTTATATGGAAAAAAAATAGTAATATTTTATTTTATCATTATGACATATTTCGTTCCTATCACAATATGTTATTTTCTGCATATTCATTTTACAAACTAATGTCGATGTTTCACATTAGTCCGATCAAATTAGACCAAAAAATTAGGGTGAAATTACATAAATTCGCAACAAGCTGAATTTTGGTACAATTGTTCAAAACACGATTATAAACAATAGCTGAAAGTTCCCTATCATTCCCGTGTGTGGATTTTTTTTTATTCAAGGTCAAAGGTCAAAAAAAATAGTTTTTTGCGATTTTCAGCAAATCCGTAAGTTGACCGGACTACATATGCAAGTTGTCCCGTGACAACTCTTTTTTTTTTTATCTGACGGCACAGAATAATAACTTGTACTGACGGCCACTTGAGTACGAAGGTGCACCCTTGGACTTGCTTAGAGTATAGTGTAATAAAATAACAGTATCGTGAGTACTTTGACTTATTACTAAATCATCAGGCGCTATGAAATGTCCTGTCTCACATTGCTGACCCTTTGCGGTGGTGTAAATAAACAAATATTTAAGCGTAGCGTTTAAAAGGAATTATTTTAAAAACAGGGTAATTTCTTTCATCGTTTTAATAACAATTATGTTTTTTACAGAGGTATTTACTTTTACTATAATTAGAAATTACAAAATCTTAATATTTAATCGGTACAAAGGTACTATTCTATAAGAGTATACGAAATGTAGGTACAAACATCACAATCTCACAAAATTCGATGCAACTAAGATAGTTAAAGAAATAAATTTGGAAATAGAGAGTATCTTAGATCATAATGTCGCTTGCACCATCAGGTGAATTGTGATCAAACGCAAGCCTATTTAAAGTAAAAAAAAAATCTTTAATAGAATTATTAAAATCACGGGGTACTCAATAACGATATATTAGACCAATCATTTATATTTTATAATCTTCTTCTTCTTCGTTTGAGCTAAGTGGCCAAACTCTGGTGTAGAGAGTTTTCAAGCCACCCGAAGGCTCACACTAACAGCCAGACCTACAATTTAATGTGTCATCCGATCCACGTCATTCACCCAAATGAAAACATTTTAAGACAGTCTTGTGAATAGCACACATTCAAAGACTGTCCGCATCAACTGTTGTTAAACATTAACCAAGCGCCACCCTTTCGCAATAAAAGACAAGGAACTAAATAAGTATCTAAGTAACTTTCCAAGAACTAGTTATCCATTCCTACTTGACCCCTGCTCGCCCATCATTTGCTTCAACTCAAAGTCCTGACAAGCCTGGAAGATCTTGCTCTTCGCTTGGTTCAAGTGAAACGGTTCAAAACTCTTCATGGTGTACCCAATCGTCATCAGAAATACATCCAACGGATCCGAGGGGTTCAAATCAAACATATTTGTTACTTTTTCAGTGTTCTGTGTTTCTTGAGGTGGTAAACTTGATTCTAAATCGTGTAAATTGTCTTCTATTTCTTGTTGTTCTAATTCTTGCTCATGATTGGCTTCGCTGTTACTTCTTTCTACTTCTTCTTCTATTTCTATTTCTGCGCTTTCTTCTTGGTTTGCATCGTTTATCGTCTTGAAGTGTGGTAAGAGGAATTTGCATTCATTTTCGTATCGGTACCATCGGAACGGTTTATGAGTGTTCTTTTTGCGAGTGATTATCCTTTTCCGATATTGATCGCGGATGTTCATGTACCGGCTTTTACATTGCGGAGCTGAAAAATTGAAAAATATCTTAATATAATTCTCGTATCACAATGTTTGTCCTCAATGGACTCCTAAACCACTTAACCGATTATAATAAAATTCGCACACAAAGTGCAGTTCGATCCAAATTGAGAGATAGGATAGTTTAAATCTCAAATTATAGTCGCAATTTTAATTTATCGCTAATTATTGTCTGTTATTATTTGACAGTCACAATTATCTGCTAACTCCAAATGATTCTAACAGATGTCGATACCTTTCGACTGGGTTGAGTAAGTAATCAATAGATGGCGCTGCTGTGGTAAATCCACGAACGTGTCATATAAGCTACACTATCTATTTTTATACCCCTAAGTGAGGCAAAACAACGTTTGCCGGGTCAGCTAGTTAATTTATATATTACTAGCAGCCCGTCCCGGCTTCGCAAGAGCTTCCCAACGGTGAATGAATTTTTCAAATCGGTCCAGTAGTTTCGGAGCCCATTTGACAAACAAACAAACTTTTCCTCTATATAATATTGGTATAGATTGACCAATGGCAATTGTTATAACAATTACCGTGCTAGGTGACGCAATGTTTAACCCTGCAGCCTGGGTGAAAGAATAAGGCTGCGGAATTGCCCCTGCCTGTCGTAAGAGGCGACTAAAAGGGGCATCAGACTCGAAGGTGTTCGGAGATGGGGCTCCGACACCCGCTCCATCGAGTCCGGGGTGAATGACGACGGCGTCGCGTGACCGTCACCGTCGCGGGAAGGGCCACAGCGCAGTGCAAGGAGGTCTCCGGAGTGTTTCCCGGAAGATCCCGGAGACCTCCGTTAAGCACAGAGGCAGGTCACCGGGGGGGTTTTAGTGGGTACAAATCCCACATAACCTGGCTGCGCCCCATCGTAGCCAGGTATCTTGTCGAAGATTTCCCCCTCGTCAACAAAAAAAAAAAAAAAAAAAGGCGACGCAATGTTATAATATTATTATGGTTATACGTCTTATTCATAATATTAGGTTATAATATTAGGTATAGGTAAATAATATTAGGTATTAGGTATAATTAATAAAAAAAATATATAAAATATTAGGTATTCATAATATTAGGTTATACGTATTATTCAAAATATTTATTCATTCTAATAAACAATGAGCAAGGCGACAGTTACAATTAGTTAAAATACGCGACTCGAGCGACCGAAAACACGAAGCTATATAGCTGTCTCGTTTACTCGCGACCATAATTGAAAAAAAAACGATAGCATCGCAAAACAAAACACTCACTTGATATCTGCATTTGTTCCGAGATCATCTGCCAAGCCACTTCCCGTTTATCGCTGGGATAGCGGTTGTCATGGTTGCGGTCGTATATTTCCGGGTGTTCCTTCACTAGGTGGAGCAGTTTGATGTCCCCTCTGCGGCCGAGTGACGACGGCGGCGGCATCGTGCCGTCACCGTCCGTCACCGCTCCGGGGACTGACCGACTGGTTAGTCCGCGTGCGCCCGTCACCTAGGGCCGTCAACGTCAATCCTCGTGCCCGTATCGATATAATACACTGGTAGGTACTTTATCTATAATATTCAAATCGATATTTTGGATTTGTTAATTTATATTTTGTCCTATAACTTGCAATAATTTTAATGAAAGTCAATAGCATAAGTTCCAATTTTCTTTTTCGTGTACGAGTAGCAATGTATTTTTGGCTTAACATATATTTTGGCCTGTAGCTAATAGCATAGCATAAGCAGCCCACTATACGTTCCCACCGCTGGGACTCGGGGCCTTCTCTCACTGGGAGAGAGATAGAAATACAGAAATACAGAACTTTATTAGCCCTAAATAACATACGTTAAAGGCAAGTCATACTACAATAATTACTTAATACTTAAAAACATTATATAGGCCATAATCCACTGTAGCTAAAAGCACAAGTTCCAATATTCGTTTTCGACTCATGATGTACGAGTTAAGTAACAATGTATTATTGATTTAAAATGGAAATTACATCTTCAGTGAAAACAGATCATACTTAGTCTCAGACATGTCAGTAGTTTTGTTGAAAAGAAAAGAAAAATAATTTTCACAAAAAGTGTAATCAGCTTATAACGTCGGTTAGTGTAATTAAATTTTGAGTGATCTCCAGTTTCATCGAAGGTCTGGGTTAGAAGGCGCTTGTCCTGATTCTTCAATCTGTTTTTGTTCATATTCTTGTACTATTTGATATATCTTACTCTTTGCTTTGTTCAAATAATAAGGGTTCAATTTTCGTAATGTGTCACGAATAGTTACCAGGAAAACGAGCCCTGGATCTGGGGCGTTTCCGACTGTAACGTGTTTTAGGGCGATCGGTGAGTTGTTTTGGTTCTGTGAAGAGTTTCTTTTGCATTCACGATATGATAATATTGGTTTTACATCCGCGTCTTCGTTTTTTACAGGCTGAAAACTGTTCCCAATAAGTACTTCTGCAGGCGCTGTTATCTCCACATCACCGTCCAATAGATCTGATATGTCATTTTGTTCGTAATAATCTCTAAAATATGGTATCAAAAACTTCAACTGTTTTTCGTACTTGTAACGCCTGTTGCGACCTGTAAGATTCAGACGAAATTTTCTTCTCATTGAATCTCTTAAACATCCCCACCGTAGCTTGCATTTTTGTGCTAAAATGTAATAAAATACATGTAGATGTACATTCCAGAGTTGACACAATAGCAATCAACAAACAACCAGTGAATAGCTTAATTTATTTTTAATATTTAACGTACAATATATTCGTAATAGTAACAGTTACTGTAATAGCTTGAAACTATTGTTGGATCAAATTTTATGGTGGCCAATGTAGGTAAACATGAGCTAACAAATTTGCTAAATATGTTATTTTTTTGTTCCATTAAATACGTATCAATTAAATTTTTATTTCGATTAAAATTTGCTATGTAACAATCACCTAATGAGGTATAACTAATAGTTAAAAGTTATTTCATATCAAGAAAATATCGATATTCGATAGTTAACTACTACATCACTAGCTGACCTCTCTCTTGTTTACAAAATAGTGAAACATATTTTTACCAGGAATATTGAGTATTTGTCCGATTCTACGCCAAGTTTGATCTCTTAACTCGATATTATCGTGTTGAGGGTCCGATATATCGTATATGTGAGGGACTTTTTTCACTGCTTCTATAAGTTTGATGTCTAAATCGTAAGGGAACGGCGCCATTTAGTTTCGGACGCCGCGCCTCTCCGACACGTCGAATCGTGTGCGTGAACGGGACGGGACGGGCGCGGCACGGGCGGGGACAAGGACGGAAACGTTGTTAATAATCGAGTTGTGTTAACCATCTATTATAATCGATAGTCGATGTGGCGCCTGTAGCTCGGTTAGAAGATGACCTTACACGATCATCGAAGCTAAGCTACACAAAAAAACCAACAAGACCATTCGGTATAACTTTAATAATTTGTATACAAATTAAAATAATCATTCATATCTCTGATTTAAATTATTTCTGTCTCTTTTCATCATTAATGACTAGACAGGGGCCGGTCACCGGAGGTTTTACTCTCTGCAGCGGCTGTAGCTCAGGTTAAGCAACGATCGATGCGGCCAGTCTTTGGATGGGTGACCATGCACAAAACTAACGTAAAACTACACAGTAGGTATATTATGACAGTGACAAAGAATTTGAGCGTCAGAATATTTTGTGTTAAATTGTAAGGAATTATTTTCGAGCTTCAATGAATAATTTGCTATTGATTTATCGTTTTTCCAAACAAGTTAAATATTAGCAATTAGCATGTGGTTAACAAGTAATAATCAGTATCAATCATAGGCAGAAAGAAAACTAGTAATAATCGATCATTAAATAGAATCGAGTCGCAACGATCATGAGTTCATTTCTAAGACCACGGAGCGGCAACGTCGCGGTCTGTGATTGTTTATTGTTAATTCCAATTCCTTTTTTTATCAAAATCTTAGATTTTGTTGTGGGTTGGTACCATAATTGGAAATAAATTTTAAACTATATAAAACAAATAATTTTATAAAACATTCTTCATAAATCAATAATTTCGAAAATAAATCAAGACAAAACTGTTTACAATTTAATACGTAGTAATAATTCGGCGTATATTTTTGCAAAGCGTACGAAACCCTGCTAGCGACGTCACAGTCCTAGTCGCATAGCATTTGAACAAGTTTTGCAACGGTAGGTATAATGATAACGTTTTCACCTGAAGACTGTTTTTGAAGAGTACACATTATACTATGTAAGTAATGTACGTTTATCGACTGACTCGACGTCTCACGATTTTTGATACTACGAAAACTCGATCATACTTCGCGTAATAATGTTGCTTAGGCTTATCATTAACATAGCTAAACTTAAATAAAATTGTTTTAAAAAACAAAGAACCGACTTCAAAACACAACTAAAAAGGGAAAAATAATTTTAAGCCTACATCAAATCAAGAATAGTTATATAAGTAGAATCGAAGAGTTTATTTCATGTACTTATAAAAAACTATTTTAAATTTTTATGAATCCTGTATTCTTGGAGTCGGTGCCAGCAAAGAAAGACAATTGAAAATAGTTTTTTTAACAAACATTAAATTGTTCTTCTTAGATGGCACCGACTTCAAGAAAACAGGATGAATAAAAATTTAAAATAGTTTTTTATAAGTACATGAAATAAACTCTTCGATTCTACTTATATAACTATTCTTGATTTGATGTAGGCTTAAAATTATTTTTCCCTTTTTAGTTGTGTTTTGAAGTCGGTTCTTTGTTTTTTAAAACAATTTTATTTTTACATTTTTAGTGGTTAGTCATGATATTTTTTAAGTTTTAGCTATAGAGAGCCAAATAAACTTCACGATCAAAAAACCTCTGGCGTATACCAGGCAGGCAACCAATTGCGAGCAAATTGAGCTGTATGCTAGCGAAGCGAGCGCGAAAATATTCACCGTATTTGTTCGAACCGTTTGAGCATAAAGAAGTCCAAAGCAGCACAAATTACATAATGTTTGTTGTATCAAAACGTAATAGAACCAATTGCGAGCGAAGCGAGCCGGATGCGAGCGAAGCGAGCGCGAAAATTTTCACTGTATTTGTTCGAACCGTTTGAGCATAAAGAAGTCCAAAGCAGCACAAATTACATAATGTTTGTTGTGTTAAAACGTAATAGAACCAATTGCGAGCAAAGCGAGCCGGATGCGAGCGAAGCGAGCGCGAAAATTTTCACCGTATTTGTTCGAACAGTTTGAGCATAAAGAAGTCCAAAGCAGCACAAATTACATAATGTTTGTTGTGTCAAAACGTAATAGAACCAATTGCGAGCGAAGCGAGCCGGATGCGAGCGAAGCGAGCTATGCGCGAGCGAAGCGAGCGCGAAAATTTTCACCGTATTTGTTCGAACCGTTTGAGTATAAAGAAGTCCAAAGCAGCACGAATTACATAATGTTTGTTGTGTCAAAACGTACTAGAACCAATTGCGAGCGAAGCGAGCCGGATGCGAGCGAAGCGAGCTATGCGCGAGCGAAGCGAGCGCGAAAATTTTCACCGCATTTGTTCGAACCGTTTGAGCATAAAGAAGTCCAAAGCAGCACAAATTACATAATGTTTGTTGTGTTAAAACGTAATAGAACCAATTGCGAGCGAAGCGAGCCGGATGCGAGCGAAGCGAGCGCGAAAATTTTCACCGTATTTGTTCGAACCGTTTGAGCATAAAGAAGTCCAAAGCAGCACAAATTACATAATGTTTGTTGTGTCAAAACGTAATAGAACCAATTGCGAGCGAAGCGAGCCGGATGCGAGCGAAGCGAGCGCGAAAATTTTCACCGTATTTGTTCGAACCGTTTGAGTATAAAGAAGTCCAAAGCAGCACAAATTACATAATGTTTGTTGTGTCAAAACGTACTAGAACTAATCGCGAGCGAAGCGAGCGCAAAAATTTCACCGTATTTGTTCGAACCGCTTGAGCTTGAAGAAGTCCAAAGCAGCACAAATTACATAATGTTTGTTGTATCAAAACGTAATAGAACCAATTGCGAGCGAAGCGAGCCGGATGCGAGCGAAGCGAGCTATGCGCGAGCGAAGCGAGCGCGAAAATTTTCACCGTATTTGTTTAAACCGTTTGAGCATAAAGAAGTCCAAAGCAGCACAAATAACATAATGTTTGTTGTGTCAAAACGTACTAGGACCAAGGGCGAGCGAAGCGAGCTGGATGCGAGCGTATCGAGCAATGCGCGAGCGAAGCGAGCGCGAAAATTTTCACCGTATTTGTTCAAACCATTTGAGCATAAAGAAGTCCAAAGCAGCACAAATTATATAATATTTGGAGTGTCATAAGCCCAAAACATCCTGGGGGAAAGCCGAACGAAGTGGGATAACTCCTAGCGAAGCGAGCCCGTATATATTTTTTTTATCCGTTCGAGTGTCTAGTCTATTAATATATTATCAAATTTTACATGAGTGAAATCTGTATTGCCGTATGAGCGCGAAGAAGTGAAATAGGTTATCGAGTTATTTGGGTATCCCAAGGGAATAGCAATGACTTTTAAGATAAAAAGTAACAATCGTGTTATACAAGGTCTAGTCTACCCCCATATCAAATTTAAGCGAAATCAGTGTGTCATGTGTTATTTGGTGCATCCCACGGGAACAGTAATTATTTTCGGGATGAAAAGTAGCCAATGTGTTAACACATAGTCTAACCTATCTTCATCTCAAATTTCATCAACATCAGTACAGCCGTTCGGGCGTGAAGAAGTTATAAAGATTTATGTGTTATTTGGTGCATCCCACGGGAACAGTAATTATATTCGGGATAAAAAGTAGCCTATGTGTTAACACATAGTCTTACCTATTTTCATCTTAAATTTCAAGAATATCAGTACAGCCGAACGAGCGTGAATCTCTCTTCGGGCGTAAACATAACCTAACTTTTTAGGTTTTCCTTCGATTTCCCTAGGAATCCATCATCAGATCCTATTTTGGTGACAATGGGACCAATTCAGAACCATACTCTTTCAATTAAAAAAAGAATTTTGAGAATCGATCCACAAATGGCTGAGAAATCGGTGAACATACATAAAAAAAAAAAAAAATACATACACGTCGAATATATAACCTCCTCCTTTTTGAAGTCGGTTAAAAATACGTTGTTTCATATGTCCTGAATCCATATGTGCAGTTATTAGGTAATTTGGACAGTTAATAAAGAATAGAAAAGTTGTTAAAACTCTAGTTTAGTTTATTTTAACAGATAGAACTTAAATAAATGTATCTGATACTTAAGTACAAGTTACACAAAGTAACGCCTGATTCAAGAAGTTATACATTTTCTAACGATAACAATAAATAATTAATGTACAATGTACAACAATTTGTCATCCACACCTCAATCATTCTCTAAACTACAGCTACATATTTATGTACATAATTTCATTAGAATGGCATTGTAAAAAATATCTTTAATTTTTTTTCTTTACGCATAATAGGCTTGCGCCTGACCACAACTCACCTGATGTTAAGTGACATTGTGGTCAAAGATGAAACACACTTGCCTAAAAGAAACCGGTTCACTCTCGCCTTGAAGACAGTAAGGTTGTAGTTCAGTGGGAACAGGGATTCCGGCAAGGAGTTCCACAGTTTGGCCGTCCATACTATAAACGTGGAAGCGAATAGCTTAGTACGCATTTTCGGCATTTCCACTGTATATCGGTGCCTTAGCAACTGACCATAAAATTAAATCAACCTTGATAAAACACCGGCGTATCTGTGTGTGTACTGAGGGAATCACTTCTATTCGGCTGCCGTTCTACAATCTGTTGTAAATCATGTTCCTGAACTATGTGAAATATTTTACTCTTAGCCAAGTTCAAATGATATGGTGAGAATCTCTTGAGCGTTGCGCCAATACTTATAAGGAAGGCGTCAACAGGATCCGCCACATCAAAGTCTGGCTTTTCATTGATAGACACTACTGGAACTTCCACTTCTTCAAAACTTTCGTGCTGGTTCGTTGCTTTGCTTTTCTTCCTCTTCTTCAAGGGCTGTGCGTCGCTCGAACTTTCATCGTGGTCGTAGTCTATCACGACATCACTCCACGCTGAGCTGGCATTTGCAATGGAGCCCTTACAAAATACAAAAAAGTTTAATTTGTCAGCATTACAAAGTTTACTTCTACAATAATAAGGAACAATATACAAGTACTTAAAGGATTCGAAAAGTCTACATTTCACGGCTTTGCCAGCTGCTTTAGCGTGAGCTGTGTTGCAGCACTCAGTCTTCCTCATTATAATAATAACTAGCGCACAAAAGCATATATAGCGTTGTATGGGCATGTGATACGTAGAGAGGAGATGTATGGAAATGGAAGTGCAAGGAAGAAGAGCAAGAGGCCGACTGAAGAAGACATGGATGGAGTGTGAATGAAGACACGAGAGTGAAAGGAGTGAGTGTAGAGACAATGGCTGATAGAGGAGAGTGGAAGAGGAAAATTTGCTGTGCCGACCCCACCTAGTGGGATAAGGCAAGGAAGAAGAACTAGCGCACAAAAAATAAACTATTTAATAAATGTCACAAATCATTTAAATTTTAAGACTTTTAAATATACCTATGGGTGTATGAGTGTGTGTGGATGTGTCTATTAGGGTTAAATATCGCCAGACAATTTAGCTGGGTAACAACCCTGCTTCCTACTATGTGAGAATTTAAAAAATGTATAGTATAGTTCGTATCATATATCAGTGTCTCTTTTAACAAACTTTTCCAACGATTTGTAATGAACGTTCTGTAACCATTTATTTATAACTATTGAGAGTTTTGACCAGGTTATGTTCATTATCTTTTCATATGAATCAATGCGATTTGTTGATGAGGTGCGGTTTGCTAGTGAGCAACTGTCTGAGTTACATGGTCACTCTTATCTTTATATGTTAAACTAAAACTTATGCTATTGTAATTCTAACAGGCGTTAAATACATATGTAGGCCCTACAGTGTGATGTGGTTGCAGTGGATCTATCTAGGGTACTTGAGATTGTTGGTACCTTATCCGCGTCATCATCAGATTCCTGCTCCTCGGGATCAGGTTGGACCATTTCTTTGTAGTAACTCTTCATAAAGTCTAAGTGCTTGTCGTATTTGTAAGCGCGCTTCGGCCTCGAGCAGCCGCTAATGGTTTTTTTGATTATTCTTCTGTGTACGTCTCTTATGTTTATCCAACGGACTTTGCAGTCAGCAGCTGAAAGTTGAAGAACAATTATTTGCGATAGAATTCATCAATTTGTTAATTTTCAATTTAACAAATTATTGAAATATACTAATAAAAAAAATAGTTATGTTATGAATACCTACTCAGGCAATTATTAAGCAATACCATAATGGTAAAAAGAAGTAAATGTTAAAAGAAATCAAATCTATTTTTAATATAAATTTTTAACTCTAATTTAATTATGAAATGAAATAATTTTATTTGCATAGCCACAGGTAATATAAAAACATGGAAAATAATATAAAATGACCCTTGTAGGCTACCGCATATGCGGTGTGCAAAAGGTCAATTATTAGTTAATTTATAAGTTTTCACTCCACTATAATTTACAGCTTAGTTTCGAGTGAGTTATTGTACAATACCTAGTTACTCCAAAATCAACGACAATTTATAAACTAGATCGTCAAATGTAAAAGAGCAAAGATAATTTTAAATAATTAAACACCAACGACAAGATTAAACAAAAGCAATTTACATCGAAAGACAAGATCGATAATGTCAATGAACCTGGCTTTTCGAGGGAGTCTCCAATTTTCTGCCAAGCCACTTCTCTCGCGTTGAAATCCATGTATTTGGGGTCATTGTAGTCATAGAGCACAGGGTGTTCTCTCACTAGCGAAATAAGTTTTACGTCTAACTTTTCGGAAAATACTTTTTGCATTATTTACGTATAGAATAGAGCTTTGTGTGTTTTATTTACAGTTAGCTTGGATGAATCGTGTATCGTGTCGGCGCGCCGTCGTGCACTGATCGGCAACGTCGCATCGGGCGTCGCGCGCATCGTGTCGTGTGCTCGCATCGCGCCGTCGTACTTCGGTCGCCGGTCGGTCGTCTCGCTCGCTCGCTCGCGCGTTCCGCCTCACGCAAATATTCAATTCATTATTTGAAATGAATCACGGCGCGTAGGAAACTAGGAAACATTGCATTTTACCGTAGACAGAGAAAGCAATGTTTTTTTTTGTTTTCTTTGTCTATGCATTTAACGGATATCGTTGTTTCGATGTAATTACCTATTTGTTTTTTCTTTTGTAATATAGGTACTCGTTTAATGAATTTTAAAAATCGGGTTTATTTGACATGAAACTTAAAACTAGAATACAAAACGTTAATGATTATGTATAAACTATAAAAAACAATAAATAAAATAAATTTAGGTACTTACTTTCACACACCACCAAAATGACTGTAAAAAATTATAAATTTGCTAAAAAAATAAGGAGCGTTGTATTTTTAATGAAATATTTTTTTTTAGTTGTCTTAGCCATGCCCTATTAACATAGTGCACATTTTTGTTCAACAATAATATTTTTATTGTTGAATAAAATTATTAATAAATATAATATTCTAAAATAAATTACATGAAAGACTTAATCTAAAACTTAATTAAACCAGACCTAATTAGATCTGGGGTAGAGGCAAAGGTTCCTAAATATTGTTTATTTTGCAAATAATGACATTTTAAGTCTCATTTTCGCCATAGTCCTACAAACTAAAGAGTACAAAAAGATTTGAAATTTTCTTGTTCTCAGTTTTAATCGCATCAACTCCACTTCAAATTAGATGTAGGATAATTGAAACATTTATTGATTTTTTTTTTTTAATAAAGGCTTCTTGGCCCCTTCAAGTCAACGTATTAAGTTCACCCTGCACAAGCGTCCTAAACATTCCGATTCGGTAATGTCATTTTTCAGGTCTCAATAGATAAATAATCGAGCGAGTAACTGGTACCTTTATCCTCTGTGACGGGGTGTCTCCCGGCCAGCAGGTTCCCCCGCGTCTGGTTGTACAGCAGGTTGAGCTGCACGGGGTCGCGGGAGTCCACGTTCCGGTCCGAGTAGAACAGCCTCCGCTTGAGGAGCAGCGTCTGGGAGGGCGCCACGCCGGCCTCCGACAGCGTCTTGTGCGAGTCTATCCAGTTCACTGCAGCACAGAATAATAACATGTACTTCGTACAGAAGCTTCACTTCGCAATGGTT
This sequence comes from Mellilla xanthometata, assembly GCA_035578125.1. Classification (NCBI taxonomy): domain Eukaryota; kingdom Metazoa; phylum Arthropoda; class Insecta; order Lepidoptera; family Geometridae; genus Mellilla; species Mellilla xanthometata. The sequence goes on along the minus strand of JAPUBQ010000023.1, from coordinate 10,062,651 downwards.
TTCAAAGAAATATGAACTCAATCTGATAAACAATATGATTTAATTTAGCTCGCGGTCCAGTCGATCACGAGATGATTTTTGTACCTACCAATTTCTTTTCAATGGAATATGGGCCTTAATTCACTATGCTACGGTTCATAATACGTTGTACATGGTTATACTTAGTACTAGTTATTATTCTGTGGTATTGAAAGAGCCACATAGATTGGCCCTTTGCGCAGTGGCCGCCGCCCGTAGGTATGTTTTTAACACCTACACGCGGAGTGACACAGGCCTGACTGCAGCCGAATACCATGCTTTGTTATATATATATTTTTTTTTGTTTTCACACACGGCTGGTTAGCCCCATACTGAACTATTTCTAGCTCGTATTATGGTTGCTAACACAACTGATATACTACATATACATACATGACAACCTCGTTAGCGTAAAGGTTACCATGCCGGTCTGCTAATGAGAAGGTTCTGGGTTCGATTCCCGGCCCGGTCAACATCTTTGAGCTTAACTAAATTTGTTGGCTGTGGGTCTGGGTGTTAAATATGTATTTATATATAATATGTATGTATGTATATGTAGTATATCAGCTGTGTTAGCAACCATAATACGAGCTAGAAATGGTTCAGTATGGGGCTAACCAGCCGTGTGTGAAAGTGTCCTAACATTTATTATTATTTATTATACATACATATTATATATAAATACATATTTAACACCCAGACCCACAGCCAACAAATTTAGTTAAGCACAAAGATGTTGACCGGGCCGGGAATCGAACCCGGAACCTCTTGATTAGCAGACCGGCATGGTAACCTTTACGCCAACGAGGTCGTCACACTATACTACGACACAATTTACAGAATAGTCGCAGGTTTAGTATAGAGCTGGTTAGCGCCATACTTAACCATTTCCAGTTAAAGTCAAAGTCAAATACATTAGGTATTGATTGTTTCGTTATGGCATAATTAAGATGTTATACATTTAAAAGGTAGGTATCTCATAACGGACCCTGTTCGGGTATCGCAACACAAGAGGAGTGAGCCGGTTTATTTGCATGCAAAAAATAAATCCTTATCGTTTAGAAATTCGTCAATAGAGTAGTAGTATTTATGCAACAATAAAAGTTTTAATTTATTTTCAAAAAATGTCTTTTTCTATTTCTTTTAACTTTTCTGGTAGCTTATTAAATATTTTAACTGCCATTGAGTTAGGGCCAGAACTATGTATTTTTAACCTACTTTTTGGAACTTTTAATTTATTTAGTATTATGGTTGCTAACAAAACTGATATACTACATAGACAAACATAAATACTTAATATTGATAGGTACATATTTAACACCCAGAGTTAGTTAGTTCTTCACAAAGATGATGACCGTACCGGGAATCGAACCCGGGGCCCTCTGAATAGCAGTCCGGCATAGTAACCATAACGCCTTGGCGAAGTCAAGGAAAAATTCTTTATTAAACAGTTTTTTAATATCATTAATAATTATGTTACGATAGTAAAATAAGATACGCTACAAATACGAGTAATTAAAAACAGTCCGCTAAACAAAAGAAAACGCCAACTATATCCAATTTGTTGGACATAGTTGGATACTTCTTTTGGACACAGTTGGACACTTCTTTTGGACATAGCTTTTTTTAATACTATGATGGGTTTGCGCTTGAGCAGAATTCACCTGATGGTAAGCAACATTGCGATCTAAGGTGTAACGCGCTTACCCAAAAGAAACCGGTTCACTCTTGCCTTGAAAACCGCAAGATTATAGTTTTCGGGGAACAGGGCATTTGGCAAGGAGTTCCACACCTTGGCAGTTCGCACTATGAAGTGCGCATTTTAGGTATCTCCACAGTGAAACGATGCCGCTTTGGTGTTTCCCTGGTCGTCCGATGGTGAAAGGGGGCGGGGGGAATTAAATAGTTGGACACAGTTGATGTCCAGTACAACGTGCTCGACATAATTGGACACTGGTGCACCACGGGTTGGTATTAGGGTTTACAGACCTTAATCATTATTTTGGCATATTTGACCTAGTTACGTAGTTCGGCTCTGGCCACAATAAGTATACATATTAAAATAGTTTAATCGACATTCAAGAGCAGGTCCTTTCTAGAACCTAACTGAATGTCGTAATCTTAAGTAGTAACATAAAATTGTAAGAGCTTCGCCTCAAGTTAATATAAACAAAAATAAAGTATCTTATTTGATACTGCTTGTTTGTGAAGCTACCATAATCCCGATATACGAGTATTGTTACTCAGTTCGGGTTTGGTGGCAGCTCAAACAAGCATCGATATTTAGTACTAAGTCTAGTTCCTACTTATTTATATTGTTAATTCTTTGCTTAAATAAAGTTATTTTTATGTTTTATTTTTACTAACTTATTGACTCAGGCGTTACTTTGCGGAAATCCATTGTAAATAGATGACAAAATTAAATATTTAGTGTACTTCCGCTGTGATCCGAAATCCAAATTAAGACAAGTGAAGGAAAAATCAACTAAGATACATTAACCAAGCTTAATTAACTAAGATCAATTCAACTCTTCGAACTTGTCGTTCGAAGAGTCAGCATCTCCTGATGATACCTTGTGGTTAGGCGAAACACGTGTAGAGTTAAGAACTTCCGAATTGTGATAGGTAACGTTAATCTTAATTAATCTTAGTTAATTGATCTTAGTTAATTAATCTTAGTTAATTAAGCTTGGTTAATGTATCTTAGTTGATTTTTCCTTTACTTGTCTTAATTTGGATTTCGGATCACAGCGGAAGTACACTAAATATTTAATTTTGTCATCTATTTATTTTTACTCACCATTGTCATCAGTTTTGAGCTTCTTACTGAGCTGTTCGAACTCCAGGTCCCGCTCTTCCAGCTTGGACCTCTTCTTGAGGGTGAGTGTTCCGGCGAGACCAGCTGGCTTCTCCTTGCCTTCCTCTGGCTCCTCAGCCTCCTCATCGAAACACTGCGGAGGGAATTGTATTAAGTGCTAGTGCTTGTATACATGGTAGACCTCGATTTAGTATAGAGACATAAAAACAGGGTCCGTCACGATATTTCGAAAATCAGATGTTCGATGAACGTAAGATCGACTGAACGTTAGTTCGAATTTACTTTTGTACGAAATAACTTTATATCGAAAAACGCTGCTGCGAATAAACTTTAAATGAAATGAAATAATTTTATTTGGTTCGATGGAACGTTGGTTCAAATACAGTAAAGGGCGAATAAGCTTATCTTGTACAAAAAATAATAATAAGTAGTTGGCGCTACCATTAACCTGTTTTATAGAACTGGATTTTTGTGGGGAAACAAGCCAAAACTAATGCTTGAATAATATACATCTGAAAATGAAACAAATAGTCTTCTCATCATTATCGCCTTATTTACGGTTCCATACATAAAGGTTCTTTTTCTTCTTTGTATGACCAGTGCAGATTTCGCTCGGTCAACTAGATAAAATATATATTTTTAAAACATATTATTTGATATCACCGACCATGCCGTACTCCTCGTGGTTGGTGATTCCGATCTTGGCGCAGATGGAGAGCATGAGGTCGCCCACCAGTTTCGACGTGTCCACCTGGAACGTCTTCACCGTATCTAAAATAATATACATGTAGTATATAAGTACATATAAGCCAAATCCATAGTTACACTTAGTTTTTACCCAATTAGTTATAGAAAGTATTAGTAGAAGAGCCCATGAAGATCGTCCTTCACCGATCTGATAACCAGATGAGACGTATATTTTATTAAATATTTGTTTATAAAAAATACTTCATAAAAAATACGTCTCATCTGGGTATCAGATCGGTGAAGGACGATCTTCACGGGCTCTTAGACCATATGTATTATATATTACAGAGAGATATATAACAGAATAGAAATACTATATATACATACATAAATACTTTATACCAATACATATTTAGGACCCAGATCGACTTGAAACCCAGAAAACAAATTTAGTTCATCACAAAAATGTTGGCCGTGCCAGGAATCTAAGCCGGAACCTTCTGGTTGGCAGTCCGGCATGGTAACCATTACGCCAACGAGATCGTCAGTTAATTGATAGTTCGTTCCACGCATCGAGCTTATAGGGAGACAAATTCCTGACGCTTGATTCGTCTGAGATGACGTGATCGACAGCGTTCACCAATCGCAGCCAGCGACGCAGTCTACGCGCGTCATTTTTGATCAATCAGGAGCTAAGAATTGACCCCTTATTATTCCAACTCTCCGAACATATAACACTCGTAGATTAGTTTTAATTATTAGCAGTACTAACTATTTATGTAAAAAATATGCCTAGACAAGTTTATGCGCGTCTGTTATAGCTACTAAAGAGAAGCAAGTGATATGTTTTCTAACTTTGCACTCTAGGTTCTACGAAATAAGGTTCATTCCTACCGTCCAGCATCCTGAGCTTGAGGTTCCGTATCTTGCTCATGTAGTCGAGCTGGTCTCCGTCCCTCAACAGGTAGTCGCTCAGCTTCTTGTCCTCTTCCATCCATATGCCGGACAGGTTGTTGTCCAGGGAACGCAGTAGTAGACCGTATGCTGTAGGTAATAAGGTAAAGTTTGCAATGCATCTTCAATTTCTTCACAATATTACAGGGTTATACAGATCTCTGAAAGCCGCAACGGGGTCAATGTATTTACCAAAACAAATATTTTTTACAACGGGACTATTCTGTTCTGAAAAATGTAAAAAAATCGGCTGTTTTATAGAAAATGTCCACCGAGTTAAAATGTATGGAGCAGCGGTTTATTTCTCGCTATTTCGGAGTTGGTTCTTGGAAATAACTGTTCGTATGACTGACTAAGTTTGTGTGTCTCGTTGGGAAAACGTCTGCTTTTAAATCAGACTGCCCCTAGTTCGATCCCTCACCTACACCAATGACTTGTTTTTCAAGTTATGTGTGAATTTGCACACGCTTTACTGTGAAGGAAACCGGCATGTTTGAGGATCACAATACCATCCACCAACGCGCACTTGGCAAGCGTGGTAGATTGTGGCTTATATCTCTCTCCTGATGAGAGAAGGCCCCAAGTCCCAGTAGTGGGACCGTACAGAAGGCTGCTTATGCTATGCATTTTTTGAGATGTAAAAAGGGAGTGAATGTGAAGAAGACAACTGACAGTAGTGTGGAAGAGGAAGACTTATACTGACCTTACCTAGTGGGAAAAGGTGGAAGAAAATAGGAGAAGAAGAAGAAGAGGTTTTCCTTTACCGGTACGGAAAAACAAATATTTTTATATTGATTTGGAAGTGGCTTTTGCGGAACAGGGTTCTCCTAGTGCAGAAGCCACAAGAAATTTTTATACCGTAAATTAATAAGGTACCATAACAACGGATTTTCGTAAACGAATGAATGTACACGTGTTTTTGGGTAAATAAACTATCATTATTATTATTACCTTTAGCTCCTGGCGGCAGGTTAGATTTGTCGTGTACGATCTTGAGAGCCTTGGCCACGCTCAAGTCAGGGTCCAGCTTCACCTTGCGGGTCACCGCGCCCCCGTCCTGCACTATCCGGAGCGACAGTGGCGCCATCTCTCTTCTGCGACAAGTCAACATTCACATTAAGTACATCCCTTCAAAACGTATTCCTTTAAAATTATCTACCTTTCTAATCTTCTATACTATAAGAATCTTTGTCCTGACTCATTCATTCATTCAATCATCTGTAGGCAAAGCTATGCATAGTCATAGTCATCTATAGTGTATGAAATTTGGTGGATGTATTTGTTTTTGTACTTAGATATGTACAGTAATACCCCGGACTTACGCGATAGGTGGGACCGAGCGCTATCCGCGTAAGTCGGGGTACAATTTTTCATATACATACCTATAAAGTCATACAAAGTATGTTTAATTGGGACCGGAGACTATAATTTAGGAAATATAAAACAATAATTTAGGAAATATATTTTAATTTAATTCTAGATAATATGACAAACTATATTAATAAAATGTATAAACACAATCTGAAGTGCGCGGCTTTCATACAAAAAACGTTAAAATAGACGAGAAAATTAAATCGCGTAACTCCGAATTCGCGTAAGTCGAGGTAGCGTAAGTCGGGGTATTACTGTACTATAAACAGTTTTCGGAAATTCCACACCGAAGGGGGTGAAAGGGGGGTAAAATAGTTTGTATGAAACTTTTTTTTCAAGTTTTCCTTTTACATTCAGTCCTTTCTCTTTCATGTCCTCATTCACACAATTCATCCACGTCTTAGGTTGGCCTTTACTTTTTCTAACTCGTACAATCATATTATCATATTCATACCTACTTCTCCTAGTCACATACCTCTATCTCCACACTTCGCAACTAACTCAATACGGGTATCAAATACTTGTAGACTAGTAGAATACATACACCATGTTGTACTTGTGTTCTTGTGTGTTTAGTCGGAGTTTTACTAAATTTTTAATTTCCATTAATCGAAAAAAAGCGTTACTATGCCTAGTACAAGAACAAAGAACCATATTAAATACAAAAGACAACAGAATAGGAAATATGGTAGGCCACCTTATACGACATGACAATTTCACTAAAATACCATAGAAGGAAGGATAGAAGCCAGGAGTGGAAGAGAAAGACCTAGAAGATCATTTTTAGATCAAATTAAGGAGAAGGCGAAAGTCATGTCATATAGGAAGGTCAAGAATTTGGCCTAAGATAGAACTACCTGGAAAAAACTCCACGGACAAGAGCCCAGCTCTTAAAAATTGAATGAATGAATGAAAAAAAAAGCTGATCAGAACTCACCGATTAATAAAATCAAATCCAAAATATATCCACTGAGCACCACACCCGAAGCTCCCTAACAACTCAGTGCAAATAAATCCCAACTTTTATCCTCAAAGCATGAAATAATGACTTCATTACTACATTATAGATATACTTTTCCGCCTATTCTAATATCATATATGGTCATATAAGGTTAAATAACTAATTTTATTTTGAATTTATTAATATACGTTATAATTCCTGACCACCTCGTTGGCGTAATGGCTACCATGTCGGAGTGCCAATCAGAAGGTTCCGGGTTCGATTCCCGGCGCAGCCAACATCTTTGTGCTGAACCAAATTTGTTGGCTGTCGGTCTAGGTGTTAAATATGTATCATATAAAATATGTATGTATGTATATGTTGTATATCAGGTGTGTTAGCAACCATGATACGAACTAGAAATGGTTCAGTATGGGGTTAACCAGCCGTGTGTGAAATGTGTCCTAGTATTTATTTAATCCAGAAATCAACAATTATTCTGATAAAGTTTAACACTAAGGCTAGAGAAGTCAAGAATGGAATATAATAGAATTTATTTAGTTTAGTTACTTCTTCACGCTCAAACAGCTGAACCGATTTTAATGAAATTTGAAAAATGAATGGTTCGACCTTGGATTAACACATAGGCTACTTTTTATCCCGAATACAATTGTGGAATACGCAATCATCTTCAAAATCTATGTTACTCATTCACGCTCCAACGGATGGCCCGATTTTGATGAGATTTACTATGAAGACAGGTTAGAGCTTGGATTAATACATAGGCTACTTTTTATCCTGGATTAACGCGGGTAACACTGCGAGGTGTAGTTATAAAGAGGACAAGTAGTGCAAATATACCTATCTACTTCTGAACAATAAAAAATATAATAAAATAATAATAAATAATAAAAATATTTATTTACCACTGAAAAAACTTAATCATTAGTGTTGCATATTATACATGTTTGCTTATGAGTCTATATTTTAATAACTTTAGTACAATGTATAAAAACTAAGGGGACTCTGTAAAACATACGCAACTCTTGCAAAAAGAAATGTCACTCTTTTTTATATTTCTAATAATTGGTATACAGACCCTGCACTAAGTAAACTACTTGTATTGGAGGGTCTGTGTTCCCTCAATGGCACCAAGTGTATGCGTGAGTGTGTGAGAGTGCGTGCGTGTATGTGTGTGTGTGTGTGTGTGAGTGTGTGTGTGTGTGTGTGAGTGTGTGTGTGTGTGAGTGTGTGTGTGTGTGTGTGTGTGTGTGTGTGTGTGTGGTGTGTATGTGTGTTCATGTGTGGTGTATATGTGCGTGTGGTGTGAGTATGTGTGTGTGTCTAGGTATATGGTGGCATGTTTGAATACCGACAGGCCACAATACTCACCGTTGTGTGTGTTTGTATATGTGTGTCTTGTGTAACTATTTGTCTACCTTTATCTTTATTTCTATTAATTCTTCTGTACTATTATAATCAAGATTTAATAACCAACTCAATACTGCACCTTTTGCCTCTGAATAGTTTAATTGAACAAAATTTTTATGTACTCTATTTATTTTGTTATATAGGTAGGGTCCAAGAAACATTTTGTTTCTTTGTGCTGAAGCTGTCCTACACTTAGGTACTTTGAGTACCCTATCTTTTCTCCTTTTATCTACAGATGTGTTAACTGCACTTTTATGTAAGTTTAGTATTAGATTAGCAATAAAAAGTTGACGCACAGATAATAATTCACATTCTTTATAGAGTAGGCTTGTGGGATAATAGAATGGTTTCTTAGTAGCTACTTTAAGAACGGCACGCTGTGCCCTTTCTAAACTTAACATATGTGTAGGACATGCACCACCCCAAGACGAAATACAGTATGTTATAATAGATTTACATAGAGCATTATATACATTAAATAGAAGATCCCGATCAGCTACGTCACGAAGATTTTTGAAAACAAATATTAATTTACGTACTCGTTTACTAAGTAAGTCAATATGCGGTTTCCATGTTAGGGTTTTGTCTATCATTACACCTAGGTATTTTATAGAGCTGGTTCTTTTGAGCTTTGCACAGTTACAAATGCCATCTACTAAGGTACAGTCAGAATGTGCTTTAACTTCTACATGGTACGGTCTAGTATGAGGATTTGCGAAAGTCATAAACATTGTTTTGTCTACATTCAAGGTTAAGAGGTTATCTTTTAGCCACTCTATCACTTTTTTGAGACCAATTTCTGCATTAGACTTTGCTTCTTTCCAGGTGTTACCAGTAAATATTATACAGGTATCATCGGCATATGAAAATGTCCTACCGTCCTTTAGTTGTAGGTTACATAAGTCATTGACATATATTATAAACAAAGTAGGGCCAAGCACACTTCCCTGCGGTACTCCGTAGTTGAGATTAGCATCTTGACTAAGGGCTGCGCCAATCTTGGTTCTCTGTGTCCTATCTGATAAATAGTCATGCATCAGCTTTAATGTAGTGTCGCGTATTCCCACATACTCCAGCTTTTTTACAAGGATAGGGATAGGGACAGTGTCAAACGCTTTAGATAAGTCCAAAAATAATCCAATAACTTTTTTATTACTCTCCAATTGCTCTGTTATATAGTTTGTGAGACTAGTTACCGCGTCATCAGTGGATCTACCTTTTCTAAAACCAAATTGGCATGGTGACAAAATTTTGAAAGTTTCTAAGTAAGAAATAAGACGTTTATTTATAAGTTTTTCGAGAATTTTAGAAATCGTAGGCAAAATAGATATTGGCCTGTAATTATTGACACTATCCCTATTCCCACTCTTATAAATTGGAGTGATAACAGCAGTTTTAAAGATTTTAGGGAAAACCCCAGTCGACAAGCTCAAGTTACAAATATGTGTAATGAATGGAACCAACGTTGGAGCAGACGACTTAATCATATTTGAAGAAATTCCATCATAGCCAACAGCACAGTCGTTTTTAAGTGTGATTATGATGTTTGAAATTTCTTTGTCATCTGTGCTAAGAATACCTATGGAGTTAACTTGTGATGGTAACTTATTGCACAATTTACTAATTCGCTCATCAAACTCCATATAGTCAGAATTACAGAGTATTTTATTTGCTAAGCTAGAACCAACACTTGCAAAGAATTCATTTACAAAATTTATAGAGTCTTCGATATTTGTTTTTGTTTTTAGTAATACTTCATTGCTAGACTTTAGTTTTTCTGTATAAGTTATTTGCTTAACAATTTGCCACGTTTTTTTAATATTATTCTTACTTTTTTCTAGTTCACTCTGATGATAGGATATTTTTGCTTTTTTTAATAAATTATTACAAAAATTTCTGTACCTGGAATATGTTGTTTTTAAGATAGCATTATTAGGATCTTTTTTTAGGCTTAAATGCATACGATCGCGAGTACGTATGCACCTCAAAAGGCCAGATGTTATCCAAGGTTTGATGATACGTTGGTTATTGGATACTTTTACTATGCGAGTGTTGTCTTTTAGTATTAATCTTAGTTTATTTACTAATAGGTTTGTAGCAATATTAACATCTACAGATTTTAAAATATTACTAAAATCTGCTTCTTTTACTTGATCTATCATGTTCGAAATGTTGATTTTATTTACATATTTTGTGGTGTAGTATGCATGTCTAATCTGTTTTTGCTTAATATGAAGAAGAACTGGAGAATGATCTGTTATTGTGGTTTGTAAAACTACAGTAGTACATTCTAGATTTGTTTTGAGCATCATATGGTCTAAGCATTTCTGACCTCGTGTAATCATAGTATGACCAGGTAACAGTCCGTGACTTGCTAGTAATTCAAGATAATTGTCAGAGTGGACATCATTGTTGCCCTGCTTTATATCTATATTAATATCACCCAGCATTACTATGGTACTAGATTTCTTTACTTTCTCTAATAGCATATTTAGTTGGTCTGTGAACGATTCCGTATTTCCAAAAGATGGGGATCGGTATAAAGCAATTATCAACATACTATCATTTATTTTTATAAGGAGACAGTTACATTCATTAAAAAATTGTTCCTCCACTGTAATATTGAAGTTGTGTTTATAGTATACTATTATACCTCCACTTTTATTTATGCAATTTTTAGTAAACGCTGAATTATAATTACTTAGTTGAGGATAAGGTTTACTGTTTAGTATCCAGCATTCAGTAAGAATAATCAAATCACATTGAAATTTAAGCCTACTTAATAATACTTCCAGCGAGTCAAAATTACAATTTACACTCCGGATATTCAGTGAAAGTATATTCAGGGTGGATTTATCTAATGTTATATATTTCATACATACTTCTGGACTACAGGTAAAGGATTTAGCAATTGTGAGCTCATCGTCTAAAAGGTCACATAAAACGCTTTGTTGTATTTTATCCATGATCTTCGCTAAGGACGAGGAGTGCTCGGAGAGTGGCATCTGACATTAACTTGTATAAGTAGGTAGCTAGGCAGTAAGTATCTACCAATATAGAATACACCTTTCTTTTAGCTAAATAAGTGATGTCGCGTGGTGTATTTGTGTGTGTATTTAATATGTTGAGAAAGTTGTGTGTTTGTGTGTAATTGTTGTGTGAGCTTGTGTTTTTCATTGTACAGTACATTTTAACAAAATTAGGTAAAGAAATATTATTACAATTTAGTATAGTAATGTAGAAGTAGAAAGTTTTTAAAGATAATTACATAATTTCTTCGCATAATAGGTTACAAGTAAGCATTATTAGTTTTTTGGTTTCATATTTTCAATTTGTTGTTCGCTAGTGATCAGGATCGGTTGAGCGCTTTCAGTTTTTCGGAGAAAAATTTTGCCATTCGCTGTCCAACAGAAGTCATACTTGGCAGTTTTTGCTAATTCACGTGCTAGAAAAAACAATTTTTTTGCTTTAGGGGTCAGAAATTCAGACACATATATTGGAGTCTTTTTCCCTTCAAGACCGATCGTTTGTGTATTTAATCTATCTGTCGTGTGAGTAGCATTGTATTTTCTGACAGAGTGTATAAAATTGGCCTTATGTAAAGTGGTGGTCAAGTCTACTATTATTGGGCGCTCGCCATTTGCTCTGGGCTTAAGCCGGTAGACATCTCTAATAGAAGCTTGAGTTGTGTCCAATTTGAGCGTTGTTTGTAACTTTGCAACTGTGGCAGATAAGTCGGCCTTAGTCTCAGCCGACTTTCCTGGAACTCCTCTTATTTCTAAGCTAGTAGACCTCAGTTGTCTGTCGAGCTCTTCAATTTTGTCATCCAACTTTGAGATTACTTGTATCTGCACAGTCTCTTTGTTTTCTAGGATAACCACCCTATCTTTGACTTCTTCGTAGTTTTTGGTATGAAACTCCAAAGCCTTTTCAAAGGATCGTTCCATCTCTAGGTTGCTCTTGCGCAACTCCGTCAACTCCGATTTCATATCTGCTACGTCTGTTACTAGACGGTCAATTTTATTCATAAGTGACTCAAGCATGTCTTCACGGCCGGGCGGCGAGCTGGATGCCGACTTGGGTCGAGGGCGTTTATTTGTACTACGAGGTGGCGGCGTTTGGACGCTGCGAGCTGGAGCTGTTCCAGACCCAACAGTAACAGACTGGGCTGCCGGAGTAGCTGCATTAGCAGGACGCTGACTTCTAGCCGGTGGAGAGTGCTGCATTATGATTATAAGCTTTTAGCTTATATATATGTTAAGCAAAGTTGAACAGAAGAATTCCAAAAGTAAGTCGTTTAAGGATTTAATGTAAGCTTGTTGAGTCCTATAACCCTGTATATCCGTAGATTGTCAAAGTGTATCTGAGAGCCAAGCAACTGAATGTATTTCACAGTAAGTGTTCAGAAAGTTGCATGCTATTGCAAAATCTCCAGGCGTTTAGCATCGGTCAAAGTCAATAAACATATTCACAATGAGGGTAATAAAATTGTTTACTTGAGTTAAATAGTCAATTTTTATGCCAAAATACGTACTATTTGTAAAGTAGATCACTTTCACACATTCACTGCACAAAATTACACATGTGTATTATGTTTTTATTTCGATTCTTTAGTTTTTACCACTGAGAATAATTATTATGTTCGAGCAATATCTAACACGTCTTTATTGTTTGACAGTCGCGGAGGGAGGGATATACTAATTATTAATAGATATACTAATTATAAATAATTATAATAGATATAATAGATATACTAATTATTCTCTCCTTATTATTCAAAACACTGCCAAGAATCTAATAGTGTGTTCTAACAGCCTGCTTGAGAGCCACTTATTTCAGACTAGGCATGCCCCACCTAAAGCCAGTGTCGCTTACTCGATTGGTTACACAAATGCCTAGCTGTAAGGAGTAAAAAAAACTTCTTTTACTTCACCTTGTGACGTCTCTGTCGCACTTCATCGCCCGCTACCAATCAGAGCGCTCGTTCTGAATCGCGCAAACGGTATTTACAACGCGCGTACGACGGGTTCAAGCTACAATGCATGGCCGTCGGACGGCCGTCTCCGGACACAACATCTGTCCGGGGGGATATCCCTTTGCTAAATGGAGGCAGACCGTCGTCGCTCCATAACCTTTTCCGACTAGGTAGGTAGGCAGCTTGTTTTTTTGCTTCCCCACTATTCCATCAGTCGTTTTTTCACACAATTCATTTACATCTTCCTACATCAACTTTTACTTTCGCTTCTTTTTGACCTAAGTGGCTAAGCTCTGGTGTCAAGTTTTTAAGCCGCCCGAAGGCCTTTGATATGACTTACCGACTGTTAGTATTAAGGCTAACAGCCGTGACCTACAGTATAGCGTATCATCCGACCTCCGGTAGCGGCCAGATAATAATGCCACTTCTTAAACGACAGTCTCGTGCATGGTCACCCATCCAAAGACTGTCCGTATCGCCCGTTGCGACCCTCGATGATCGCGTCAGATCTTCTTAGTTAGCCGAGCAACAGGCGCAAGGGATTCTTCGTCTTATGGTGGCTCTCCAACTAACGAAGGTTGGCAATCAGCTCTGCATACTTTAATTTGTCCATTGCTAAGCGAAACAATTCAGCGGCACTATTGCACTTCTGAATTCTGCGCAAGGGATGACAGGATAAATAAAAGACAATTTAAAAGAATACATAGTTTATCTCAGCTAAAAGCTAATAAGAAAATACGCATTTCTAAGCTAATACTCTGTTATCTCATATCTAAGATTATTTTAATACATAGGTTCCTGATTTTGTGAGGATTAAGTTTTTTTTTATCTAGCCTGTGACTCCCACTCCAGGTCGTTTTTGGTGCAGTAGATACTATTCAGCGTGGCAATGCCGCTAGCGTAATGGATATTTTTGCACCGGAAACGATCTAGGCGGATTATTGCAACAAAGTTATATCATTGTATGTATACACATAATACTATATTGATATTGTTTTGCTATATTTTTAACAAGTTTACTAAAAATAAAAAAGGCCTAAAAAATAGGGATCTGTACAAACATAGATATAGATGAAGAAGTCAGGGTTTGTTTTATGACTTACCCTAATAAGTGGCGATGAATTAAAAAAAAAAACGATATGTCCAGAAAATTATATACATATTTTCCAAAAAAGTCTAATTATATGTGTATTAGAATACCTGTATAAAAGACACATTAATGAAAATAATATAGGAACTTAACAATTCAATAAAACATAAAATTATTATTTGTGTAAAAAGATTTATTCAAAAATAAATAAAATGAGAATCGTACATAACAAAAGTAAATAAAGTTTATATAAATGATAAAATAATATAAAAAAGCACACGATTATATTGCTGCAACACAAACATAATCATTATTATCGTTTTACAATTCTAATTATTAGCGAAGTAAAAAAGCAAAAGCTACTATTTATAATTATTAATATAAATTTATTTACAATTAAGTTAACATCACATAAGTAAGTACCTACACTCAATCACTCTTGGGTATAAAAATATATGTATTCATAATTATTGTGTTTGCGGAGGTGAAAAAAGTTTTCTTAATTAGAACTTTTTACATTAAATATGTCTAAAAATTTTATTAAGTGGCATAAACGCAAGCGACAGTTCACGTCATTTAAGGATTCTTGTAACACCCGGGCTGATATTTCTTTTTTCACATTTATAATAATTTATAATATATTCTGTTTCATATTTTCAGATATTATGATATTCGTTAGTATAAATTTTTAACAAGTAACAAACATAATAATATTATTTTTGTTGGTAGTTTAAATATAATATACACGTGTATTTTCATAATTATATGGCAAATTTCATAATCATAAACTGTAGGATATATTATATTATATTATATACTTTAAAGGCAGACATTCTGTACAATATTTTAAATTTTATTGCTTTCAAATACTCGCTGTCAGTTAATAACTAATATTGCGGTGTAAACTCCATATAACGTCACTCGATTTAACGACAAACTCTCTAAAGCGTCTAAATCAATTGGTTTTAGTTGGTTTACCTTGTATTCCATGCAATGATACATTTACTCCGTTTAACAAATTCTCTTTATAACGCCATAAAATTTACAGTCCCTTCAGTGTCGGTATATAGAGTTTAGACTGTATTATTAAAGTGTAACAGGAAAACATTAGTATTATATTAAAGGTAAATAGATAAGCATATACATACTTTATACTTTACATTAATAATACAATAACTGTGTTTTCCGTTATTTGTGTCTGGCGGTAAATTTATCATAATAATATTTTTGGAATTAGATACAAAGAACATGAAGTATAGAAAAATATTTGTTTGTTAACTTTATTCTCCTGCTAATAAGTTTAGTTTAGTGAAAGCGTTTTACGTGTTTTCTATATTTTTTAAATACTTTATTATTTATTGCTTACAAAGGCATAATTTAGCAACTCTAAACCCTATTTCGCATGCAATAATATTTTTTAAGTATACGCTTAGAAAATATTTTTATAATTTCAATTTAAGAGAGTAAGCTAAGGCTATGGGCAGTCTATTTGAAGCCTGGAAGGAAGACCTAATTTAAAATTATCTATGTGCAATCTATGTACAATCCAATTACAACCACAGATTAATATTCAATTCATTGTTATTGATTGATTTTACGATAATTTATAAGAAAAGTAATAATATTATTAAATTTCATGTGTTGCATCTCTAAGTAAGTTTTTCGTGTTTTAAATATGTTTGATTTATTTAATTAAGGGCCATAGCTATTCAACGCGGTAATGCAGCGAGCGTTATGGGCACCTTTGCACCAAGAGCGGACAGAGGCGGGTTATTTGTAATGTGACATGTTATTTTTTTAATAAAAGTAATTTTATTGAATAAACGATTTTCTAATATTGATTTCATAAAATTTATTAAGTTGTATCAAAGGGCGACACAAACTGTTCATTTGTAAAATATTAGTTGTAATAATTTCAATAATTTCATAATTAAATTACGTAGTTTAGTAATTTCAAACATTTATTTTTGTTAGGACTGTAATTATTTTTTTGTGAAAACACATGAAATTTTAAATTCTTCGTCTTTTGAATACAAATCTGTTTTGTGCATATAAATAACGTAGGTGGATATAAATACATCCTAAGGTTATTTATTATAAATATATTTTTAAAATATTTTACATATTACTAATGTCAAGACTTGTTAATATCTAAATCTAGACTTCCTAACGTTATAAAGCACTAGCACATGGCACTTACTTTCTCAATCACTCTTTTATTACACTTATATTCAGTTTTAAATAATAAATTAAACACAATTACTGTTAATATACAAAAAAAATATACTTTTAACTTTCGTTGTGAGAAAAAATACATTTAAACTTAGTACCTAAACAATTAACGTTTTGAAAACAACAATCTCAAGATATATAGAGTTATTTAGTTGACAGAGATGTATCACAGAATAAATAAGATGGACAGAACCTTTTAATTTCATTTTGTTTCTTTTATTCGTTGAAATTTTACATTTTATAATGTAAAGCGTGACAATTTATTATCAATGACGGTTGTACATTGCACTGTGAATATGAATAAAATTAGAAAAACAAAACAAATACAATAATTAATTTTAGGTGTAACACAATCACTTTTTATTGTTATATCAGGCTTTTACGTTACGAAGTTTATTGTTGTAAGCTAAATGTAATAGCATATAGACACATAATATATAAAATCACTAATATTCTTTAATTTTACTAAACATTACAAATGCCACAGTCAATAGCTATCACAACCAATTTAAAATGTTTGTGACTTATAACACATTTTCAAATTATTTTTATATAATCTTCTTGTGACATTCTTCTTATTGTGTCAACCCTACCAAAATAGGTAAAAATTTCTGTTCTTCTATATTTATTCTGTGATTGTACAAAAATATATTTAAAGACATATACGTGTATAATGTATAAAATAAAACACATAAAGAAAGACTTAACATTTGATTAAATGTTTATGATAAGGTTTGTTTTTCTAAAGTCAGAAGCACCATTCTTTGAATCATCGAAGCACACATATAATTTTTTTTAAAGAAAATTGTATTTCATTATACAAATACATTTAAACTTTATGTTACTTTTAGTTTTCTATTCATTTCATGTTTTCTTGCATCTTAGGGCTACCCTTATTGTTTCTTAGCATGGGAAGCCTGATTCACTATACTTTACGTCAAACTTATTAGTTTTTGCGTTCCACACCAAAAGGGCATTATATTCTTTAACTATAGAAAATAGAACGGATATGCGGTTTTAATTGAAAACAAAGATGCATATGTAATATTATATATCACTCGGTCTGTGGTTCCAAACGTAGGTTCCAATTCCAAACCGTGGTTCCAAAGAATAACATTTAAAAAACGACCAGTAACTGGCCGGTTGCCAGTTGATGGGTTATATGAGTATATAATTGAAAAATAGCTTTGCTCTGTAAAACCGTTCTATTTTCTATAATTACAGAATAAGTAATGTAAGAAGTCAGACATCTGACTCGCCATTGAAATGGTATTTTCGTATCAATTGAGACTGAGAGTGGAGGATTTTTTTAATGTCAGTGGCATCAATTGCGAATGGCTTTATTCAGACTGGTGATGCTGGTCGGTCAAGTTAGATCTGGAGGAGACCCTACAATACAGCATCCGTGACTTTTTGCTGTGTCCTATAGAATGATTGGTACGGAACACATCTGGAGGAGACCATACAATATAGCAACTGTGAGTTTTTGCTGTGTCCTATATAATTATTGGTACGGAACACATCTGGAGGGGACCCTACAATACAGCATCCGTGACTTTTTGCTGTGTCCTATAGAATGATTGGTACGGAACCCTAGATGCGCGAGCCTCGTCACCCCTGGCCAGGTTAGATCTGGTACCAGGGCGAGCGGCGCACCCAGCGCAGCCGGTACCCGCCCTGCTCCGTGCGGATCTTGATGCTCGCTCCCTCAGCTGCCTTCACCGTCTCCTTCACCTGAGGAGTTCAACATACTTCATTATAACTTATTGACTCAGGCGTTACTTTGCGGAAATCCATTGTAAATAGATGACAAAATTAAATATTTAGTGTACTTCCGCTGTGATCCGAAATCCAAATTAAGACAAGTAAAGGAAAAATCAACTAAGATCAATTAACCAAGCTTAATTAACTAAGACTAATTAACTAAGATCAATTAACTAAGATTAATTAAGATTAACGTTACCTATCACAATTCGGAAGTTCTTAACTCTACACGTGTTTCGCCTAACCACAAGGCATCATCAGGAGATGCTGACTCTTCGAACGACAAGTTTAATTTTGTCATCTATATACTTCATTATGATTATGTATTTATATATTATGGTTATATAATATAATGTTATTAACTTTGATTTATTTAAGTCCTCTATCATAATTATAAGTATTAATATTCTTTATTGTGCAACCCCTCGTGTATTTTCAACTCCTTTCCATCAAAAGTTGCCTGGAAGAGTTTTGTTTTGACCTGTTAGCGATAAGGCCGCCGTTTGTGGCATACTTTTGTGTTGTTATTTTTTATTTTGACTTGTACCTTTAATTTACTCAATAAAGAGTTTATCTATCTTATCAGACTGTTTACACGACGAACCGAAGACGTTCCGTCGTAGTTAATAAGAAAAGCTCGCAGGTTGAAAACCAGCGCTGGAGTGCCGTGTACTCTGAGCATTATGCTAAACCTGCGAATTTTATGCACAAAAAAAATAGTACTATAGTAGTAGTAGTAATACAAAAAAAAAATTATACACAAACATAACAAACCTATTATATTATGTTATAAAAACATAACATGATATGTTTTGTTTGTATATATTTCTTTTTTCGTATTACTACTATTTTTACTACTGCTGCATAGTAAATCTTTTTTTTCTTTTCTTAGTTCAAGAGAGTACTCGTATTTTTTAGTGTCAAAATGCGTTTATTTTATTAAAATAATATAAACCTTTTTTTTATAAACAATCTGGTGAATATTTTTTTTTTGTTTATTTAGGCGCCCGGGTAAGACACATTTCCTAGGATATTGAGGTCTTTGCAATTTTTTTTTTCACCGTAAAGCGAGTTCTTGTCTACACATAACTTGAAACAAAAGTTATTGGGATCGAATCAAGACTCGTCAAATTGAAAGGCAGACTGTTAGCCACCGAGCCACGCTCCCTTTTTATTTTAATTTATTAGAGAAGAAGTTTTTTTTACTCTTAATGGGCTTGCGTTTGATCGCAATTCACCTGATGGTAAACGATATTGCGATCTAAGGTGGAGAGCGCTTGCTCAGAAAAAACCGGTTCACTCTTGCCTTGAAAACCGCTAGATTATAGTTACCGGGGAACAGGGAATTCGGCAAAGATTTCCACACTTTGCCGGTACGCACAATGAAGGTGGAGGCAAACCGCTTAGTACGCGACTTAGGCATCTCCACAGTAATTAAAACTAAATTAAATGAATAATTAACTTACACTCTGCATCAGGTTCTGTGCGTTGCCGACCAACATCTCCGTCGCCTCCTGGTCTTCCTCGCTCCCTGATACAACGAAATATTATTTTTATTTACTTATTTCACAAAACAGAAAACCATTACCAAACTAAAATAATGTACCAGGATACACAGCAGACAGCTACCTATACAATTTTTATACTTTCGTGCTGACATGCATTCCTAATGGATTTCGAGTTGACTGTGGTCTAGTGGTCAATTTCCGTATCAGTACAGTTTTTCGAGAAGCACAGGTTCGGTTCCTGTCATCTTTATTTTTATCCTTGCATTTTTTGAGAAAAAAAATTCTTTCTTTTCAGTGAATACTTTAAAAATAATGTGTATAGGTAGAACAATAAAATAAGGATTACAGATAATTAACAATAGAACTTTTCTGTTGTCCCTTATAACCATTAAAATTATATTTAAAAAAAAACTTGTTTTCATGCCAAATTGTGATTTTTCTTAAATTGCCTCTTAAAATAGCTTACTAGTGTGTACCATTCCCATATTTTGAGCATAACTTTGTGAAAGGTTTGTAAATAAAATTGTAATCTATAAATATTAAATACCTGATATACATGTATACAATAGTCTTTCTTTGTTATAAAGGAACATGCAATCATGCAAAATAAAAACCTCCCTTTTTTTTTGCTTACATCAAACTTGAAGTAAAAATTATTTTTACCGATGCAGTTTGCATAAAACTATTTATTTTAAAACACGAAATAAAGTCGTGAATTACACAAGCATAGTTGGAATGTAATTAAATAAATCTATTAAATTATTTCAAGTATTCAGTTTTTCAGTTAATTCATTACATTTTCCAATTGGATTCAATACAAAATCACAAATACAGTGTAAGCTCCATGTAACGTCACTTGATTTAACGACAAACTCTCTAAAGCGTCGAAATCACATTATACATTCTCTCCATTTAACAACCACCCTCTATAACGCTATAAAAATCCACAGTCCCTTCAGTGTCGTTATATAGAGTTTACACTGTTAGTCATAAAATGATCACATAAAAAAAGGTTTAGGAGTCATACTGTTGAAGAAAATAAATAAAAAAGAATATATAATATAATTACAAGTTTAAGATATCTATGAAAATATTTTTAATGGGATTTTATATATGACACATGCCACGTTCACAAACCAGATATATACAATCCATGTTATTATTACCTTTATAGTCCGGCATGCCCACTGTTAGGAAGCCAATATTTACCGTTATTTGCAAGCAAACCAATGTCTTTAAATATGTATTAAAATATAACTATGATTAAGTATAGCGATTATATTAAAGCTATTCTCCCAGTATTGTTCTATTTCTATAATCCTATCAACATTATAAATGCGAAAGTTTTCGTATGTTTTAGCACGCTTAAAGGGCTGAAACGATTTTGATGAAACTTAGTATGGAGATGAGTTAGACCCTGGATTAAGAAATCTTCTTTTTAATATGATCGTCGCAGGTAACACGGCAGGGCACGATTAGTTTCTACAATAAACGCGATAGTTTCTGAGTATGGATCTTTGTCTATACCAATATAAAGAGGATAAAGTTTAATTTTTTGTTTGTTTTCCTGTTTGACGCGAATAGGCTCCGAAACTACTGTACCGATTTGAAAAAAAAAATATCTTCGTTGGGAAGTTACATTATCTCTGAGTAACATAGGCTATATTTTGTTTCTCTTTGCAACTTAGATTATTTTATAGCCCGTGGGAAACCGGAACGATATAGTATAAGATCCCAGGGCCCCCAGACGTTACTTATTTTTGAAGTAACGAATTTTACGGTATAGACACTCTTCTATGTGTTTAAGAGTGTGTGTGTACTAACTAGTTTGACTAGGCGGCCCGTTCACAGGTAGCAGGTAACAAAGGTAGACAAAAACATAACTTACTTTTGTTAAATTCGAAGTGCTGATTTTTATATATGTCACATAGAATATTATTAAAAATAATTATATCATATTGACAGACCGTTTCTGTGGGCGGTAATTTCTCCCAGACGCTTGAAACCTCATAAAAAAATTACCGAACTTTTGTTATATTCGAAGTCTTCTGCTTTATATATGTTGTTTGGGGGGTTATTTTAATACCTTTTGTGTACAGCCAGACCAATCCGAAGGGCCAAACATTCTCCCAGACACAATCAAAGTTCCGCTGTAAGTGCGAGTGTAGGGGCATTATGCAAGCGCTTGAGCGTGAGCGAGAACAATATATTAAGTTTTCAGAACTACTCTAGTAGTTATGAGGTGTTTAGTTGTTCAGTGTGTGTTAGACATGCGCAGAATGTGCCACTAAAATGAAAAGATATGTACATATCTTTTTATATCAGTGAACTATATCTTTCTTTTAGTTCAGTAGTTCATTTAGTTCAGTACTAGTTTTCTTTCAATATTTCATTCAGGGCATCGCATCTCTGTCACCTTGGGATAGAGTTGTATTGTATATATAGTAGGAAACCAGCTCTACCGCATATCTTTTTTTTTTTTTTTTACACATTCACACACGGCTGGTTAGCCCCATACTGAACCATTTCTAGCTCGTATTATGGTTGCTAACACAACTGATATACTACATATACATACATACATATTATATATAAATACATATTTAACACCCAGACCCACAGCCAACAAATTTAGTTAAGCACAAAGATGTTGACCGGGCCGGGAATCGAACCCGGAACCTTCTGATTAGCAGACCGGCATGGTAACCTTTACGCCAACGAGGTCGTCATATCTATCTTAAACCCAATTGTATTATATTAGTTTTGATTGCGGATAGTGAATAATTTTGATATATTCGTAGACAGAAATTATCCGAGTATTAAATTGATCAATTCAAATTATTAAAATAGATGACAAAAATTAAATATTTAGTGTACTTCCGCTGTGATCCGTAATCCAAATTAAGACAAGTAAAGGAAATATCAAATAAGATCAATTAACCAAGCTTAATTAACTAAGATTAATTAACTAAGATCAATTAACTAAAATTAATTAAGATTAACGTTACCTATCACAATTCGGAAATTCTTAACTCTACACGTGTTTCGCCTAACCACAAGGCATCATCAGGAGATGCTGACTCTTCGAACGACAAGTCGAGAGTGAGGCGCCGCGCTAGACATGCGTAGTTCACGAATGAATCCTTCAAATGAAGTACTTCAGTGATTTGTATCTTTCACTCTCTAGTTCAGTAACATTTCAATTAGTTCTTAGTTCACTAGTTCTTTCATCCGTTTAAGACATGGTTTAAGAACGACTCGAGACTCTGAATCTGACTGACCAAGTAAAATTAAACTCTATCCCAAGGTTACAGAGATGCGATGCCCTGAATGAAATATTGAAAGAAAACTAGTACTGAACTAAATGAACTACTGAACTAAAAGAAAGATATAGTTCACTGATATAAAAAGATATGTACATATCTTTTCATTTTAGTGGCACATTCTGCGCATGTCTAACACACACTGAACAACTAAACACCTCATAACTACTAGAGTAGTTCTGAAAACTTAATATATTGCTCTCGCTCACGCTCAAGCGCTTGCATAATGCCCCTACACTCGCACTTACAGCGGAACTTTGATTGTGTCTGGGAGAATGTTTGGCCCTTCGGATTGGTCTGGCTGTACACAAAAGGTATTAAAATAACCCCCCAAACAACATATATAAAGCAGAAGACTTCGAATATAACAAAAGTTCGGTAATTTTTTTATGAGGTTTCAAGCGTCTGGGAGAAATTACCGCCCACAGAAACGGTCTGTCAATATGATATAATTATTTTTAATAATATTCTATGTGACATATATAAAAATCAGCACTTCGAATTTAACAAAAGTAAGTTATGTTTTTGTCTACCTTTGTTACCTGCTACCTGTGAACGGGCCGCCTAGTCAAACTAGTTAGTACACACACACTCTTAAACACATAGAAGAGTGTCTATACCGTAAAATTCGTTACTTCAAAAATAAGTAACGTCTGGAGGCCCTGGGATCTTACTCTAATATGATAGTATTTAATAACCTAGGCCGACTAATACGATACTTCAGTAAAACTATTTTTAATTCATAATCATGTTAGAACGCTAATTTGGCACGGATGAGACATTAGCTTTTTAAGGTCGTACAGCGCCATCTAGTGAAACTTATTTGAACTGTCGATCTAAATAAACATAAGCAAATATATGACTGTATGTTTGAACCAATATTGATGACAACGCTTAGAGAATAGATTCAGGATTAACATAGGCTATTTTTAATCCCGGATGAACGTGGGCGAGAACACCGAGGAGCAAAGCTGGTGAAATAAATGTAAGTGCAGGCGTTATATCGTAATAATATCTTATATCTTTAAATGAGCAATTCTTGTATAGATCTCGGAATCGGCTCGATTCGACAACGATTTTAATGAAATTTAGTATATAGGGGGTTTCGGGGGCGATAAATCGATCTAGCTAGGAATCATTTTTAGAAAATGTCATATAAAAAAAAACCTAGTAAAGCTCGGTCAACCAGGTACTAGTAATATAATCTTGTATAACCGTGTATACTGTATAACTTCATAATTTGATTCCACCATCTCCGTTCTACTACAGAACGAGCAGAGAGACATTGAAGAGACACCGATACAGAGTTGAAGTTCCAAACTTTCGTACAAAACGCTTTTCGACCTTTATTGTTAGGACTGCGAAGCTTTGGAACTCACTACCTGAGTCTCTGTTTCCTGAGAGGGATCATCCGGGGGCCTTCAAAAGTAGAGTTAATATGTATTTTCTAGGTAAGCGTGCCACACTGTAGACTGCAGTGCAGCTTAACATCAGGCTAGCTGTAGTCAAACGCTAACCTATCAAGGATAAAAAAAAGGTGTATTAGTATGTGTTACCTTGTGCACCCAGCATGGTGGCCTTCACAGTGGAGAGGATCTTGAGCTGCGTGCCGATCGTGGGGATCCTCTCGCACACTTGCAGCAGGTTCTAGAAATACACAGAAGACATCAAACACTTACAATTATTGATACTTTTTTTGTAACGCCTGTAGGTCGGCTAGCTAAGGTGATCTGATACGATCATCGAAGGTTACTTAGCTTATGGTCAAATCAGACGGTGTGGATAAGCGGACTGTCGTTTTTCAAGTAGCATTTTCATCTAGGCGCTACCGTGGGTGTCCCGGCTGTTTGTACAAGCAGTTGTTAAGCCAAGTGAGAGGCCTGAAAACTCAGGCGGCTTGAAAATTCTCGACACCAGAGCCTAGCCACTTAGCTCATACGAAAAAGAAGAGGATTTTTTTTATGATAGGTAAGGCTTGCGCTTGATCGCAACACACCAGATGTTAAGTGATGTTGCGGTGAAGAAATGATGGAGCGTGCTTACCTAGCAGGTTCACCCTCCACTTAACATTTGGAGGTCTTCAAATTTCGAGTTAAGGTTGTTCGCTAGCATGCTGCAAGTGCTCATATGCCGCTAGATGGCGTTAAATAGGTATAAGTTAGTTTTATTCATCCCAGCATCCCAAGTGATTTCTTTTGTAACTTTAGAATCGGTTCGCGGAAACTACTGTTAATGTATTATTTTTAAGGTTCATCACAAAACAACATTTATTAAGCGTTGATAGCAAATATGTACAAAAAGCCATATAAAACCCATATCTACTATCATCTATTCTGTGACGATGCGGCTACACTCACACTAGCATTGACAATTTTTTTTGTCACTTGAACTTCAGCATATTTGAATATGCATGCCAATTTCGAACGCTCAATTGTCGATTATATGGCTCGTTCGTAGAGGAAGCATTTTTGGAACAGGAAATATTTTTATGATTTGAATTGACTATGGTTCAAATCTTATGAATTATTAATTTTGCTATTTTATTTTGTTCGAAACTCTTTTTTTTTTAAAGGAATATTATGGGAAAGTCAATATTTTCAATAGGTTTCGTTTTCGTGTATGTTAATATTCATAGTGCATACCTTAAAACCTCAAATGAAATTAAAAAATAAATCTATTGGGTACATGATACGAGTAACAAGAAAAAACTTTTCTCACGAATCATCTAACATATTGCATGAAACAGTTGTATTTTTCGCATGATTCCAAAATGTAAGCCATTTCATTTGGGAAAGTTGCGAATAATATCATATCCACTATTTTGGCGGACATCCGAATATCATCAAACATAGCTAAGAACATCAAAATCGGTTCATCCGGAATAACAGCTTCAAGTCTAATGATTAGAAAAGTAAATAATTACATATTATCAGGGAATCTATACTATAAGACTCTTTGTCCTGACTCATTCATCTATAGACAACGCAGAGCCCAAACGGCTGGTCCTAGAGTTATGAAATTTGGAGGGTGTATTTGTTTTAGTATGTAGACGCGTACTAAGAACGGATTTTTGGAAATTCCACCCCTAAAGGGGTGAAAAGGGGTAAAACAGTTTGTATGAAACTTCTTTGTTTTTGAACTTCCAGCAATGAAATAAAAATAATAGTATCAAGTTTTTTTTGCCAGTGGTGAACTAAGGGTTTGTTATGGGGGATGAAAGTTTGTATGGAAAATTCTTTATTTATCAAGTTAAAGTCTTTCAAGTTGTTATGGTAGTAGATTATTAAATGGTTAAATTAAAATTATATTTTTTTGCCAGGGGTGCATTAAGGGGGATGCTATAGGAGTTGAAAGTTAAAAATAAATGAACTTAGAGGTGTAAAATTTGGAGTGTGTATATATTTTAGTACTTAAACATGTACTAAGAATAGATTTTTGGAAATTCTACCCTTAAGGGGGTGAAAGAGGGCAAAACAGTTTTGAAACTTCTGTTTTTGAACTTCTAGCTATGAAATTTGGAATTTGTATAGTTTATGTAAAATTAAAAATAATGGTTTGAAGTTATTTTGCCAGGGGCGAAAAGCGACCTACACGCGGGCGGAGCCGCGGGCAACCTCTAGTTTATATATAATAGACTATGGATATTATTTTAGCTTCATTTGAAATAAAAAAAAACTATTATTATTATTCTAAGGTAAGAGGCCTGTCGAAATCTTAGTTATTATAAATATACACCTGGCAGTTTACATGTATCGTTGATATAATTATACACTAGTGGCCCGTCCCGGCTTAGCACGGGCATAAAAAAAAATCAATTCTAGGAGATATGTTTGAAAGTCGTTCAGAAGTGTAATATTTTATTCGTTACGAACAAACATTTAAACTTTATCGCATTATAATTTTGACTTACATTAAAGTTTTTTTTTTGTATATATGGGTTCCGCTGCTCTCAAGACATACTAAACGAAACCCGCCACAACTAACTTTTCTTAGCGCATGCGATGAAACAAATTTTTTACTCATTTTTATACCTTGTGTTACATTACTGGAGTCTTAATAAGAATTTCTTACCCTTTGCAACAAAATATAATGCCTATGTCATTTGGGGATAATGTAACTTCCCAACGGTGTAAGAATTTTTAATTTTAGTCCAATAGTTTCGGAGCCTATTCGCGTCAAAAAAACATAAAAACATCCAAACAAACAAACAAACAAGCCTTTTGTAATTATGAGATTGTTAAAGATATTGATAGGTAAACAAAAGACGTAGGTATAAAAATTTGATATAATTGGCCAAGTACGAACCGGGCTCGCGCGTGAAGGGTTCCGTACCATTATTAAAATATGGCGAAAAAACATGTTTTTTGTATGGGAACCCCATATCAAACATTCATTTTATTTTGAAAGAAAGAAAGAGAGAAATCATGAAAGAATCTACCAAGTGTCATTGTAAAGATAGAGTAAAAAGAGGTAATACGTAGCTTAATATTCTGTAGAATTCTTTAGTGTCCTGTTATCGTTTTTGATATTGAGCAAAAATACAAAATATAACACGTCTTTTAAGGTACACTTTAAAAACGTGTCATCCACCCTTTATATTTGTATATTTTCTGTTTTTAGTATTTGTTGTTATAGCGTATCTAGTACTTGTATACTCTTGGGTTATAACGGCAACGGAAACAAATAATATGTGAAATTTTCAGCTATCAAAGTGTATAAGAAACAGCCTGGTGACAGAAAGACAGACAACGAATATTTTGTAAAAGGCATTCGTTTTTATCTTTTAAGTACAGAAAAGATCGCAGTAGTATATTAATTTCATTCTTAGGGTACCTAACCCTAAAAATTATTGCTGCAATATAAATACGTTTTTTTAAGTATGTCAAATATGACAAACTGACATTGACATAACTAAATTTCATTCAAATAATCAAACAAAATTATACATATTTTAAATTTTTAATTCTATTACGATACTTAATATAAAAATAGCAATAATTTATTTAAAAATAATAAATAAATTTCATCAAACTCTTTAACAATACTTTTTTTGATCCTGCCATCTATCGGAATTTTGTTGATTTATTACTACGGATGGTAAGCTTGGGTTCATGTTTGGCAGAGAGAATGACACTAACGGAAACGGAAACTAACAATGTATACGTATACATGTCACCAACTTAGCTGTTCAGGTGGCCAAAATTGGAATTACAAGTTCGACAGCACTCTTAGGTGGCAACAAATCTCCACTAGCGACACTGTCAACTGAACAGCTAAGTTGTTGCACTGCACTCATACATGTGTATTTTGCTGGAAAAAATCACGCTGATATATCTGTTTTGCGATAAAAAATGTATAATATTACCTATTTCGCGCCCCAATTAGACCATTTTAAGTTTATGTTAAGTGATTACTATTTAAAAATCTTAGAGGAAATGGTTGCCAGTCTGAGAAGCATTTAGTATGGGGCTCGGAAAGCCTTAATATGCACTTTTTAGGTAAGTGTGTAACATCGTAGACCATTATAATATAGAAGTCATTTATTTACTTATGTTTATTTTCATTCAATTTATTAATCATAGTCAGTAAATTTGTATCCAATTATGGAAAGTATAAAAAGGCATTCTCTCATATTTTACATTTATAATTACAAGAAAACCTATAAATCTTATTGTCCTACTATAAATGCGAAAGTTTGTGTGAATAAGTGTGAATGTTACACGCACAAACGGCAGAACCAATTTCGATGAAGTTTCGTACACAGATAGTTTAAACCCTGGATTAACATATAGGGTACTTTATATTCCGGATTAAGTCGGGGGTGCAGCTAGTCATGCATAAAACTCACGGTTCGGATCCTCTTGTCGGTGCATTCCAGGGCCAGTTTCTTGGCAAGTCGCGTCACCTCCTCGGAAGCCTCGGCTATCGCCTTCGCCGTGGCAATCAGCTCACGCTTGCTACCTGTATAAATACAAAACAATAAAAATACTAAATATTTTTATTTTCCTTTTAAATTGTGTACGTAGTTTATACATAATACTAGCTGACTCGGCAAACGTTGTTTTGCCTCACTTAGGGGTATGAAAAATAGATAGTGTAGGTTATATGACACGTTTGTAGATTTACCATAGCAGCGCCAACTATTGATTACTTACTCAACCCAGTCGAAAGGTATCGACATCTGTTATAATCATTTGGAGTTAACAGATAATTGTGACTGTCAAATAATAACAGACAATAAATTAAAATTGCGACTATAATTTGAGATTTAAACTATCCTATCTCTCAAGTTGGATCGAACTGCACATGGTGTGCGAATTTTATTATAATTATATTATAAGTGGTTTAGGAGTCCATTGAGGACAAACAAGATAAAACTAGCTGACGCGGCAAACGTTGTTTTGCCATAAAACTAGCTGACGCGGCAAACGTTGTTTTGCCATAAAAAACAGATAGTAGCCGATTCTCAGACATACTGAATACGCACGGAGGAGTACGGTAACTAACATTGTGACATGGAAATCTAATATAAAATTTCCATGTCACAATGTTAGTTACCCTACTCCTCCGAACCGGCTTGTCTAAATTTTATATGGGTATTCAGTAGGTATGAGAATCAGCTACTATATATTTTTTAAGGCAAAACAACTTTTGCTGGGTAGTTAGTTTTATATATTAGAAGATATGTTTTTTTTATGAATAGTACTCGTAGCATTACTTAGCTTTTTCTATAGCGTTAATTACAATAAGTTAACACAGACATAAGTACTTACCACTCAAGTTTAAAGCGACCACTATCCAGCAAGCAGTGGAAAATATTATAATGGTTAAGCTGTTTATATGTACATATGTATATATAATGCTAGCTATATATAGCGCGTATACGATACATAGCTTTTTTGAAGAAGCAAACTTACATAGTGATTCTAGCCAACAAAATGGACAAGTATTTATATTGGACTCCCATCGAGGTAGAAAAAATACAGTGTAAACCCTATATAACGACACTGAAGAGACTGTGCATTTTATGGCGTTATAGAGAATGGTCGTTAAATGTAGAGAATGTATCATTGTATGGAATACAAGCTAAACCAACTATAGCCAATTGATTTAGATGCTCTAGAGAGTTTGTCGTTAAATCGAGTGACGTTACATGGAGTTTAAACTGTATCTCATACAAATTTATAAGCTGATTGCTAATTTTGGTGTGTAGGAAAAGTTTTATAATATCGATGCGGTAGAAGCACATTTCGTTCAGTTTTGCTTATTCAAAAACAAAATTATGTAAAGATATATATATATATTTTATTTTTTCGCTCGTATTGAATACTTCGTTAACGTAATGACTTGCATATGGGCGCTACTGTGGGTCAGATGATACGTTAAATTGTAGGTCCCGGCTGTTAGTTTAAGTACAAGCAGTCGTTTAGCCAAGTTCATTCTTAATTTCTTAATCCAGGTAAGGTATTTATTGTTAATTAAAGAATTATACGTCAAATATTTCACAAGTGGTACATATCAATATTTATTTATGCATAATCAAACAATATAACATTAATAACTTTCTGTAAAAATATATTTTTTTTAAATTGTCCACAGAGAGAAAGTACTCTGAATGAGCCAGTTCTTTAGCTTGCTTTGAATATGCTGCTATTCTCGTATTCTTAATGTGCGGATTAAAAGCTTACTGAACAAAAATGATTATAATACAATGTAGCAGGGCGATAAAAAGCTGCAGATGATTATGATGACTAAATCTTAGCATCTCTTTTCCTTCTTCGGAGCAAGCCCAGTCTGGAATAACTGGCTCTCAACAAGGCCTCTGGTTCCTTCTAGGTAAGCGCGATCCACCGTAGACCTCAATATCACTCACCATCAGGTGAATTGTGGTCAAGCGCTGACCTATTCAGAGTTAAAAAAAAAGGCTGCCGGAATACACCGTTAGAAGCAAATGTGTCAAGCTGCTGCATTAAGGCGTTGTTGTACCAAATTCAGCCCCACCATACGTATTTGATCGAAGCGCATGATGCGTGGTAGTAGACATTTCACGGAATAAATGTGTATAAAAACAAAGATCTAACGATTCTATAAATAATATCATTACCTATAGAATGAAGTCAGATTTGTATTAATTTCTTTATTTATTCCTTTATTTCAGGCAACTAGAGGCCCATAAAATACAATACACATATAAATATGAAAAAAATAACTATAAACTAATATTATGAAGCACAATATTTTTTTATTTTAAATCGACTATTATTCAGAAAAGTTTTATTTATCGAGCGAATTTCACGCAATCGTTTAAAGATTCTTAAAACTGAATTAAAGATAATGAAACTGAAAAAATCGTAGCCCTATGATTTACGAAGGATTTTAAACGAATTTTCTGCATAAGCTATTAGCGGGTACTGTAAAAACTCTATTTACCGGACAAATTTTTATTGTTAAGACCGAAACCTCCTTTTAAGCACAAGCACAAGGGATGGTCATCGAGGGGTTTTAGAATCTCGCATACCCATAAAAAGAGTTACATTTTTTTGGAAGAGTTGCGTATGTTTCACAGAGTCCCCTTAGTTAAATTATAGACTCATAACCAAACATGTAAATGCAACACTAATGTTTAAGTTTATTCAGTGGTAAATAAATATTTTTATTTTTATTATTATTACCCCGCCTACAGCCCAACGTAATCAGGGATATAAAAAAAAACACCGCGTAAAAAAAGGTAGAACTTACCTTTAGAGTCGGAGCGCACGAGTTCAGAGAGCCTCGCCATGAGGATGGCCATGCGTTTGGCCGCCGCGATGATCTCGTTGTCTTTCGAGGACCACTCGCGCACCGCCTTGTGCAGGTTGTGCGCCGCCACCTGTTGGGGAAACGTGGAAACTTTACGGCGACGGTTTGGTAATGTGGGTTGCACGATAGATGGCGCTACTTGTTACTTCAATTTGTACGATAGATGGCGCTACATGTTACTTCAATTTGTACGATAGATGGCGCTACTTGTTACTTTAATTTGTACGATAGATGGCGCTACATATTAGGTCAAGCGCCTGTAGCTCGGCTAGCTAAGGTGATATGACGCTATCGTCGAAGCTAAGCAACGGTCGACGCGGACGGTGTTTGAAGGAGTAACCATGCATAAGATTGTTGTTTTTAAGGTGGCATTTTCATCAAGGTACAACCGCGGATACCAGGCTACACTGTCTTAATACAAGCAGTTACGCCAAGTCAGAGAGCTGAGGCCGGATTGAAAACTCAGGGCACCAGAGCTTGGCCACTAAGCTTATAGGAAAAAGAATACGAGTGTATAAGGTACGTCACCAGTATGGGCTGGCTGGGGTGCGGCTGGCGGCTGAAGATGTCCTCTCCCTCGTCATCCGTGTCGGCGGGCGGCGGCGGGCGGGGCGGCGCGCCAGCCGCCGGCGGGGGCGGCCGCGGGGGCGCCACCTCTGCTAATATTATATTATACACGTTACAAATAATAACATTATATTATACACGTTAGTAATTAATGTAGCGGTGAAGTTTTTTTTGTTAATGTTAAATAGGCTTACGTTTTTTTTTATACGTTTACGTTTAATTATTAAGGTTCCCGTGGGATATGCATAAAACTTCAAATCTATGTTTCTCCTTCACGCTCCAACGGACGGCCTGATTTTGATGAGATTAACTATGAAGACAGGTTAGACCTCGGATTAACACATAGGCTACTTTTTATCCCAGATTAACTTATTTTTGTTCCGGATTAACGCGGGTAACACTGCGAAGTGTAGTTTTTTATGATAAATAGGCTTACGTTTGACCGCAGCTAGCCTGATGTTAAGCTTGACTGTGGTCTAAGATGTAACACACTTGCCTAGAAGGAACCTCTAACTCTAGATTTGAATACCCAAATTGTACTTCTCAGGAAAAAGAGACTCAGGAAGAGAGTTCCAAAGCCTCGCAGTTCTCACAATGAAGGTCGAAGCAAAACGCTTTGTGACGGTTAAATAAGGTGATCTGACGCAATCATCGAGTTCAAACGCTCTGTGCGCCGTTTTTTCTTGACTGGCTGACTTTCAAGACTGGCTTTTAGAAGGTGGCATTTTTATCTCGGCGCTACCGTGGGGTCTTGATACGTTAAATATTAGGTCCCGGCTGTTAGTCTTAGTTCAAGCAGTCAGTTAAACTATGTAAGACCTTTGCGCGGTTCGATGAAGACTAAACTGAGTTACTATAAATTCAGTTTCTGACCGGATGCTGAATGTGCGAGTATATTATGTTTTGAAGCGAAGATAGCTCAGACAGATGTGGCCGCCTTATGTCCCAAAGATCGTGTGTTCGATGTCCGCCAATAAGCTCGAGCTTTCGATACAGGAATATATAGAGAGAAAACATATGAAATTATACTCGTAAGTCTTTTTTACTCTAAATAGATCAGCGCTTGACCACAAATTTACCAATGATGGTAAGTGATATTGAGGTCTACGGTGAAGCGCGTTTACCTAGAAGCAACCGGTTCACTCCACCATAAGATTATACTAGTCATTGGGGAAAAGGGAAGAAATCGTAAAGTTCGGTCAACAAAGGTGGAGGTAAAACGCTTAGTGCGTGTCTTGGGCACCTCAATTTATGATTTGATACATACCGTTGTTCTTGGAGAGGTGCAGCCTGGACAGGGCCTCGGGTAGGGCGGGCGGGGGTGGGGGCGGGGCGTATTGCCGCCCCAGCGCAGACTCTACTTCCGACGCCGCGTTTATTATCTGCAAGTTACAAATTTTTTTTACTCCTAACGGCGAAGCGTTTGAAATTAAGAAATCGCGCGACTTAGCGACACTTTTAACTCAATCTTTACAAAGTAAACTTGCCTATATAGCCAATAAACTATTACCCCGCATAACGGGATCCAGAGATAGTTAGCGCAGCGCGCAGTGCATACTTCTTACAGTACAATAATAGAAAAGGTAGCCTTTGCTGGAACTACTTACTTTTTATTACTAGGCTAGTTTTTATCCCAAAAACAATCGTTAAAATATGTTCAAATGTTACTTTTTCACGCTCAAACGGCAAACGATTACGAATTTAGGTTAGACTTTGGATTATCACATAGTAACTTTTTTCCGTCCCGGATTAACCACGGGGCGCAGCTAGTAATGTTAATGTATGAGTCTTCTGTGTCTGAAATAAAGTGTTTTTTCTTTCTTATACTATACTATAGTTTATATAAATGTGTTCTTTCTTACACTATACTATCAATCTATCTATCTAAGCCTCTAAATCAGCTCACTGCAGGGCAAAGGCCTCCCTACCGTCCCTCCACTTTAGTGTAGTAGTTGTGTGTGTCGAGGTCGTACCGCCATCTCATCTTGTGCCGGCCGGGACGCCTATACAATCTTATATATAAAATTTCCGTGTCACAGTGTTTGTTACCGTACTCCTCCGAAACGGCTTGACCGATTTTTTCCAAATTGTATATGCGTATTCAGTAGGTCTGAGAATGGCTACTGCATATTTAGTTTTTTGACGTGACAACGTCTTAAATTAGGTTGCGGCTGGGAGTCACTTATGAAAAAGTGTAACGCCCGGTAACGTTACGATGAGTCACCGAACGAGAGAGAGGCCCGCCGAATGCCTTGCGTCTCTCTCCCACTCAACTATGATCGGTCTGCAGCACGCGGCAGACGTTGTCACGTAAAATCTTCGCCCGTAAAACCGACTTTACAGGCAACCATTTTTTTTTTATTAAGGCAAAACAACGTTTGCCGGGTCAGCTAGTAGGTAATATAAAGTGTAGCGACCTCGGAGTTGGCGTGCCTCCAGGCGGGCGCGTGCGCCGCGTCCCCGAGCGCCACGGCCTTGGCGCGGTGCACGGCGGGCGGGATGGCGGCCTGCAGCCGCGCGTGCGCACCGGACAGCGCGCGCGCGAACTCCGAGTCCTCCGTGTTGTCGCGCTCCGACCCGCCCACTAGCAGCACGCGGTTCGCCAGCCTGCAACGTAGCACATATGCTTAACGGTTTGTTAAAATTACTAAAAATGTTTCGCGTAACGTATTGTTAACATTACTTAAATGTTTCACGTATCGTTTTGTTAACATTCCTAAAAAAAATCCCGTAATAGTAGGGGAGCCCACGATGCTAAATGTGTACTTACTCGAGCGCGTTTGGAGCTTATTGGATCATAATATAGATATTATGATATGAAAAAAACTGTATGAGACCTATCTTGTCCACCGATGGAGGGCGCCACCAGGCATTTTAAAAAGTTGTATAAATGTTTAGCAATGTTTTTTTTAACTGTGTTTATGTTAATCGGCAGATTATAAGTCTCCTAATATACTTAAATTCTCTCCTTGAAAATAAATCTACAAATTTGGCCATTACAGAACATTAAAGTTTGAAAGTTTGAGACCCTCTCACTCCCAAGTGTTACATTTAAATTGTCAGATTTTTTTTAAATAAACACTCTTATGGACGTCAATAACTTACATTAGCTTAATCTGTTAATTTGGAGTATGTCTGCCATACAACTTTTTTTTTCAGTCGTTATTAAAGACAATCCCACCAACGGGGAAAGCTTGTATTTGGTGGAGGTACTCAAATGAGTTCAAGGTATCTCCCATATCTTAATCTGATACGCTCGAGATACTACAAAAATCCCCTCTTGGGCTCCCCTACTATAACGTATTATTAACATTATCTATAATACTACTATTTATCTAAAATAGAACTATCGAGAGAATTTCAAATAATCGTATTTAGAAACTTGAACGATTCTTAACATCACAATCAAACATAAAAAAAACTGAAAATATTGTAATCTTTAATTAATGTAGTATTTCATAAGATTTATATAAAAAAAAATGGCTGCCTGTAAAGTCGGTTTTACGGGCAAAGATTTTACGTGACAACGTCTGCCGCGTGCTGCGCGCGCGGCAGACCGATCATAGTTGAGTGGGAGAGAGACTCAAGGCATTCGGCGGGCCTCTCTCTCGTTCGGTGACTCATCGTAACGTTACTGGGCGTTACACTTTTTCATAAGTGACTCCTAGCCGCAACCTAATTTAAGACGTTGTCACGTCAAAAAACCCATGATTTTTATAATATGTAATTAAGAACTTTATGTATGTGCAAAATAAACTATTTCTTTCTTTCTTCTTTCAAGTCACGTCTTCTTGACGTTATAACTCCAGAACGCACGAACCGATTGCCACGGTTTTGCATTCGTTGGAAAGGTCTCGGGCTCCGTGAGGTTTGTAGAAAATTCGATTCGCAAAAAAATCGATCTACACGTGGGCGGAGCTGCGGGTGAAAGCTAGTTAATATATTAAATGATCATTATTAAGATTATTATTGAGATTTAAAAGAAATGCATTATACCTGGCAATAGCGGATGTGTTGTCGACCATTTTCTGCGAGTCGTTGTTACGGATCGCGTCCTCACAGAGGTACGTGTGCTTCTGCATCAGTTCACCTTTAAACAAACAAACAAACTTTAAGCAAACATTATATTGAATACGTTATATATTTCACAGCACCTTCGCCACTGAAGTATTATTATTGAACATTACTTTTCGTGTGTACATACGTTTGATTGTTTGATTTTTGGAAATAAATTCAAAGAAAGAAAAAAATCACGTAAACAAAGCAAACTTTTACTCGCATTACAAACTCTTGATTCAACCCCGGCAAAAAAAAATGTAAATAAATAGTTCAGCACAAAGATGTTGGCCGTACCGGGAATCGAACCCGGAACCATTACGCCAACGAGGTTATATTTAAATTTAAATTTCATTGCTTAAAGTTCAAAAACAAAGAACCTTCTTACCTTCCCCTTCACCCCTTTAGGGATGGAATTTCCAAGAATTCGATCTTAGTACACGTCTACGTACTTATTCCCCTAGTAACAAATATTCCCTTAGGATAAGCCGGGCTCTGCTTTGCCTATAGATAAATCTATGAATGAATGAGTCAGGACATATATTCTTATAGTTATAGTTATAGTAGATATATGTTTCACTGACCTGCAGTGCGCATAAACTCTTGTATAAAATTTTATACAAGAATTAAATTTGCAATAAATGGTTTTGATTTGATTTAAAGATGAATGAATGAATGAATCAGGATATAGATTCTTATAGTTATACATAGTAGATAGTTGTTTGACTGACCTGCAGTGCGCACAAACTCGAGCGGGTCGACGGCCTGGTCGCAGAGGTCTCTGACCCGCAGCACCGCCTCCGCGTATTGATCCTTCAAGTTGTTGAAGTGTTCCTCCGCTACCTTCAGAGATTAATGTTTTCGATAAACACCAATATTCAAATCAAATCATCGTTTATTGCAGACTAAGTCCATACAGATAATAATAAAAAAAAATTTTAGTCATCCGATACAAATATTAAATGTCAAAAATAATAATAAAAGCAAATATTGATAATACAGCGTAAACTCTATATAACGACACTGAAGTGACTGTGTATCTTATGGCGTTATAGAATGGAGAGTCGTTAAATGGAGATAATGTATCATTGTATGGAATACAAGCTAAACCAACTAAAGCTAATTAAATCCGATGCTTTAGAGTTTGTCATTAAATCGAGTGACATTACATGGACTTTACTCTGTAATTAAATTTGAAAATAAATGATAAGTTAAATAAATATCATAAGGAGGAAAAACTTGATTGTTTTTAGTTTGTTTGACGCGAATAGTCACCGAAACTACTGGACCGATTTGAAAAATTATTGCACTCTTGGGAAGCTACATTATCCCCGAGTAACCTAGGCTATATTTTGTTTCTCTTTGCAACTTATATTATTTTAGACCCCATGCGAAGCCAGGACGGGATGTTAATGTTACATATTTTAATTAAAATTCAAAATTTTCTTTATTCAGACTACTGAAGGGGTCCATGGGTTAGTAATTACAACATAAAGATAATGTTAGTATCTGTTGAAAAAATAAAGAGTAGATATGAGAACAAAATCTGTCCTGAACATAAGCATCACTGAGGTGATTCTGAGCCATCGGAAGGATGATCGAGTTACTTACTCACCACTCTCAGATAATAAGTGTCCCATCAATAACTTTTTGACTCAGGCGTTACTTTGCGGAAATCCATTGTAAATAGATGACAAAATTAAATATTTAGTGTACTTCGGCTGTGATCCGAAATCCAAATTAAGACAAGTAAAGGAAAAATTAACTAAGATAAATTAAGATTAACGTTACCTATCACAATTCGGAAGTTCTTAACTCTACACGTGTTTCGCCTAACCACAAGGCATCATCAGGAGATGTTGACTCTTCGAACGACAAGTCGAGAGTCTCTCGGATCACAGCGGAAGTACACGAAATATTTAATTTTGTCATCTATTTTTAAGTGTCCCATCATTTAAATAATCTTCTCGGATTAACGAATAGTTTAATCCGGAATTATACTACGGTTTAATTAAGTATTAATTATAATTTTATTCTGCTTTAATTATGTCAGTATGTCGATATGGGTTAGTGACCAATTTATTCCCAGATTAACGTAGTTAAATCCCGGAAGAATAACGTCAGTATATTGACCTTGCTATCTGGATAGTAGAGGCGGATCTTCCCGGCGGCGATCAGTTGGGGAGACAGTTTCTCCACCTGCAAAAGAAACAGAAGTCAGTGTTTTTATTCTACTTCAGCCAGGTTATGTGGGATTTGTAGCCGGATGACATCCAGCAGGCAGAGATGGCGAGATGTTTTGAGGCAAATTGTATCCGCCACCTCTAGTGACCCTCCATGACGATCACGACCGCTCTGACAAGAGCGTCACGAATAAGAAGAAGTAAGTGTTTTAATAAAGTGTTAATCTATCTATCTTTCTTATTATTATTTATTTTTTTTGGACACATTTCACACACGGCTGGTTAACCCCATACTGAACCATTTCTAGTTTGTGTTATGATAGCTAACACAACTGATATACTACATATACAAACATACATATATTAAATAGTCTTTAATTAAATAATCTTTAACACCCAGACCCACAGTCAACAAATTTAGTTAAACACAAAGATGTTGGCCGTGTCGAATCGAACCCGGAATCTTCTGGTTGGCAGTCCGGCATGGTGACCTTTACGAAGTGGTCGTCACTATCTATGTACCTGATGCGCGTTGTGCGTGAGCTGGTCGGCGAGCCGCTTGTTGTGGCCGGCGGTGGCGGCCACCATGCCGGCCGCGCCCGCGCACCGCCGGCTGAACGCGCCCAGGGAACCCGCCTTCTCGTGGAAGTTGGGCTCGCGGTTCGGGGTGCCTGCAAACACATACTCACATATTAAATAAAAAATAAAAATTAAATTATCCTTTATTTACACAAGAATTTTTGTGACAATCAATATAACACCTAATGGTGGCGATTCAGCGGCACACACGACTAAACTAAATTTAAAGAAGCCCCGTCTCTTTTCATCTTAGGTGGCCAGAAAGAGACGGCACGTTCTGAACCACACACAAAACAACTAAAATCACGTCAAATATGAAAAATGTAAGCGATTTTAGAGCGCACCCAATTGTATCAGCTCTAAATCTGACGTGGTTGACGTGATTTTAGATGTTTTGTCTATGGTTTAGATCGTACCATCTCTTTTTGGTCATTTATGACGAAAAGAGACAGAGCTTCTATAAATTTAGTTTAGTCGTGTGTACCGCTGAATCGCCACTATTGTACTTAGTTTCATGGACAATAAATAATTTATTCATTCATTCAAAATAAAATCATTGGTGTTGATTTAGTCATAGACTGTGTTTCAACACCAATGGCCTCTCCCACAGGGTCATTACACGTCTTGGTTACATATTAACAATATACACACATGTACACAGAGTAACTAACTTAAAACCTTGTTAAAGATACATTGAAATTAAAAACACAAAGAAAAAATATATTCATTAATAATAAATAATAATGTCAATTATATTAAACATTGTAAACTGTTCACGTAAGGCATCTTAATATTTTCGCGTAGAAAACGGTCACACTTACATATTATTAAAAGTTGGAATGAGTCCAACAGTTTCGGTGCTTTCCGAGCACCATCTTCAGGGGCGAGTGTTACACGGACCGCCGCCGGCGAGCTCTGTGCGTGCGTCAGTGCACGCGCAGAGCTCAATTATATTAAGCCACATTGTTCACACCGCTGGTTAGCCTCATTCTAAACTATTCAGATTCAGATTCATTTATTGTTAACTGTACAGATTATGGTGTTACAAGTAAGTACTTACTTAGGTTCAATGGTATCAACAGTTTTGCTCTTTTGAACATACAATATTTAACAACATGCAAAAATACAATAATAAAAAATAATAAACTATTTCTAGTTTGTAATAACCAGCCGTGTGTGAAATGGGCCAAAAAAAAAACAAATAAAACTTTTGTAAATGTTCGATAGATAAATAGCATGTTGCATTACCGAGCGGCGCGTTGACAGCGTCAGTGAAGTGTCTGAGCGGCGCGGCCACGTCTATGAACTCCTCGACGACGCGGTTGACGACGGCTCGCTCCGCCGCGCGCTTCAACTCGTGCAGCTTGTCCGTCAACTCCCTGTGGGAGTCAACCAACTTTGTGTGAGAGATTGAACTTTGTGTGAGAGATTGAACTTTGTGTGAGAGATTGAACTTAATTGACGACCTCGTTGGCGTAAAGGTTACCATGCCGGTCTGCTAATCAGAAGGTTCCGGGTTCGATTCCCGGCCCGGTCAACATCTTTGTGCTTAACTAAATTTGTTGGCTGTGGGTCTGGGTGTTAAATATGTATTTATATATAATACTAGCTGACCCGGCAAACGTTGTTGTGCCTTAATAATAATTTCTAAATATACAGTAGCCGATTCTCAGACCTACTGAATACGCATATAAAATTTGGAAAAAATCGGTCAAGCCGTTTCAGAGGAGTACGGTAACAAACACTGTGACACGGCAATTTTATATATAAGATGTATGTATATGTAGTATATCAGTTGTGTTAGCAACCATAATACGAGCTAGAAATGGTTCAGTATGGGGCTAACCAGCCGTGTGTGAAAGTGTAAAAAAAAAAAAAGATTGTGGGAGAGATTGAACTTTGTGTGAGAGATTGAACTTTGTGGGAGAGATTGAACTTTGTGGGAGAGATTGAACTTTGTGTGAGAGATTGAACATTGTGTGAGAGAACGAATTTTGTGTGAGAGAACGAACATTGTGTGAGAGAACGAACATTGTGTGAGAGAACGAACATTGTGTGAGAGAACGATTTTGTGTGAGAGAACGAACATTGTGTGAGAGAACGAATTTGTGTAAGAGAACGAATTTTGTGTGACAGAACGATATTTTGACATATAATGCGTCATATAAATTAGCTGAATACCTGGACATGAAGCTCACAGAAGGATATTTACAGTTAATCTTCTTCTTGTTCTATTTCTTTACCTTATCCTACTTACTTAGGTGGGGTCGGCACAGAAAATCTTCTTCTTCCATTCTCCTCTATCAGACGTCATCTCTACATTCAATCCTGTCTCTCTCATGTCCTCATTCATAAACTACATCCATGTCTTTTTCGGGCAGCCTCTTGCTCTTGCTTAAAGTTATAATAAAAAAAAATCTATTTGACGTTTATCACACTTTCGCGGACATTTAAATTATATTATATATTTAGCATTAAGACATATCACATATCCACTGTATATGACGTACCAAAAATAATGAATTTTATTATGGTTAATAAAACATCTGAATCTGAAACGAACTTTGTGTGAGCTCTCGTTGAGAGTTCCAAAGCTGCCCAAGCGCCTTTGGCCTACTGACTTGAATAGGATAGGCTGCAGACGCTACAGTAGTGACGTGAGGCAGCCCTCTCACCTGGTGATGGCACGAGC
The DNA here is from genome assembly GCA_035578125.1 of Mellilla xanthometata. Lineage (NCBI taxonomy): Eukaryota > Metazoa > Arthropoda > Insecta > Lepidoptera > Geometridae > Mellilla > Mellilla xanthometata. The sequence goes on along the minus strand of JAPUBQ010000023.1, from coordinate 10,020,664 downwards.
CTCCTCGCTACCGCCCTGCCCGCTGGCGCACAGGTCCGCCAGCTGGTCAGAGAGCCGCTGCACTTCCGAGCACAGCTGCAGGATCTCTGCCTTCTCACGCCCTTGGAGGCCGTCTGCGATCTACAGATTATAAAAAAAAATATTGATTATAATTAAGTGCATCTTACTATACATTCCCACTGCTGAGAACAAAGTAAAAGCCTAAATCCACCACGCTAGTCAAGTTGGTTCACAGATGACCCGTCTTCAGAAAATTGTGGTCCACAAACATGTCGGTTTCCACACAATGTTATTAATAAACGAGTGTAAATCCAGACATTTCTTGTAAAAAGAAGTCTGGTGTATGGCTGGGGTCGAACCAGAGCTCGTCAGAATTAAAAGCAAACATTTTCACATGAACCACACTCTTATGACACAACTACCACTCAATCTACAAATAATTTTTTTATTTCATATTATTTACATGTCGTTATATCACTATGCGACTTCAGCGGGCTGCGGAATTAGGCAGCACCATCTAGATTTCATCGGTAATGATGGCAAACTTCCACACCACGCTTTGTTGTATGGGAATAAGCAATCCTCTCTAGTATTCTGATCCCTGGTATTAGTTATTTTAGTAAAGGTTTCCCTTACCCGCTGTCCCTGCGCCACGATGCTGTTGATGGCCCTCTGGCCCTCGATCCTGGTGTGAGGGTCTGCAGCCGGGTGCAGCAACCACTTGTGTGCTGTCTCCAACCTGCAACACAACACTCCTATAGAAGGTGCTTCTTGTTTTTTTTTTTTGTTTTAATTTGTTTGTAATGTTGTAGTATTTATTTATTTCCAAATTTTTATTTAAGTAGATGTAGATGTATTTTTAGTTGATTTATTTATATTATGTATACAAACTTTAAGAAAATAAACTTTAATATTTATTGTCATAGTGATCTTATCAATAATATTCATCATATAATATAATATTTTAATACTTAATTATTAAAACTTATAGATGTCAAATATTTAAAAAGTAACTAATTTAAATACATTGATAACTTATTGACTCAGGCGTTACTTTGCGGAAATCCATTGTAAATAGAAGACAAAATTAAATATTTAGTGTACTTCCGCTTAACTAAGATTAATTAACTAAGATTAATTGATCTTAGTTAATTAAGCTTGGTTAATTGATCTTAGTTGATTTTTCCTTTACTTGTCTTAATTTGGATTTCGGATCACAGTGGAAGTACACTAAATATTTAATTTTGTCTTCTATTTAAATACATTGGTTGAACCCATGTCAAAATGTAAGCCTATGCATTGTCAAAAATGCCATCCCGAAAAGCTACCTGTCCAAACGTGCCCAATAGTGACTGTGTTCCCACGCTGAATGGCAATTGACACTTGCTGTGTCAAAAACCACCCAGAAGTATTTATTTATAAGTGCATATTTTATTTATTATTTGTATTTGTATCTAAATGTAAGAATTAGTGGGTACAAATCCCACATTACTTGGCTGCGCCTTATTATAACCAGGTGTCTTGTTGAAGATTTCCCACTCGTCAAAAAGAGGACTACTTCAACTTGTTCCGGTTTTGTACACTATGAAATATTTTTTTTATTATATATTTATACCTTTATTTCAGGCAGCTTTGGCCCATAAGAATAAATACCATTAAAATAATACTTATAACAAAAACTTACTCGAGCTCAAGCTCTATTCCAATGATTTTTATTCAACTGATGTGCGGAATTAGCAGTCCCTCATATGGTAAAAGCGAGTGTGCCTCGGTGGTACAAATAAATAAATAAATATTAGGACCCATTTCACACACGGCTGGTGAACCATTTCTAGTTTGTGCTAGTAGGTAACACAACTGATATACTACATACACATACATACGAGTACATACATATTTTACACCCAAATCTACAGTCAACGAATTAAGTTAAGCACAAAGATGTTGGCCGACTTGGGAATCGCATCCGGAACCTTCTGATTGGCAGTCCGCATGGTGGATTTTGGCTGAGGATGTCTCTCTCTTTGCGAGACAAGACACCGATACCAGTAATGGAAACGTGTATTGGGCTTGTAACGTGGTACGTTACTTACCAACTGCATCCCTTATTATTCCGCTGGAAATAGTAAATACATCGTAATTTGTGTCCGGCATTTCCGACTGGAGCTTTGACCACAGTTTTGGACACTGCGTGTTATTGATGGGTGGGAGTTTCGTCTCTATAAACTGAATCATTCCACTATCACATTCTGATTAAAACACTATTTCCACTATCGTATTATGCTTAGAATATTGTTAGAATAAACAAATATAACATGTAATGTTTTCATTGTTTTGTTTTTTTCTGAGATTTGACAGTGTCAAAGAAAATCTGACACTGACAGATAAAATGAAGAGATAACGTGCGTAATTTGCTTTGCTTTGTAAAAACGATCGATTCTCAGCGGAGAAATCGATAAAATTATTTTTAAGGGTCGTACAATGAGAACGTATGTAGGTTAGAAACAATGATGTTATATAGAAAGGAAAAAAGAGATATGGCGTAAAATAAAAATGGCATTCCGAGGCGAGGCTCGCTTCCTGGGGAGGATTTTACTCTTTCCGCGCAAATTAAAAGAAAGGTGAGTTTGCTTTGATAAAATTTCGCCGATCGATTGATTTCAAATGTTGATCGCCGAACATTGGTTAAAACGCTGCTTTTGTGATATCCTCAGAATACAGAAAGAACCAGAAGCCGCGTTCATCTGTAATAGCGAGCTACACGCTGTGTCCAAAAAACAAAACAATGCCCCCCGCCCGCGTCACTTCCCACCCGCGTAATGTTCTAGCTCAGGCATTATGTGCCCGTTTTTAGGGTAAAATTTGGGAGTCCAGGAGGTGAGATAATAATAGAATAAAAATTGTCCTAATCTATATTATAATTATGTACCTACCTAACTGTCTCAAGAAATTGATAAATTTATTGAATAAAAGACGCTTTAGAAAAAAATATATTTAATATCCTTTTTGCTGAGTAAGCTTTTCATAATATTGTCTCTTAGAATTTGAACTTATTAACAAATATTTAAATTTAGTTAAATGATGAAATCTAATGTCTAGGTATTTTTCATAGATATTAACATACTATTTAATAGGACTATTTGGTTATGTACACACGGGCTGCACTGATGTTTTATACTTTCTTTTTTCAAGTCGGTTAATTTTTATTAAATTAATTATTAATATTCTACAATGAATGAAAGCCCTCAACAGGTAATAAAAAGAAGGGTAAATCAAAACTCTTATACTGGCAACACTAACAAGATGGATGCATCATTATCTACGACAATTGAAAACTGAGAAATTTATTCAAAGTTGATACCTAAATACGATACTTACACGTGAAATGTGATCCCATCCAGTTTCTTTTTTTGACCCGCTGCATTTTTACAATTAGGAACGACACAAGTCGGCATAATTTAATAAATTGGTACAGCGTCGTACGTTCCGACGGTCACAGAGTGACTGATCGGTCGCGCGTCAAACTACTCCATTTTAGAGTAGTTTTAGTAGCCTCAGTGTTAGGCGCGCTCACGGTTTCTGGTTCTTTCTGTATTCTGAGGTGATATCTTTCGCAGCGGGCCTCTTACTACCGGCTTTGATAATGCCCGTAACTCTGAGCCCCGACAAAGTTTGCTGCCTCCCCTGATGATCTGATTGCGCGCCTTGGCGTTGCCCCGCTATACGCGACGAACCCCAGACCTGCATTTCGTTTCCATGTGGAAAACCCGCTGGCACCTACCTACCCGGTTCGCTTTCGGATCGAGGAATCGCCACGTTGCGCCTGCGGCGTGACGAACGGACCTCCACCCGAACTGTCGGTATTTGTCCTTAATTTATTTAAAATTTAAGATTTAGAGGAACTTTCACCATCAGAATGGTACGTCATAACTTCGACTTTTGTGAATGACCACACCACACCATGTGCTCCGGTACTTTCATCGAACGGATTGTCACATCGGAGATCGTTAGCATCTTTATTTGTTAATGAACACAATAATTAGTATAAGACGTTCGCCACTACTATGTTTTGATGAATATTCTATTGACCTAAAGGGTAACTTTAGTTTATGACCTAGGCTCATAGCCCCGAGGACGATCGGCTTGATTTGCATAAACTTCAAATAGAATCTAGAATAAGGTTACTTCCATTTATATAGCTTCACTATAAATATGTTTCCATTTAAAATATGTATTGCCAATAATTTTATAGAGGATTAATCAAAGTAGTTTTAAATTCATAATTTTAGTTCAAAATAAAACAGTATTGTATTAAACCTAACATGACTTGTTTTATTTTCACCACACAATCTAATATCAGTCAGCTATAACGAATGGTCCTTGACGCTAAAGGTCCTTTGTTGCTCCGGCTTTGTATATCCCGGTAAGTTTTGATAACAAATATGTAATATTCTCCCTTAAACTCGCTCATCACTTCACCACCCTAAATTCATAACGTTACAGGCTACTCTTGCTATAAGGCAAGGCACTAAATCTATGTACCTAAGAATACACAAAAAAAAAACACAGACCATTCAGTATAAACTTTAATAATTACAATTCAACTCAAAATAATCATTCATATCTCTTATTTTAAAGTATTTCTGTCTCTTTTCATCATTAATGACTAGACAGGGGCAGGTCACCAGAGGTTTTTCTCTCTGTGGCGGCTGTAGCTCGGGTTAAGCAACGGTTGATGCGGCCAGTCTTTGGATGGGTGACCATGCACAAAACTATGTATTAAAAAGTGGCATTTTCATCCGGGCGCTATCGTGGGCCGTAAATCTTATTAATATGATCTAAGCGGCCAAGCTCTGGTGTCGAGAATTTTCAACTTGACTTAATTTGACTTGGCTTAACGACTGCTCGTACTAAAACTAATAGCCGTGACCCACGGTAGTGCTGATATGAAAATGCCATTTTTAAAAGGATAGTCTTGAGCATGGTCACCCATCCAAACAATGTCCGCATCGACCGTTGCTTAGCTTCGAGGATTGCGTCAGATCTTAAGGCGATAAGGGTAAAATCTTGGATTCACACTTTTTTCAGTACCAGAATAAGTATAAATATTCTAAGACTGGTTCTTAAGACGACCTTTAAACTATTTTTTCGATATTTTTTACCGTTTACGATGTATAGTTTTTGTTTTTTTGTTTTTAGGTTTGACTTAAATATGTGTAAATAATTTAATGTAATGTTATTATTATTGTCTTAATTTAATGAAACTAATGTAACTATTGTTATTATATGTATGCTATTAATATTCATATTTAATTAATGTAATTGGTCTATGTAGTACCGTTTTAATTAAATTCAATAAATAAATATAGCTACGAGATACTTCTACTTGACTTCAAACAAAAAATTAAACACTTTTTCGAACAGAACCCTTTTTACTCTCTCAATGAATGCATTCTTGTAGCAGTCTTATTTATTATATGTAGTTATAAAGCTTTCAAACGATTCCAGGTGGAAGAAAAAAATATAGATATAGATATTTATGTAATAATACTAGCTGACCCGGCAAACGTTGTTTTGCCTTAATAATTATTTCTAAATATACAGTAGCCGATGCTCAGACCTACTGAATACGCATATAAAATTTGGAAAAAATCGGTCAAGCCGTTTCGGAGGAGTACGGTAACAAACACTGTGACACGGAAATTTTATATATAAGATTGTTTTGCCTTAATAATTATTTCTAAATATACAGTAGCCGATGCTCAGACCTACTGAATACGCATATAAAATTTGGAAAAAATCGGTCAAGCCGTTTCGGAGGAGTACGGTAACAAACACTGTGACACGGAAATTTTATATATAAGATAAGATTAGGAGTGTAGGTACTCGTATTATAGGCATATAATTTAAGAAATTAAGTAAATTGGCTTGCCCAGTACGGCGTGATGCCGTAAGGCTAATAAATAATTTGTTTTTTGATTTTGATTAACTGTAAATTTAAGAGCCGTTATCTTCGTTTTAACCGAAATCTACAAATTCACGAGGTCGCCACCAATCATAAAAGTCTCTCCACACCGAAGGCTGGCTACGGTTCAGGTTGTTGACAAAACTGCACAGTCTACAAAACGGGTCGGTTTCAATACTATCCTCGGGGCTGTGATAAGAATAGTGATTGTGCCACCTGAAGTAATCATAGTAAACGTTTTTGTCTCTAATCGCCTCGGCCATTCGGTTCACAACGTCCGACAATGATTGACTTCCAACATCCAAGTATACACCTTCCGGCATGAATCTGAAATGACAAGCATAAATTTAAAAAAATAGAAAGAAGAGTAAATCGGTATGAAATAAAATGAAATATTTTTTTCAGCCGTCACGGAACGCCTGGCAGAAGTGAAACATCGACATTATTTTGTATGTAATATGCAGAAAAGAACATAATATTGTGATAGGAACTAAATATGTCATAATGATAAAATATGTATTACGTTTTTTTTTTCAGATAACGACGACTATTTACTGTTTAAACATTTATTTTCATGACATACAAAAGTTTACGAATTTATTCCAAATCGTGACTGACAAAAGTATGATACCTTTACATGTTGAATTTGGGCGAAGTTTTTTAATTTTCCCTTCTTTTATTTACTTGTTAGGATCGGTTTCAGGGTTTTTTTTTCATTAGCCACAGGTAATAATAAACATGGTAAATATTCAGAAGTGTCCCTTGTAGGCTACCGCATATGCTGTGTGCAAAATGTCATAAATTTTAAAATCAATGTAAAAAATTATATGCAAATGATCATTAAAGTACAACAACAACATATGGAGCGACGACGGTCTGCCTCCATTTAGCAAAGGGATATCCCCCCGGACAGATGTTGTGTCCGGAGACGGCCGTCCATAGGTCATGCATTGTAGCTTGAACCCGTCGTACGCGCGCTGTAAATACCGTTTGCGCGATTCAGGACAAGCGCTCTGATTGGTAGCGGGAGTTGAAGTGCGACAGAGACGCCACAAACAGTATTTTTTTTTCAAGTATACGAAATTTATTGATTTGCTGAATAAAATTGTAATTTACTGAATAATTTCTATTCAAGACATATCAGTAAACAGACCCAATTAAATCACACTTGTAAAGGGGTCGTTATTGAAATTATTACCAGTAATAAAAGAGGATGTAGTTTTAATCACGTATTTAGTTTTTTTATGTCACATCTCACAAATCTCAATCACAAACAAATACATTAACGTTTTTATTATCATAATGAAAGTTCGCAAATTTTATTTTATTTTTTTTACACATTCGCACACGGCTGGTTAGCCCCATACTGAACCATTTCTAGCTCGTATTATGGTTGCTAACACAGCTGATATACTACATATACATACATACATACATATTATATATAAATACATATTAAATATTTAACACCCAGACCCACAGCCAACAAATTTAGTTAAGCACAAAGATGTTGACTGGGCCGGGAATCGAACCCGGAACCTTCTGATTAGCAGACCGGCATGGTAACCTTTACGCCAACGAGGTCGTCGTATGTTAGTACATTATGTGTTTTCAAACAATTAATCTGACTTGAGTGTTACACTTTAGCAATTACAATATCCCACTTGATAGCGCATAACATTAACCATCTTCCGAAACAAATAAGTGATTCATCTCTAACTCTTTCTCCGCAGTGCTTACGCGCTTATTTTATTTCTAACTAGCAGATCGTCCCGGCTTCGAACCGGCTATAAAATAATCTAAGTTGCAAAGAGAAACAAAATATAGCTTATGTTACTCGCGGATAATATAGCTAGTGAAAAAATTTAAGAAATCGGTCCAGTAGTTTTGGAGCCTATATGCGTCTAACAAACATAAAATCAAACTTTTCTTTTTTACATATTGGTATATATAGTAGGTTTGGTATATTTGTATAGACTAAATCAAATCAATTCATTTGAAAACTGAATTTCTTTCTACAGATAAACTTATGTTTTTTAATCCGTTAATTATTTAATCAGAAATTAAAAACAATAATGACGAACCCACAAAAATTAGGACACCGACACCCCGTTACACTTTTTAGTCCGTCCTGCTCTACCGCACGGGAACATTGTAGCTCTGTCCTTTGCTAGCACGCCGTCCCGCGACCACAGAGGTGAACAGTGCTAATATGAGACATTGCTTACATCGCCCATCAAGTGGGATATTATCATTGGACGTTTAGCTGATACCTCGGAGCGCAACTTGTGTATAATATTTTATCACACATTTCCGGCGATAAGGTATTTTATCGCAAATCAAATAAAGATAAATATACCGGAATCGATAAACATGTACTCGTATGTATGTTTACCTGGCTGACGCCAAAGAGGCGACCACTAAGCTGACTTAAATACTCACACGAAAATTATACCCGAAAGTTTGTGTACATAGGTGTGTTTATTCGTTAATGTAATTCATTCAATATTTTTTTTATTCCAGTCTTAGCATGTGTTGCCTTGGGCACAGAATAATAACTTGGCCTTGGGCCTGAGTGTCGCTGATTTGTATCTATATACTAGCTGATGACCTGGCAAACGTTGTTTTGCCTTAATTAAAAAAAAAAAAAAAAAATACTAAATTCTCAGACCTACTGAATACGCATATAAAATTTGGAAAAAAACGGTCAAGCCGTTTCGGAGGAGTACGGTAACAAACACTGTGACACGGAAATTTCATATATAAGATAATATGCAAAGTTTGTGTGTGTGTATGCGTGTTTGTATGTTTGTTACTTTTTTTTTTTACGCTCAACGGCCGAACCAATTTTGATGAAATTTAGTGTGAAGAAAGGTTAGACCTTGGATTAACACAGAAGCAAATTTCAAAACCGATTGTGGTTCCCGTGGGATACGCAAATAACTCCAAAACATATGTTACTCCTTCACGCTCTAACGGAAGGGTTGATTTTGATGAGATTTACTATGAAGATAGGTTAGACCTTGGATAAACACACAAGTATTTTTTATCCCGGATTAACGCGGGTAACACCGCAAGGCGCAGCTAGTCGAACATAAATCACCAAGAATATGCATTATCAAACTAATATAATTGTGTGTTTGTTTTTTTTTACGCTCTAAGAGCTCAGCCGATTGGGATGATATTTGATACGGAGAGAGCTTAAGCCTTGGATAAGGATAAATTTATGAGATTGCCTCTTGCAGAGTCTTCATTTGTGTATAGAAATCAATCATGTATAAAGTATTTATTTAGAATTAATTGTAGTAGTTTTTAAGGATAATTTATATGTATACTAGCTGACCCGGCAAACGTTGTTTTGTCTTAAAAATAGATATATAGTAGCCGATTCTCAGACCTACTGAATACGCATATAAAATTTGGTAAAAATCGGTCAAGCCGTTTCGGAGGAGTACGGTAACAAACACTGTGACACGGAAATTTTATATATAAGATTTTGACGTGCCTATTGTTATGAAATGTGATAAAGTTAATAAATATCTATGATTTCTATGATCTATGATTTCTAAGCACATAGGCCTCTTTTTATTCCGGATTAACGGTAACAGCTACAACTACTTTTTATATTATGAGTAGTATAACTTTAGTGTTAACTCTTTATTTACACAAATGGACGGAATAACCAAATTAATAATACTAACACAAATAATGTAACTTCATACGTGACAGTAATATCGTATTTCAATGAAAAATATATAGGTAGTATGCCCAATAGTAAGAAAAGGTTAGAATAGGAGCTATTTTACACACTTTTTATTAGCTTCACCTGTATGTTTGTTTGTAACCGACTCCTTTGGGCGCGATTTTGACCCACTTTAAACGGCCAGATTTCGTTCAAGCTTTGTAGATTTATTGAGGACCGATGACAATACACTAATTTGTTTTTTTTTTTTTTGTATTTTTGTTTGTATGTTTTCCTATTTTTTAGTTTTTCTATAAAAAGCGTGTTTTTTAGTTTTTTTAAAGTATTATATTTATTTATTTTCTTATTGTGAAGTTGGAAAAATATCTATAATGTTTTCCTTCCTGACGCTATAACTACAGAACGCACGAACCGAACAAGAACACGAAAAATATTTAGAGAAATTTTCAACTTTGTGGCGAAACGGAGTTCGCCGGGTTTGCTAGTATACAATAAATATAGTACAATGACGATTTCGTTGGCGTAATGGTTACCATGCCGGACTACCAATAGAAGGTTCTGGGTACGATTCCCGGCGCGGCCAACATCTTTGTGCTGAACTAAATTTGTTGGCTGTCGGTCTAGGTGTTAAATACGAGTATGTGTCTATTGTATATAAAATACGTATGTATATGTAGTATGTCAGTTGTGTCAGCAACCATAATACGAACTAAAAATGGTTCAGTATGGGGTTAACCAGCCGTATGTGAAATGTGTCCTAATATTAAAAAAGAAAAAAATAATAATAATAATTAGTAAAAATATATAATTTAGAAAAAATAATTAATATTTTCTCACCTGGTATAATCAGCTCCTCCAAACACAACCGGCACAGCATAATTCTGGAGAGGATTCAACAGTTTCTCCGTCACATAATCTTCACTCAGCGAGTTCTCAAACGCCAAATAAAAGTAATACTCCTCTTGTAACATCTTCAAGCACTCCCCTTCGGAGCTTCTCGGGCAAACCTTGTCTCCGCACTCACCGTAAACATCTATACTCATGTTGAACTTCCTCATTCTCCTTCTCAACAACTGAACCACTTCCTCTCTTTTACTCTTCGTCTTACAGTTGGAAGCGAACCACGCGGCCGCTTTTCTTTTGTTCGCGAGTTTCAGCTTTACTCGTTCCGTTATAGGCGTCATATCCTTCAACGGGAGCCAGGGCACGTTTACATCTGGACCGATGATTCTGCCCTCCCGATCTTTGATCACCATATATAGGAACTGTATGTCGGAGTCCAGTTTGTATGTCATGGTGAAGTTGAAAACGTTGTTGAATCTGTGATCTGTCACGGAGTAGTAGTGTGGAGACTCCTTGCTCAGGAATATGTAGGTTTGATTCCGGGAACGTTGCGGCGGGAAATGTTTCATGGGAATCTGAAGAATCATATGGGGTGCGTGGAACAGTATCGCGTCAAACTCTGTTATACGTCTGAGGAGTCCCCTGTTTGAAGTCAGGTAACAATTTTTCTGTGGACATTTTCTCGCGTAGAAAGTTTCGTTCCCTTCACCCAGGTAGAAGTAGGGCTCTAGATTCTCCCATTCCAGTATGTACTTGACTGTAGTGTCCTTTTCAATGGGACGGGTGTAGTGAAGTCTGTCCCATAGAACCCATAGCAAGAAAACTTCAACACAAGCACATGTTAGAAGCAATTTTTTGCAGAACAGTTTCATTGCTTTTTGTTAAAAAAAAAATCTTTATCACTTTTATCAGCAACACAAGTAATAGTGTTCATTTATCTATTAAATTAATCGATTGTTTCAATTAATCGTTTAAATAACTCGATGCACGATTTCAGGGCACTGTACGCGAGCTTGTTTAGTCAAACAACTGATAATATATCGAATGCGAAACGATCTAGCCGCGAGGTGGCGCCGAACGTAAGGGCACTACCAAAGTAAAAAGGAAAATTTCATTCACAACTCAGCGGCTAATATGACGACATCGAAAATTAGTGATGTGCTCAATCGAACAATGCTATACCGATTAGCATTCGGGCTGTTTGTAAGCACCGATTGTTATGTGTGTGGAATAACACTTACATCAACACCAACTGTTTCTTTTGAGACGTTTATTATAGTTCTCTGGTGGTCGAGATAACGATTTGGATTGGGTAAGGTAGTTGAATGGGTGAGTGTTTTTAGGGTTCCGTACCTAAAAGGTTACGGAACCTATTACTAAGCCTCCGCTGTCTGTCTATCTGTCTGTTGTCTCCAGGCTGTATCTCAGAAACCGTAATAGCTATAAAACTTAAACTTTCACGAGATATGTATTAAGGGGGGTCCTAATATAATAAATGTGTTTTTTTAGTTTTTTTTTCTCGATCTTTATAACGATATTTAGCATTCGAGCAATCGATAATTCATCGATAATAATTTTATTGTCATAATGTTATCGGTCGTTAGGTTAGACCTCGACCATGCTAAGATAAGGGACTTCCCATATACATGTACTATATGAAATATGAAACGCTAGTGATAGCCGCTTATACAAATATGAAATATTCTGGGGATTTCCCTTATTTTGTACTGTACCGGGTTTAGCCGCGCCATACCAATTTGAGCGAAGCGGCTGCAACCGGCAGTGGATAGTTCAAGAAATAAATTCATATGAAATCCATAATAAACAATATAAAATTATAAGCACTAAAGAAAGCCAAACAAGAGAGAAAACCGGACTAGGAATCTCAACAAAACACGACGCTATACTCGGACGCCTCCTGTTTTAATAGAAGTACCACAACATCTGACGCAATGACAGTGGAACAGGTATGCCAGCGACCCAAGACCGTGCTCCGCTACTGAGGAGCTTGGATGGCTTGGGTAGGCTGGTAGAGGGAAATGCACAATACGCTTCTTGCAGGTTGTCAGTGCAGGTCTGATCGCCCCCATCATAGAATAAGAATAAAACACTGAAGATTCAAGATAATTATTATTATGTACAGTAATAAGTGAGATTTGTTTTAATTTGACTTGAATGACATTCACAATATTTTAAAAATTAAAACGAAAAAAAAATTTTTTTTCTTCAACAAATAAAACTGTGGTGCTTGTTTTACGTAATCGTATTTAGGAACTCTAACGAACCTATATTCATTTTGGTACCAATCAGAATTGCGAATTTGAGATAAAACGGGATTAAAAAAATTACAAATGGTTCTTAAAACCATTTTTTTCACATGGATAAGTCTTATTTGGTAGGTACCAAAATACGTATGCATATTCTCAAAATTGTTCTTAAGGCGATCTTAAAGTTATTTAACAGACTTCATAAAAAGAAGTTATATATTCGACTGTATGAATTTTTTAGAAAGAAAGAAAGAATCATTTATTTTGTGACACGAAATAAAAACGACAAAAAATAATACACAAGAAACATAAAAAAACATTTACGTGGCACAAAACCGGCCCCAGCTCAGTTTTTATGTATGTTCACTGATTTTTTAGAACTATTTGTGAACCGATTCTCAATTATTTTTTTCGATATCTTTTACCGTTTATGATCCATAACGAAAAAACTGTAAATCAAGATTTTGCCCTCGTCAAAGCCTTAAATTAAAAGAACATGTCGGAAGTACTGTAGCACTACAGCTCCAGCAGCTGAGTAAAGATATAAAAACATATTTCCGCGCAGAAAACGGTCATAATCATCATCTCATCGGAAACGAAACACGAAACTCAGCGAAGAGACATAGGTACACAGTCGAAATCCCGAAGTTTCGCACAAGCCGTTTCGCTTCTTCCTTTGCTGCAAAACTTTGGAATTCTCTTCCTGAGTCTCTGTTTCCTGAGAAGTACCACCTGGGGGTCTTCAAATCTAGAGTTAATAGGTATTTTCTAGGTAAGCGTGTAACATCGTAGGCCATAGTATTTTTTAACACCAGGCAAGCTGTGGTCAAACGCAAACCTATTAGTTATAAAAAAAAACATCATCATCATCCACAGCCCTTTTTATCCCACTGATGGGTATAGGCCTCCCTCTGCATGTGCCACCTGCGTCGGTCTTGTGCAGTCCTCGTCCAGGTAGGCCCTGCAACTTCAGTGATGTCGTCGACCCACCTCGCCGCTGGACGACCAACTCTTCACTAGCCAGTTCTCGGCCACCACTCGGTAACGGCTTTACTCCACCTGTCGTCATTTCTTCTAACCGGAAACGGTCACTGTTATTTATTTATACAGAAACTATAAAAATATGCTAAATATGCTCCGGTTCTGTAGAGCGCCTCGTGCATGTTCGCGGAGGCGCGCACTGCCTGATTTTATACATCAACATACTGTATACCCCCTTTCTATCCTTATCGGTGGAATTTCCAATAAACCATTCTGAGTACACGTTTAAGTAGGTACTAAAATAAATACACCCTCCAAATTTCTTACTCCTTAATTTCAACTTCAACTTGAACTTTCAACTACAATGAAATCCCCCTTAATGCAACCCTGGCAAAAGTTCTCTATTTTTAACCGTTTAATAAACTACGACCATAAAAATTTTCAAGTCTTTAACTTAATAAATAACGAATTTGATATTAGGGGGCGTCCATAAATTACGTGAGGTGTTTAAGGGAGGGTTTATTGAAACAATAAAAAAATTATACTATTTTGGTCCATCTTAAGCGTAATCGTACTACGATAAAGATCATTCACTAATTCGTTTAATAGAAAATAATTTCATCATACTTTAAGTAATAGGGTCCTGTTTTTACCTTTTAGTAATAGGGTCCTGTTTTTACCTTTTAGTAATAGGGTCCTGCTTTACCTTTTAGTAATAGGGTCCTGTTTTTACCTTTTAGTAATAGGGTCCTGTTTTTACCTTTTAATAATAGGGTCCCGTTTTTACCTTTTAGTAAAAGGGTCCTGGTTTTACCTTTTAGTAATAGGGTCCTGTATTTACCTTTTAGTTATAGGGTCCTGTTTTTACCTTTTAGTAATAGGGTCCTGTTTTTACCTTTTAGTAATAGGGTCCTGTTTTTACCTTTTAGTAATAGGGTCCTGTTTTTACCTTTTAGTAATGGGGTCCTGTTTTTACCTTTTAGGTACGGAAGGCTAACAAGCATGTTCAGATCAGAAGCTGAGGATCAGTACTGACCTGCCCTGCATGGTTTTGCCGCCCTGCTTCTCCGCCGCGCGCACACCTTCGTTCACCACGGCGTCAACTTCGTTGATCTGCGCGCGGAGATCCGACGCTAGGTTCAGAGCCTGCAACAGATTATAACTAAGTACTTGGTTGACCGAGGCTATTAGCTATCAAATTAAATAAAATAACCTCAAACGGCACAAATATACACAACTTGAGCGTGTGTACATGTTTGTGCCGTTTGCGGTAGAGACGATGGGTGTGTGGGGGCCGGCCGCCCTGCAGTTCTACGGAGAACTTGCCAAGCGGCTGGTAGAGGTTTCGGGTGTCCAGAATGCTGGCTTTTATTTCGGTCGGAAACTAAGCATTGCCATCCAACGTGGCAATGCTGCTAGCTTTTTGGGCACCTTTTCCTCTACCCCTGGACTTTTGTAGGTTAAGCTTTAGTTTAGTATTTTATATGATTGTTATGTTGGTTAAAAACTTACAACTATATCAGATAATAATAAATTATATACATATTTGGATTGCTAATACGCTTATCTAAACAGATATATAGTAAAGAATAAAATAAATATTTGAGGGGGGGGGCTGCAGCATGTATATTATATTTTGTGAATATTTTCGTAAAATCGTGAGCCATCACGGGTCGCCTGGCAGATGTGAAACATCGACATTATTTTGTAGAAATAATAAAATGCAGAAAATAACATATTGTGATAGGAACTAAATATGTCATAATGATAAAATAAAATATTACGATTTTATTTTCAGATAACGATGACTATTTACTGAATAAACATTTATTTTCATGAAATACAATAAAATACGAATTTATTCCAGATCGTGACTACTTAATTCGTAAATTCAGTGACTTCGGTAATAGTCGCATGCTGTGGCGACGCGTCGCCACGCCAGAAATCGGTTTTACGTGCGGCTATAGATGTTTCACATTAAAACACGTTTATTATATGGGGACCACCTTGAGGTGAGAATCGAACACTCACTGTTCGATATATGAACATTCAGATAATGGGAGCTTTGTGGACTGTATACAAAATGACAACGCAGTGGTGATGCACCGATCCAAACAAGAACACAGATAAGAGGAGGCCAATATATCTACCACTTACCTTCAATGCTTCTAATGCCGTTCCAAGACAGGGCTGGTCGGGTGAGAGTTCTCCTGGGTAAGGTGGGATCTTATCGGATGTCGACACACACATACACGCACTGGTTAGTAAATAGTGCACGGCAGCTATTTGCAGAGCTCACGGAGCTAAAGGAACGTCCTTTTAGTGATTTTGAAGAAGATGCGACCTACGGAGGCGCTTGTCGTCGATCCACTCGCTGGCACTTATGTGTCAGTCTTTTTCCGCTCTCATCCAGAGTCGAGGGTAGAACAAAAAAAAGACATCTCGGGCAGTGGCAAATAGTGTTGTACCACTATCAAATCTAATGTAATGTAAGGATCGTACACTCACCTTGGCCTCTCTGCCGTGCCCGTACTGTCTCTCGTCACACAGATGGTCAGCGTTAATGCCGCCAGACCTGCGGAATAAACAAATTCAATAATTATTACATATTTAATAAAATAGTAATCAATACATTCTTCAACATTCATAGATACAAATTAGTAAAATATCAATTACATGTCAAAAATAATAAAATTAAATAAAATTAAGTCTTAGTCTATAAAGACTACGTCAAAACCCCTCGCCTTTTATTTTATTGAATAAATTTAAATTTGGAAAAAAAAATAAAAAAAAAAATCAATTATTATAATATTACAAGCTGCGCCCCGCGGTTTTACTCCGGCACAAAAGAAGTTAAACCGGGATAAAAAGTAGCATGTGTGAATCCAAGGTCTACTTTATCGTCATAGTAAGTCTCATCACAATCAATCCAGCCGTGGAAACGTGAAGAACATAAATTTTGAGTTTTTTTTTTTTGACACCTTCACACACGGCTGGTTAGCCCCATACTGAACCATTTCTAGCTCGTATTATGGTTGCTAACACAATTGATAAACTTCATATACATACATACATATTATATATAAATACATATTTAACACCCAGACCCACAGCCAACAAAGCACAAAGATGTTGACCGGACCGGGAATCGAACCCGGAACCTTCTGATTAGCAGACCGGCATGGTAACCTTTACGCCAACGAGGTCATCAAAATCGTTTTACGTTCACGTTTGCGTTTACGTTTACGTACACGTTTACCGTTACGTACACGTACACGTTTACGTTCACGTTTACGTACACGTTTACGTTCACGTTTACGTCCACGTTCACATTTGAATGTATGTATTAGTTTCGTGTGACCTGACGTGTCTCCGGATGAGGTCAGCGTGCGCGGGCTCGAGGTGCTCGGCGGCGCGCTGCGCTGACGTCAGCACGGAACGCAGCGCGCGCTCGCCCGCCGTGTTGCGGAGACCTTCCGGGTCCTGCAATCAACAAATATATTTATTGTTCAACTACGCAACAAGTAAGCAGTGTGCATGTAGTAGTTAGCAAGTCGTATACTTGTGCGAGTGTCCCGCGGCCGCGGCTCTGTTTACAACTAAAGACAATTTGATGTAGGGTAGATTAGTAAATGTTTTTATTTTGATGTAAATATTATTTTGTTTTTTTTCTAAATTATTTTAATTAACGTATGCATTTAGCTAATACTGTATATTGTTTGGATCTTATTATTTTTCTTTTTGGCATTGTATAATATAATATTAGTGTTTAATAACTTAGTAACTTTTAAATATATATATATATATATATTTGATATGTATGAATGTACTCGTAAATTTAGACGTAATAAATATGTAAACGTAAACTTTGGGAGAGGAATCTGGTCCAGAAGCTTCGTTATTATTATTATGTATCTGTACCTTTACGTCAATAAATATTTTTTGTATTTTGTAACTAAATTTCACGTACAATTTGAAGGTATCATCCGGTAGATCCGGAAGGTGTTTGGATGGGTGATGCACAAATTCCACAAAGCGCTGCAGTCGCATAGTGATATAACGATAGAAGATAGCATGACCTGAGTGAAGTCGTTTCAAATAAATACGACGAATAGATAACGCTACGTGTATTGGATGATACATGTAGCGCGGTTTTCAACAAGTTGAGCGTCTTTTATATTTAGTTAACGCTCTACGAAACCGAAATTAGCCGATCGTCTCTTTCCCAAGATTGATGTGCAATATTTATTGGCGGTTGCACCTGTGTCTGAGAAAATGAAGAGTGGACGGTTAGCATGGTACGGACATGTAATGAGTAGAGAGGAGATGCATGTCACTAGGAGAAGTATGGATTTGATTGTATGAAGTAGCGGAAGTAGAGGTCGACCAAAGAAGACGTGGATGAATTGTGTGAAGGAGGATATGAATGAGAAGGGAGTAAATGTGGAGAAGACGGCTGATAGAGTGGAGTGGAAGCGAAAAACAGGCTGTGACGACCCCACCCAGTGGGAAAAAGTGAAGAAGAAGACATGTACTGTACTTACATTCAAAAACTCATGCGCAGCACCCATTTTTGTATGTATCTGAGTTTGTAGAGCTTTCAGCACCGCTATGTTATCCTTCTCGCCACCGTCTTCCACGTACGATGTCAGCTGCAGCACTCTGCAAGGAGAAGTTACAGCTATGAAAACTAGATGGCGCTGCAAATCGAGCGCGCAGCCTAGCTGCCGTTGAATTCCTCAACGGCGCTGCAGTCGCATAGTGATGATATGACGATAACCTATTGACTTAGGCGTTACTTTGCGGAAATCCATTTAAGATATATGAAAAATAAAAATTGAGTACTTCACTCATTGTGTTTTTTTTTGCTTTGATATGACAATAGTAGATTGCATGACCCGAGTGAAGTAGTTTCAAGAATAAACGAAAAGATGACGCTTAACATAAGTGAACATAGAGTTTAAGGGAAAATCATCTTTATGCATTTGTCTTTAAAGTTGAGATTATGAATTTATGTTTGAAGTTGCAATTTACAAAGTTTTTTTTTAGTTGATCAAACAGTTCAAATTATAGTAAATGTGAAGTTACTGGATAATTGAGTTTACGATATTTGATTAGTATAAAAATAATGTACTTAAAGATTAAAATCTCAGTAGATATGATTATTATTCTACTCGTATTAGCAAGTGTTGAAAAACGCCGTATGATACACGTGTTGACGATAACCGTCCTTGGCTCTCTTCAGCCCTTCACTTGAAGGCTAGGTCTCAATGGCACCTCAGTGTTTTTTGTACCAATATGTACTATTATATAATATTGTGTTTACCTTATAATTTCATGTATTTCGTCTGCCATCCTTTGGGCTAGATAGTTTCTGTTTTCTGCAGCTTCTTCTATTCCTTTGCCGCCTGAAAATTATAGGAGTGCAAATTTAAGCATATGACGACATACATAATAGATTGCGTGACCCGAGTGAATTCATTTTAAGAAAATAGATAGATAGATCATTCTTTGGACACAAATGTTATTGAAACTAAAATAAAGAAAAAAAATAAAAATAGTGTTTCACAATTGACAGTATCGCTTAAATACCAATAGATGGCGCTATGTGTATCGAATATTACGATTACGATTCGTAGTACGATTTTCAACAAGAGGTTGAGCGTCTATTGTATTTATTAGTCTATGGTACGTACCCTCATCTGTGATTACAGTGGAAGTTCACTGAATATTTTTTTTCTTTGATATGACGATAGTAGATTGCGTGAGCCTAGCGAAGTCGTTTCAAGAAAATACGCATAGATGGCGGTACGTGTATTGATTGATACACGTAGTACGATTTCCAACAAGAAGTTGAGCGTCTATTGTATTTATTAGTCTCTATGGTACGTACCCTCAGCTGTGATCACTGTGGAAGTACACTAATTTTTTTTTTTCATTGATATGCCGATAGTAGATTGCG
Source organism: Mellilla xanthometata (assembly GCA_035578125.1). Classification (NCBI taxonomy): domain Eukaryota; kingdom Metazoa; phylum Arthropoda; class Insecta; order Lepidoptera; family Geometridae; genus Mellilla; species Mellilla xanthometata. The sequence continues at coordinate 10,000,943 of JAPUBQ010000023.1, read as the reverse complement.
TGAGCCTAGCGAAGTCGTTTCAAGAAAATAGGAATAGATGGCGCTACGTTTATTGAATGATACACCAAGTACGATTTCCAACAAGAGCTTGAGCGTTATTGTATTTATTAGTCAATGATACGTACCCTCATCTGTGATTGCAGTGGAAGTTTACTGAATATTTTTTTTTTTTTTTTTTATAGTAGACTAGCTGACCCGGCAAACGTTGTTTTGCCTCACTTAAGGGTATGAAAAATAGATAGTGTACGTTCATAGATTTACCATAGCAGCGCCATCTATTGATTACTTACTCAACCCAGTCGAAAGCTATCGACATCTGTTAGAATCATTTGTAGTTAACAGATAATTGTGACTGTCAAATAATTAAAGACAATAATTAGCAATAAATTAAAATTGCGACTATAATTTGAGATTTAAACTATCCTATCTCTCAAGTTGGATCGAACTGCACATGGTGTGCGAATTTTATTATAATCGGTTAAGTGGTTTAGGAGTCCATTGAGGACAAACATTGTGACACGAGATTTATCTTATATATAAAATTTCCGTGTCACAGTGTTTGTTACCGTACTCCTCCGAAACGGCTTAACCGATTTTTACAAAATTTTATATGCGTATTCAGTAGGTCTGAGAATCGGCTACTGTATATTTAGAAATAATTATTAAAGCAAAACAACGTTTGCCGGGTCAGCTAGTCTTATATATAAAATTTCCGTGTCACAGTGTTTGTTACCGTACTCCTCCGAAACGGCTTGACCGATTTTTACAAAATTTTATATGCGTATTCAGTAGGTCTGAGAATCGGCTACTGTATATTTAGAAATAATTATTAAAGCAAAACAACGTTTGCCGGGTCAGCTAGTTTTATATATAAAATTTCCGTGTCACAGTGTTTGTTACCGTACTCCTCCGAAACGGCTTAACCGATTTTTACAAAATTTTATATGCGTATTCAGTAGGTCTGAGAATCGGCTACTGTATATTTAGATTTTTTTTTTTTTACCAAGGCAATACAACGTTTGCCGGGTCAGCTAGTATATATATATATTAAGATTGTGTGCACGTACCCTCAGTCAGTATATGTATGTATATCTTCATGGCGCAGATGAGCACGGGAGCGAGCTGCTTCACGCTCTCGAGGCACTGAGTGAGCGTCTCCGCGTGCGGCGGGTGCGTCAGCTCCGACGCGCGAGACGCTACCTACAATCAGATACGACGTGGTTTTTTTTTTTTTTTTTTATTTATTTATTATCACAAACAGAATACATTTTATAATAACAAAATTTTACCTAAAAAACCTGGGTTTATTCAAGGTAAAAGGTTCTCACTACTTTATATTACAAATAAAAGACGCGTTACATACATAGATAATACCTAACTAGAACAATAAAGCTCGGCACTCGCTCGCAGGCCGCGCTGCGCCGGCGCAAGCAGGGCAGCAGTAAACAACGTATTGTTCTAATAGTGCTGTCCTGCTCGCGCACATCGCCCGCGGTCTCTGTGTGCGTGCGCCGAGCTCCCGATACAGGATGCTCCACATTACGAAACAAAAATATCTAAAAAATAACGTTTAAGAATAGGTTTTATGCTACGGGGGGAAATTTTATTTTTAATCACATTCGGCAAATCGTTAATTAGATCAGATATTAAATATTGTGTTGTTTACCAGTTTATACATTAAAAATACACTATTTATTTATTCCTTACAGGGTTCGATTCACAGCTTTATACACTAAATACATTAGATACTCGTTTATTGAAAGTAAAACGACGACCTCGTTGGCGTAAAGGTTACCATGCCGGTCTGCTAATCAGAAGGTTCCGGGTTCGATTCCCGGCCCGGTCAACATCTTTGTGCTTAACTAAATTTGTTGGCTGTGAGGTCTGGGTGTTATATATGTATTTATATATAATATGTATATATATGTAGTATATCAGCTGTCTTAGCAACCATAATACGAGCTAGAAATGGTTCAGTATGGGGCTAACCAACCGTGTAAAGAAAAAAAAAAAAAAAAAAAAAAAAAAAAAAACGTGATTTTAGTTGTTTTGACTATGTTGCAGAACGTGCCGTCTCTTTCTGATTACTTATGATGAAATGAGACAGGACAACTTCAAATTTAGTTTAGTCGTGTGTACAGCAGTATTGCCACCACTATGTCACTTTAAGAACTGATGCAGGACGCCATGACACAGGTTGCCTAGGTCCAATGAACAGTCACAGCGACAAACACAAGCACTGTTATATCTAAACTATTTGTTTACTCGTGGTTTTACCAGTTTATACATTAAAAATACACTATTTATTTGTTACAGGTAATTCACAGGTTTATACACTACATACACGGCTATCGAAAGTAGAGTCATTTTAATTTACATTATATAAAACAAAATACCGCCCATGGGGCAAAACCAACCACACCTCTAAATAGGCTTGGCCACAATTCACCTCTGATAGTAAGTAGACTTCAATATTAAAGTAAATTGTTTTTATAAGATTTTTTTAATACTGTTTTACCACTAATATAATGTTAAAATATCTAAGATGATCAAGCAAAATGTAACACACATATTATATAAGGCTTAATAATGTATGTAACTTAAGGTTTACGGCAAATACATTAAAATAGTTTAATTATAAAATGATAATGTATGTAAGTACATACCTCTCTGGCCGCCCTGGAGAGCGCCGGGGAGATGTCCCGCAGGAACTGCACCAGGTCCTCCATGGTGTCAATGACCTCCGCCACACCTAGGTAATCTAGCACCTACAATAACAAGCCACATGTTACCACACACACACAACGCTACTTTCTACTTTCATTTATCTATACCTACCAATAAAACTCGTAAGTTTATATTTAGGAAAAATTAAAGTCTTTATTTTTCAGGAAAATTTTAATTTTTTGTTTGTTTGTTTGACGCAAACAGGATCCGAAACTATACTGGACCGATCTGAAAAATTCCTCCACCGTTGGGAAGCTACATTATCTCTGAGTAACATAGGTTATAATTTGTTTCTCTTTGTTTTAATTTACTAGCCAGATAGCCATAAAATACACCGATAGACTCATAAAGTGCATCAAAGTTTTTTGTACATGTTACAATCGAATTTTTAAATGTATGTTTTTGTACTGCAAAGGACCAATAAACGAGAATCAACATAAAATCAACAGACATATTATGAAAACAAAATTGGTCAGTCAATGCAGACTTTGCACACTTCAGTCGCTCAATCCAAAAAATTATGCTGTCTAATAATAGTCCATCTGTGTATTTTTATAATGAAAGATACAGTTCACTCGTGCCTTGAAAACCGCAAGATTATAGTTTTCGGGAACAGGGCTCATTGCAAAACTCTTGCAGGGGAACTCTTTGCCATTTGGCAAAGAGTCACATCATGATAGTACGTACCTTTTTGCACTCTTTAACGATTTTTCTAACTTCAGATTCGTCGAAGCAGAGGAGTAGAGCGGAGGTGCCTTGGAGGATGCCGCGAGAGCCTTCGATGAGCTTCTTTCTGTCGACACAGAATAACAACGTCAGTTTAGTTGGGAGGCTAGGTGGGTCAAATACAAATACAAATATTTATTAATAACACCATTAGTTACATGTCAAAAAATAAAATAAAGTCCGCTCGGACTGCGGACAGCGGCCTGGGCGGGGAGAGCAGTGGCAATGCGCTGTGCGGTCCTGCGTCCCTGTCCCCGTCGTGAGATGGGACACCGTGAGGTTGTAGTCGGTAGTGACGGCCCTCTGGCCCTTGAGCCCGACATACCCCGCCCGCCTCGTCCAGGCTGTGGCGGGAGATGCGTAAATGAGCATTTCCTCACGAAAAATAAAGGTCAGTTGGGAGGCTCTGGTGATGACCAGTTAATGGGCGACGTAAGCAATGTCTGGTATTAGCGCCGTTCACCTCTGTGATCGGCGGGACGGGGTGCTAGCAAAGGACGGAGCTATAAAGTATCCGTATGTAGAGCAGGACGGACTACAGAGTTTAACGGGTGTTAGTGTTTTAATTTTAGCGTCTTCGACAAAATATTTGTGTAATTCCTGATTAAGCAATTTATAGATTACAAAGAAAATAAACCACGCGCTGCAATCGCATAGTCATATAACGGTAGTAGATTTCGTGAAGCCCGAGTGAAGTTGTTGCAAGATAAAACGAATAGATGGCGCTACGTGTATCGAATGACACGCAACGCAACATGCGACGCAACTGAAAACGCCGGTACATAGACTTGTAAAATTGGAGAGATCCGTTTACGTGTTGGGGCCCGCGATCTACAACCGCGTACCCGCGACTGTCCGGGATGCACCTTCCACCGCCAGCTTTAACACTACACTCAGGGTTTGGCTATTAGATAAAACTTTTTGTAATATAAATGATTACTATATAGAATTGAAAATTGACATTTGATTCATACCATATACTATTGTATTGATATTATATTACTAGAATAAGTAGTTAAAATGGACATTAATATCATATACTATTGTAATTTATATAATTGAAAATTGAAATTGATACATATCATATACTTTTGTATTGATATCATTATTTGAATTGTAACTTTGGTGTTATCAATAAATGATTTGTATTTGTATTTGCACGTAGTACGATTTCTAACAAGAGGTAGAGCGTCTATTATACTTATTAGTCTATGGTGTATATGTATACCTCGCAGGGCCGGAGTAAGGGTCGGAGCGCAGCATGTCGGACGCCTGCTGCAGCAGGGTGGCTGCAGTCTCCACGCGGTGCAGCGCGCCCGGCATGTCCTGCCGCAGCACCGCGTCCTCTGACGACTCGATGGTCTCGTGCCCCACCTGCAAATAAAATAAAAATAAAATAAATAAATATTAGGACACATTCACACACGGCTGGTTAGCCCCATACTGTGACCATTTCTAGCTCGTATTATGGTTGCTAACACAACTGATATACTACATATACATACATACATATTATATATAAATACATATTTAACACCCAGACCCACAGCCAACAAATTTAGTTAAGCACAAAGATGTTGACCGGGACGGGAATCGAACCCGGAACCTTCTGATTAGCAGACCGGCATGGTAACCTTTACGCCAACGAGGTCGTAAATGTTCATATAAGAAGTAATTAATTAATTTATAAACCAATAATTAATGAAATAAACAATAATTCTGCTTGACAGGGTGTACGGACATAACAACAAGTGTCTTTCGTGGTAAATAGAAGACAAAATTAAATATTTAGTGTACTTCCGCTGTGATCCGAAATCCAAATTAAGACAAGTAAAGGAAAAATCAACTAAGATCAATTAACCAAGCTTAATTAACTAAGATTAATTAAGATTAACGTTACCTATCACAATTCGGAAGTTCTTAACTCTACACGTGTCGACAAGTCGACAAGTTCGAAGAGTCATCATCTCCTGATGATGCCTTGTGGTTAGGCGAAACACGTGTAGAGTTAAGAATTTCCGAATTGTGATAGGTAACGTTAATCTTAATTAATCTTAGTTAATTGATCTTAGTTAATTAATCTTAGTTAATTAAACTTGGTTAATTGATCTTAGTTGATTTTTCCTTTACTTGTCTTAATTTGGATTTCGGATCACAGCGGAAGTACACTAAATATTTAATTTTGTCATCTATTTACAATGGATTTCCGCAAAGTAACGCGTGAGTCAATAAGTTATTGTCTTTCGTGGTCCAAGTCAACTTTTTTATCACGTATCTATACCAATATTATAAAGAGGAAAATTCAAAATCCAAAAATATTTATTCGTTTAAAATTGTACATTTGAATAGTAGTACTGGACGCATTCGCGCCCGTGCTCTGGAGGCTAGTGCCTTCCAGTGACTTAAATAGTTTATGTACATAAATAGCTTATAGATTAATTTACAATGATATATAACACGTAAAAGTTTGATTGTTTGTTTGTTTGACAAGAATAGGCTTCAAAACTACTGGACCGATATGAAATTTTTTCACCGTCGGGAAGTCAGAGGCCTTCGGGCGGCTTGAAAACTCTCGACACTAAAAGGCTTGGTGGACGAACAGATAATTTCCTCTCCCGGTAGATAAATTGCCCACTACCTAGATAAGACTAGACTCAGGCTTTGGCTATTAGATAAAACTTTTTATAATATTAATCTTATATATAAAATTTCCGTGTCACAGTGTTTGTTACCGTACTCCTCCGAAACGGCTTGACCGATTTTTTCCAAATTTTATATGCGTATTCAGTAGGTCTGAGACTAGGCTACTGTATATTTAGAAATAATTATCAAGGCAAAACAACGTTTGCCGGGTCAGCTAGTGATTATCTAAAATTGAAAATTGACATTGATTCATATCATATACTATTGTTATGATATTATATTATTAGAATTAAAATTGATAATTGACATGGATACATATCATATACTTTTGTATTGATATCATATTATTTGACTTGTAACTTTGGTGTTATCAATAAATGATTTGTATTTGTACCTGAGCAGGGCTTTCACGGGCAGTGGACAGGGAGCTGGGTTATATTCCTACGGAAAAACAGGGCTGGTATTTTTTGACGTGACAACGTCTTAAATTAGGTTGCGGCTGGGAGTCACTTATGAAAAAGTGTAACGCCCGGTAACGTTACGATGAGTCACCGAACGAGAGAGAGGCCCGCCGAATGCCTAGCGTCTCTCTCCCACTCAACTATGATCGGCAGACGTTGTCACGTAAAATCTTCGCCCGTAAAACCGACTTTACAGGCAACCATTTTTTTTTTTTCTTAAATTTCCGTACCTTGACGAGGTTGTTGACGGCGAGCGACACGGCCTGCACGGGCCGCGCCAGGTCCGGCATCGCGTTGCCATCTTCCGCTTCCTCGTGCAGGATCACCAGCCGCGACACCTGGAACACGGACACACACGTGTCAATAGATAGATAAATAGATGTTACATAAATAGAATACAACACTGTTCAAATAAATAGGTTCCTTCTAGGCAAGCAAGATACATCTTAGACCTCAGTCAAGCTTAATATCAGGCAAGCTGCGGTCAAACGTAAGCTTATTTATCATAAAAAAAAATGCTATGCGACTTAGGCGTGTGGTAATTTTAAAAATATACGCTGAAATGCATAGGTACTTAGGTACGCCTTATAATTTTGAATCATAGGCTCACGACCGCAGCTTGCCTGATTTTAAGCTTTTCTGTGGTCTAAGATATAGTAACACGCTTGCCTAGAAGGAACCTATTTACTCTAGGTTCGAGGTAACACTCACTCCAAAATGTATCCGATAAAATACAGACAGATTGTATTGTATTGTATTATTGTATAATGGATGTATTTGTATTGTATTGTTGTATAATGGACCTACAATTTAACGTGTCATCCGACCCACGGTAGAGACCAGATGAAAATGCCGCTTCCTTTTAATTTTCTTCGTTGTTTCGATGGCATCTAATCTTTATAATTAACTTATTACTAATCTATACAACGTTTTAAAAAAAAATCGAGTGTCTTCAATGGCACTTTTTCTTTTAATGACAGTCTTGTGAATATGGTCACCCATCCAAAGACTGTCCGCATCGACCGTTGCTTAAACTCGATGATCTCGTCAGATCACCTAAGTTAGCCGAGCTACAAGCTCAAACAATCAAGCAGTTAAGTGCATGTGAGGACTTTCACTCTCAGTTCCCACGAGATAACAGAACAAGACGCCGGTGAACAATGGCCGCGTAAAAACGTGGAATACCTAATAACATACACGCTTAGGGAGTAGGGTTGCCACTAAAGATTCTCAAAGCTTTCTTGTTGTTTTGAAGTGAGAGAAGACAGCGAAAGACTTGCAGAGCTTTCGTTTTTTTTTTTCGTTTATTAAATTTACAACAATTTTGTGATTGATCGGAATCAGCAATGCTCTCTGGTATTCTGATACCTGACATACACACAAACACACACACACAGACAAACAAACTTTCGCATTTATAATATTAGTAGGATGATACAATAGGTAGTAATTTATATTAATTGAATTCATCATCATCATCATCCTAGCCGATTCTATCACACTGGGTAAAGAGCTCTCTCCAGTCATGCTATTTGTTTCAGCCCTGTGTCAATGTAGGAAATTTAATAACAATTAATTTAAAATTACTCACGTGCCAACCCTAAGTCTTGTAATAAGGAGCGGGTCACGTAATCTCTCCTTACAGAGCGTTGACTCGGCGACGGGAAACTAATCAACATCAGTTGATACTTTATACTTACTTTTGTTATGTAACTAAAGTAATACGCATCTATTTTGCGACAATTTTTGCGTGTTTCAAAGATCTTGTAAGATTTTATCTGTTCTTCCTAGACCACAAAATACTTTCCTGAAAATGAAGTATGTTCCTCTTACCCCACCTCACCTTATATGTTACCGTTATTGATTTATAGCAAATAAACACGTTTATTTTAAGGGCATTAAATTTTTTCATATACAGAATAAAGAGTTTTATTGGTAATAATTCAAAGATTTTACAAGTCAGTTCAAAATCTTATATATAAAATTTCCGTGTCACAGTGTTTGTTACCGTACTCCTCCGAAACGGCTTGACCGATTTTTTCCAAATTTTATATGCGTATTCAGTAGGTCTGAGAATCGGCTACTGTATATTTAGTTTTTTTTTTTTTTTTTTTATTAAGGCAAAACAACGTTTGCCGGGTCAGCTAGTAATAATATAAATATAAATGTCACTAATTACCATCATCGGTAAATTTATCATGTACATAAATATTCGTCCGTTTTATAATATGATTTTTGTATTTGTATTATTTGTTGTTATAGAGACACGGGCAATACATAACTTTTTTTCGCTTTCTGGATATAACGGTTTCTGCGATACAGCCTGGTGACTGACAGACAGCGGAGTCTTAGTTATAAGGTCCCGTTTTTACCTTTTATTTAACCAAACGTATGCTACATATCCTATCAGCTAATTAAGTCCCCCTGTGCCTAATTACCATCAAATTAGATCTCATAGTACCACTCGTCAATGCCGCCGCCATATTGGGTGCGCGCGCGCCGGTACACGCCCGATATGGACTGACTTCATTCATTCATAACTTTTTGTAGCCAACTATATTTGTACGTGATACGTGTCTGGACTTTCGGTTTCTATGGAATGTTTAGTTCAATTGAATATTTATTGACGATCGCTTTGGCGTAATGGTTACCATGCCGGACTGTCAATCAGAAGGTTCTGGGTTCGATTCCCTGCACGGACAACATCTTTGTGCTAAACTAAATTTGTTGGCTGTGGGTCTGGTTGTTGGCTGTAGGTCTGGGTGTTAAATATGCATCTAAATAAAATATAATATATGTATGTGTATGTAGTATATCAGGTGTGTTAGCTACCATTACACAAATTAGAAATAGTTCAGTATGGGGTTAACCAGCCGTGTGTGAAATGTGTCCTAATATGTATTTATTTATCTAGTTAGACTATAGATACAGAATTGAGTTTAGTTACATTTGCGAAAATTAAAAAAAAAGTATTCTTACAAAAAAAAAATATGATTGACAATAATTTTAACGACGTAAACTTAGAAGAAGAATTAGATAGATAGAAAATTCTTTATTGGTCACATTCATTACATTTAAAAAAGAAAAAGAAAGAGCTTACAAATTAGTATGCCACAATTGGCGGCCTTATCGCTTAAAGAGATCTTTTCCAGGCAACCTTTGGATGGTGAGGAGTTTATAAACAAATGGATAAAATATAAATCGGCCCGCTCCAAACCTACATTGCTACACCCTGGGGGTATGTTAAGTGTTATTTAAACATACATATAGATATTTTTACATAACATTTAATCTCTAATATATAAAATTACCATGTCACAATGTTAGCTACCGTACTCCTCCGAAACGGCTTGACCGATTTTTACCAAATTATATATGCGTATTCAGTAGGTCTGAGAATCGGCTACTATCTATTTTCTATATCCCTCAGTGATAAGGGATGTTCAATCTTAATTATTTTTTATAATGTGGCATTAAAAAATACATATAACCATAAATTTTTCCTTTTTTATTGCCAACCCCTATTTTTTCGTGGCCATTTTCGTAATTTAATCATTTTTCATCCCGCTCGATAACTATCAATTATAGTGTTTTTAACAGCACTTAAGGAAAAAAAAGCACGTTTGCCGGGTCAGCTAGTATTGGTATAGATGTATACTTCTGTGTCTGAAATAAATGTGTTCTTTCTTTCTTTCTTCTTTCTTTAAGTTTATAATCGCATTACATATCCCTTTTGATTGCGGGTCAAACACATAAACATATCCGCAGTGATAGATAAGCCCATAAAAGCAGCACTAATATCGCGGTGACTTTTCGCCGCAGCCTTCCCGACAAGGGCAGGGCGGAAAGGGCGCGGTATTTGTCTGGCCAGGGCGGGCGGCCTTCGAGCTGTCACTACAATATATTAAGTTTAAGCTCTTCAGTATATTTGGGTGCGACTAAAAAGCACGGAACTAGAATATCTTAAGCCTGAGCTAGAGAAAAAAATAAATAAAAAAATAGTGTTTAGTATGGTAGAAGAGTATTTCCTTTTTTTTTTGTTGACGAGGGGGAAATCTTCAACAAGATACCTGCCTACAACGGGGCGCAGCCAGGTTAAGTGGGATTTGTACCTACTACCACCTCGACGACCCCTACCTTTGTGCTTAACGAGGGTCCGGGATCTGGTTAATCAATTGAATAACACTCGTATTTAATTCGCAATTTATCCATAGAAGGTAAAGTATTCCTAGTGCTCGTCTGGTTAGCTACCAGCCACAAGTTAGCACACAAGAATATATGTACCTAACCAAGGACTTAACGATGCGTTCCGGTAGCTTCTTTGAGGGGCAGTTATTCTATACTAGGCATACTCCGCCTTCGGCTGTCGGCGTCACTGGCTCTTATAGTTACGCAATCTGCTGGTCAAATACCCAGCAATGTACCGTATAAAATAAGTCATCAAAGCGTCTTTGACGCACTACATATCACAACTAATCCTTATGGTTTTTTCTTCTTAGATAACGCAATGTATAAAGGTGAGTCAACTCACACGGGAGCTTATCTGGACGCTGCGAGCGCTGTCTCTAAATACTTTGAGCTTACAGCGACGGCAGAATATGGAAGTAAAGAGGGAAAATATCTAAACTGACTAAATCCGGAAATATGATATAAGATAGGGTCATATAATACATACATATTTAAGATTTCTAGAAATATAATTATGTAATTACTGACTTATACCTATAATGCTAATATAAGGGTTCTCATGACATGATATTCGAAATAGAAACACAAATATTTGAAAAAAATGTATACAGTTCGTCTAATAAGAAATTTAGAATGTACATACACTACATGAAAGTATTACCATGTTTACTGTAGATTTATTTATACCTTTATGACAAAAATATATTTAATAGGTAATAAGAGCGTATAGGCATGTAAGGTAAGAATAATATATTGTAAATAAATAAATTGACTTGTCCAGTACGCCGTGATACTGAGAAGTTAATATCCTACTAATATAATAAATGCGAAAGTCGGTGTGTGTATGTTTGTTAATACTTCACGTTCAAACGGCTTAATCGATTTTGATGAAATTTGGGATGAAGATAGGTTTTTTTTACATTGGATTAAAACATAGGCTACTTTTGGTCCCGGATTAACGCGGATAACACCGCGGGGCGCAGCTAATAAATCTATACTAATATTATAAAGAGGAAAACTTAGATTTTTTGTTTGTTTGACGCGAATAGGCTCCGAAACTATTGGACCGATTTGAAAAATTCTTTCACCGTTGGCAAGCTTACATTATCCCCGAGTAACATAGGCTATGGCATATTTTGTTACCAAAAATATCAGAGATCCTAAATAAAATGTGTAACAAAAGCCCTTATAGCTAGTATATGCTAGTAACAGATACATATCATATACTTTTGTATTGATATCATATTATTTGACTTGTAACTTTGGTGTTATCAATGTGATATCAGTCGAGAGTCGTCGTCTCTCGACTTGTCGTTCGAAGAGTCAGCATCTCCTGATGATGCCTTGTGGTTAGGCGAAACACGTGTAGAGTTAAGAATTTCCGAATTGTGATAGGTAACGTTAATCTTAATTAATCTTAGTAAATTGATCTTAGTTAATTAAGCTTGGTTAATTGATCTTAGTTGATTTTTCCTTTACTTGTCTTAATGTGAATGGATTTCCGCAAAGTAACGCCTGAGTCAATAAGTGATTTGTATTTGTATTTGTAATAAATAATTTGATTTAATGCAAGTTTTCCATCTGCCGTAAGTTTAATCTACAACCAGCCGGTGTAAACATGTCAGCGTTCTGCAGGCATGATGTTATGAAACCGTAACGCACGTGTCTGTTGGGTTTACTGGTTCTACTGCCGTCAGCCGAGTTAGCGTTGCCCTAATAAATCTTTTGATTGACTTGTATACGTGTGTTTATATTAGTTACTGCAATTTCGCGAAATTCTCATTTTATTACTCACTAGCTGCGCCCCACGGTGTTGCCCGCGTTAATCAATGACAAAAGAGGGTAATCAGGGATAAAAAAATAAAAAGTGGCCTACGTGTTAATTCAAGGTTTGTTTTACAATAAATGGGCTTGCGCTTGAACACAATACACCTGATGGCAAGCGACATTATGATTTATGGTGGAGCGCGCTTACCCAGAAAAAAAACGGTTCATGTCTAACCTATCTACATACATCTTGTTCATAGTTAGTTCATAGTTCATTTATTCATAATAACAATTATTACATGTCAGAAATTTTATAATACGAGTAGTACACTCTAGTACTTAAATAATAATATGGCATCTCATTTTTAATAATAATAATTATTAAATAATAAAATAATAAAGTGAAAATGTCAATTCATAGGATACAATTAATGTCAATAAATTATTTCATACTAGGTATGAATTCGTCAAATGAATAAAACGCTCGATTAATGAGCCATCGTTTCAATTTCATTTAGTAAGCGTGATAACTTGTCTTGTCTAACCTATCTACATAGTAAATCTCTAACCTACATCACATCTACAGGGTTTCCTCACGATGTTTTCCTTTACCTAAAGCTAAAGCTCATTGGCGGGAATCGTACCCACGACCTTCGCGACGTAAGGCGGCCGCACGCCCGACTAAGCTGTCATTGGTTCAAATCGTTTCAGAGGGTGACGTAAGTGAAGTTGAACAGCTAGAAGGATTAACTCTTTATCGTGCTCCCGTTAATTTATCAACTAATGAACTGACTAATATATTTAGCGAGCACTTAGAACTCATTTCATGAAAGAACTAAGGCTCGTTTTGATTTAGTTTTTTTTTATGATAGATTTTCCACTTGAAGTTGGTAGCGAGCCAGACGAGCACTAAAAATGTAAAGCAGTTAAAGCACTATGGAGTTAGTACTTTAGCTACTCACCCTTATTTTAAGTATCCACTGTACTGTAGTGTATCTTTCCTTTAAACTCTCTTTCTCGTATTTATGACCAGTTTTCTGTATTTATTACTGACTTATGCCAGCAATTTGGATCGCACAAATAACAGAAGGAAAATTGGCCATTGTTGTATTAACTGATAGGTTTGCGTTTGACCAGAGTGATGTTAGGCAACACTATGGTCTACATGCTTACCTAGAAAATACCTATTAACACTAAATTTGAAGACGCCCAGATGGTACTCCTCAGGAAACAGAGACTCAGGAAGAAAATTCCAAAGTTTTGCAGTCCTCACAAGAAACATATAATGGAAGCGGATCGTCTTGTGCGATGCTAAAGCGTATATATAGTTATACTAGCAGATCGTCCCGGCTTCGCACGGGCTATAAAATAATCTGAGTTTCAAAGAGAAACAAAATATAGCCGATTTTACTCAGGGATAATGTAGCTTCTCAACGGTGAAAGAGTTTTTCAAATCGGTCCAGTAGTTTCGGAGCCTATTCGCTTTAAACAAAGAATCAAAAAATCCAACTTTTCCTCTATATAATGGTATAGATATTCACACATTCAAATATTCAGATAGGACACATTTCACACACGGCTGGTCAACCCCATACTGAACCATTTCTAGTTCGTGTTATGGTAGCTAACACAACTGATATACTACATATACATACATACATATTTTTACTACATATACATACATACATACATACGTACGTATAGATACATATTTAACACCCAGACCCACAGCCAACAAATTTAGTTAAACACAAAGATGTTGGCCGGGCCGGGAATCGAACCCGGAACCTTCTGGTTGGCAGTCCGGCATGGTAACCTTTACGCCAACGAGGTCGTCATGGTATAGATATATGAAGGTACATATTATAGCTATTTGGGCAGACAGTCAAAACCAATCTACGTTTTGTAAGGTGATACCATCCATCATAAATGTCCCCACCTGGCATTTCCTTCAACACAATCCACCGTGAAGTGGAAGCAAGGTGTTCCGGAGCGGGACCGCCAACTCTATATTTATAACCATGGGAGCTTGGACGAAATAACAAATAAATAAATTAAAACTTATCTTATCTTTTATATAAAATTTCCGTGTCACAATGTTAGTTATCGGACTCCTCCGAAACGGCTTGACCGATTTTTACCAAATTTTATATGCGTATTCAGGGCCAGCTAGTAAATAAATAAATATTAGGACACATTTCAGACACGGCTGGTTAGCCCCATACTAAGTAAACCATTTCTAGTTTGTGTCGTACTATTATGGTTGCTAACACAGCTGATACATAGATGTACATACATAAATACTTTAGATCGATACGACATATCTAACATCCAGACCGACAGCCGACAAATTTAGTTCATCACAAAGATGGCGGGCGTGCCGGGATCCTCTGGTTGGCAGTCCTGCTTGGTAGCCATTACGCCAACGACGTAACTATGGAAATTGTATCAGTAATGAAAACAATTAAGGGTTCACTTCCTCTTGTTCACATTCAGTTTGTTATGCAAGTGAGAGAACATGACAGAGCGAGCGAAGTTATGGGAGTAAAATATTTTGAGCATATTTCGACAGTTTAAAACATCCTATCAAATCCTGCGAATAAGCGATGCGATAGAGCTACGGTCTATTTAGTTTTATTATCTTCAATTCAGTGTTAAGAATCATTAGTGTTCTAAAGCACGAGTACGTAAAGTATGCCCGATATTTTTATAGACGTTTGAAATTTGTGTGCAAAAAAATGAGAAGTGAAATACTGTGCTTCTGAGTAATGAAGAAAATAAAACAAAACTTACTTTGTTTAGTAGGTAATTTCAATATTGTTAATTGTTGATTTTATAAGATACTAGCTGACCCGGCAAACGTTGTTTTACCTTAATAATAAAAAAAAAAAAACTAAATATACAGTAGCCGATTCTCAGACCTACTCAATACGCATATAAAATTTGAAAAAAATCGGTCAAGCCGTTTCGGAGGACTACGGTAACAAACACTGTGACACGGAAATCTATACTATAAGACTCTTTGTCCTGACTCATCTATAGACAACGCAGAGCCCAAACGGCTGGTCCTAGGATTGTGAAATTTGGAGGGTGTATTTGTTGTAGTATGTAGACGCGTACTAAGAACGGATTTTTGGAAATTCCACCCCTAAAGGGGTGAAAAGGGGTAAAACAGTTTGTATGAAACTTCTTTGTTTTTGAATTTTTAGCGATGAAATTTGGAATATGTATAGTTTATGTAAAATTAAAAATAATTGTATCAAGTTTTTTTGCCAGGGGTGAACTAAGGGGGTGTAATGGGGGGTGAAAGTTTGTATGGAAAATTCTTTATTTATCAAGTTAAAGTCTTGAAAGTTGTTATGTTAGTAGATTATTGAATGGTTAAATTAAAATTATATTTTTTTTGCCAGGGGTGCATTAAGGGGGATATCATTGGGGTTGAAAGTTAATAATGAAAGTTTTGTGTTTTTGAACTTAGAGGTGTAGAATTTGAAGTGTGGATATATTTTAGTACTTAAACGTGTACTAAGAATAGATTTTTGGAAATTCTACCCTTAAGGGGGTGAAAGGGGGTAAAACAGTTTGTATGAAACTTCTATGGTGTTGAACTTCTAGCAATGAAAATTGGAATATGTATAGTTTATGTAAAATTAAAAATAATGATATCAAGTTTTTTTGCAAGGGGTGAACTTAAGGGTTTGTAAAGGGGGGTGAAAGTTCGTATGGAAAATTCTTTATTTATCAAGTTAAAGTCTTGAAAGTTGTTATGTTAGTAGATTATTAAATGGTTAAATTAAAATTATATTTTTTTTTGCCAGGGGTGCATTAAGGTATGCCATTGGGGTTTAAAGTTGAAAGGGAAAGTTTTGTGTTTTTGAAATTAAATACTACTGAATTGGAATTTAAGTATGTGGTTCACTTAGTGGTATGGTTCACGTATTCTAATTATTTAAATTAAAATAATGGCTTTGAGGAAACGATCTAATCTGTCGCATCATCACCAAAGTAGCTAAAACAGAGGTTAACTAGATCTCAGGAATCTAATGCGGAAAGACAGATGCGGCTCATTTTGATATCGTAGCAATGTAATGTTTATATAATATTGGCACGGGAATAGGATACAATAGATTTTTTCCACAGGTAACGCGAAAAGCGACCTACACGCGGGCGGAGCCGCGGGCAACCTCTAGTTTTATATATAAGAAGATAAGATGAGAAAAAAGCCAGAGAAGAAATTTCAACTGCCGCGGGTCACGTGATTAGCTCATCTATGGGGCGGCTTAACTTGGCATAATCGTTTTCGAGAAGTCTATGATACTCCGAACGAAAACAAAGAAAATAAAGAAAAGCTTCGCCTCCGATTTTTCTTATCAAAATGGCGTTTGCGCCGATTTTTGTTATGATATTCGTCATTAGGGGGTAAAAATACGTTATTATTCCAAATTTCAAATCGATAGGTCCTATGCGCTTTTCTCAAGTTTATCTTATCTCTAAACATTACTATATATTAAGTAATGTTTAGAGTCCTATAGTGCATTAGTCCGGTTCACGGTGTCGTAACAGCCGAGAGCGGATTCAGGGTCGGCGATACAACCGACTGTTTGTTTGTACACCTCGCCAGCGGATTGAGAGCTCGGTTAGATAACACGATGAAATATTATTACTACCATTAGTCGTTTACTAGTTTTTAACCGCCCATTAAGCAGGTAAGGGCGTGCTGACCGAAAGATTAACCTCAGAAAAGTCTCAGCACTAATGCGATGTGGGAGCATTTTCTAAAAAAACCTTTATCTTCTTCTTCGTATGAGCTACGTTATAAGAACATATTTAGCTGGTTAGATACTAAACCATATCTAGTTTGTATTATGGTTGCAAACACAACTGATATACTACATATACATACATCTCGCGACACAGGTTTGCCTAGAGTGCAATTCAACCTACCCCTAGTATTATTTCATTCTTGTCTTTAGTCCAGTAATGGTTTATATATTTAGCCCTAAGCTTACAGATCAATAAAAATACATTTGAATTATGATTTTGAATATTTAACATCCAGACCGACAGCCAACAAATTCAGTCCAACACAAAGATGTTAGCCGTGCCGGGAATCGAATCCGAGGCCCTCTGGTTGGCAGTCCGGTAACCATTACGCTAAAGAGGTCGTCGTTTATGACCTAGTGGTCTTTCTTACAGTAACTTATGAATATATAGCAAGTATTTATATAAAACTTAAAACCCAATGATAAAATAAATGTATACATGTAAGCTTTGTTTATGGTATGTTGTTAAAAGTATGACACTGCATACGAGCAGGACATCCAAAATGTCAAAGTCAAAGAATGGATTAATGAAAATTTTAAAAGTAAGTTTTAAGTCTAAACTTAGAAAAAATATTAACAAATCAAAAAATATAGAGTCTAAATTAAGCCATCTATTGATTATTATAAACCAGCCGCTAAGCAGATTCTCACTTCACTTAGTAAAGTTGTCAACTTAGCAAAGTGATTGTGGTTGCATAAGAGCACCCACGCTGCATGTCGGCTGCATCGCGCCAGGTCAAGGGCACGACACACTTAGCGATACTACTCATATACACTCTCAGAAACACAGAACTGTTTATACAACACATAAATACAGTGTAAACTCTATAAAACGACACGGAAGGGACTGTGCATTATAGAGAGTGGTCGTTAAACGGAGTGAATGTATCATTGTATGGTATTCAAGCTAAACGACGACCTCGTTGGTGTAAAGGTTACCATGCCGGACTGCCATCCAGAAGGTTCCGGGTTCGATTCTCGGCCCGGCCAACATCTTTTTGCTTAACTAAATTTGTTGGCTGTGGGTCTGGGTGTTAAATATGTACCTATATAAAATATGTATGTATGTATATGTAGTATATCAGTTGTGTTAGCAACCATAACACGAACTAGAAATGGTTCAGTATGGGGTTAACCAGCCGTGTGTGAAATGTGTAAAAAAAGTCTTGAGATATCAACTAGCTCCAATACGGGCCGTAGAAGCCCCTCCACCCACGCAGATTTCTTCACTTTAGCCGAATATAAAACATATTTCCTTTGCTATTTTAAACTACGACTCATCATAAGTGTTATGCAGATAGCTCTTGGATTGAAATAACTGTACATATTTACACTAACCACAAGCGATTTTTGAATACTTCTGAGACTTTAGGAAAAAATTGGTTTGCGCTTTGCCCGTAAAATATTTGGAAGGATCTGTGGTGGATATACCAGATTGACTCAGGCTGTCTACGTGCGGTAACCCGAAAGACGATGATTGATGATGAGATTTCTCACGAAGCTTTCCTTCACCGATGGCTCGAGCTCATTGGCTGGGATCGAACCCGCGACCTTTGGAACGTGAGACAGCCACACGACCGACTGAGCTGTCTTCGCTTCAAAATATACAGACATTGGTGGCGATTCAGCGGCAAACAAGACTAAACTAAATTTAAAGAAGTCTCTTTTCATCTCAGGTGGCCAGAATGAGACGGCACGTTCTGAACCACAGACAAAACAACTAAAATCACGTCAAATATGGAATGTGCAGGCAGTTTTAGAGGTGATACAAGTGAGTGCGTTCTAAAGTCGCTTATATTTTCTACATTTGACGTGATTTTAGTTGTTTTGACTATGGCGCAGAACGTGCCGTCTCTTTCTGGGCACCTAAGATGAAAAGAGACGGGGCTTCTTTTAATTTAGTTTAGTCGTGTGTGCCGCTGAATCGCCACCAATATACCGGCTGGTCATTAGAGCAAACATTATGCAAACCTTTACTAATACTTTAGTATGTCGTCAGCTTCCAATAAATAATCCCACGGCCGGCGTGGGCGCAGACCATCTGGTATTACAAAAGACAACTTTTACACACCTCACACACCGTGACAACTGTAATAATCTCATTGATATTGGCGCCTGTTATGTAGCTCGGCTAGCTAAGGTGTAAGTTCATGAATTAATATTGTTTTAATATACGAGTAATTTGTTGGAATTGTACTAGGCCATTCAGCTCAATGCGCTGTGCGGTCCCTGCCCCCATCGTGAGATGGGACACCGCGAGGTTTTAGTCGGTAGTGACGGCCCTCTGGCCCTCGAGTCCGACATACCCCGCTCGCCTCCCCCAGGCTTATAGCGGGAGATGCGTAAATGCATTTCCTCACGAAAAATCATCATCTACTAGGTCATGTTACTAGTAGGACATTATGCTAATATGCCGTTTTGCTTTTAGGACGATCTGCTAATAGGGCGCTCTGCATAAATGTCCAGTCGATGCGAACTCGATCTGACGCGATCATCGAAGCTAAGCAACAGTGTTTGGATGGGTGACCATGCACAAGACTGTCGTTTTTCAAATGGTATTTTCGTCTGGGCGCTACCGTGGGCAGGATGATGACACGTTAAATTGTAGGTCCCGCCTATTAGTCTTAGTACAAGCAGTCGTTAAGCCAAATCAGAGGCCTTCGGGCGGCTTGAAAAACTCTCGACACAGCTTGGCCATTTAGCTCATACGAAGAAGAAGTAGATTGATATTGGTTTATTGTAATCATTGTGTATGTATACTCTTTAGACTTATTTTAAACCTAACTATTACTAAGCCTTCAATAATAATCCTAGAATAGAGCCTAACTAAAACTCTTACTTACTCTCTTAATCTAAAACTCTTATTATTATTTAGTATCGTTTTCTGTCCTCATTACAAAACTAGCACAAATCAAGGGCAAATTAATTGCCAGAAACGTCATCAAACAAGCAAATTGCCCTCAATAATTGAACTTTTAAGCAGAAACGAACTGAGCAAACCACATGACTCATCTTTCGTCAAATCATCACGCCGTCACCCGTCCTCCATTAAAACAAAAATAAAAACAAAACACGGCACGGCCGTTACGAAACGCCAGTCGATTCCAATTTTAAATTTAGGCGCCAACACAACGCGCGAAATCTAATTATTACAAACAACCGGCCAGCAACAAACGTGAGTCAGGGTTTAAATTTGGAACTACATAATTTGAGTTGTATCACCTGGCAACTTTTGTCTATACCAGTTCTAATTCCCTGTTCCCTGATAACTATAATCTAGCAGTTTTCAAGGCAAGAGTGAACCGGTTTCTTCTGGGCAAGCGTGCTCCACCTTAGATCGCAATTTCGCTTACCATCAGGTGAACTGCGATCAAGCGCAAGCCCATTATGAGTAAAAAAAAATATACCAATATTAGACCTAAAGTTTTTTTAAAACATATTTATAAGTATATTTTGAATACTGTTGAAAAGATTCAGCTAAGTTTAATACTTTTATTTCCTTTTTATGTTTGTAAAAATGAAATTATCTAAGACTTCGACTGAAGGACTTGTATCCATGGTCATGAAATAAATATAAAAAAACAATATTTAAAAGAGGAAAGTTTGATTGTTATAATTGTTAGTTACTTTGAAGCGAATAGGCTCCGAAACTACTAGATCGATTTGAAAAATTCTTTCACCGTTTTGGAAGATACATTATTCCCGAGTACCATAAGGCCTTAATTTGTTCCTCTTTACAACTTAGATTATATTATAGATTATTCCACTTGTATACGATGGTTTTCCAAGGGCAAGAGTCCCCGTAAACCGATAAAATTTCTTGTAAAATTGTTTGAGGGACCCTCCCTCGTAAATTTATACATTCCGTGGAAATTTTAGGTTTCTACAAGCTACCGCTATTGATATATATGTATAGCAAAAAATACTAAAAACAACACGTTTATTGTATGGGGACTCCCAAATTTTTTTTTTGTATTTTTTGTTAATAGCGTAACGGGGAATACATAACTTGTGAAAGTTTCAGCTTTCTGGCTATCACGGTTTGTTGATATATAGAACGACAGGCAGACAACGGAGGTTTAGTAATAGGGTCCCGTATTTACCTTTTAGGTACGGAACCCTAAAAAGTTTGAAACAATTATTTTATCGAGCGAGTATTGAATAAATAGCGAGTGTGGCTCGGTGGTAATGACGTCTGCTTTTAAACCAGACGGCTCCTAGTTCGATCCCGGCCCAAATACCTGTTGCCCGACCAATGACTTGTTTTTCAAGCTATGTGTGGACTCGCTTTTCGGTGAAGGAAAAAATCGTGAGGAAACCAACACGCTTAATGACTGCAATATCCGAAGTGTCATCCGCCAACCCGCACTCGGCCAGCGTGGCTGATTATGGCCTATAACTCTCTCCTAGTGAGAGAAGGCCCCGAATCCCAGAAGTGGGAACGTATATTGGGCTGCTTATGGTATTGAATAAATCGATTTGTTTGCGCTTCGATGATCATTCTCATCGAGTATATAGAATAGAATAGGTTGTTCAGATTACGCAAGTTATGTATGCTCAATCCAACTGGATTGAGTCATTTACGACTTGTGCTGTTTGGATACGCTCCATAACTCCCGTTCCTGATGGAGTTATGGGCTGATAAACATTTAATGAATTTTAATTCGTATGTTCACAACATTTTTAATATGGGAGTTAAAATCTATAATAAATTACCTCTGTACATTAAGAATCTAAATCTATGTATGTTTTTCAATCTAAACTCAAATTATTTCTTCTTGATAAAACTTATTACTCTGTAAAGTCATTTCTGGAAGACCAAACTATTTGACATTAACTTATTGTATTTTCTATTCATTGACATATTAATATTGTATTACTTTTATGACATGAATGTATTTGATTATCTCTGCTGCTGACTGTACTTATTGACTTTTTACTTATAATCTTGGACATGTGTGTATAATTAGTGCTGCTGCCTGTATCTAGTATTTGACAAAATGTATGTTTTAATTAATCAATTTTCTTAGTGACATTGTTCTAAATTATTTTACTGACATTGTAATCTTGCATGCCTGACGGTTAAAATAGAGGGTCAACTTACTGTAATAACACCAATTATACCTATTTAATATATAATTTGAATTTAAATTCTTTATCATTCGTATGAATTAAGTGGCCAAGCTCTGGTGTCGAGAGTTTTCAAGCCGCCCGAAGGCCACTGACTTGGCTTAACGACTGCATGTACTAAGACTAACAGCCGGAACCTACTGTTCAACGTGTCATCCGACCCACAATGAAAATGCCACTTGAAAAACGACAGTGTTGTGCATGGTCACCCATCCAAACAACATCCGCATCGACCGTTGCTTAGCTTCGATGATTGTGTCAGATCATCTTAGCTAGCTGAGCTACAGGTAAGGTATGATAAGGGCAAAATCTTGTATTTACAGTTTTTTCTTTATCTGAATATAATAAAACTGGTTCAAAAAAAATAAAAAGCTACGTTATTTTTTCATATTGATAAATGTGATTGTTACCAAAAAAAGTAGGTATAAATAAATATTTTACAGTGGTTCTTTAGACGGCCTTAATTTTTTTATTTTTTTTTTTTTTTCATATTTTTTTTACGTTTACGATTTATAGCGAAAAACTGTTTTTTTAATATGCTTATGTTTGACCGCAGCTAGCCTGATGTTAAGCTTGACTGTGGTCTAAGATGTATCACGCTTGCCTAGAAAGAACCTATTTACTCTAGATTTGAAGACTCCCAAATAGAACAAATTGATAAAGATTTTTGACCTTATCTTCACCTCTCTCTCTCCATCTCCTCCTTCTTCTATAGTTATCCTGTAGTTAAAAGTACCACCACTTTCTGAAAACACCCCACAATTTACGCTGAAACGAGCACAGGCGTGCAACTTATTCACAACACCATCTATTTTAGTCTTTAATCACTTACAAATTAAGGTCTATTTTTATATGCACATATCTTTATCTGTAGGTGCATGTTTTCAATCTGCATCAGACGCATTGATTCAGAACGAAAGCATCTGGCATGCAAAAGGACTGCATGGTGTCAGGTTGATGTATAGAGTGTTTGGGTGAATGCACCGCGACATTTAAATATAAATATATATAAATAAATATTAGGACACATTCACACACGGCTGGTTAGCCCCATACTGAACCATTTCTAGCTCGTATTATGGTTGCTAACACAACTGATATACTACATATATACATACATACATATTATATATAAATACATATTTAACACCCAGACCCACAGCCAACAAATTTAGTATAGCACAAAGATGTTGGCCGGGCCGGGAATCGAACCCGAAACCTTCTGATTAGCAGACCGGCATGGTAACCTTTACGCCAACGAGGTCGTCAATTTATATTATAAGCTGCGGATTGGTCATGGATTTAAGTGGCCTTTTGTGTTTATTACTACGATAGCTAAATAATACAGAACTTTACTAGCCATAAATAGCATACGTTAAAGGCAAGTCACACTACTATAATTACTTAGCATAGCATAAGCAGCCCACTATACGTTCCCACTGCTGGGACTCGGGGCCTTTTCTCACAAGGAGAGAGACATAGGCCATAATCCACCATGCTGGCCAAGTGCGGGTTGGCGGATGACACGCGTATTCAGATTTTGTGGTCCTCACAAATGTCGGTTTCCTAACGATTTTGCTCCGAATTAGTTCAAATTTTCGGCCTCTTCGCGAGAACCAAAATACACAATGTACATTTAGACGAAAACAGAATTGGCCAGCTAATGCTAGCTTTAGGCTACGGCGACAACCCAACAGGCTGGCTAAATCTAGCAAATTGATTCACAATTTAGGCCCTAATGTCTTCAACCGCTTACCAAACACGATCAAAAGTGCCCCTAGCGTAGGTAGTTATAAAATAAGACTAAAAAATTGGCTTATCGAGCAAACTTTCTACAGCTTCGACGATTTTCTGAAGATGAATGTCGACGGCTGTACGAAACGTATAGAACTATAAGTACCTACAGTTATTGCGTTTATAATGACAAAAAAACTTTACTTAGTCACCCATAGCAAACATTTTCAGGCTACTTAAATTTCAGCACAGTCAATAAAAAATAAAATTCGCAGTCTTGCTGCCCTATTGCTTCCCGCTTTACAACTTTACAAAATGTTGTATTTTTTAAACAATCAATATTCTTATAGAGATAGGGGACAAAACTAAATAAGGCAACATATGACGATATCCACAGCGCTGGTGTCATCTCCTGCCCACTTTAGTTCACGAGTCATTGAACCCAATAGCCCTGAAGATTGATCAACTGCCAAATACAGGATTTTATAGATTTAGGAACCAACACATGTCCAGCTAGATTTTTAATTTATTTAAGATTCCGTGGTTAAAGGTAAAAACGGAACACTATTACTGCTTAGTAATAGGGTTCTGTTTTTCAGCTGTCGGTTTGTTTCCAGGCTGAATCTCAAAGACCGTAATAGCTAGAAAGCTGACATTTTCAGAAATTGTAGTTTTTTTGGATAGCCCACTAAGGCGTAGCAAGCCGCCCGAAGGTCTCTGATTTGACTGTAATGATCGCGTCAGATCACTTTAGACACATACATAATGTACATGTCAAAGGTGATCTGACGCGATCATTAAATACAGTCAAGTATAATGTATATGTATGTGTCTGAAATAAATGTGTTCTTTTTTCTTAGTAAGCCGAGCGACCGGCGTAATCATGACATGCAAATAAGACACAATCCGTCCGCGCCCTCCCTGGGGGAGAAAAGCTCGTCAAATTCACATTTCCTTCAGGTTGGTACTTAGACACACAATAACATCGCCAGTTCATTTCCTTTCAAAGGGATTGCTGTTCAGAGGTTTGGAGTGATGTCTTGAGATATTTTTTTTGGTAAGCAATCTATCTTCTAATATATAAAATTTCCATGTCACAATGTTAGTTACCGTACTCCTCCGAAACGGTTTGACCGCTTTTTACCAAATATTATATGCATATTCCGTAGGTCTGAGAATCGGCTACTATATATTTTTTAAGGCAAAACAACGTTTGCCAGGACAGCTAGTAATATTATTAAAAAAAAGTAGAGTTTTCCTTCTTGACACTATAACTCCAGAACGCACGAACCGATTTCACGGTTTTGCATTCGTTGGAAAGGTCTCGGGCTCGGTGTGGTTTGTAGCACACGAAATTCAGAGATTCAAAATTTCAACTTTGTCGCGAAACGGAGTTCGGCGGATTTGCCAGGTATAAATATAAATTTGAATTCTTTATTCAATAAAAATTAAAATTGGTGTAATGGTTACCATGCCAGACTGCCAATCAGAAGGTTCCGGATTTGATTTCCGGCTCAGCCAACTTCTTTGTGATGAACTAAATTTGTTGGCTGTTAGTCTGGGTGTTAAATATGTATCGACTTAAAGTATTTATGTATGTAAATGTATATCAGTTGTGTTAGCAACCATAAACAAAGTAGAAAAGTTTGAATATAGGGCTAAACCATCCGTGTGTAAACATGTGTCCTAAAATAAAAAAAAAACTGTACCATTCATCTGTTGAACCAGAAGTATAAAACTGTCAACAGCCATGTCCCAAGCCATGGTAACTATGCCATATTCACGGTGTAGGGCTCCGCAAATAGCCGGCCCTGCGCCGCGGAAGCCGCCGAGGCCGCGCACCTGCCCTAATTACTGACCACCTCCGCAGGAAACATTTTAAATATATAACTAGACATTATTGTTTTGACTGCATAAGCAATACAATTTAGGGGTCTTCAAATCCAGAGTAAATAGGTTCCTTCTAGGCAAGCGTGATACATCTAAGACCACAGTCAAGCTTAACATCAGGCAAGCTGCGGTCAAACGTAAGCATATTTATCATAAAAAAAGCAGCCTACTAAGAGTTCCCACTGCTGAGACTCGGGCCTTTCTCTCATGAGGAGAGAGAGAGATATAGACCATAATCCACCACACTGGCCAAGTCCGGATGACACACGTCTTCGGATATTCTGGTCCTCTAATATGTTGGATTCCTCACGAATTTCTCCTTCACCATAAAGCAAGTGCAAATCCACACATAACTTAAAAAAACAAGTTCATAGGTGTAGAGCTGTGATCGAATCAGGGGCCGTCTGATTGAATATCAGATGTTTTTCCCACTCTTTTACTGCACCATGTAGTATTTATTACCCACATAGTTTATTTATTTATTATTTTAAAAACCTTAAAATAAGCATTACAGATTCACTCCAATTCGCTTATCCAAGTCAATTAAATACACTACATTAATTTTTTTTCATTTCCTTGGTTTTAAATTTATTACATTATAAAAATCTTTAATTACATGCACAAGTTCTGCCTTATTACAGCTAAAAAAATCAAGATCCTGGTTCTTTTTTAACAATTCATTAAACATGAACATAGCTCTCGGTAATTCTTAGTCTTAGTACAAGCAGTTGTTAAGCCAAGTCTGAGGCCTTCGTGCGGCTTGAAAACTCAGCTCAGAGCTCACTCAGCTCATACAAAGAAGAATTATCCTATCCTGATTTTTAATGTCATAATTTATCAAAGAGGCAATTAGTGGCCATACACAAAAGTCTGCCATAACTGTCAGACACAACTACATATATCTAGACTTCAGTCAATGAACTTCACAGATCATCGACCATCATCATCATAGGTACTCTTTTTTAATGATCTCATTTATGAAGAGGAGATGAGTGATTAAGATTTAAATTTATTCCTATTATTTTTTTTGAGGGGAATTGTTTTCTAGGTATAAGTATGAAGCCCATACCACATAATATACGTAAAAACCAACCAACATAAAACAATGTGCAGAAACCTCCTCCAAGATGGCTGGTCCCCGCGGAGGAGTAGAGGTATTGGACCTCTCAGACAAGCAACAAACAAATAATTTAATATAATATAGGAGTAAAAAACGTGGTTCATAACAATTTTGCAGTCAATGCCACTGAATACATAAAGCACACACTCAGTATAAAACAAACTAGAAATCTAAACTTATATAAGACCACATCAGTTTCAAGAACACAAGATAAAGGAAAAAATAATATATACTGTTACTCCTATTGTCTGGGAGAGGCCTTTGCCGCTAAGGCGACTATTACTTGGCATATTAGAATGTAATAAATCGATATTATAGTATTAAATTTAACTACTGTTATCTAACAACTTAAAATCACATATATACAAAATATTAATTTAAGTGTCTTCTTAATCTGTAATCTTTTAGATGTGAGAAAATTGTGTCTAGTATTATATAATGTACTTAATTACTCAGAAAATTCAATAGATGTAAGTATCGATTGTTGTATGAGAAATATTGAAGTAGTAGAAAAGTATGAAGTACAAGTTATTATTCTGTGGTATAGGGTTAGGTCTTAGGCTAAATGACATCACCAGTGACTCCTGCTCCAGGTCATTCTTGGTGCAGAGATGAGTCAGAGAGAGGATGGCCATAGCTATTCAACGTGGTAATGCAGCAAGTGTGATGGGCACCTTTGCACCGGGGGAGAGCAGGGGCAGGTTATTTGATTAATTTTTAATCTTTTGACATTATGTTTCTTTTTATTGAATAAATGCCTAAATTTATTGCTCTATTTTGTCATAAATATTTTTATTTATTTAGGTATATGATTTATAGGCAAGCAGCATTATGCTAATGTGCAAAAATAAATAAATAAATATATGACATGAAGTTGAAATTTTATTTTCCTCCTAAACCATTTCTAGTTTGTATTATGGGTGCTGTTAACTGCTAACACAACTGATATACTACATGTATACATACATAAATACTTTATATTGATACATATTTAACATCCAGACCAACAGCCAACAAATTTAGTACCTCACAAAGATGTTGACTGCGCCAGGAATTGGATCCTCTGGTTGGCAGTCCCGCATGGTAACCATTATGCCACCAAGGTCTTAAAAGATATGACATTATTTGTGATCATATGGTTGTTTAAGCTTGATGACTGGGTCTAAAATAAATTATCTTGTAAACTTACCATACCTTTGTTTGATTAAGAAATTTAAAAGTAAATTTATATACTTAGTGCATATATATTTATTTGCCAAGTCATAACTTAAAAGATCATACATAGATTTGGAAAGAAATTCTTATTGGAAACTTATTTATATTGTAAACTAAGTAAGATTATGTATCTAATAAAATACAATGTCATTGTTTTAGACCTAGATTTTAGCTACACTCAGACTAAGGCAAGATATATATTTTTTACTGAAACTTTCATACTAACACTGTACTACTTAATAAAAGTTTTAATATAGTATTAAGTAAATACTAACTAGAACCAAAATTATCACAAAGTCAGATTAAGCTAGTGTTTAACTAAAGTAAGATAGCTTCAGGCAGCATTCGATTGGTCAAAGAAACAGCATTCATTATCTTACGACCCCAGTTTCTGAATCATCACATTCTTCAAGGTTATAATAACAAGAATATTCCCGGTACAAAAATGGTCATAAGCAGCTCACAAATATTATCGGAGATGACATAATACGTCAATAACGGCGATGTAATCGCTTCAAGTAAACAATATCGGAGATTTAACACCTACACGAGAAAATTAGGCCGAACACAAAACACATTCTATTAATAATTTTACTCAAATCCTTCGGCAAATATCGACACTAACCTGTTGAGCGACCGGCTCCAAAATACTCTCAATAATCTTCGTATGAAACACAGGCATTTTGACCGTCTCTTATAAAAACACTTAATCACATGAATAAACACAAAAGTTAAAAGTTCACACAAAATTCACGAACTAAAAGCAACACAACCAAACAATGCAACGGATAGAAAAATACTGAATGAATGAACAATAAAACACTAGTGTTGTAAATTGTTATGTGACCTGAATGAACGAGTTCCTCGATCTTGGAACTATTGACTCAGGTGTTACTTTGCGAAAATCCATTGTAGATAAAGGAAAATCAGAAATATTTAGTGTGCTTCCGCTCTGATCTGAAACCAAATTGATACAAACATAGAAAATATAAAAATAAAATAAAATATTGGTGTGTACCTCCGACCGACCTGTACACCTCTACTCAATTTATACCAATATGACTAATCGACGTTCTTACACAAAACAAAGTTACAAAAACCTACCGTAGATGTTCCAAGTGGAGTGAAACATCTACTTTAGCTAACTCCTTACGCCCCGAAACGACCTGAAAAATTAAATTTAGTGTTACCGTTACTTATCTCGTCTCAGTAGCTCTTTAAAAAGTGTGTCGCCTTTTCACAAGGCATCTTCATGAGGTGTTGACTCTTCGAACGATGGATCGAATGATCCATCGATCGGCTAGTGAGGAGTCCAGTGACGTCGATTAGTCATACTCAAGTAAATATTTCTGATTTTCTTCCATCTAAGTTCTACCGTTTTCCTCTAAAAATCAAACTCCTATGTAATAAGAGTTTTACTTAGATACCGGATATATCCAAGATTAATCAAGAAATATATAAAGTAAGTGGTATTTTTAATCTTTTCAGAAAAAAAATAGATACGGTCTTGTAATGGAACTACTTATATCACACACACAACAACAGAAAAATAAAAAAATGACTATTGTTCATTCGATGCTATTTAGTTCATTCGTCTGTTACATTTTGCTTTCATGCAGTGCAGCACTATTGGAAGGAGCAAACTGCAATGTATTATGTCAGTGTCATATAGACGGCGACATTTTTTTTGGCCAAAAACGTTCTACTATGCGTGCCAACTAAGAATAGGACTGTCAAAACCGCCATCTTGCTCAATCATACGCGCAAACTTCATAACCAAAGTGTATGGTGTGAAAAAAATTTTATGAATAAATTATATTCAGTTTATATTAATGTACGCTGTTTTGCTATTTCTTATATTTTTTACGGCAAATTAATTATAAATGATGAGGATTTGAAAGTAAAAGCATATTTATAAAAATACAATTTCTTTTTAATTGTTGTCACTTCTTTTTGTACCAAATAAAATTAGTTTATTATATTGCTTACAGCACTTAAGTCGAAACTATCCAAAATCAATGTCTCTTCACGTGTTTTTATTTTAGGTTTTGTTAATTTGCCTTGGGTACTTCTTACCTGTAGAATTATTTCATCCAAAATTATCCAGTAATAAAATCAAGAATAATTAAACAATAATTAAATTTATATCTATAACCCAAAGAAATAATTATTAAATTTCTTTTTTACGCTTTCTTTGCTAGCAGTACTTTTTTGACAGTTATCGTGTGAAGTTGAAGCAAGCGCGATCCTATTCTTAGTTGGCACGCATAGTAGTTGTAGGTATCAAAAAAAAATCTAAAGATACATGTATGTGATTAGTTAATTTCATTTGCATTCCTGAACAATAAATTATAAATCACATGTTGCCATAATTTAAACTGAGTCTTTGGCGTCATAATTTCTATGTGCCTGAACATCCTTTTTTTTTTTTGTCATGGAGGAAATGCACTTACGCATGCCCGCCGATCCTCGGGCTCGGTGCCAGAGAGGCGACCACTACAGACTAAAACCTCCATGGTGTTCCCTCGCTGCGCCTTAATGCCGGGGGGCTGGGACATGTACGTATTCTTCAACCGAGTGCCTGAACATCCTGGGCAGTAGGTATCTATTTACTAGTAGTTTATTAGGTAATCTTAGTTTATAAATCTCTTTTTATGTGGCTTGTAATACCATTGTTAACAATGAAACAAAAAATAAAAGACATTTTTTAATAAATAACTTTAATGAGATCTTCGATGTTAAATGATTATTACAATGAATTTTAACTTAAATAATTTAATTGTGCAAAGATTTTTCTTAAATAATTTCTACGTTGTACGTTGCACGAAGACATACATACGTAAATACGTGGAACTATTAAGTTTACCGTAGGTACGTTCGAGTTAAAATAGCGCCGTAGTTAGAAATCAATCAAATTTTGAAAATACTTGGTCAAGGAGGTAGGTATATAAATATGGCGCTATAAGTTTGTACAAATACAAGAAATACATTTTAATAATAACTTTACTAATTAACAGGAAATAATACATTTTAAACAGACTTTAAAAAAGTAGACTGTTTTTTTAGTCTCTTAATGAATACTGAAAACGTTTTTTGTTAAAAAAACATAATATAGTTATACTTTCCGAATCTTATACAAATTCCAGTATATTATTTAACTAAAGTCGAATTTTTCAATATTTGATACTTATTTGTTTTCTTGTCGTGAAATACTTTGTGCCTACTATAAAAAAATCCTGATGTTTAACAAATAGGTTTATACTACATAACTATAATTAAAAGTTTAAACAAAAAATTCACTAGAACATGGTTAAAGCCATAGAATAATAAGGTTAAAGCTGTGTTTCGTCAATAAAATTTTTACCTAACAACAATAAATATTCCTTCAATAAAACGTTCATACAACATTTTGTTACACTCATGCACACTTATTAGATAATCTAGTT
Source organism: Mellilla xanthometata (assembly GCA_035578125.1). Taxonomy (NCBI): domain Eukaryota; kingdom Metazoa; phylum Arthropoda; class Insecta; order Lepidoptera; family Geometridae; genus Mellilla; species Mellilla xanthometata. The sequence goes on along the minus strand of JAPUBQ010000023.1, from coordinate 9,969,073 downwards.
AGAAATTAGGCATAATTATTGACTACTTAACACCTAATTAAATCCACAACTTCTCAGAAAAACATTCGAAGTGTAAACCACAAAATTCTGATAGATCCACTAAAGTCTCTTTAAAATTTAAGTGCAGATAATTTTAAAGTCTGCCCTCTTATATAAGATAGTATAATATAAGTCTGATCTATTCTTAATATCTAGATTATCGATGTCGATATCGATCTTTTTTAAACTTCAATAAAGGGTTCATACATTGCAGAAAGAAATTGGCGTATGGCGTTGGCGTAAAGATTACCATGCCGGACTGCCAATCAGAAGGTTCCGGGTTCGATTCCTGGCACGGCCAACATCTTTGTGAACTAAATTAGTTGGCTGTCGGTCTGGGTGTTAAATATGTATCTATATACAATATGTATGTATGTATGTATGTATATGTAGTATATCAGTTGTGTTAGCAACTACAATACGAACTAGAAATGGTTTCAGTATAGGGTTAACCAGCCGTGTGTGAAATGTGTCCTAATAAGTATTTAAAAAAAAAAAAAAGTCGTCCCTTACAAATATTCAACGATATCGCACTTTATAGATATATTCGGACAGCTGACTCCGTAAGTGAGGTTCAGCCCATGGGGCTGGCTTTTGTGTCTCTCCGTGAGCAGCTTGTGGAAGATTGGCAAGATGGCGCATTCGAACAGCTCCGACTCCGAGCTGGCGGTGTACATCTTGCGGTTGTCGAGGGACTCCTGGCGCTTGGACTCGCTCCGGCTGTAAGTCGCTGACTTACGCTCTTCACGCTTGCCTGGAGACCCTGGGGAGGAGATAGTGTCAAAGTCAAAATCAAGTCAAAGTCAATGAAAATAAATACAGTAGAACCTCGTTAAGTCGAACCTCGATAAGTCAAAAACCTTCAAATGTCGAAAAAATGTTTTGTTCCCTTCCCTTCAAACACCAAAACCTCTATTACTTGAAATCTTGACCCTCTGTTAGTCGAAATAATCACCGAGTCCTTCCAAGCCATTTTGGTACATATTTTCACTCTATAACTCGAAAAATTCAATTTGACATCTGCATATTGAACATAGCAACGTTTTATTTTACAACCTTTACAACTTGATCATTTGGAATTTATTACCTCTATTCTCTCTAACTCCAAAATTTATAAGAATAAACCAAACTCTTTATGTTGAATCAAAATCTGCCTCAGTCAAAATCCTCCATAAGTTGAAAACTCTGTAACTCGGATTTTTTGGCGTCTCCCTTGATGTTCGACTTATAGAGCTTCTACTGTATAAATAGTTATCGTTCATCTTCGTATAGTTTTATCATACAGAAAATCATTAATTTTAAAGTTACATTTCTGACATAAGATGCTTTTTAATTTCATTTGAAAGGCACTATCTCTCTCTATTTCTTTTAGTTTTGCAGGTAATTTATTAAATAATTTTACTGCCATTGAGTTCGGGGCAGTACTGTTTATCTGTTTATCTGTGCATTTTAATTCTACTTTTTGAGATTTTTAACTTATTTTTATACCTAGATGTGTGCTTCCGTGAACTGTGTCAGAGTGTTAGAGTTATTGGCCTTCTTCTTATTCCTGGGACCCTATTACTAAGACAGTGATGTCTTAGGAACAGGGTCCTATTGGTACCTTCTAGTTAAAGAATCCAAATAAGAGTGCTTACCAGATTTATGCCTGGAAGCAACGTTGGGGCTGCTCTTATGATGCTCAGGTCTGGTGTGTGAAGCTTGGGTCAGTCTAGGAGAGTCTCCGACTCCTTTCGCGCGTTTTAAAGGCTCAGCCTCTTGCCTCAGTCTTTTCGCTGGAGACTCCTGGTTCTTGCTCACCCTGATGGTGTCAGGGTCAGGCTTATAGGTCTCCACCTCTTGAGGGGTTTCCGGGAGAGGCTTGCGAGGAATATCATCGTGCCGTCGATGGTTCTCTTTTTCAACTTTCTCCTCTTGATACGAGCGTACCTGAAAGTTTTGAATAAGGTGTTGGTTCTTAAAGGTTCGCTTGCTTTGTTACAAGTTCGATGTGTAGGTGTGTGTGTGTTTGTGTGTGTCAATGAATTGTTTTTAAAGTTATGTGTGGATTTGCACTCGCTTTGCGGTGAAACAAAACATCTTGAGGAAACCGACACAGTTTGAAGACCGCAAAATTCGAGGACTTTGCAGTTCGTCAAATCTATCGTGGAAGCACCTGGATACAATAACCACCACAGATTATTTTTCCAAGAAAACTCCTGGAGAAATACGACTAAGGAGGAAAGACTATTAAGTAATTTTGTAGGACTCTTTTCTTGGTATAAGAAGGGCACAAGTGTATCGAAAGGAACCAAAGAGAATCTAGCATTGTATTCCGCTTGGGACCAAGAAAAAAATACTAGCTGGAGTACAAAACTTACCAAATTGAAAAAAAAATATAATTCAACTATATTTTTTTTTTATTTAGCTTGCAACATCTGATTTTAAATACCTGGAACTGAAACTATTTTACGTGTTTTAAACTTACCACAGCAGATGATTGTCTTCTTTTATTTTGACTCTGCTGAGGAGGTGTGCTGACTGGCTGCGGGAATTCAGACCCTCGCCGCTGTAACATAATAGTAGTTTATGCAACTGTCATATAATGAAGGGTATTAAAACACGAGTGTGAGTTTATGAAACGAGCGCAGCGAGATTCATAATAGTAACGAGTGTTTTAATACCCGTGTTATATGCAGTTGCATACACTACTTTACCTTCACTAATGCAATTAATCAAACAACAAGAGTAAAAGCTGACAATAGTTTATTTATAATAATTGTTAAAATTTTGGATGGTTCTATTTTGAAAGTTAATGTTAGTTATTATAGTACTTATTCATATAATTTTCTAGATTTTTCTGGCGAAAGATTGTGAGTTACTTTTGTTGCTGATTCTAGAATATCCGGAGTTGTGAAGTGACGTCACAAGTGGTCACGCGACTGTTACCGGGACTCGATATTTTTCCAAACTTTGAATGCCTATAAAATCAAAACTACTAGGTATTTTTGAATATAGCAAAAACTGGTGTATGACAAAATTGCAAACGATTTGGCATACCTAGTAACATTCCTCATTATATTTTCGCGTAGAAAACGGTCGAGTCCACGCGTGGATCTCGTCGGCGGCGGTCCGTGTAACACTCGCCCCTGAAGATGGTGGTCGGAAAGCACCGAAACTGTTAACTACTACTACTACTTACTATTAAACTGTTAAACTCATTCCAACATTTAATAATAAGTAAGTGTGACCGTTTTCTACGCGAAAATATTAATATGCCTTACGTGAACAGTTTACAATGTTCCATTCCTCATTATGGTAATGCCACGCTCTATTGTATGGGAATCAGCAATCCTCTCGAGTATGCTGATCACTGTACTGTATTTAGAACTATATTTTACCTTGGCTATCCTGTCAGTCATTCGTAGAGTTTCCGCCTCCCGGTATCCTTCAGGAGTGCTGCCCCTCGGCGCACCAGCTGTAAGCGTACATTCACATTTTTAAAAAGGAGGTAACAATTTAATAATCTGCTAATTAGTGTTTGTCTCATCATGACTCCATTAAATTCAAAATGTCTTTATTATCAAAACAATTAATGTATCACATATAAACTGCACCATGTTGTTTGTTATGGGTATAGCAAAGATTAATTAAAATTAATTACTAAATACTTGCTTAATATTCGCGTATTCATGTTTAAATAATAATAAATATTAGGACACATTCACACATGGTTGATTAGCCCCATACTGAACCATTTCTAGCTCGTATTATGGTTGCTTACACAACTGATATACTACATATACATACATACCTACATATTATATTTAAATACTTATTTAACACCCAGACCCACAGCCAACAAATTTAGTTAAGCAAAAAGATGTTGACCGGGCCGGGAATCGAACCCGGAACCGTCTGATTAGCAGTCCGGCATGGTAACCTTTACGCCAATGAGGTCGTCAAATGTGTTCGCGTTTTAGTGTGTATATGCGTATTCTCGTGTTTGTGTATTTGCGTGTATGCATATTCGTGTATTTTATTCGTATATTCATGTGTTTGCGAATTCGTGTTTTCGCGAAGGAGAACATCGTGAGGAAACCGAAATGTTTGAGGACTACAAAACCCGAGGGCATGTGACTTCCGTGGAAGAAGCTGGCCGCCCACCACGATGTATTTACCACGAGAACACCCCAATTAATAATGAATCAAAAACAATACATTTTGCGGGATCAGAAATGAGGAATACAACCATGGAGGAAGAAAAATACACATAGTAACATTTTGTACACTAACCATGATTGATTGATGCGTTAGACGCTCTCCTATCCATACTTCTGCTGTCAGATTCCCTGCAAATTAAAATGTATTCAGTGCTCACTTTACGAATCGGTTTATACTTAATTTTAACTACAGGAGAAACTCGATTATCCGGCCCTCAGCTATACGGGTTCGCGATTATCCGGACTAAAGACCAATTGTCCAAAACGTATTTTTGCAAGCTTGAACGTGTTGGACGTAACTGGCATCACCCCGCCCGCGCCCGCTTCTCATAGGAAAACAATAAAAAAAAAACTGCATACTTTCGATTATCCGTATGCCTAACAACAACAATTAGTCCGGTTAATCGAGTTTCTCTACTGTACGTTTTAAGTTTAAACTAATAAGGATCTACTTTACATTACATAATTGCCTAGGCAGTAATAGTAGGTACACGCAGCACCAGCTACTAGACCACTTTTTTTTTGTTATTTTTTTTTTTTTTTTGTAGGCTTTCCTCCAACACATTTACGTCGGAGACATTGTACAACAAACACTTTTCACTCACAACAGTTATTGCGAAAAATACTTTAATTAGAAAATATATGCTCGTCAGGGATATTTTTGGGGTAAGTACTAGAGCTACTAGACCACTATGTAGATGAATTAAAAACCATATCATAATCCAGCAAAAAAACTATTTCACTGCTGGATCAGAAGAAAAGATCAACGAGGGTGGACTGAAAAGTTCGCAGCTTCAGCAAGACAGCAATATAAAATATATGCAAAAGTATTTTTTTTTTTACGTAATTTCCACTTATTCTATGCGCTTCTTCTCTTCTTCTTCTCGTATCTACTCATAAACAAAAAATACTAGCCAATATTATAACAGGAACCCTAAAAATACGTATTATAGTGTTTTTTTTACCTTCCACTGTCGGACGAGCAGGGAAACGCCAAGGCGGCATCGCAAACATTTTGCCTCCACCTTTGTTGTCCAAACCGCCAAACTTTGGAATTCCTTGCCGAATTCCCTGTTCCCCAAATGACTACAATCTAGCGATTTTCAAGGCGAGAGTGAACAGGTTCCTTTTAGGTAAGCGCGATCCACCGTAGACCTCAATATCACTTACCATCAGGTGAATTGTGGTCAAGCGCTGACCTATTCAGAGTTTAAAAAATAATTACATACCTGTGATGATGGGGAGATGATTGCTGTCTACTTTTCTCAGATACACTCCTCTGCATTGGAGAATGGGCGTGCTGAGTTGCTGCAACCATAGACGGGTTTCTTATCAATCACCACAGACATTGTTGAAGTAGAAACAATGATAGCTCAATCGTACTTATACTTTACGTCCCCATATAAGTAAGACTTCATGTCTAATAAGTTCAGAGAGTATTTTTCTACAATCTTTTTAAATTTTAAAAGAGCGATTTATGCACTAATGAATATCAATAAAATATTTGGTTGATGCATCGTGGTGAACATGCCAGATATGTTAAAGAGAATTTTAGTTAATAATTTTATTATTATTATGTAAGTCATTAAGTTTAAGTAATTTACAACTTGGCCTGTTGAATGAAATATATATAATCCTATTAAGACTATTTTTGGGATTGTAAAATAAAACTTAATTATACCTTACGTCCCCGAGCTTGAGCTTTTAGTAAATTCATAATCATTGAACTAATTACTAGCGTAGTGGTAGTATCGTAGAGGATATGATTGTAAGAAGTAGCGGAAGTAGAGGTCGACCAAAGAAGACGTGGATGAATTGTGTGAAGGAGGATATGAATGAGAAGGGAGTGAATGTGGAGATGACGGCTGATAGAGTGGCGTGGAAGCGAAAAACAGGCTGTGCCGACCCCATCTAGTGGGAAAATGTGAAGATAAAGAAGAAGAACTGTGCCTTAGTGTTTATAATTCATGTATTCAATAAAATAGTTAAAACAGTTATAACACGAAAGCCTATCATAGATCTAAAAACTAAGCGTAAATGCGCTCACAATGTTCATGATGGCACCATAGAAGACATAAGATATGTCTTGTATTTAGGATTGAAGGAAAAAGAAAACATCTTGAGGAAACCATGGTGGTACAGCATTTTCTTGTACTAGTCTGGTAGCAACTACCCTCAAGTTGGAAAATATGTCACCAATCACCTAACAGTGAGTTCTGGCAGCCTCTTTGAGAGCCTGTTATTCCAGGCTAGCATATACCTTAGAACAGACCTTAGGCTAGAATGTCGCTAGCTAGTGTGTTTACGCACCCTGCTCGTCAAATGCCTAGTTGTAAAGAAACCATTTAATGTGGAAATGAAGGTAGTATGAGCACTGCTTACTGGCAGGAGGTGACTTCTGGCAGGTGTACTGGAATGTGTTGGTGTCCCAGAGGTCACTCTGCACCACTATGAAGTTTTCCTTCTTGCGCTTTTCAGAGTCTCTTCTTTGGCCTGCAACAAAAGTCTTACATTCTTAATTTGTTGGTTGATTTGGTTGTCATATCTATAGAACCACGATGGTCTGCCTCCATTTAGAATCCGGAGACGACCGTCCTACTGTCATGTATTTGCCGACAAACTATCTGTGCTTGCTATTGCCTCGCTCAACTACTGTGAGAATGTACAATGGGAGAAATAGGTTTATTATATTATATTTTCATTATTATTATTAGGGGCGAGTTATTTATTTAGATTTAAGTTATTTGTAATAAATTTAAATTAATTTTGACTTATTGTAATTTGACATAATATTAATTATTTTTTTATAACATATTATTTTGTTTGTTACTTTATTATTTTTTCAATGTGTTTCTTCTTCTTCTTCCTTGCCTTATCCCACTAGGTGGGGTCGGCACAGCAAATTTTCCTCTTCCACTCTCCTCTATCAGCCGTCGTCTCTACACTCACTCCTTTCACTCTCATGTCCTCATTCACACACTCCATCCACGTCTTCTTTGGTCGGCCTCTTGCCCTTCTTCCTTGCACTTCCATTTCCATACATCTCCTACTAACATGCATCTCCTCTCTACGCATCACATGCCCATACCACGCTAACCTCCCACTCTTCAGTTTCTCACTCACTGGTGCTACTTTCAAACTTCCTCTAATATACTCATTCCTTATTTTGTCCATTCTTGTCACTCCACACATCCATCTCAACATTCGCATCTCAGCCGCATGCACTCCTCTTACATGCCCTACTCTTGTTCCCCAACACTCAGATCCATACAATACGACAGGTCTAATGATCGTCTTGTAAATTTTCCCCTTAAGTTTAAGGGGCATATTTCGATCGCACGTCGTTCCTGAGACCTGTCGCCATTTCATCCACCCAGCGTTTATTCGGTTCGCTACGTCACGGTCAATATCGCCGTCGTTTTGGAGAATAGAGCCGAGATACTTGAAGTCAGAGCAGACTGGCAGGGATACACCATCTAAGGCAATTGGTGTGAAATCTGAAGATCCGCCAAAATCACAAAACATGTGTTCTGTTTTCGTTCGACTGATCTTCAGACCCACATTCTCCAATCTTCCCTGCCATTGCTCCAATCTCCTCTGTATCTCATGCCCTTTGTTATGTTTAATTTGTTTTATATAATTTTTCTCTGAATTTGTTCTTTATTTTTCTTTGTATATAATTGTAAATAGTTTACTTAATCTTAATGTAGTAAGCAGAGTCATAATAATAGTTCTTAGCATTGTAATTTATTTTATTAATAATTTTATGTAATTAATTTTCTAATAGTCTAAGTGATACGTTTGGTTTAGCTGTAAGTGTCATTTATATAAATAAACAGAATTTGAATTTGAATGCGTTGTAGCTAGGCTCAGTCGAAAGCGCGTTGAAAACTTCGTTTACGCGATTCAGAACGAGCGCTGTGATTGGTAGCGGGCGGTGGTGTATAGCAGTGTCTATCGCTGGCCTTTTTATCCCCCAATGCAGAAACTACAGGGACATTGAGAGACCTTTGCCCAGCGGTGGAATAAAGTAGATTAAATAATAAAAATGTATATTTAGTAGAAGAGCCCGTGAAGATCGTCCTTCACCGATCTGATAACCAGATGAGACGTATTTTTTATTAAATATTTTTTACAAACAAATGTACCTAAAATTGCTTGCCTATCGAAAAGTGCTCATGGCTATTTTTAATTAAATAAACTTTTATTGTTTTTTTTTTCATCACCTTCATACTTTTGATAACCAAATGAAATTTATTTCACTGATAGTTTTTAATACACAGAATATGCCTCGGTATGCTTGCCTACTCATTTCAGTGTATAACTAGGTAAGTCAAAATAGGTGACTCATTCGATTTTGATGCGCTTCATAGGAGTAACAACGATTCTGAACAGTTAGAATGTTATTTTTATTTTATAATTGTAGCTAAATTATCATTTGACTATACACGAGCATGCGCAAAAAAAAAAAGCCATGAGCACTTTTTGATAGGCAAGCAATTTTAGGCATATTTGTTTATAAAAAATACTTCATAAAAAAATACGTCTCATCTGGTTATCAGATCGGCGAAGGACGATCTTCACGGGCTCTTAGACTAATTAGTCTACTCGTAGTGTAGAAGTTTCTACTAACATGATTTCCGCCTCTCAGCAGAAGAGTAGTTATCCGCATCGATGTCCAGAATGTCTTCTAGTTCTTGTTTCTGTTTCACTGGCATCGGAACCGGGATAGGATCTCGCTCTTGGCCTAGAAAAATAACTTTTGGTCAATATTGACTTCTAATTTATTCAGAGAAAATTCAAAACTTCTATTAGTCTACAGTATTCAAAGTCATTTACAATTAGTATAATATTTTCCACAGCGATGACCTTCCTCTTGGTCGGAGAAGGTCGAGGAATTCAATTCTCTATTGTTGCTCTTCGCCAGGTACGAGTATACTTTGAGATATTTGAGACTTCTTTGATTTCGTCTTTTCTCAGTCTAGGTCAGTATAGCAAGATTTTCGCTTTTGCTATTTATTATTAGCTGTTATCTCTGCTTTCACTCCCATTTCATTTTAATCCGCGTTCACACAACTCATATACGTCTTCCTAGGCCTTCCTAGACTTTCGCTACTTCTTTCAATCGAATCAGCAATTCTCTTGATCTATTGGCTTTCCTCTTCACTGCTGAAGATGTTCCAGGATCTCCTTTCTTGATCAATAGAGACACTTGACTCTTCATGTTATGGTTTACTTTGATGTGTTTGATCTTCCTTGTAAATCTTATATATAAAATTTCCGTGTCACAGTGTTTGTTACCGTACTCCTCTGAAACAGCTTGACCGATTTTTTCCAAATTTTATATGCGTATTCAGTAGGTCTGAGAATCGGCTACTGTATATTTAGAAATAATTATTAAGGCAAAACAACGTTTGCCGGGTCAGCTAGTTAAAATATAAAATATCCTCAACTCCTCACCTATGACCTTCCTCTCGAAGCCCGGAGAAGGCTCCGGGTCCCCGTTCTCGTGGTCCACGCTAACATGCATGAGCTCCGACATGAGAGCCGTCTGGCCCACGCTCGACATCCGCCGGTGCCGCGGCTTGTGTTCCCGGGATGGCGTCGTCTTGTTCGACAGGGAGTCTTGGCTCTTCATCGCTTTCTTTTGGAGCTCTGGGGTCTAGAATGGAAAGCAAAGAATTAGAAAAATCTTTTATGCAAGAACTTTGATCTTTGTTTGTTAATACAGCTCTAGTAGTTTCGATAAAAATATTAGATTCAAGAACATTGAAGTTTGTTTATTATTGAAAAAAAAATGAAAAAATTAAAAATATTTATTGACCAAAAAACTTAGTATATTATTATAACCTATAGTACATCTAATGGTTGCTTCACTAGGCGGTAGACCTGAATCGAAGCAACCTTCTCCAGTAGTATTACAACTAGCAGTTTAGTTAGCTAGTTTCAATAGAGGCTAGAGATAATTTAGCCCCAATAATTTAAGAACCAAAACAAAAGAAAAGTAATTAAATCTTCTTCAGGTGTCTACGCAGATTGTTTTAGAAGAAGAATAATGAATTTACTACTTTCAAATAACAAGTGTAAGCGAGACACACATGTACTCGTATAATTACAAGAAACATGTCATAAGCTACAGTAACGTTTCCACTATCGGACGAGCAGGGAGACGGCTAGGAGGCACCCCTATGCAGTTGAAGTTCCAAAAATCTGCACGAAGCGTTTCGCTTCCATATATATTGTGCGAACCATTCAACTGTGGAACTCATTGCCGGAATCCCTGTTCCCTCTGAACTATAACCTCACTGTCTTCAAGGCAAGAGTGAATCGGTTTCTTCTAGGCAAGCGCGCTCAACCCTAGATCGCAACATCACTTAACATCAGATGAGTTTCGATCAAGCGCTTGCCTATCCATCATAAAAAAAAAGTTATTAAATTTTAGATTATAAGCTTCAAAACAAGATCTTTAATATGGATAATGAGTAGAAATAAAAAAGAAAAGAACAAACAAAGATAGTCAGATCCGAAAGGGCTAGCCAAGTGGTCTAATTAAAAGCCAATGTACGACAGTACAATACTAGTCTGTTTAAAAAGTAGAACTGTATAGATAAATTCCTGGCTCCTGATAAGTCCGAAAACACGCGCATTAGCATGGTCTACCAATCGCAGCCATCAATGCGCGTTCTTTTTACACGCTTTCTATTAGCTTCACCTGTATGTTTGTTTGTAACCGACTTCTTTGGGCGCGATTTTGACCCACTTTAAACGGCCAGATTTCGTTCAAACTTTGTAGATTTATTGAGGACCGATGAAAATACACTAATTTGATAAAATTATTCCATTTTTTGTATGTTTGTTTGTAACCGACTTCTTTGGGCACGATTTTGACTCACTTTAAACGGCCAGATTTCGTTCAAACTTTGTAGATTTATTGAGGACCGATGACAATACACTAATTTGATAAAATTACGGTTTTCTATAAAAAGCGTGTTATTATTGATAACTATTATTATTGATGAATCATGAATCAGGAATGTATTTCCCTATTAGCTCATAGGTCAGACAGATAGAATGAAGCGTGTAGGAAAATGCAGGGTCTAAACTACCTTGACGACCTTAGGAGTGGCAGCCTTGGTATACATTGGCTCCTGGACTTTGGCTGGTACAGACTTGGCCGTGTCACTCGGCTTCAGCGCTGGAATGGTCTTCGCTTCTGCCTTCGCTGGCTCCGAGGGTTTGGTGATCGGCTTTGGAGGTTCAGAAGGCTCCTGTGATATTGAAATTGAGTGCTGTATTTGTGTCCAATAGTGTTTTTGGTTTTGACACTTTTCTAGTTTGACGCCTCGCTACGCTCCCGAACGGATGGACTGATTTTGAATTTGTTTTTTTTTTGTATGAAAGGTATGTTAGATATGTTAGTCCGGAGTGTTCTTAGTTATGTTTGATGAAATAAATTAATCTAAGAAGGCATCAGATACAAAATGGCCGATGATATAATTTTTCACTCTCAATAGGAATCAAATTCGGAAAAAAATGGCTGGTAGAATATCCATAATAATGGTATAATTATAAACACTATAATAAATTCAAAATCTAAGATGGCTACCACCAAAAAATAAAGATTTTTTAATTTGTAATGTATTCTTACTAAATTTAAAAAAATCATAAAAATCATCTTAAGTGAGCAAAAATGTACGTATTTGGACATTGACACAAAAAACTTTTATCAAGGATCTAGGCTAAAAAGTATATTCATGTGTTAATAATGCACATCATGATGATCCCTGAATCCCAGCGAACTAGAATAATTAATAGAAAAGTAACTTGGCTGATAATATGGTTCCACCCCAACGCGGTATTTTACGCGTGTAAAAAACTGCGGTGGGCGGAGCAAACCAGCTGTCCGCGCGCCCGCGTCACATGGTCAGGCACGTAGCGGCTAGTATAGGTGGCGTGATCTTAATGCGACCAATCGCGTGCGAGATTTGTGTTTGTATGTTTCGTTTGGTTTCAATTATAGCAATTCAAATTCAAATCAATTTATTGCGAATATGGTATAGTTACAGACAGGTATTGGGTCAGAGAAAGAAAGTGCACCATATTCTGCCTAGCGGCGTGCAATAATGGTCTATGGTAAAACTTAAAGCTAATTAAATATACTTGTACATTATTAATTATTTAGATTAGTATGTCATTTATTTATAGTCTAGTATTAATTCCCAAAGAGATGTCCGATAAAAATTCGTCAATAGCATAATATGATTTGCTTACAAGAAAGTCATTGAGTTCTGTTTTAAAATTATTTAAGTCACAATTGGACCTAATTTTTGCTGGAATCTTATTATAAATGAGTGGAGCAATACCAAACACACTTTTACTTAATGTAACGGTCCTTCTCCGCTGAGTATAATTGTGTGCGTAGGATTCAAATTCTAAGCGGCAATTGTATGGAGTTACTCTTCCGTTTATTCTAGCTCTCTCCTCTCTTTATCCTTACCTCAGCAGTCCAACCATAAGGCAGCTTAGCGAGCTGGTCTTTCTCTGGCACAGCTTTGGAAGCTGGCGGGCTGGTGTAGTCGAGGTGGTTCTTGAAGGACACGTTCTTGGTGGCCTGTTCCTTCTTCGGTTCTTTCGGGGTCGGGTCTTTGAGGACCGGCTCGGGCGGGGCTGAGGGTTTCGGTCTGGAAAAAAAAATTAATACCATTTTTGACAGTGTTTTAAAACGAGGAGGTTCTCAATCTGTCTGTGTATTATTTTTTTTGTTTGTAACACAAAAAAAATATTAAAATATATGCTTACTAGACTAAGTATCCTATATGCATAATATGCATACTAGACTAAGACTGCTTATTAATAAGACCTTTTATGTACAGAATTTAATTTCCTACAAGAAAAAAATTTTTTTTCGATTATTTACAAAGTTTTAAATTTTACATGGGAAATGATTTTAAATTTTGTTAGTACTTTATTAACATTATTATTATAACATGTATGTACAGCGGTCTTATTCTACACAACATTAACTTAATATACTAGGTTTTTACAAACGCCTTTTAAAAAAAAAACTTACATCTAGGTACTCTAGGGTACTCAAAATTTTATTATATTTTACTCTTATATTGTACTCAATATTTTTAAATGGGAACGGGGACCCCGCATGCGCCAGCTCAATTTTCAAGATATCAAGATCATTTTTAGGAGGTTTTTTTTTGTGTAACAAAGAAGCTTTTGAGACATATTTTTTTTCTTAACCTGTACTGTCCCACAGCTGGGCAATGGTCTCCCCCAACTTATTTACTCAAAAAAAATTACTGATTCAATTTTTTTTTTGAGTAAATAACTAATGCTTACTTGTCTGGAGGCTGTTGGCTTTGCACGTTGATGTACTCAGCTTCTCCGCCGGCGGAGGCACTCAGGCTGCACACGGAGGTTATCTCGCTTGTATCTGTAACGATACGAGAGGCTTCTCAGTTTCATATCTGTAGCCTCCTGGTTAGAACATTCAGTGCTGTTACTGCAACTAGTGCTCGAAATAGGAAAGGTGCATTTGTGCTGTTTAGATAAGTAAATGCAATTATTTTCAGTGGAATATCATAGACTGGTACGGTTGATGGCGGGCTAACCTGACTATTGTTTGTTTGAAACATTTTATTTTGAAGTGACCATTATTTATATACCTACCTATATTATAAGAATATTATTTTATATTTTTTTATTGAATTGTTTTGTTTTTTTTTATATTTTTATTGAAGGAATTACAAATACAAAATTATTTATTGGTGCATAAATGTATACGTGGTGCATATTGAAGCCTCTGGTCTCGTACTTAATAATACGTACGTACTTGACTCTGTGTAGAATGTTATAATTAATAATAGTAATATTAATGCTTGATTATATTATTAATAAGAATGTTGTTATTGCATTCGATGCAATAATTTAAAATCCTACTTACGGCATTTTAAATTATATCATAGACTAATAAATAGATAACAGACGCTCAACCTTTTGCTGAAAATCGTACAACGTGTATCATTCGATACACGTAGCGCCATCTATCCGTAATTTCTTGAAACGACTTCACTCGGGTCACTCAATCTATTTTTGTTATATCACTATACGACTGCAGCGCACTACGTAATTTGGCGATGTGACCAGGTCCTGATGACAAGTTTTCAAGCCAGCCCTGGTCTTCTGAATTGGCTAAACGCCTGTTTCTTCTATGACTAAATGCTCCAACACCATGCTATGGTTTGTTTCCTCACGACGTTTTCCTTCACGAAGCTCGAGCTCATTGGCGGGGAATCGAACCCCCAACCTTCAGAACGTAAGGCAGCTGTACGGCCGACTGAGCTGTCATCGCTTTAAAAGGAAGCCACGTTACAATAGCTGTATATTAAACTAGTGTGCAAAGTAAAAAGCAAGCAAGTAAGTAAAGTGAGAGGAGTTTCAGATTACATTTACCAGGATGGCTGATGTTCTCTCTGGGCAGAGGCAGCTTGGTGCGCTTCATGCCCGGGGACCTGGAGTCGCGGGCTGACGACTCCGAGCCTGCGTCATCACCCAACTTGCTGAGCAGCATCTGAGGGAAAGAGGACCAGTTAGGAAGGTCAGTCGGGAAGGTCAGTCTTATCGTAATCGTAATTCCGAATAATGCTAGATCGATTTAACTGTTCGCAGAATGTATAGGCATAATCAGTCCATTATACGTTCCCACAGCTGAGACACGGGGCCTTCTCTCACGAGAAGAGAGACATAGGGCATCATCCATCCACGCTGCAATCCAGCAAATTTTGGATTGGATGATACACGTGGATATTGTGGTCTTGAAATATGTCGGTTTCCTCAAGTTTTTCTTCACTGCAAAGCGACTGCAATTGTGGAATTGCAGTAACACATAAACTAAAAATCAAGTTGTTTGTAGCATAAGCAGCCAACTATACGTTCCCACAGCTGAGACACAGGGCATTGTCTCATGAGAAGAGAGACATAGGCCATTATCCAGCCACGTTGCAATCCAGCAAATTTTGGGTTGGACGATACACGTGTTTGGATATTGTAGTCTTGAAATATATCGGTTTCCTCAAGTTTTTCTTCACTGCAAAGCGACTGCAATTGTGGAATTGCAGTAACATATAAACTAAAAATCAAGTTGTTTGTAGCATAATCAGCCCACTATACGTTTCCACAGCTGAGACACGGGGCCTTCTCTCACGAGAAGAGAGACATAGGCCATTATCCAGTCACACTGCCATCCAGCAAATTTCGTGTTGGATGATACACGGTCTTGAAATATGTCGGTTTCCTTAAGTTTTTCTACACCGCATAGCGACTGCAATTCCACACATAAACTAAAAATCAAGTTGTTTGTATCAAGTCAAGTCAAATTGTTAGGCCGGGATAGAACCTACCCTTGATCGATTATGGATTGAATTGCAGACGTTTCCAACCGAGACACATTCGTTTGTTCCAAAATATCAATTCCCTGTAAAATTCAAGACTAAGTTGGCTGAAGCCTTTTCTTTGTCAACTTTGGAAAAATCTTCAGCAAGCCCGGCCGCAGTAGGGCGCAGATAGGTCATATGGAGACTTATTCCCGCTACAACCCCCACTGTGACTCAAATCAAATCAAATCGTTTATTAACCTTACGGCATCGCACCGTACTGGGCAAGTCATTTTACAATTATTTATTACTAAAATTTAATCTTTATACACATACATTCATGACAAATATATAACTTAAGATATGACATAATATATACAAGATACACACATATGATAATTATAATAATAATAACGCTATCTATATCATCCATAGACTCTTAGACTCTTCTGTGCTTAGTGGAAGGCTACGGGCTCTTCCGGGACATACACCAGGTTGTGGACCCTGGTGTATGTCCCGGATACACACCAGGACATACACCAGGGTCCACAACCTGGTGTATGTCCTGGAGACCTTCATGAAGGATTTAGGTATACCTGTAGCTCGTTCTCCTTGGCCTGCAGAGTCCGGCGGTATCTGTTGTTGAACTGGCGCAGCTCCTTCATCCTCCGCTCGAGCTCGGGGCCGGGCGAGCGGCACTCGTGCGTGGAGGCGGGACGGAGCGTCGCGCGGATCCGGGACGCGTTGCCGCCCGGCTGCCCGTTACGGCGGAGCTCTACCAGCTGAGGATGTTACGTAGATGTTAATGGTTATGATCATTGATAGTGGCTTTTGGCCAAAATCATTTACGGTTAACCTATTGACTCAGGCGTTACTTAGCGGAAATCACATTTACACATTTCACACACGGCTGGTTAACCCCATACTGAACCATTTCTAGTTGGTTTCTCTATGGTTGCTAACACAACTGATATACTACATATACATACATACATATTTGGTTCAGTACAGCCAACAAATTTGGTTCAGTACAAAGATGTTGGCCATGCCGGGAATTAAACCCGGAACCTTCTGTTTGGCAGTCCGGCATGGTAACCATTACGCCAACGAGGCCGTCAAATAGAAGACAAAATTAAACATTTTGTGTATTTTCGCTGTGATTAACAATTAAAATATTTTAAAAAAATTAGGCGTTTTCCTCCGAGCGACCATCACACCTCCACTACAACTCACACCAGTAAACTAATCCCTAATCTACCCTCCTAACACAACGAAGTTTCACTCCGCGTGGCTGGTCTCCTCACACGCCGGAACAACCCGAAACATATAATTCTAATATTAACGTTGCCTATCTCAATTTGGAAATTCTTACTCAACACGTGTTTCGCCTTTCCACAAGTCAACATCAGGAGAACGACGTTCGAAGTCTGTGACTGACTTTCGACTTGTCTCGTGACTTTAAGAATTTACGAATTGAGATAGACAACGTTAACGGAAATACGCTAAATATTTAATTTTGTCTTCTAACATATATGGTTGTTAGTTACTAAAGCAAAACCTTCAATGGGTGGTTTTAGTATGTCTGGAAAAAAGACTTGAAGTGAAAGACTTGAAAGAAAACTACTCAAATGAGGATAATGAACACGATACTAACCTTGGGTACAAATACTAAACATAACGTCCCGGTCGTACAGAATATGATGAACAGCGCTATGAGGACGAACAGAGCGTCTTTGTGGTCCTGCAGCACCTGGAAATTAAAGAAGCTAAAATTAGTCTTGTTATGCTATTCATTTGTTAATTGTACTCGTTTTGAATTCGTACTCGTTCATATGTTGAATGATGGCGATGAAACCCACATTCTCCGAGGATCATAAAATCTAAATATAAATGTGTCACAGAATAACAATTACAAAAGTGATAGCAATAACATTAACCAACGTGAAAGTACAATTACTAAGATGATAGTAGTAATAATGACTTAAGTGATATTAATAACAGTTACCAAAGTGATAGCAATAACATT
Organism: Mellilla xanthometata; assembly: GCA_035578125.1. Lineage (NCBI taxonomy): Eukaryota > Metazoa > Arthropoda > Insecta > Lepidoptera > Geometridae > Mellilla > Mellilla xanthometata. The sequence goes on along the minus strand of JAPUBQ010000023.1, from coordinate 9,951,422 downwards.
AACCAAAGTGATAGTATTAAATTACAAAAGTGATAGTATTAACAATTACCAAAGTGATAGTTATATCAATTACCAAAGTGATAGTATTAACAATCACAAAAGTGATGGTATTAACAATTACAAAAGTGATAGTATTAAATATTATAAAAGTGATAGCAATAACAATTACCAAAGTGATAGTAATATCAATTACCAAAGTGATAGCAAAAACATTAACCAAAGTGAAAGTAATAACGATTACTAAAGTGATAGTAAAAACAATTTCTAAAGTGATAGTATTAACAATTACCAAAGTGATAACAATAACTTTAACCATAATGATAGTATTAACAATCACAAAAGTGATAGCATAGACAAAATATACTAAAGTAAAAAATATATAAACTTTAGTATATTTTGTCTATGGTGATAGCAATAACATTAACCAAAGTGATAGTAATAACAATTACTAAAAAGATAGTAAAAAGAACCACCAAAGTAATAGTAATAACAATTAATAAAGTGATAGTATAATGAATTACCAAAGTGATAGCGGCGCCCATGATGCACATAATAAGCACGTTGTAGACGGACAGACCGATATGCTGGGAGTCGTTTAGAGCGGGGATCGACACGTGACGCGTCTCCCACGCCAAGAAGGCTCCGAATACCTGTAGTGTTTCAAAGGAACGAATATCAAAGACGGACTCATGATAAACAAAAATCCTATCAGAGGCAAGGAGAGAATATACCAATAATCAGAGGGAATGTACGTGATAAGACAGAAATACGAGTAGAATTAAAAACACATAACCTACATAATTATTTTCAAATTAGCTTTCTCGCCGAATTGTTTGTAGCTAATAAATGATAGTTTAAGTACAAGCAGTCATCAAGCCAGAGGCATAAAAACTCTTGGGTGGGCATAAAAACTCTACACCAGACCCTAGCCATTTAGCTCTTACAGAAAGGATTGACTAATACGAGGATTGCTCTTTGAACCTAAAAATTGGTGTGGTTGTGCAATAATTAACACTACTACTTGGTAATGGAATGATGTAGCGCCTGTAGCTCGGCTAGCTAAGGTGGTCGCAGTCATTGAAGCTAAGCAACGGTCGATGCGGACGATGTATGGATGGGTGACCAAGCACAAGACTGTGGTTAAAAAAAAAAGTGTCATTTTCATCTGGGCGCTACCGTGGGTACCGGATGACATGTTAAATTGTAGGTCCCGGCTGTTAGTCTAGTACAAACAGTTGATATGCCAAATCAAATGCCTTTGGGAGGCTTGAAAAGGAGGGAGGGGGGAAAACTTTGGCACCAGTCAACCTGTTGGCCACTTAGGGTCAACTCACACCGCGACGCGACGCTGCGCGCAGATTTTAAATAGAGCGACTCAAAATATACTTTATTTACTACATGAAAAGATTCACATTTCATTGTTAGAACAAACCGCGAGGCGTCTCGATGCAGCGCTGCGCAGCGCAACGTATCTGAATTCTCACAATGAAATTTATATCTTTTCATGTAGTATATAAAGTATATTTTGAGGCGCTCTATGTAAAATCTGCGTGCAGCGTCGCGTCTCGGTGTGAGCTGACCCTTAGCTCATATGAAGAAGAAGAAGATCCAGCGGCTACATACCAGCAGCAAGCCCTTGTAAGCGTAGATAACTCCGATGAAGATGGTCATCCTCTCAGACTGGCAGTACTCGTTCTCCTGCACTATCACAATGTCCTCGCTCGACGGATGGGGCTGGAAGGATCAATTAAATACCGTCACTAATGAGGTGTACTACAAGCAAAAAGAATATTTTGATCAAGGCAAAGATAAGAGAAAAATCTTGATTTTTCTCTATGATGGTAGGCCACCTTATACGGCATGAAAATTTCATTAAAAATATCTTAGAAGGAAAGATAGAAGCCATGAGAGGAAAAAAATAAATAAAAATATTTAGACCAAATTAAGGAGAAGAAAGCGAAAGTCATGCCGTATAGGGAGGTCAAGGATTTGGCCGAAGATAGAACTACCTGGAAAAAAACTCCACAGACAAGAACCCAGCTCTTAAATATTGAATGAATGAATGAATTTCTCTATGAATCGTAAACGGTATAAAATATGGAAAAAATAGATTTAACGCTGTCTAAAGAACCATTCTAAAAATATCTATACTTATTTTGGTACCAATCAGACTTATAAAATACAACTAAAACTGGCGAATATATCAAAAATTAAGTTTTTTGAACCACTTTTCTTCATCATGACAAGTCTGATTACTTCACCACACCTACACCTACGCATTCTCATGCGGCAGCGAGTCTTTGCGAAATAATTGCGGTAGCGAAACATCTGCAAAACGTTAGTACACTGCAGTTCAAGGAAATTTTATATCATTTCATATTTTCGGCTTCTATTTTATGAAATTCTGTCCTCTGACAGAACGCGTGATGACGTTATGCGATGCGAAACTCCAATAGCGAAACAGCTGCGTCTGTGTAACGGCCATTTCGCAGTTACTTGCGACACAATACCGATATTAATAGTTGCGTCCTTCAACTATCTAATCTATCTATATAGTAGAGCGAGACATAACTCATGCGAAACGTTGCCATACAACTTACAGTTTTTTCGTCGTTTCACTGCCGCATGCGAATGCGTAGGTGTACTAAAGGCGTTAGGTTGGCCAAATAGGTTATATCGTTAATATATTCATTAATTTACTATTTGTAAGGTTGTTGTGTGTGTGTGTGTGTGTTTTTATTTCCATTATTGTATTCATTAATTAATAGATAATATATAAGAAGACATTTTTAAAACTCAAAAAAAATGTTTAATGGTCATATGCAGTAAATATCCAATCTCGAAGGCTTACGTAGGGATCCATCTGCTTAGTAGCTCTGTAGAAAGGATCCGCGATCTGCCAGGTGGTCATGATGGCCAGGTCGATGGTGAGGAGCACGCCCACCACGATGAACAGCTGGTAGTCTTTGATCACCTGGGTCGACAAGGAGAAATGCTTATTCAGTTAAAAAAAATCAAGAAATTAACACATGAAATTAACGCCTACCTACGTTTTGATGTTATGTGCAAAAATTGCATGCACAAAAGTTGTAGATCTTTTTATTTTATTACCTACAACTATACCATTCAAATTTTTTCCATATTGTAGTTTTGCCGGAAATCAAGATAAACTATTTTTTACCCTTAAAAATTTCGTGAACTCGGATCGACTGTAGTTTATTTTTCCTTTCATTTTGATCATATCCCCCCCCCCCCTCCTTTTGTAACGAGTTTCATCCTAATGTATTGAATTTTGTTTAAAAAATTATCGACCCTGGTCTAAGTCTCTGGCGAGTGTTGCTCGGAAAAACATGTGAAAAACTTTCGATCTGTGTCAATGACTTTTTATGTGTGTATTTTCACTCGCTTTACGGCGAAGGAAAACATCGTAAGAAGACCGACATGTTTGAGGACCATAAAATCCGAAAACTTGTGTCATCCGCCAACCCGCACGTGGTCAGCGAGGTGGATTATGGTCTATATCTCTCTCCTCGTGAGGGAAAGCCCCGAGTCCTAGCAGTGGAAACCTATAATGGGCTGCTTATGCTTATGCTAACACTAGTAAGTTCCATATCTTGGCCTTTTGTGGCATAAATGAAGAAAGATGCTACAGAGATTAGCGCTATTGTCCCAATTATATACAAACCTTCTTATTCAACTTGACATCAGTGAAGATGGAATGAACACGCCAAGTCTTTGAGAACATCGCTCCAAAAGCCAAGCTGAAGCCGGCCATCAGTAACCAAGCTCTGGCTGTGCAGATGTAGGGAAAGGCGGCTGGAAACCATAATTAATACTATAAAGTTTAGAACAAGTCTTAAAGGAAGTCATAGTGTATCATACACGAGCGTAGACTAACTATTTATAATATATTACAAACTTTTTGGTACCACAACTATTAGTTTTCTCTCTAAAATATGATCTAGAGGTACGTCAGAAGTTAACCATGCTACAGATTCTGTGATGGTTCCAGATTATGTTTTATTGCGTCTGGATAACCAATAGACAAATATAACCGTGCAATATTATCATAGTCTGAGAAAGGAACGCAAGTCAATCAATATCTGAAAAGGATTGGATGCTCGTAATAGTTTTCCTAACTACCAGGCTGTTAAATCATCAGCGTCCATACTTCACCGTTCTAAACCATTATTTAACTTTAATTAATCAAACCATTTTATATTTCCATTTTATGCACAATGTTGAAAACAAGCATGCTAAAAAAGAAATGAAGCAATCAAAAATTAAACTTCAAATGCAGACTGTAAATGAAGACATTAATTAATCTGACTGAAGACAACATTGGGTAGGATAAGGGGTTCACTTAGAAGCATTCAGGGTCTTGTAAAAAGCTCAGTACCCAAAGGAGCTAGTTTAATGAAACAAGTAAAACAACAAATAAAAGTAAGAGACACCAAGATCCTGAAGGTTATGGAAATGAGGTGATTTTAAACTATTATAGTCTGGCAAACGAAACATGACCCTGGAAAAGAGCGGCAAATTTAAAAAATCTGAGTATAGCAACCCCAAAACTAATATGAAATACCTGGAATAAACTAATTTGATACTTTGAAATTATTTATTTTATTTCGTCTGAATAAAAATGCTTTAAGTACTTTAGGAAGTAATAGAAAGAAAAAAATGTGTTAAAATTACAATGTAACATTTTACGGTATGATAAATACCCAAAATGCATTATTAGGAAGGTGGGAGGTTTTGACTAATGATAAAAGAATGTGAATCGAAATAGATAATTACTTTATGCAAAAAGATATATAGTAAACTAGAGGTTGCCCGCGGCTCCGCCCGCGTGTATGTCGGTTTTCGCGTAACCTGTGGAAAATTCTATTGTATCCCATTCCCGTGCCAATTTTATATAAACATTACACTGCTACGATAATAAAATGAGTCGCATCTGTCTTTCCGCATTTGATTCCTGAGATCTACTTAACCTCTGTTTTTAGCTACTTTGGTGATGATGCGAAAGATTAGATCGTGTTCTCCAAGTCATTTTTTTAATTTAAATAATTAGAATACGCGAACCATACCACCAAGTGGAACACATACTTAAATTCCAATTCAGAAGTATTTAATTTCAAAAACACAAAACTTTCCCTTTGAACTTTAAACCCTAATGGCATACCTTAATGCACTCCTGGCAAATATTATAACAAATTTATTTTAACCACCATATAAGCTACAACCATAACAACTTTCAAGGTTTTAACTTGATAAATAAAGAATTTTCCAAACAAACTTTCGCCCTCCCCCATCCCCCCTACAAACCCTTAGTTCATTCCTGGCAAAAAAACTTGATACCATTATTTTTAATTTTACATAAACCATACATATTCCAAATACCAATGCCAGAAGTTCATAAACATTGAAGTTTCATACAAACTGATTTACCTCCTTTCACCCCCTTAAGGGTAGAATTCCCAAAAATCTATTCTTAGTACACTTTAAAGTACTAAAATATATACACACTCCAAATTTTACACCTCTAAGTTCAAAAACACTAAACTTTCATTTTTAACTTTCAACCCCAATGGTATCCCCCTTAATGCACCCCTGGCAAAAAAATATAATTTCAATTTAACCATTAAATAATATACTACCGTAACAACTTTCAAGACTTCAACTTGAAAAATAAAGAATTTTCCATACAAACTTTCACCCCCATTACAAACCATTAGTTCATCCCTGGCAAAAAACTTGATACTATTATTTTTAATTTTACATAAACTATACACACTCCAAATTTCATTACTGCAAGTTCAAAAACAAAGAAGTTGCATACAAACTGTTTTGCCCCCTTTCACCCCCTTAAGGGTAGAATTTCCAAAAATCTATTCTTAGTACACGTTTAAGTACTTAAGTATATACACACTCCAAATTTTGCACCTCTAAGTTCAAAAACACAAAACTTTCATTTTTAACTTTCAACCCCCATGGCATCCCCCTTAATGCACCCCTGGCAAAAGTTTTTTAAATTTTAATTTGACAATTTAATAAACTACTACTATAACAACTTTCAAGACTTTAACTTGATAAATAAAGAATTTTCCATACAAACTTTCACCCCCCATTACAAACCCTTAGTTCACCCCTGGCAAAAAAAATGATACCATTATTTTTAATTTTACATAAACTATACATATTCCAAATTTCATCGCTATACGTTCAAAAACAAAGAAGTTTCATACAAACTGTTTTACCCCCTTTCACCCCCTTAGGGGTGGAATTTCCAAAAATCCGTTCTTAGTACGCGTCTACATACTACAACAAATACACCCTCCAAATTTCACAACCCTAGGACCAGCCGTTTGGGCTCTGCGTTGTCTATAGATGAATGAATGAATGAATAAGTCAGGACAAAGAGTCTTATAGTATAGATACGAATTAAAACAAAGTATCAACTTAGTAGCGTCATACTAACCTAAGAAATCAAACACCACATGTAAACAATCTTGTTTTCGTTGAAATTACGCCGAATTTCAATTCTTTTTCTTGTTGTTTTTTATGATACTTTGAGATCATGCGGAACAACAACTCCCGCACTCCACTTTTGATGATTTTTTTCATTTTTCGCTGAGTAATTAGTGTTTAACTAAATCATAACAACACGCCATCTTGTTTCGGATATTGACGTTGACATTATTATAGCATTGCCATATAAAAAGTTTGCAAATAATTCGAGTCTCATGTTTCGTTTGCCAGACTATAATTAAGATGATTTGTAAAATTTCGGAGTAAGAATGGAGCAAGTTCGGAGTATAATGATGTAAGTATACAATAGTACTACATAAACAGAATATGTTTTCGATAACTAACGTAATCGTTAATTAACTTTAAAGGGTAACCATAATTATTATTTCAATCGTAACTAAACAGCATCAAACAAATGTCACACGCTCCTAAATCTCCTGATAAACAGAAAACCTATTATTTTTTTACCATTTTAACTGAGAACAATGGGTACTGAGCTTCTGTTACCAGATAAATAATGACGAAGCAACAAAGAGCACGACACGTCGCCACCATAGACCGCAAGCCTCGGGTGATGCACAAACGAACAAACAAACCAAAACTTGGAAACATGCTGACTGGCGCGACCTAGAAACTCAGGTCTTTCTCAGAATTAAAGTTCCCAAAGTTTGGTTTCCGGGATCCACATTGGCGAGGGGTGGCCAAGCCAAGCTTAGGGGTGAAATCAAGCTGTTACCTCCTCGCGGCGCGTCCTGAGAAAGACCTAAGGATGAATGTAACGATGAGATCAATGACTGAACAGCGGTGACAGTGCACGCAACATGCGGAACGAAGTGCGCACTTGTTTAGCTTTTAGTTCGGCTTCTTTTAGATTGTTTTAAAGCTGATATGGAAAAGGAAAGAGCTTGGGATAAACATAATAATTCCTTCTTTTTCCTTTAAGTCAGGTACTGTAAGGTGATATTAGTATAGAAAATGATCAAAAGCTTTGTATTCTTTGAGGAATCAGCGCAAGCTCTTGCCAATTCCCTTCAGCAGTTATTTCAAAATGACTGTGAGTTTACCTTCAATCCTAAAGTAAGAAAGAACACAAAGATAACATGAGTAATGACAAAAGAATAGCACAGAAACCTGCATATGTTTGCTGAGCATTAGGCCATGGTCTTTTCAAGCCAAGGCATCTTGATCAAACAGGCCAGAAAGTCCTGGTCTAGTAGACCAAGCCTGGTCTATGAGGCCAGGTGTAGATTAGATAGTTCTTACCAATGCTGCTCAGACTTGAATCCAGGCCGAGGAAGATGACGCTCAGGTACGTCAGCATACAACCCACGATGATCAGGTTGTTGAGATGGGGAGACGACATTTTTATGTACCTGAATATCATATTGAATTCTTTGGACAAAGTCTATTTTATACTCAAGTCCAAAAACAACTTAACTAATATATTATGGTCTTTATTCCTTAGCCACTGCCTGTGCTAGTTATTCCTAGTATGAGCAGTCGTTACACTAGTCAGATGCCATTTAGCAGTAAGAAGACTCTCAATACCAGGGACGATCCTCTTGGTTCGAACGAAGAAGAGAAGCAACATCCAAGAGAAGCATGCAGCTGTGGCTACAGTAGCACTGTGGTTGCGTCTTGCTGGGCAAATGCTTAACTGTATATTGTAAAAAAAACCTATAATAAAAAATCCCCGATTTTTTCGCAGTTATTAGGTCAAGAGTTGCGTCTTTTTGGCAAAGACTGTACCGTTCTGTCAATACAATCTTTGTGGCTGTCTCTGACGATGTGCGGAGTCCAATGTTTAAGCGCTGGATCTCTGTTCACATGGATCAAAACAAAAAATGACCCGGCACATGATACTGTGACTTTTTTTTTGTATTGTATAACAGGCTTATTCTTTTTTTTATGATAAATGGGTTTACGTTTGACCGCAGCTAGCCTGATGTTAAGCTTGACTGTGGTCTAAGATGTATCACGCTTGCCCAGAAGGAACCCATTTACTCTAGATTTGACGACCCCCAAATTGTACTTCTCGGGAAAAAGAGACTCAGGAAGAGAGTTCCAAAGCTTCGCAGTCCTCACAATGAAGGTCGAAGCAAAACGCTTTGTTCAATCGGAATTGATCCTGAAATAAATCAAATTATAAACACTAGAAAGTATGTGTGTGTACCTCTGATTCCGGTAGTGTATGTTCATGGCGAGGAAGCCGGTTGCCAGCAAGATGCCGAGCGCGGAGCAGGAGACCAGCACGGTGTACAGCGTGATGTTGACTTGCGTGTGCTCGATCAGCCGCAGCGTGCGGTCTTTGGGGGGGTTCCTGGTGATGACAAATTACTGGTTGACGAGATGAGCTCCACAATCGAAAGCACGGTCTGCTTCCACATATAAGGAATATATTTCCGGACAGATGTTGTGTCAGGCGTTGAAAACAACGTTTGCGCGATTCTGGAACGACCGCTCGACGATTAGTAGGGTTTCCCTTTAGACAAATGGGTCCTTCATTGTCAACCAATCATCACTAGTTGATAAGGAGAGATATAGGCCATAATCCACCACACTGGCCAAATGCGGGTTGGAGTTGATAAGATGTTTTTTTTTACATTTTTGCTGCAATAATGTATACATAAAAAACTCAAAACTAGTACCAAAATTACTCTCCATCGCTTAAAGTGAGCAATTTCTTCTAGGCACCCTAAGGAGAAGAACCTATGTTAGTACTAACTTGCCAATCCACTTGAACCGGTCCCAAGAGGCCAGGTCCAGGTGGTCTCTCTCGGCGCAGTACTCTCCAACCTTCACTTCCCCCGCTTCTTCACCTTGGAACTGCTTTAGCAGGATAGACGCCTTGCGCTCGTTGTCGTAGAATCGGACCGGACCCTGAGAAACAATAGAAATCTCCATTCTCCATCTTGATACCATCTGTTATGATGTGTCAAGCCAAGTCTTTGAGTGAGTTGAAAAGTGTCGACACTGGAGCTAAGTCACTTCATACGAAATTATGATTCTGTGAAATTAAGTTTTTTTTTATTAATTTTTTTGTTTTCCTTTATTTAGAGCAATCTGTCCATAGAGACAATAAGCTTCATTTGTGTCATTATTGACTGTTGAGGTATGCGCCCAGCGACGCATCCTTCTTATTATTCAGATAAGTCTTGTGGCATCTCCCTTTTTAGTCTCCGCGGAGGCTAAAAAGGAAGGAAGGAAGGACCAGAAGAGGTTCTGGTCAGTTCTCTAACCTCTTCATTTGGATGTTGTAGGATTCTCTTTAGGTATTTTTGGGCAGTATTTTTAACCTCCTCTTGTACCGTTGGTATCTCTAGGTCATGGTGCAGAGCATCGTTTGTGACATACCATGAAATTAAGTAAAACTTCTATCATTATGGCAAAACAGAGTATGCTAGTGGTGAATATAATAATAGATCTCACTCATCTCACTTCAACGTTTCAGCATTGCCATTCAACGTGGTAATGCTGCCAGAATACTGGGAATGCTGTCCTCTGGTAGTCGGTGATAAATTGCTTACTTCTTGTAGAAGTTAGTTGTATTATTGTAAATAAATTCGTAAAAAAATCTCACTGTAGCATAAATTACTATTAGTACCAACCAACTTCTTGAGTATCAGGACAAAGTCACTTATGGTTTCTCAATTAAAGTTTAATTTATAAGGAAGTCAAAAGTAGTTGGCAAATACCTCAGTAGTGCCAAAAATAAAAGGACTCACAGTGACTCCCTCGAAGGTAACATTGCTGAGGGCATCAAGGAACAGGTTCTCCCACTCCTTGTCTCGGTACCGGAAGTCTTGTACGGTCTTCTCCTTGTTCTTCAGCTTGACGCGCTGCGCCACCGTCTGGATAGCCAGCGCCATGGCCCAGATACCTGGGGGAAGGTCAGTCTTAAGGTAACTAATGACTTCTACAAGTAACTAAGGTACTTAACGCAAAGCCTTTAAAGCAGATTAAGTATTTCTTGACGGACTACATCTGTTTGGTATAAAAAGTTCACTGCAAAACGTATGGAGACGCGAATTTATGTTTTAATAATTTCTAGTGTTTTTATTTTTTATTTATTTATTATATATACCTACATATCATAGAGAGAGCATTACAGTTAAGACCAAATCGACCACCCCAGAATATCTAAACACACAAAGATACGAGTACATTAATAACATAACAATAACCAAACTTAACAAATACAAATTATCACTAAACAAACATTGATTAAATATCTTAAAACTAAATGGCAATCATCTTGTTCAATTCTGACGCTCACTCTCCAAAATATAAAATACCGAGACTCGCTACCTACCAATATCTTTGAAGTTAGGAAACTTTCCAAACATAAGTCCATACCATCATATGTGTAGCCATGGAACCTGGAGTACTCGAGGCCCCTTCGACGGTCATACTCCACTTGGTAATCCTTAGCGGTCTGCAAATTTAAAATATACGAGTTTAATCCAGGACATTTCCTGAAACAAAATATGTAAGAATTTTCTACCAATCCAGTTTTAGCAATCTAGTCTTTACCGCTCCACCACTTGTTGGAGTATTGCTAGGTGTGGAAGGTACTCAGAACCCGGAGACCTCCGTTAAGCATAGAGGCAGGTCACCGGTTTAGTGGGTACAAATTCCCATATAACCTGGCTGCGCCCCATCGTAGCCGGGTATCTTGTAGAAGATTTCCCCCTCGTCAACAAAAATAAAGGTGTGTAAGGTACTCACGATGCCGACCCGGTAATTAAAAAAAATAAAGCCCGGTAATTAAAAATAAAGTAACTAACAACCTACTCAAACTTACGAGAACAGACCTACGTTTAATAGTCGGTATCATCACCGGCCACTGCGACCTAAATTATCACCAGCACAAAATTGGTAATACAGATAGCCCCCTGTGTCGAGGATGTATGAAGACAGACGAGACATGTGGAACATGTGCTGTTACACTGTGAATCTACAAACCAAACAAGAGAGAAAACCGGACTAGCAAGGGAATCTCAACAAAACACGACGCTATACTCGGACGCCTCCTGTTTTAATAGAAGTACCACAACATCTGACGCAATGACAGTGGAACAGGTATGCCAGCGACCCAAGACCGTGCTCCGCTATTTTAAGGAGCTTGGATGGCTTGGGTAGGCTAGTAGGGGGAAAAGCACAATACGCCTCTTGCGGGTTGTCAGTGCAGGTCTGATCGCCCCCATCATAGAATAAGAATAAGGGAGTCTACAGGATGAGTTACAGTTTGGTTTGGGTCTAAATGGGTTAAGGAGCTTAGGTGGCTTGGGTAGGCTGGTAGGGGGAAATGCACAATACGCCTCTTGCAGGTTGTCAGTACAGGTCTGATCGCCCCCATCATAGAATAAGAATACTCACGATGCCAGAGACAGTGAGCTCCCCGGTGGTAGACAGCGGCAGCAGGTCGGTGAGGATGGTGGTGTCGAGCGCGCTGGTGAGGTTCCTGCGGGAGCACGGCGCGCGCCGCATCCACCACTTGTTGCTGTAGGTGCCGAGCAGCAGCCATGTGTACGCTCGCCCGTACATCTCTAGCCTGCGTAGAAAGAAAGGGTAGATTTTGTAACCAACTTATTGACGCAGGCGTTACTTTGCGGAAATCCATTGTAAATAGAAGACAAAATTAAATATTTAGTGTACTTCCGCTGTGATCCGAAATCCAAATTAAGACAAGGAAAAATTAACTAAGATTAATTTAGATTAACGTTACCTATCACAATTCGGAAATTCTTAACTCTACACGTGTTTCGCTTAACCACAAGGCATCATCAGGAGACGCTCTTCGAACGACAAGTCAAGAGTAGATTTTGTAAATTGACTGGCAGTGTAGATTTTTTAGCTCTAATGAAATCCAAATATTTTCAAAAATAAGCGAAGTGCAAGAACGTTTCTTCGGCATTTTTAATGTTACTTCATCGGCATCATTTTCACGCGTTTAATACGAGTACTTTCTATAATGTACAATGAGTTAAAGAACAATTTTATTCAAGCAGAAAATTTTCTTATTTGTTAATCTTTTCCATAAACTTCGTCATCATCAGACTTTCTTATCCCACTGCTAATCGAAAGTCTTCCTTGAAGAATATCCTTATTATTATATTAGTACTGGTTGACCGACCTTTGCTCGGTAATTATTATTATATTTTTTATTATATGACATTTACTAAAAATGATTCCTAGCTAGATCGATTAATCGCCCCTGAAACCCTCTATATACTAAATTTCATGAAAATCGTTGGAGCCGATTCTGAGATTCCAATTATAATATATATACAAGAAATGCTCATTTAAAGATATTAGATTACGTCGACGTATAGGTTGAGTATTAACCGGTAATGTTTTAAAGGTCCTAATTGTTTTGTTTGTTTTCAAATTATCTTTATTTACAAGTAATTCATTACATACTCAACTTATCTAGTGTACATGTTATAATCCTAGAAGTGAGAAACTTAATAAATATATGTCAAATAATTCTTAAGCAAATTAGGTCCTAATTGTACTTACTTGTAAGCTTCGCAGAAGATCTTCAGTGCCCAAGTCTCGTTGAAGTTCCCCAAGATGATCCTAACATCCTTCTCCTTCAGCTTGGATAGCGCTGTCTTCACCTCGGTGGCGAAACTCTGCGTCTCTTCAATCAGGAACCCGTTGGACTCCAGGTCAGCTAGGAGACGGTTATGGGCCTGGAAAGATTAAAGAGTAATACAGTTATATTTCGGTGTCAATAATTTACTGATAGTCTAGTCAACAAGTGCCTTTTCGGTCAACTTTTTTCAGCAGTCTCCGAAAATTATGATTGAGGTGTCATTCGATTCGGAATGGCATCTAGATAGTTAACGGAGACTGCTGAAATAAGTTGACCAAAAAGGCACTTGTTGACTAGACTGTGATACTGATTTTGACTTCTAACTTTGGTATTTTCAATAAATGATTTGTATTGATAGAAATGATACATTGCGCTAGGTATTTTGGATATTCTGTCCGAGTGACTCTGCCAATGTATAGAATTGATTAAAAAACTTTTGGTATATTTTCGCTATGCAGTTAGGCATTTACCAGCAAGGTGTGTAACCACAAGAGTCAGGGACACTCTAGCCGAAGGTAAAGCATTCTTAATCTGGAATGACAGGCTCTCAAGGAGGCTGTTGATAAACACAGGTTCTTGGCGACAGATCGCCAACTTAAGCGTGATAGCTATCCAGGCGATCACTAGAAAATGCTCGACCACCAACACAATGCTCTGCATTCCAAACGACCTTCACTGGCAACTCAAGTGGAGACTAAGTCCACATCCTGCGGAATGGATGTAACAGCCTGACTGACTGATGTTATGAGATGAGTAGGAGTAATTAGTCATAATCATAGACGGAACCAAGTGCTTGTAATTAGCCTAAGGTTAATAAATATACTTTGCCTTGGACTTTGACTTTTGAACATAATCAGTTAGTAGTCAAGATATGCCACCAACGGGATGTCAGTGCTTATCTTTTCATTATTAGAATTAGTAATGAACATACTTGTGTTAAGTTAAGTTAGTGTCATTATGTTAAGTTTTTTCATTTATTTTTTTTTGTTTTGCCCATTTAATGTGTATTTGTATCTACCCCTAATTAGTATTACCTTAGTTTACTCATCGCTTATTACTCAGTATTTTAACCTTTGTACCTAATTAATCTAACTTGTAATCATGTACGCTAAATGGAAGAGCCTGAACTCTATGACACAGGTTCAACCTTCTGTGGAGTTCAGTGCACCCCTTGTCTTAAATATCCTAGTTCTTACTTGTAGCCTAAATTTAACTAATGCATAATTTAAGACTTGGTGTATAGATGATAAGTGGTATTGTGTACAAAATAAATAAACTGAAACTGAAACTTACCAAAGCATATCTCGGCTCGTTCTGATAAATAGTCCCAACCCTCGTCCAGTTGAAGTGCTGCAACAGCCTGATCCGAGGAACGTTGAATGCATTCTCCGAAGGGACGATGCGGAAGAAGTTGGGGAAGGCTTCTTTTGTGAACATCGGATGGGTATCCGCGTAGGAAAGCTGGGGAAATGAGAGAAAGAGTGAAACAGTTATTGGCTATATTTAACCCCTCCTGGTCAAGTGCGAGTTTGCGGAGGACTCACGTCTTTGGATATTGTGGTGAGGACCACAATTGTCGATTTCAATTTCCTGATGATGTTTTCCTTCACTAGTACAAATCCATTAGCAGTTTATTAATGGTTAAAATAAAATAATAAAATTATTTGCCAGGATGCTATTGGAGTTCAAGATTATAGTTTAAACTAACTTAAATATAGTTTTGTTTTAATGAAATTAAATACTTAGTATTATCTAGTATTTAAGTAGTTCACTTAATGGTAGGAGTACAATTATGTCTTTTTTATAGTATCCATACATATGTGCCAATAAAGTTCTGTGATCTCAATATCAAAATCTTCAATACTTCAGTCACTTTTACTTCATTTGTATCCCCACGCGTCTCTAAAGGTTGGTCCTGAAAATCAGTGCTGCAGAGAAATCTGTAGCGTTTATACTGAGGGCTGACCTTCTTCCTACGCTAGGGGACACATACTATGCTGTCTAACTTCTTTTTTTTTATGTTTGTTTTATATAATTCAAAATAATAGATAGATAGATTAACTCTTTACTGGGCAAATTATAGGTACAAGTTGTACAAAGTACAACAAATAAAATATAACGACATAAAAAGATTTACAACGTGCCACAAACGGCGGCCTTATCGCTAACAGCGATCTCTTCCAGGCAACCTTTAGATGGAAAGCAGTTGAAAGGACGAGAAAAGAGGGGTTGCACAATAAATAGTAATACTTTTAATTATGATGGAGGACTTAAAATAAACAAGTAACTAACATTATATTATAACTATAATATATGTACATGTATGTGTCTTCTGTGTCTGAAATAAATGTGTTCTTTCTTTCATTCAATAAAAAATACAAACCTGCGTCAAATGCCAGTGTTTGGAAGCTTTAGCGATGGGGTCGGTGACGTGGGTGCAGGCAGCTCCGAACAGCATCAGCTTGTGCGGCCCCGAGTGCATCATGTCGAAGAAAGACTTCACACCAACCGCTGCATTGCACTGGAATAATATAATATACGAGTAAATATTAAGACACATTTCACACACAGCTGATTAACCCCACACATACATACTATTTCATCATCATCATCATAATTGGCCCATTTCATCTACGAAAGATGATTTCATATAGCGTCTGGATGGACAATTTGCAGTTTGTATTATGGTTGCTAACACAACTGATATACTACATATACATACATAAATCATTGTATGTACTGCCAAGGGTTGAATAGTATAAGAATAGGCTCCGAAATATCTACATATCGGAGGTAGGTGTAAAATTAAAAAAAAAAAAAAAAAAACTGCCAAAGTGTGGAACCATAATACGAACTGGTTGATACTGCAAAAGTAGTTCTCTTAAAGGAGTCTGTTCCCTTACCTCTGTATCATTCCACCACATGTGGAGGCGGTAGTTCTTCAGCACCGAGTCGTGTTCGTTAACGTGGTCCAGCGCTAGCTTCACGCTGGGCATCACGCCGCGACCTGCGGGGTGGATGATGATGATGATTAATTTGGTAGAGTACATTGAACTTTAGACCAGAACGTCGCGTAACCTCTCGAGCCAACGACACTGGTCAAAGGTTTGAACTGCGAGCCACCCAGGCGCGAGCCGAGTGAGCGTTCCCCAACGACTACAATCAAGCGATTTTCAAGGCGAGAGTGAACCGGTTCCTGCTAGGTTAGCGCAATCCACCGTAGACCTAAATATCACCCATCAGGTGAATTGTGGTCAAGCGCTGACCTATTTAGAGTAAAAAAAAAAGTGTCGCGACAGTTGCCAGCGAGCGCTTCTTAAATTATTTTTGTTCAAAATTATGCACAATAACCAACTGACATGAAATATAGTAAATATATACAATTTTACTAATCTCTTAACAATCTACGATCAAAGATCTAAGGAATAAATGAATTTGAATTTGAACCAGGTGTGCCAGTTTCACAGAAAGGCTTTAAAGAGTCAAATAAAAATGTAATGCATTGCATATGAAACCAATTTACAATCATACTAATTTAAGTATGATAGGCTTGAAAACTAAATTAAAACACGGTTATGCTATGACGGGAAATTCCCGCATATTACACGGAACAACATGAAATTTGACTTTGATTGCAAAGCATTAAATTTCGGTAGTTTAGGTCGTGATAAGACGGGAAAAAAATAGCATGAAAAACTTTGCTTATGTGCTTAGAAGACTGATTGAACGAAATTTTAAAAAATCTCAGATTATAATTTTTGATTGAAAATAAAACTATTGAAATAAAAATGTTTATTATTTTTATTAAGTTTTACTATCAAATTAGCTTACAGAAAAGTGGAAAATAAAAACTTAAAAGTATTATATTACTTTTCTTTTATGTTCATAGCTACTTTCTCTCAATAAACCCCAAATAAAAATAGCTTACCTTCCAAACACCTTTTACAACTACAAGCAACATGTGGAGCCCATGGCTTATCTTGATTCCGTACAGGACAGTCAAAATATGCTTCATAGGCTTCACAGAGAACGTGAGATGTCTTTAGTTCATATTTCACGTCCCGAACTTTAATAAATTGACCACATATAAAACAAAATGCATCAGCATCGTATTTGCACTTTCGTGACGACATTTGCGTTTAGAGTTTTTGCGTTGACGACTGATGGTTGTTTATCACTCGAGTGCCATCTAGCGGCACAGTGTAAACGTTAATATAACACTCTCACCGCGCGGTCTTTTTAAAAATATTAAAATCAATTTAAAATTATGAAAAAATTTAAAAATGAGTATTATTATTATAACTATCACAAAAGTAAACTTTATACCGAAAAAAGGTATTTTCTTTTCATTTTTGTGCATAACTAACTGGAAAATAATAGTATAAACTTTAGGACAAAGAACGAATTTTTTTTTGTAGAGTCGTGTTATCCACCATCGCCGCTAATCATGTCTGTTTAAAGTAAGGCATATTCGTTCTTATATAGAAAAAAGGGTTGTGACATATGCAGAAAGGTGGTGCGGGATTTAGTAGCCAGTTACGTTTTGTTATTCATGATATTTTTTCAGGTTGTTCAGTTTACATTAAACTATTTTAAAATTTTGCTGTAGAAAAATTACAGTGCTCTCCATACACTGTAATTTTATAGTATTACAGTAGATCGTGGGAAAACACAGAAAATCTGCTGTAATTACAGTGTATCTGGCAACACTGTGGGCAACAATCATGCCACATTATATTTTTGGCATCAAACAGGCTAACGACTGACTTGTCTTGTTACTCCTTACCATTAAACATTTAGTTAGGCTAACTATGGTGATCTTTAGCGCCAGCAGCTTTGCCAATTGAGGTGATCTGCCACAATCAGCAACAGTCGATGTGGACATTCTTTGGATGGACCAAGGCTGTCCTTAAAAATCGCTCATCCAGGCTAGCGTGGGTCGAATGACACGGAAAATGAAGTCTCGGCTGTTATTCACAGTACGTTAACACCTTCGGGTGGCTTGAAAACTTACGACACCAGAGCCCAGCTACTTACCTCATACAAAGAACAAGCAGGCCATTAAAACTCTAGAATGTTCTGTATTCGTACCTGTATTAGCGTTCTCCACTCCTTTTCCAAAGGGGAAGAAGCCAGCGATGTAGACATCTATCCTGCGATTTAAGATGGCGTCCAGGTTTGGCTTCTGTGGAACTCCCAGGCTGGGAGACACCAGCGCCAGGAGGAGCAGCGACAACATCTTGGATGTTGGAGACCCTGGTGATACCTTACGGCTGAAATATAATATATCGTCGCCGTAGTTGGAAAATTAAATAACTAACCAATTTCGTGAAATCGACTTTTTTGCATTATCATAAAGTCCCATTCAAGCGGCATCTTTCTGTCTCACTAAAATTGTAATATCTTAATTAATCACAAAATAAACTACACATAAACATTACAACGCACTATAGTTGGAAAAATAAATATCTAATATAAGAGAATAATTTAGCGAAGGAAAATAAGCTAACTCGGAAATATTATTATAGTCTGGCAAACGAAACATGACACTGAAAAAAAGCGGCAAATTTAAAAAATCTGAGTATAGCAACCCCAAAACTAATATGAAATACCTGGAATAAACTAATTTGATACTTTGAAATTATTTATTTAATTTCGTCAGAATAAAAATGCTTTAAGTACTTTAGGAAGTAATACTTTAGAAATTATACAATCAATCTGAATAAAAAGTTATATGAGTAGGTACTCTAGAATTTTCTACCTATATTCTAACTATATACAATATTTATTTATTATTAATTATATAACCTGTGTTAGACATGTATCTTTTTAGATATCAAATAAATATTACAGTTACAATTACAAATGGGAATATCTGTTTAGAACTGGGCTCCGAAATCTTATTTCTTACATATTACTGGTAGGCATTTGATCTGCCTGGTGCCCTGAACGGGTTAGCAACACTCTGGCCTAAGGTGGAGCATATCTAATCTGGAAATACTGGCACTCAATGAAGCAGATGCAATATACTGCTAGATGCTTGATTTAAACACTAGAAAATTCCATACCGTCATGCTTTGGTTTCCTCACGATGTTTTCCTTCACTGAAAACTCAAGCTTATTGGCGGGGATCAAAACCTAACAACCTTCGGGATGTAAGGCGACTGCATACCTGACTAAGCATTGCTTTTGTTCTAGATATGAAATACCTACAAATGGTTCGTAGCAAACCCATAATGACTTTATAGTAACTAGTAACAACAACGTTAGATTTGCAGAGTCCGAAGCTCGGCATACTAAGGTAATCTGACGACCTCGTTGGCGTAAAGGTTACCATGCCGGACTGATAATCAGAAGGTTCCGGGTTCGATTCCCGGCACAGCCAACATCTTTGTGATGAACTAAATTTGATGGCTGTCGGTCTGGGTGTTAAATACGTATCTATATAAAATATGTATGTAAGTATATGTAGTATATCAGTTGTGTTAGCAACCATAATACGAACTAGAAATGGTTCAGTATGGGGTAAGCCAGCCGTGTGTGAAATGTGTCCTAATATTTATAAAAAAAAAACTGTCGCGATCATCAATGTTAAGCACCGGTCGGTGTGGACAGTTTAGAGATTGGTGATCATGCGAAAATCTGTCTATTTTTAGTGGATATCCGGGTGCGGCACGTTAAGTTGTAGGTTCCGTCTGATAGAGTTACTACAAGCAGTCGTTAAACCAAGTTTAATAGGAGACATATCGACATCGATTTATCAGATCAGAGCTCATAGACGCGAACCAGTTAACTCATATAAAGGAGATAAGAAAGTAGAATACATAAAACAGAACAAAATTGGTTCTGTACTGGATGGCGCTAACTTAAGTACACATCTAAATTTATTTGTAGTGTATATAATTCATATTACAAAGCAATGACTCAAAGAATTTAATTTATATGATATACTCATGTGTTAGTGATGTGCAAAAAATATCGATCACAATTTGTTTCGGTACTTCTTTAATGAAACTTTTCGGTTCTAAGCGAAACTTTAATATTAAAGAAAAATCAATTAAGAATTATAATTTTAAAATTAGCTGTCTAATGTTTATAGTTAGTGAAATTAATAAATATTTTATTAGCTACTTTCGCTATGGTCGAAAAAAGCAAATAGATAGGGATTTACGTGGGGAATACACCTTATTAGGTATTTTTTTATTTTCAGTTGATTAGTTTAGCGTAAAGATATGAAATGGTATACTTACTTATTTATTCTAATATATTTTTTGTGCACACTCACTTGAATCTTTTAAAATGTTCACTATCATAATCTACCTCGCTACCGTAAAGCCTTCAGGTGAAATTCTAACATTTTCAGGGGTATCACAAAATCTGTATAGCGGTTGAGAAATTCACACAACTGTTGAAAAAACTTTAAAAATCTTCTCACACGTTTACAGATTTGAAAAAAGCCCTATTTCGTGGGCAATAACGAATACGACACTAACCGCAACACACGTATCTATTGGGTTTAAAATCGAATGCAGTACTACAGATGCAATGAAATAATTGTTTTATAGAATTTGGGAGTAAGCGCAGAGTATTAGCAGGTCAGGTGGGGTTTACGACGTTTTGCCGGAGAGTGGTCTTCACATGCAGACAAAATTAGACTCTCCGCTCTCGCCTTGCGAATCGATAGAGGGTTGGTTATGAGCGTTGTGATGGGAAGCGTTTCATTATCGATATAGTTTCATTTATTAGGATTTCATACCTGAAAGGTAAAAACGGGGCCCTATTACTAAGCCTCGGCTGTCTGTCTGTCTCCAGACTGTATCTCAGAAACCGTAATAGCTAGAAAGCTGAAACTTTAGCAAGATATGTATTTCCCGTGCCGCTATAACAACCAGTATTGAAATAAAAATAAAATGAAAATATTAAGGGGGGATTTCCTCATACAACAAACGCGTTTTTTTTGTATTTTTTTGCCATAATAACGGTAGCTGCTATACACTTAAAATTTTCACAATATATACAAAAGTATATTAGCTATAAAATTAATATTTGAGGGGGTTCCCATAAAACAATGGTACGGAACCCTTCATGCGCGAGCCCAACTCGCACTTGGCCAATTATTGCTTATTGTTTTTTTTTCTAATATTTACATAATTTTAATAATGCGCACGTGGTATTGGATGAGATAAATATCATTTTCTTGTATTTACTGATTATAGTATTAAATATTAAATGTTAAGTAGTCCTAGCCATGCCCTATGAACTAAGCACAGGGTGCACATTTGTTATTCAACAATAATTGCGTTATAAAGTCTGAATTTCAAATTTGACTATAGTGTGCACTACTGTGATACATAAGTTTTCCTCAACGTATTTTTATGATAGCATTTTCAGAATTAAGCAGATTATAATCTGTTCAAGATAATCTTATCCAACTATGTACTTGGAATATCGTTAAATTGAATTATCATATTATTGTGTTGCGGTTTTAATTGAACTGATTCGTGAAAATTAAGTAAACTTAAGTAAGTTAGTATATCTGCACAGATATTAATGATAAGGGCTATAATAAATTGAGGAAAGCACTGAATTGCTCAGTGTTTCAGATCGATACGACAATGCGTGTTGTAATTTTGCTATCATTTTTCATAATCGCAGTTGCAGAGTCAGACTCTGCTAGTCGGATTCTGGGAGGTGAAGAAACGACAATCGAAAAATATCCTTTTGTTGTCCTTTTACAGCAAGCTCTAAACGGCCATCTGTGGACTTACTTCTGTTCGGGAACTATTTTGACTACAACCGTCGTGTTGACTGCTGCCCAATGCATCGACGGATATCCAGCGTTCCTCTGGCGCGCCGCTCTGGGCACATCGTTCCAAACAACCTTAGGAGGAACCATCCACCCAGTGCAGCGGTTCACAGTGCACCCTCACTTCAACGCGCCGTTGCTTGACAACAACGTAGCGCTCATACACCTCCTCTTTCCCGCTGTG
Source organism: Mellilla xanthometata (assembly GCA_035578125.1). Classification (NCBI taxonomy): domain Eukaryota; kingdom Metazoa; phylum Arthropoda; class Insecta; order Lepidoptera; family Geometridae; genus Mellilla; species Mellilla xanthometata. The sequence continues at coordinate 9,929,303 of JAPUBQ010000023.1, read as the reverse complement.
TATTCGGACACAGTACAGCCGGCGCGTATACCCAGCACGAGGTTCTACATCCCCGACGGCACCAAGCTTACTGCCGTGGGCTGGGGAGCGCTCTGGGCCGACGGCTTATACCCCAACCAGCTGAGACGTGTTGATTTGGAACTATTGCATCAGGGAATCTGCTGGACGCGGTATAGGCAGCTACAGGTTTTTCCCCGCATAAGCGACGGGATGCTATGTGCCGGGATCGAGAACCAAGGCGGTAAAGGCACGTGCGACAGGGACGACGGAGGCCCGCTGGTGTATGAAAATGATATTGTCGTAGGGTTCGCCTCGTGGCATCGTGAATGTGGAACTGATTTGATGTACCCGAGCGTCTTTACTCGCGTCTCGCACTACTCCGATTGGATCGTGGCTAATGCTTAATCTTTATTACGATCTTTTTTATTTTAACTCTTAAACTTAAGGAATTGTAAATTAAAAAACAATATTACCTACTGTATTTTTTTCTTACTTGTCCCAAAAATATTATCGATATTTTTCTGTTGAAATGAAATGAAATGAAATAATTTTATTTGCGTAGCCACAGGTAATATAAAAACATGGAAAATAATATAAAATGTCCCTTGTAGGCTACCGCATATGCGGTGTGCAAAAGGTCAATTAATTAGTTAGGTAATTTATAAGTTAATTGCACTCCACTATAATTTACAGCTAAGCAATAATATTTAAAAGAAATGTCAAAAGATTATAAGTACTTATACAATATCAAAAAAAAAAATGTCTAAACTAGCTAACTGGGTTGGCACGTCGACCCGAATCGTTGTTTCTATCGATAAGTGTGGCATTAGCGTGGCCATCACTAGATGCCCCCTGAAAAGTTTAACGCATGCGTGTGGAGGTGGAAGAGGTGTGTCTTGCTCCGCTTGCCCGGCTATTTTGAGGCTTGAGCTTAACTTCGACCAACGTGTGACCCAGAGTAGGTACTTACGGTAAAAATGATAAAATTGTTGCTATATTATGCTAGAACATAAATGTATCACAATTGGTAAATAGTACGTATGATTATGGCCATCGAGCTTTAAAGAGTTTATGACATTAATTACGTATGAAATGTACACTTTAAAAAGCTCATGAGGCTATACTTAGTTGCCAAATGCAGAAACGCCAGAGAAAAAATAAATTCACGTTTCAACGCCTTATTATTTTGTAACAGCAAATGAAGTATAACAAAACACAAAATGAGTCTTAACTCATAGGCAGGAGAGAATATTGTTCTTTTCCTGGATATAATATTTGCTATAAAAGCTACCATAATACCTACTGAGTCAATAATTATTCAGGAATATGTAATCATCATTGACAGATAATCAATGGTAGACTTTAAATCTACCTAACTAGAGTCTATTTTCGAACGTAGAATAAGTAGCGTTGTCAAAGATGACAATTCGGTTACAATGTTACCATTAATTAACTGATTAACGTTTCTCATTCACAGAAACCTATTGCTGATGAAAACAGAAAAATGTTACTTAAAAGTAATAGGCTAGTCAAAAATTATATAAATATCCTCAATATTCATAAATTTGATATAAAATGACTCGTATGTGATGTTTTATATAAAAAAGATGAATATTCGTAGATATAGTTTTATAGATCCGTTCCGTACAACGCATAATTTGAGACATTGTCAAAAGTTCCACATAAGCGGCTTTTATCTGACAACACTGCCGAATACGTGGCCCCGAGGTTCTGTGTATTAGAAGTGTCTTGTTTATATTTTTTAGTGTGTTATTTCGCTATAAATCTTCTCAGAAGCCGTAAGTAAATAATGTTAATGTCTTTTACATTATGCACAAAAAAAATTACACCTGAAAGTGATATACTGATAACAGAAATTCGATACAAAATTACTGTGGCAGCTGTCAGTTTTCCACTAACAAGATTTCCTGTAAATTAATACTATTCTCTAATGTTTTACACTTATATAACGCAACAGTTACAAAATGCAATGCGTGCTTTCACTTACAATTGTTTATTTCTGAGCTAAAGATGTTTTATTGAACTATTACGGAGGTACACACTTTGCACGGTCAAGAGTGTGTCAGGTGTGATTTTCTTGAAATTCCGATTAATTTCCTTTCGATCATGGCATCAACAGCAGTGAAACAGTTAATTAGAGATCTAAGATCACAAATTCATGTTCAACTATATGTTATTCGGAGTTATACAAACGTAATACCTTATCAGATGAATGACACAGTTTTCTGTAAGATGGTCCATAATTTTATGTGACAGTGAAGGATGTGATATGAGAGCAATAAACAAAACAGTGCATGTATAAAATTAGTAGTACTAGTAGTTCTACAAACCATTAGACCTCTGAAACAAACTCTTGGAACATTGTTTGTTCAAAAACTTTGTCTTCTCTCAACAAGTAATTGACCTATTGTGTTCATATTCATAATATATTGTTAGAAATGGGTATCTAATGTATCGGTTGAATACTATCAAAACCTTTAATTTATATATTTACATCACTAAACTATAAGTGGACAGCCTCCGAAGAGAGTTATACAAAGGACGACTTTAAATCAATTTACTTTTATTACTTTTAAACAGACTATGCACTTACTTATAAGCAGAACCGTCTAGTACCGAAGCCGGAAGCCGAATGCCTCTCCCATGATCTGCCAACCATCATGGTGCCTTTTTTTAATAACTTGGTGATACCAGATATTAGGACTTAATAAAGTTAGAAAACCAACAATTAAAGGATAGTTTTAAACGAAAATTATTACAAAAAAATTACAAACCCTAACAATATGTATCTGCTGAATACTATCAAAACCTTTAATTTATATATTTACGTAACTTACAGCCTTAACCTATTACAAAATGACAAATTGTATATTACAAATATAAAATCTCTGTTTAAATCCAGTTTACAAATTATAAAGAATTTTACAATTAATTGACATGAGATTAAAAGGTGATGTTTTCTTCTGGTTGTTTTAAAACACATCCTATACTAATGAAAGCAGTTTAAGGTCACTTTTTGAAAGATGATCTGATGACCTAATTAGTATAAAATCTTGCTTGAGAATATATCATTTTTAGGTTTCCATACCATAAAGGTAAAAATGGGACCCTATTACTAAGCTTCCACTGTCTATCTGTCTATTAAGACAATCAGCTTAAATAATGTAAATATTAAAATATACATAATGCACATAATAATAAAACTAAATTACATATGAACAGTATATTGCACACTGTTAGGCAGAATATAGTGCACTTTTTCTTTAACTGAATAGACTTTGATTAAATAATTCGAATTCAAGCTGTCTGTATACTCTTACTATATTTCTACTAAACTTTTAAATAAAATAACAAAACCACTTTAAATTACAAGTAGGTATATAATTAAAGTAAGAAGACACAGTATTATTTTGCCTATTTTTAAATATCATTTGTGTTATGAAAAATATTCCATTGCAGAATAAAACTTTATTAAATTATCAAAATTATATTTTCAGGTAAATTGGCTGGAGCAAGATGATGAATCCGCAATACCCTCCTCCAGGGCAGAATAACAATGCACCAAACAACCCCATGGGGTTCCCACCGTCACAAGATTTCAATGGCATCAATGCAAACTACAATGCTATGCCTCCTAATGGACCACAGAAACCTTTCGATCAGAATGAGATGAGCCAAAAGATGCAAAATATGAATATTAATGGCCCGGGGTTTCCTGGTATACCAACATCACAGCTGCCTCCAGGACAGTTTCCTCCAGGCGTATATCCTCCGACTTCAAATTTTGGGCAGTTACCGCCTGGGCAGAGGCCACCTGGGGCGGTGCCCACTAGGCCTCCAGTGGGCGGTCCTTCTCCAGGGCCAGCGGCTTCACAGTCACAGTCATATAATTCCCAGCCTCCAAACAGTCAGTTCCCTCCATCTGGCATGCAGCGGCCGCCTAGCGCGCAGGGACCACCTGGCCAGCCTCCCTCCTCTCAAGCACCTCCACATTCCCAGCCTGGTATGCCGCCGCAGTCGCAGCCAGGGTTACCACAACAAGCCGGCCAGCCCCCCAAATCGATGGGGCCTCAACAGCCTGGTTTGCCAAGTCAGGGTTTACCACCCCAGTCTCAAGCTGGTCCGATGCCGCCCAGACCTGGTATGCCGCCGCAGCCGGGTATGCCTCAAGGTAGACCACAGCAAGCACAACCTGGTCAGTTCCCGGGTCAGCCCGGTTTGCCACCGCAGCCTGGGCAGCCGCCCTCGCAGCCTGGGTTCCCGCAACCTGGCCAGTTACAAGGACAACCCCAGCACCCACCCCAACCGGGTATGCCCCAGCTACCTGGTCAAATGCCTGGACAAGGGCAAGGATTCCCACAGCAGCGCTCCCAGCCGGGATTCCCGCCGCAACCGGGTCAGCAACAGCAACCTGGTATGCCTCCTCAGCCAGGGTTCCCATCACAACCGGGCCAGCAAGGATTACCACCGCGACCTGGGCAAATGCCAGGGCAACCTGGTCAAGGCTTACCACCGCAGCCTGGTCAGGGCCTACCTCCGCAGCCTGGTCAAGGCTTACCTCCACAGCCTGGCCAGCCTGGCTTACCACCTATGCCTAGTCAAGGTTTACCACCCATGCCTGGTCAAATGCCTGGCCAACCTGGCCTACCTCTGCAGCCTGGTCAAGGCTTACCGCCACAACATGGCCAAATGTCTGGTCAACCTGGTCTTCCACCTCAGCCAGGTCAAGGCTTGCCTCCACAACCTGGTCAAGGCTTACCCCCACAACCTGGCCAGCCAGGTTTCCAGCAGCCGTCTATGCCTGGTCTCCCGCACATGCCGCCGCCCCTCTCGCAGCAGAGACAGCAGTTCCCGGGGATGCCTCCCGCGCCCCAAGGACCTCCCGGACCACCTGGACAGCAAGGACTGCCTGCTGCTGGACCTTTTGGTGAGATTACGATAAATTCTTCTTACATATGTACTTCCATATTATTTCACAATACAGCTTGGCATTTCAACAGCATCTGCAGTTTGTGTACCCACACGACTCAGCGACATTCCACCCACAAGAATTGAAAGCCTAGTAGGGATTTCCTTACTTTTTTTCTTTTTATTTTAGGACATATTTCACACATGGCTGGTTAGCCCCATACTTAACCATTTATAATTTGTAATATGGTTGCTAACACAACTGATTTACTATATAGTCATATATAAATATTTTATTGGGATACATATTTAACACCCAGACCGACTGTCAACAAATTTAGTACATCACAAAGATTTTGACTGTGCCGGGAATCGAAATGATTGGCAGTCCGGCATGGTAACCATTACGCCAACAAAGTTGACTCTACTGGGTCTCTACTCTATACAAAATAAATGTTTATCATTTCTTAGTAAGAAGCTATGTGATACTGTTTCCCAGGCATGCCCCCCATGGCAGGGCAGCAGGCAGGCTACCAGCAGGCAGCCTCAGGTTACCCGCAGCAGTACCAGCCAGCATTCCCGGCACAGCAGCCCAGCTACCCTGCACAGTATCAGCAGCCGCAGAAGAGGCTCGACCCGGATCAGATGCCCAGCCCAGTAAGATTTTCTTATATCTTCTTCTTCGTTTTGATCTTCTTCTCTTGATCAGATTTCACGTGATAGTAAGCGACATTGTGATCTAAGGCGCTTACCCAAAAGAAACCGGTTCACTCGTGCCTTGAAAACCGCAAGATTATAGTTTTCGGGGAACAGGGCATTTGGCAAGGAGTTCCACACCTTGGCGGTACGTACAATGAAGGTGGAGGCAAAACGCTTGATGCGCATTTTAGGTATCTCCACAGTGAAAAGATGTCGCTTTAGTCCTGCTCGTCCGATGGTGAATCGAGAGTTTTCAAGCTGCTCAAAGGCCTCTGACTTGGCTTAACAAATTCTTGTAATAAGACTCACAGCCGGGATCTACAATTTAACGTGCCATCCGACCCACGGTAGCTCCCAGATGAAAATGCCTCTTGAAAAACGACAGTCTTGTGCATGGTATTTTTTTCTTGTACTGGTACGTAAAATAGATATCCAGTGAAAGTTTCAGCTTTCACTGTTTCTGAGATACAGCCTGATGATAGACAGATAGACAACTTGACTTAGTTATAGGGTCCCGTATTGTCCATTTAGGTACGGAACCCTAAAAACGTTAGATGTATGTCCAACGGGTTCCGACGCATTACGAGCATCATCATCAGGAATGAGTATTTAGATACGGAAAAAAATTATCAATACAATGTATTGTAACATCTCTAAGTGCATAAATATGTCAAAATAATGTATGTATTGAATGTGTGTGGTACAGATCCAGGTGATGGCGGACGACCAGGCGAACCGCGGGGGTATCTTCGTGACCAACGAGAAGGGCCTGGTGCCGCCGCTCGTCACCACACACTTCACCGTCGACGACAAGGGAAACGCCAGTCAGTATACAAAATACAACATTATTTATTGGTGCATAAATGTATACATGGTGCATATTGAAGCCTCTGGTCTCGTACTAGTTATCAGACCGTGTTACGAGACCAGAGTCCTCTTCCAGTTTTAATATTATTTAACAATAATGTGCAAGATTAATTATTATATTATAACCTACCTGCCCGCAACGAATGGTTAAACTAGTTTGTAAACAAACGAGAGCGGTCACTCACACACGCGCATTGCTTATCGCTGCACAAGCGAGACGCAAATACCCGTGTGAGTAGTACAGTCTACAGACTAACGACTTATAGATGTATAGCTTTTATATAGTATTTTTTTATGTATACTTTCCTTAGTTACCAACAGTACCTCAGGCCTTCGGGTGGCTTGAAAATTATTGACACCAGGTCTAAGATCCCCCTGTAGAAAGCTATGTAATGGGACTCAGTAGCGCCTGTAGCTCGGCTAGCTAAGGTGATCTGACGCGATCATCGACGCTAAGAAACAGTCGATGCGGATGTTTGGATGGATGACCATGCCCAAAACTACCTTTTAAAAAGAGGCATTTTCATCTCGTCGCTACAATGAGACATTAGTATTAGTGCAAGCTGTCGTTAAGCCAAATGTATTGATTATGTATAATATAAATAAATAATAATAAATATTAGGATGCATTTTACACACAGCTGGTTAACCCCATACTGAACCATTTCTAGTTCGTATTATGGTTGCTAACACAACTGATATACTACATATACATACATATTTTATATAGATAGGTACTTATGTATGTAACACCCAGATCTAAGGCCAACAAATTTAGTTCATCACAATTATGTTGGCTGTGCCGGGAATCTAACCCGGAACCTTCTGATTGGCAGTCCGGCATGGTAACCATTACGCCAACGAGGTCGTCAATATTTATGTGTCATTTTCCTGCGTTGGAATTAGGAGTTTATCAGTCTATGTAATAAAAAAAATAACATTTCAGGTCCTAGATACATCCGGAGCTCGATGTACACAGTGCCGGTGACCGCAGATCTGCTCAAACAGACCGCCATGCCTTTCTGTCTCGTGGTAAGTACCTATTGGAAAAAATGGCCAATTGCGAGTCGAAATTTAAAGAAAGAAAATTATTTATTGTGCACACAAAGATACTTATATACAATTATACAACTGCTTATTATTATAATAATACTAGCTGACCCAGCAAACGTTGTTTTGCCTTAATAATTATTTCTAAATATACAGTAGCCGATTCTCAGACCTACTAAATACGCATATAAAATTTGGAAAAAATCTGTCAAGCCGTTTTGGAGGAGTACGGTAACAAACACTGTGACATGGAAATTTTATATATAAGATAAGCCTATGTCAACAAAAGGAGCAAATTCAGCATAATGCTGAGGGTACCAGGTACCCCAGTGCTGGTTTTCAATTTGCTCCTTCACACTTTGTGGTGTGTGTGGTGTCACTCGATTCGGAATGGCATCTAGATAGTTTTGGTTTTGAAAACAATGAAGTTCCGCTAATAAAAATTAATATCTCATAAATTAATAAAGATTTTTCAAATTTGAAAAAAGATTCAGAAAGAAGTTGACTAGACATTAATTAATATTAATTAATTAGGCAAGATATAATATGTAGCATGGGTACACACAATTTTATATAATAGTAAATTATTTAAATCAATATATTTAACAGTAACAAGTAGCCTATTGTTATTCCAGAGTCTAAGCTCAACATATCAAATTTCATCAAATACGGTTCAACCATTTAAGTTTGAAGAAGTAACAAACACACACATACACAAACTATGGCATTTATTATATTAACTTTTTGACTCAGGCGTTACTTTGCGGAAATCCATTGTAAATAGAAGACAAAATTAAATATTTAGTGTACTTTATAAGCAGGTGCGGTGACGGTGAGCGCGGCGCCTCACTCTCGACTTGTCGTTCGAAGAGTCAGCATCTCCTGATGATGCCTTGTGGTTAGGCGAAACACGTGTAGAGTTAAGAATTTCCGAATTGTGATAGGTAACGTTAATCTTAATTAATCTTAGTTAATTTTTCCTTTACTTGTCCTAATTTGGATTTCGGATCACAGCGGAAGTACACTATATATTTAATTTTGTCTTCTATTTATTATATTTAGTGACATATTTTCGCGTAGAAAATGGTCACACTTACTTATTATTAAAAGTTACACGGACCGCCGCCGTTGAGCCAGACGCGCAGAGCTCGTCGGCGGCGGTCCGTGTAACACTCGCCCCTGAAGATGGTGCTCGGAAAGCACCGAAACTGTTCCACTCATTCCAACTTTTAATAATAAGTAAGTGTGACCGTTTTCTACGCGAAAATATTAAGATGCCTTACGTAAACAGTTTACAATGTTTAATTAAGTGACATGCTAATACTAATATGCAATAAAATCTCCCCTCCCCTCCCCCCCAGCTATCCCCCATGGCCGAGCCGGAGGGCAGCGAGCCGGAGCCGCCGCTGCTGGACTTCGCGGCGCTGACGGGCTCCCCCGCGATGGGCCCGGTGCGGTGCGCGCGCTGCAAGGCCTACATCTGCCCCAACATGAAGTTCGTGGACGCCGGCCGCCACTTCCACTGCGCCTTCTGTAAAGCTACTACTGAAGGTAACTCGAGCCCCCATCATAGAAGATTAGATTTTAATAATGTTTGTATAACCGGCTATCACTTACGTTTATTTTGTCGGTATTAACATGTCGGGCTAATACCGACAAAATAAACGTAAGTGATAGCCGGTTATACAAACATTATTCAAATATGCCTTACGAAAGTTTTAATACAGTGAGATTAGATTTTATTAGAAATAGCCAATCTGAGATAATTTGTCACCAAGTACCTAAAAGTGTATTCCATAAACATAAACATAACATAAAACATATTTATTTACTATAAAGTTGCACATTTTTGTAAATTAACACAAACTATGACTTTAATAACTAAATAAGACTAAAAATAATTAACATAAATAAGTACTAGGCTTAAAAGTATAAAATATGTATTAATTTACACTTGGTTGATCCCTGAATCCCACACGAGGCAAATCCTGTGTTGTGGGATTCAGTGCCTTCCCTTAGCCTCTAATAACTAATTATTTTACAATATGTACTATAATTTTCTTCCGAAAACTGTTTTAATGCGACATTGTTGTGTTCGAACAAGTTGACGCACATCTTGGGACCGACAGTGTATAACTGCTTGCCTGATGACATAACAAGTTCTGTAAGCGACAATGTGTTCAAAAACAAACTTAAAAACTGGCTCGTACAACGAACTTACTATAGTATTGACGAGTTTTTTGAAACTGAAAAGAAACGTTACTACGCAGATAACGGTTGTAATTTAATTGTAACATATTACTAAATTAGATGTTATTTATTTTAATATTTGACATCAGAAATAATGTTAAATTGTAATTGTAATTATTTATTATTTATATTTGACATTGTTGATTTTTATATTGTATTTTATTGTAAACTGACCTGTAATTTGACATATTATTAGTAAAATGTTTATCTGTTTATCTGTGATTCATTATATAAAAAAAGTAACTTAATATTGTATGTATACATCATTATCTCTGTTTTTCGATCCCTTTTTTACGGTTCCGTATTCAAAGAGTACCATCGGTATATAATTGTCTGTTCATCTGTCACAAGTCATCAAGTTCATCTGTCAAAGTTGAATATCAATAAACTGCGAGAAACTTGAAATTCTCTTAAATGATGTATTTTTGCCACTTTCACTTTAATTCAACTTAATATAAAATAAATATGTAAGGGGTCTACCATACAACAAACTTTATCTCATTATTTATAACAGTAAACCAGTGCTGAGGGCCTGGTCTAAACCCTCGACCCGATGTTTCTACCAACACCTTAATTCCTATATGTGTTCGTATAACCAAAATTGAAAAAAAAGGCCATAACGACAATTGGCAGAAATAAAATAAAATGTTCATGGAACCATCATCATTACTAAAGGTCTTTTTTTTTCTTATTTCTCTTTCTATCCGCAATCGGCGACGCCATGAGCAGAACTGTTGTAGAGTGGTCGACGTGGTAACTCGTCTGCTGCTCGTATTAGACCAGGGTAGAAGCCTATAAAAATAATAAAAAGTGAAAAAAAATAATAGTAGGATGAAACCCATTAGAAAAGGAGGGGAGAAAGGGAATATTATAAATAATAAGTATGAAATAAGTAGCGGAAGTATAGGTCGACCAAAGAAGACGTGGATGAATTGTGTGAAGGAGGATATGAATGAGAAGGGAGTGAATGTGGAGATGACGGCTGATAGAGTGGCGTGGAAGCGAAAAGGCTGTGCCGACCACACCTAGTGGGAAATGGTAAAGGAGAAGAAGAAGAAATAACAATGTTATAATTGAAATGCTGGTTTATTCCGGTTGCAGTGCCGATGGAGTACACGCAGTATATAAACTCGATGCAGCAGTACGGGCGGGTGCCGGCAGAGATGGCGCTAGGAGCGTACGAGATCGTAGCCACCAAAGAGTACTGTCGGGTATGTTAACGGATTTAACTACAACCCGGTCACATTATCTTGAGACCTGGCGGCGATGACGTCACGTCGCGTCGGCGCTCTGATACGGTGCGCAAAACAAGCACCTCTAGTAGGATATTATTTTAACAATAAGATTTCCAAGAAAACAAATATTGTCTTAGTTAATTTAATGTAGGTAATATTATTATAATGACATGATTAAAATGATGAAAAATAAATGACATAACAGCAATAACAAAATAACAATAAAGTCCAAACGTAACAACGAAATGTTTAAAAAATTATACCACGAAAACAAGTAGACGCGTATCGGCAACGGATGTGCTAACCGTACTGACGCGCCGTGGCGAGCGCGGGGATGTGAAAGGAGAACGGGGCTGGGGGTTCGCATTCCAGCGAGGTCTCGAGATAATGTGACCGGGTTGTACATTAATATACTTCGCCTTCCATTGCTAATCTTCAGACAAACAGACCATCTGACGCAACAGTGGTGGAACAGGTATGCCAGCGAGCCAGGGCTGTGCTCCGTTACTTCAAGGAGCTCGGTTGGCTTGGGTAGGCTGGTAAGGGGGGAATGCACAATACGCCCCTAGCGGGATGTCAGTGCAGGTCTCATCACCCCCACTTCAAATTGGAATTAGATTAGTACATTAATTTACAGAACGAGCAGAGAGATTTTTTTTTATGCTTAATAGGCTTGCGCTTGACCACAACTCACCTGATGTTAAGTGATATTGCAGTCTATATATTCCGGGTTTGATTCCCAGCACAGCCAAAATCTTTGTGCTGAACTAAATTTGTTGGCTGTCGGTCTGAGTGTTAAATATGATTAATATAAAATATGTATGTTTGTATATGTAGTAGGTATATCAGTTGTGTTAGCAACCATAATACGAACTAGAAATGGTTCAGTATGGGGTTAACCAGCCGAGTGTGAAATGTGTCAAAACAAAAAATTCAATTCATTTTTTTTCACATAGGAATATATAACAACAGTTATAAGACACTACTAATTTCCAATTCAATAAATTAAATAAACAAGTGAAATATTAAACTACCAATACATATTAAACGACCAATAAAAAAACTTTCCAAACTTTCGTACAAAACGTCAACCTTTATTGTGAGGACTGCGAAGCTTTGGAACTCTCTACCTGAGTAGCTGTTTCCTGATAGAGTAAGATCCCAGGGCCCCCAGACGTTACTTATTTTTGAAGTAACGAATTTTACGGTGTAGACACTCTTCTATGTGTTTGAGAGTGTGTGTGTACTAACTAGTTTGACTAGGCGGCCCGTTCACAGGTAGCAGGTAACAAAGGTAGACAAAAACATAACTTACTTTTGTTAAATTCGAAGTGCTGATTTTTATATATGTCACATAGAATATTATTAAAAATAATTATATCATATTGACAGACCGTTTCTGTGGGCGGTAATTTCTCCCAGACGCTTGAAACCTCATAAAAAATTACCGAACTTTTGTTATATTCGAAGTCTTCTGCTTTATATATGTTGTTTGGGGGGTTATTTTAATATCTTTTGTGTACAGTCAGACCAATCCGAAGGGCCAAACATTCTCCCAGACACAATCAAAGTTCCGCTAGTTGTATTAGTGTTGGCAAGATCACGCTGGATTTTCTGGTAATGGCCTCTGCAATGCTCGTAACGATTACAGTTTTTAAAGCAATCTGCTATATCAAGAAGGTTGTAGATTAATGGGTATTAATAATTTTAAGTCTCTATTAGATCCCCATGTAACCTCCTTTCTACCAGAATTGTGAGGTGCAGGGCATGGTATTTTTTTTTTGAAGATGAACTTCAAATATTTTCTTCATAACTCGAGATATGTTTTATGTGTTGTTCTGTCACGTGTTCCAGAACAACACGCTCCCGAACCCACCGGCGATAGTGTTCGTGATCGACGTCTCCTACAACTCCATCAAGAGCGGGCTACTCGACACCATCTGTGAAAACATCATGGACATACTCGCCGTGAGTGTAGTTCTCTATTTAGGGCATAGATGTAGGCAAAATCCTATTTCAAACTAATATATCTGAACAAAACATCAAATAAAACGTGTGTGGCTCGGTAGTATAAACGTCTGCTTTACAATCAGACGGCTCCTGGTTCGATCCCAGCCCTACAATGACTTGTTTTTCAAGTTCTTTAACAGCATCAAAAAATAAATAATAAGTGATTGAATATACATATTCTACTGAATTTCTCCATCGGAGTTATTGTATAACTTTCAGGAAAATAAAAAAGATGAATTGTATTACTCAAGATTTTTAAAGATCTAAGGTCAAAGCCAAGTTCAGATTCAATCCTAACACTAGTTAAGCGAGCGTTGCTCGGAAAACGTTTGTTTTCAATCTGACGGCCCCTGGTTCGATCCCGGCCCTACACCAATGACTTGTTTTTCAAGTTATGTGTGGATTTGCACTCGCTTTACGGTGAAGGAAAACATCGTGAGGAAACTGACACGTTTGAGGACCACAAAATCCGAAGACGTGTGTCATCCACCAACCCGCACTTGGCCAGTGTGGTGGATTATGGCCTATATCTCCATTCTAGTGAGAGGAGGCCACGAGTCCCAGCAGTGGGAATGTATAATGGGCTGCTTATGTTTATGTTATATTAATATAATACGTTGTTGCAGGCCATTCCGAAAGACGAGCAGACCGGCAAGAGCTGGACCCGCGTTGGCTTCATCACATACAGCTCCACCGTACATTTCTACAATATCAAGGTATAGTTGTTACTTTGAAGTGAGCGATAGCTAAGCTAAGCTATATACTTATTATAAATTGGACTATTTATTATTTAATGTAATTTATTTTGACTGTAATATTGTAATTTAATTTAATATTATTTATATGTCACTTGCTTTGTAATTGGTCTCGGCCGTAAAGTAATGTAAATAAATAAATAATAGTGTTATTATGAGATGCTATTAGGAGGTCGTGTGCGACAGAGATAACGCTCTATGAAGCCGAAACTAGCCGGTTGTTTCTTTCCAAAGGGTAAATTAATATTGAGAAGTGACCTTTGTAGGCTACCGCATATGCGGTGTGCAAAATGTCATAGATTAATATTGAGAAGTGTCCTTTGTAGAAAGAATACGAAAAAACACGTTTTTTGTATGGGGACCCCCCTCAATATATATTTTTTAATTTTTAGTATTTGATGTTATAGCGGCACGGGAAATACATATCTTGTGAAAGTTTCAGCTTTCTAGCTATGACGGTTTCTGAGATACAACCTGGAGACAGGCAGACTGACAACGGAGGCTTAGTAATAGGGTCCCGTTTTTACCTTTTAGATACGGAACCCTAAAAAAGACCATTTGCACGAAACAAACGGTCACACTTACTTAAAAAAACGTTGGATATACGTCCAACTGGTTTCGACGCATTACGAGCGTCATCATCGGGGACGAGCTTCCTTATGGGTAGTTACCCCAATGCTGGTAATGGAACCATTACCATCTTGATATTATTTTATAAATGTAACCTTATCTAAAAATAGCTACATAACCACAGCAAAATATTTTTTTTTTGTATAACCTTAAGTTTATCGTATTGTAACAATATTATTACCCTGCCACAAATTCTAAATGAGTTTAATTCTGAACTCAAAACATGTTATAATATTTTTTGTTTGTTTACCATCTTCATATTATTTTATAAATGTAACCATATCTAAAAAAAGCTACATATCCACAGCAAAAACATTTTTTTGTGGTATAACCTTAAGTTTATCGTATTGTAACAATATTATTACCCTGTCACAAATTCTAAATGAGTGAATGAGTGTAATTCTGAACTCAAAACATGTTATAATATTTTTTGTTTGTTTACCATCTTCATATTATTTTATAAATGTAACCGTATCTAAAAATAGCTACATATCCACAGCAAAAACATTTTTTGGTATAACCTTAAGTTTATCGTATTGTAACAATATTATTACCCTGTCAAGAATTCTAAATGAGTGTAATTAGATACGTCTTAGACCACAGTCAAGCTAAACATCAGGCAAGCTGTGGTCAAACGTAAACCCATTTATCATAAAAAAAAAACTGAACTCAAAGGATGTTCTAATATTTTTTGTTTGTTACACACCAGGATAAGATGAACACTTGTGTGTACCAAGTGTTAGTATTAATTATTATGTAAATAAAGATATTTTAAAATTTAAATTGAATTGACTCCATTGCTGCACCATGAGCGATATCGCACTTGGAGACGTGAAATCACATTGTTTTTTTTTGTGTACGTGCAGGGTACCCTCGCGCAGCCGCAGCAGCTGTCCGTGGGCGACGTGTCGGACATGTTCGTGCCGCTGCTGGAGGGGTTCCTGGCCACGCCGGAGGAGTCGGGCGCCGTGCTGCAGGCGCTGCTGCGCCAGCTGCCCGCGCTCTGCGCCAACAACAAGGAGACCGAGACCATACTGCTGCCCGCTGTCCAGGTCACCGCCACTTCCTTCTTCTACTTCTACTTCTTATTTTACTTCTTCTTCTTCTTTTATTTCTACTGCTTCTTCTTAATTTTTTACTTCTTCTTTTTATTCTTTCACTTCTTCTTATCTTTTTACTTCTTATTATTTTACTTATTCTTCTTATTCTTTTACTTCTTCTACTTATTCTTTTGCTTTTTCTTCTTATCCTTTTACATGCTCTTCTTATCCTTTTACATGCTCTTCTTATCCTTTTACATGCTCTTCTTATTCTTTTACTTCTTCTTCTTATTCTTTTACTTCTTCTTCTTCTATTACTACTGCTTCCTCTTCTTATTTTACTTCTTTTGCCTCTTTTAATTCTTCTTCTTCTACTTCTGTCTCCAGGCGTATTTCCACTGCCTCCACTGCTAATATTTCCAGACTAGGCCTGCCTCTCCTGCTAAGCGTGTGTGGCTCGGTGGTAAAAGAGTCTGCTTTTCTGTCAGACAGCCCCTGGTTCGATCCCAGCAATGACTTGTTTTTCAAGTTATGCGTGGAATTGCACTCGCTTTACGGTGAAGGAAAACATCGTGAGGAAACCGACATGTTCGAGGACCATAAAATCCGAAGACATCTGTTCAGCCGTTTGAGCGTGAATGGGTAACAAACATACACACTTACACACAAACTTTCGCATTTATAATATTGTAACCTACGTGAATGTTGCAGGCTGGTCTGGAAGCCCTGAAGGCTGCCGACACGTCTGGCCAACTGCTGGTGTTCCACACGACGCTACCTTCCTACAACGCGCCGGGGAAACTGATCAACCGCGAGGATAGAAAGCTGCTCGGCACTGACAAGGAAAAGACTGTGTTGAGTGAGTCGCTTCACCATATCTTTGATAGTTTCAGTTCATCTTTAATCGCTTAAGTTTATCTAGAGTTATTTAAGTACATCTTGAGTCATATAAGCTCATCTTATATATTCTAAGTGCATCTTTAATGGCTTAAGTTAATCTTTAATAGTCTAAGTTTATATCTAATAGTGTAAGCTCATCTTTAATTGTGTTAGGTTATCTTTAATGGTTTAAGTTCATTTACATTATTTAAGTTAGTGTTTGATTGTTTAAGTTCATCTTTAATAGATTCAGTTCTTTTTAATTGTTTTGTTCATTTAAATTCTTTAAGTTCATCTATAATAGTTTCAGTACATTTAAATACTTTAAGACCATGTTTAATTGTTTAAGTTAATTTAAATTCTTTAAGTTCATCTTGAATAGTTTCAGTTCATCTTTTAATAGTTTCAGTTCATCTTTAATAGTTTCAGTTCATCTTTAATTGTTTTAGTTCATCTTTAATAGTTTAAGTTCATTTAAATTCTTTAAGTTCATTTTTAATAGTTTAAGTTGATTTTCATTCTTTAATAGTTAAAGATTAACTTAAAGAATTTAAATGAACTGAAACTATTAAAGATGGACTTAAAGAATGAAAAACGATATTTGTTCTTGCAAATATATAATATGCGTTGCGATGACAGTTTTCAAACTGTGTTGTAGACCCGGCGAACACGGCGTACAACGAGGTGGGTCAGGCGTGCTGCGCGGCCGGCGTCAGCGTGGAGCTGTTCGTGTGCAACCAGGCGTACGTGGACACCGCCACCATCGGCCAGCTGGCGCGCCTCACCGGCGGACACATCCGGAAATACACATACTTCACCGTCAGTATACACCAATTCCCCCCTCCCCCCTACCCCGGGCCCCGCCGGCCATTATACAGTAAAAATAGAAGTTAAAAAAACTAAAAAACACGCTTATCTGGCCGTCAAAATCGCGCCCAAAGAAGTCGGTTATAAACAAACATAGAAACAAAATTACAAAAAAAAAAATGTAATAATTTTATCAAATTAGTGTATTGTCATCGGTCCTCAATAAATCTACAAAGTTTGAACGAAATCTGGCCGTTTAAAGTGGGTCAAAATCGCGCCCAAAGAAGTCGGTTACAGCGTTTTTAAAGCGTGTAAAAAGAGCATACCGCTGTACAGAAACGGTTGAATAAACTACCAGAATCAGTAAAAGGTCTAAAAAAACGAAAATAAATTCGAAAGTTGTATAAGAAATATCAATTGCTTGACAAGATGCTGTACACAATTAAAGAGTAATTGGAAAATGACTTATTAATACTTATTACTAAAATTAAAATTACTTAAAAATACTTATTACAGCAAGCCCCCCACCCCCTTTCACTGTCGGACGAGCAGGGAAACGCCGAGGCGGTATCAGTTTATGGTTGAGGCGCCTAAGGCACGCACTAAGCGTTTTGCCTCCACCTTTTTTTGCCAAACTTTGGAATCCCATGCCGAAATTCCTGCTCCCTTGTGACTATAATATGTGATATGATTTTCAAGGCGAGAGTGAACCGGTTCCTTCTAGGTATGCGCGCTCCACCGTAGACCACAATGTCTCTTACTATTAGGTGAATTGTGGTCAAGCGCTGTACTAATTAGAGTAAAAAAGAGTACCCACTTATACCTTATTTATAGAACAAAAGACATTCATAAAATAATCATTCTCATTGTCCATCGAATTGTTTTTTTTTTTAAATCAAATTTTCCCCCCTCTCCCCCCCCCCAGGCGGAGATGGACGGCCCCCGGCTGGTGTGGGACGTGCGGCGCGTGGTGTCGCGCGACACGGCGCACGACGCGGTGATGCGCGTGCGCACCTCTACCGGCGTGCGCGCCACAGACTTCTACGGTCACATGTACATGGCCAACACTACCGACGTCGAGCTCGCCGCGCTAGGTGAGCCACCCTGACACTACCCTATACTTGTACTAAATCAAATCAAATTATCGATTTCATAAAACCTGAAAATGTACCCTAATCAGGGTGTGGCAATGCTGATTTGAAGCGAGACGATTTATTTATTTTCCAGTATATGGTGTACATATGTGTCATTAAAACTTTTATCCTTTAAGAATTCGTCAAATTTCAAATTTCAGATTTATTTATTGTTGCAGAACATGGGTAATACAATAAGATAACATATATAACAATTTGAGTGCGCCATATTCTAACCTTTCGGCATGCAATTGAAAAAAACATAGGTATATAAAAAGGAGACAATTATACAAAGGAGTCAATTGTATATAATAACTCTTGTATAATAATATCTCCTTCAGGGTTTTTTCGTATGTGCTTTGGTTATTTAAGTTTTTTTATATGGCCGGTAGATTGTTCTATATTTTTATTGCCATAGCATTTGGCCCGGAACTTTGCATATTTAGCCTAGATTTTTGGATTTCTAATTTGTTAGCATATTTAGGTCTAAGTTGATATTTACGTTTTTTATCTTGATCCGCTCTATTAAAAATCTCTGGATATTTTTTTATAAATTGACACAGTTTTAACATATATATGCTAATAACTTATTTTATTTTCGGAAATATGGCTTATGGAAGTGTTGAATTGCTCTATCAGTGAGACTTACGCGAGCTAGGATACGGATTATTAAACGGATTGTACGTCTGAGCTACCGTACCTTACTACACATACATTTACAAGAATTTAGAATTTTATTTCCTTTTTAACATTTACAGCGCACATACCAATTTATATAAATGTTTCAAAGTTTCAGTATTCTAGGTATCACAGATGTGTATGTAGCATATCGTATTTTCTTGAAACGACTTTACTCGCGTCACGCAATCTACTATCGTAATATCCCGGATTTTGGCGGCAGCTAGGCTTCACGCTCGATTTGCAGCGCCATCTAGGTTTCATCGGTAATTATAGTAAACTTCCGCGCCACGCTTTATTGTATGGGAATCAGCAATCCTCTCTAATATTCTGATCCCTGACAGCAAACTCTTGACTATTATGACACGTGTAAGAAACACCATGTATGTAAGCTATGTGTGTGTTCCAGACGCGGACAAGGCGATAGGTATCGAGATCAAGCACGACGACAAGCTGACCGCGGAGGACGGGGTCTACATCCAGGCTGCTCTGCTCTACACGCACAGGTACTCACATATACTATGCGTGCCAACTAAGAATAGGATCGCGCTTGCTTCAACTTCACACGATAACTGTCAAAATAGTACTGCCAGCAAAGAAAGCGTAAAAGAAATTAAAAATTTTTTTTGTTCATAAATATACAATATAGATAAAGATACATTTATTTGTGGTAAACTTAGGTGTACGTACATTACTTAGCGCTAGGTTTTAAAAAAAATATTTTTGCTGTACGTTGTGGGAGAAACTGCGTCTCGTGCTGGGTCTCCTTGGAGCCTGTTTACCGAGCCGCAGTTGTCCCCGCTCCGTTAGAATACACATTGAAACACATTTTTTAGAATAGACAACACATACCTACAAGATTCACAACACAATAAATTTAAACATTGTAGTTTTACAGAAGACAAGAAAGAGCAAACAAAACAAGGTGTAAAATAGAGTAGTTAAAGGTCTCGCTTTTTTTTGGCCTTATACTTACGAGGTTGCCCTTCTTAACAAAATATTTTCCTTAGATGATTATGTAGTGTGATTATTATAATATATGTGATTATATTAAGACAATAGTACAGTGACAATAGTAAGAGTCTAGAGCGGGTGGATGATGTGCTTGATGTTAATGATTGTACAACTATTATATTCATGTAAAAAACTATTCTTGAATTTTATTACTGGATAATTTTGGATTAATTAGTTCTACAGGTAAGAAGTACCCAAGACAAAGTAACATCACCTAAAAAGCGTAATGAGACATTGGTTTTGTATTGTTTAGACTTAAGTACTGTAAACAGTATAATAAACTCTTTTTATTTAGTATAAAAAGAAGTGTTAACAATGTAAAAACTTTTTTTTTATGAATATGCTTTTACTTTCAAATCCTACTCATATGTAATAAGTTTGCCGTAAAATGTATAAGAAATAGGAAAACAGCGTACAAAACATATAAACTAAATATATATTTTTTCAATTTTTTTTGCACACCATACACTTTGATAATGACGTTAGCGCGTATTATTAAGCAAGATGGCGGTTTAACAGTCCTATCTTAGTTGGCACGCATAGTAGTAGGCTTACTTATTTACTCACTGGGTTGGTGCAGCCACCCGAATCGGATCCAGACCTCCGATAGCAAGATACTAGATGACATTTTTTTTTCAAACACACAGTACAGTTAGGCTAGGTTCATTAGGCAAGATGAGCATTTTTTTAGTCCTTCTCATATTGGACACGTATTGTTTAGGGTTTCATATACCCATAGGGCACTATTGGGACCCTGATATTGAGATTTCGCCGTCTGTATCTCATAAACTGTGATAGCTAGAGAGTTAACATTATCACTAATAATGTGTTTCTGTTGCTTTTATGATAACGAACACGAAAAACAGATAATAAATTCGAACGAGCAGGGAAACGCCAAGGCGGCATCGGTTTACGGTTGAGGTGCCCAAGGCACGCACAAAACGTTTTGCCTCCACCTTTGTTGTCCGAACCGCCAAACTTTGGAATTCCTTGCCGAATTCCCTGTTCCCCAATGACCACAATCTAGCGATTTTCAAGGCGAGACTGAACCAGTTCCTTCTAGGTAAGCGCGATCCGCCGTTGACCTCAATATCACTTACCATCGGGTGAATTGTGGCCAAGCGCTGACCTATTCAGAGTAAAAAAAAAAAAACTTATACACCATTTTTTTCGATCTCCTTTTAAGTAGACGATTGAACAGCCGAAACACACCGCTAGATGCTTTTCGACAGATATTTCAATTTGAGCCTGACTAGCAACCATGATAGCCAAGCGAGCACTAGAAAATCTACCATCATGCAAATCGTCCCCTCAGATGCGGTCAGCGGCGACTGAGGATCCTGAACTTGGCTCTGAACGTGGCGCAGCAGCTAGCCGACGTGTACCGGAGTATGGAGCTCGATACTTGCATCAACTTCCTCACTAAACAAGGTGGGTTTTATTTGTTTTCTTATTCATTGAGCGAGCGAAGCGTCTCGCTGAGTTTGGTCAAATTGTTTCCCATATGAAAATGTTTTAATGTCGGATAAATTGTTTGGACCTATAATTATAACATTTTTTCGTTTTCTACGCGAAAATATTAAGATGCATTACGTGAACAGTTAACAATGTTTATAATTATAACATATCTTTTATTTAACTTTTATGTCTTATTCTAATTTGAAATGGGGGTGATGAGACCAGCACTGGTCGATATCCCGCTAGGGGCGGTAGGCTGGTTAGGTCCCCTTAACCAAACCTACCCAAGCCAACCGAGCTCCTTGAAGTAATGGAGCATTGACAATGGAAGTCGAATATGGATGGTGTAAAATTAAATTTCAGTTTGTTATATGTCATAAATAAGTTTTTGTTTTACTTAAAAGTAAATTTATTCACGTTAATAAAGTTTTAATATTGTGTTGAATTTATTTCAGCACTTCCGTTTAATACAGGTAACTCGAAACATGAGGAATTTAATCAATAGACATAATTAGTTTACCATTTCAAGACATGGAACTCAGTGTGCCAATTTTAGTTTATTCCTATTACTTTTATTCATATTATGTATTAACAATTTATTTAGTAAATAATTTATTGCGAATAAAAAAATACAAGATATACATGTCACAATATACAAATGCCTAATAATACCAGCGGGCCTAATAATTTGTGGGCCACTGAGTGAGCCCACGATTATGGTGGTCCGTTGGTTGGACTGTTATATTATAGTAATCTCTGTTTTGTGTTGTCCATTCAAAAAAAAAAAAGGTGAATCATTTACCGATCATAACAAAAAAGGACTCAGTAATTTACGTAAGCAATTTGTTCAGCCTAACAATGTCTCTGACAACGAATGTCGGAGAAAGTATAGACGGAACGACAAAAAAAAAAAAATACAAATGAAATGTCAAAATTAAATTATTTTAATTATTATGTATTATTTACCTAAGTACTAATTTAGAGGCCGCCGCCGCCGTCATCGGCTCGCTCGGCCAATCAGGAGCGCGCATTCCGTAGTGCGCGGGCGACGGTGACTCGGGTCGGATCTCGCAGTCCTCAACAATTATTATTATTATTACATATGCAGCGGTGTGGGCGCTCCGCGAGCACGCGCCGCGCTCGGTGCGCGAGACGGTGTCGGGGCGCGTGGCGCGCTCGCTGGCGGCGTACCGGCGGCACTGCGCCTCGCCCTCCTCGGCCGGCCAGCTCGTGCTGCCCGAGTCCATGAAGCTGCTGCCGCTCTACGCCAGCTGCCTGCTGCGCTCCGACGCCGTCGCCGGCGGTGAGTCGTCCTGTCGACTACCGGCTTCATAGCGTGCTACGTACTTACGGCGGCGCTGGATGCGCTTGCGCAACCCATTCGAATTCTTTTAATCCTTATATAAAACGTCGATTTTAAATGTCCATCCAGTCTTTTATCTTATCTTAATATATATAAATCTCGTGTCACAATGTTTGTCCTCAATGGACTCCTAAACCACTTAACCGCTTATAATTAAATTCGCACACCATGTGCAGTTCGATCCAACTTGAGAGATAGGATAGTTTAAATCTCAAACTATTGTCGCAATTTTAATTTATTGCTAATTATTGTCTGTTATTATTTGACAGTCACAATTATCTGTTAACTCCAAATGAGTCCAACAGATGTCGATACCTTTCGACTGGGTTGAGTAAGTAATCAATAGATGGCGCTGTACCCCTAAGTGAGGCAAAACAACGTTTGCCGGGTCAGCTAGTTATACTATAAGTATCAATGTAAGTGTTATTCGTCAATCCAAGCACGCATAATGCTGAACCAGCTCCTTTTGTGCACACACTTATACACTTATATGTATTATTCCCTTTGTGTTCTCTCTACTCAACTGTGTTTGTTTGCGTATAATGTATGTGAGCACGGTCCGCGCGCCCGCAGGTCCGGACATATCGTGCGACGACCGCAGCTGCGCGATGTACCGCGCGCTCACGGCGGACGTGTCCACGTCGGTGGTGTACACGTACCCGCGGCTGCTGCCCGTGCACCGGCTGCCGGACCTCGCGCCCGCGCCGCTCCGCGCCACCATCGACAAGATGACCGACCAGGGAGTCTACTTGCTAGGTATGTCGCTTCCTCCTCCTCTAGTCGGTAGCTCAGTGCTGAGCATCGTGATGACCCCGACCCGCCACCTTATGGACAATGTGTCGCCAGTTATGTCGATCCGCGGCTTCGTGGATGGCTACACTTGCTTTCGAGCCAGTGTGTTCAGCCACCTGATCGGACCATCTTGTTGGGCTTCCACCTCTGGATCTTGTTCCCACCATTTTGCCGCTTAGGTATGCCGCTTATCGAAGCGTAACTTCGCTTCCTCATGCTTGTTTTATTGTCATTACACTGGTTTTACGGTTACGCAAGAGGACACGAACTTTCAATCTTTATTGAATCAAAGTAAACAAAAACACAAAATATGTGCTTCTATATGTGCTTTTCTATTTTAGATTTAGACGGATTAAGAGCGCCATTAACATGTTTTATGTTAATTACCAGTAATAATATCGATACCAGTAATTTCAATTATCGTAAAAGACGAAACAAGACTTTTCAGGAGAGCCAAAAAACTAAATTTTTTTGGCATATAACTTTTTTAAACAAAGCAATATATTACCGGTATCAAAGGGCACCCTAACTATTTTATCGTGTTTTATTCATTTAAAATAAACAAAATGAACCTCACTTTATAAATAACGAAAGTGAGTGGTCCTTTACGACCCATAAAAATAGACCTGAATGTCCTTTACGACCACGAAAAATGGGTACTACTTATCAATTTAATCAAGGATTATGGTGGTAAAAGGTACAAAGCAACTAAATATGTTTAAGAAACTAAACTAAGAAGTTTTAATCTTATATATAAAATTTCCGTGTCACAGTGTTTGTTACCGTACTCCTCCGAAACAGCTTGACCGATTTTTTTCAAATTTTATATGCGTATTCAGTAGGTCTGAGAATCGGCTACTGTATATTCAGAAATAATTATTAAGGCAAAACAACGTTTGCCGGGTCAGCTAGTGTCGTATAAATTTACTTTAGACTTAACGTCTCTTATTAGGAAAATAATTTTACGATACATCCCAAATCATAAAAAAATACGTGCTATGGCTATTCAAAATCAGGGTCGTTAATTTTTTTTTATATGAAAGATTTTTTTTAAGTATCCCAGCTGATAGAGCGCGCTGATTCCGAATATTTATATATAACTCATTTTCGTCAAAATGTCCTTTACGACAATTGAAAATTCCGGTATCGATATGTTCCGTTTTTCGCAATTAAAAATAACTTCTTCCTTGCTTTATCCCACTAGGTGGGGTCGGCACAGCAAATCTATCAGCCGTCGTCTCTACACTCACTCCTTTCTCTCTCATGTCCTCATTCACACACTCCATCCATTTCTCACTGGCGCTATTTTCAAACTTCTTCTAATGTACTCATTTCTTATTTCGTTTTTAAAAATATATATGATTGAAATTTGTATTTGTTTTTTTCCATCAGAAAACGGAGTCCATATTTTAATATGGGTGGGCTCGCAAGCGAATCCAGAGTTTATACAAAATGTGTTTGGAGTGCCTTCACCGCAACAAATCGACACACAGGTAATATTAATACAAATACAAATTATTTATTAATAATACCAAAGTTACAAGTGAAATAATAGGATATCATAACAAAAGTATATGATATGTATCAATGTCAATTTTCACTTCTAATTCTAGTAATATAATATCATTACAATAGTATATGATATGAATCAAATGTCAATTTTCAATTCAAAGTAATAAACTAACTAATATAAATAAACTATGTTGTTTTTCATGGTAAAGAGAGAAAAGACGAGACAGTCGCTTACCTGATGGTATAAAGTTTAAGTTTTGGAATACAATGCTCGATGCGACACCTTACTGTGCTTGTTACCTTTCGATAAAATATGTTCAGCATATATTTGATCGAAGTTGTATGTATGTATATGTAGTATATCAGTTGAGTTAGCTACCATAATACAAACTAGAAATGGTTTAGTATGGGACTAACCAGCCATGTGTTACATATGTCCTGATATTTATATTACTTTGTCTCAGGTGACGGAACTACCAGTCCTGGACACGGCAGCTAGCGCGGCCCTGCGCCGGTTGGTACATGACGCGAGGGTGCTGCGCCGGAACGCCATGAGGGTGAGTTTTGTTATTTTTAAGTGTGGGGTTGATTGTGGGGGAAAAATATTTAGTTTTTGTGGTATCGAGCTTTTGATAAATATTTAATGGTGAAATTAATAGTTTAAATGCAGATAATATTATAAAGTGGTTCTCCCTCGCTTAACCTAATTTAGTGAGGAAGAGGCGACGATCTTTCTAATGTTTATTTTATTTACACAAGTTAAAACATATATTAGCTCAAATATTATTTATAACGTATATTAGTATTTCATAGTAATACAAACAATCAAATTCAATGTTTTCAATCCAAGGCATCTCCACACACTTCCAAAGCTATCTCCACAGTAAATTTTAGCGAAATAGGTTCAGCAGTTTGAGCGTGAGTAATTAACAAACATACACAAAAACACACACACACCAACTTTCGAATTTATAATATAACGAGTCCCTATTTCAAATTAGAACTGTTTTAACTGTATGGGGTATACTCATCAAGTTTTTTTTAAATTTAATATCTTGTTTTTATTTGACTTTTCTTTATATCTTCTAGATAATATGAGTTCATACATACATATTAAGGTTATTCCTGAATACTACGTAGTTCTTTGAGTTGAGTACAGGCTTTAGGTAGAAACCTGTTTTAAATATTATATATATTTTTTACTGATGCATGCGGTATCCAAATGTTTTTTTATTACTATTTTTTTATTTAATCGCTTTGGCCAATGCGGAATGTCAGTCCCGTTGGTTATTAGCTATGTTAGCATGATGCTACGTAATATAATGGCATGTTGTGTGTGACAATTTTATTTTGTTATTTTGCTATTCTTCGGGAAAAGGGCAACATTTTCTACCAATGTGTTTTTTTTTCTTAAGAATAAACCGTTGAAATAATAATAAATTAAATTAATGAACAAATCCTAGAAAAAATAATTTATTAATAATTATTAATAAATTCTATAATTAAATATGAATTTATTATTTAAATTTGAAGGCCTTTATCCTAAAAAAATTCAAAAGACACATTTGTTGCTTGTTTATCCTAAAATGTTTACTTATTTTAATTTCATAATTTATTTTTCAAGTTATTACATGTTTGATTGTCTCTAGTGTGAATATTGAGAGGGCCTACCAAATGACGTTATGAAGATCGAGTAAAAAATCCTTAAAAATACGTTTTTTGCATTAAATATTTGTTTAAGACTTATTCAATTATTTATTTTGTTCTTTTTCCAACTACGAGTATAATTTAAGCGCACTTAGCTTAAGTTGTTAGCGTATATTATCATCCTTAGAAAGCACCACCTGCAGTGGAATAGCTTTTGCTTATGCACACGACTGTCTGATAGCTTTTTTACACCAAGTCTTTTAAAATGCGCTAAACGAAAAATCGTTTTCGTTATATTGTAATTTCTATACGTTAACATTGGTTAAAATGTTTGACAGAACTTAACGGATTGACTTATATAGTTTGCCTATGGATGGAATTCTGCCGACACAAGATATAAATAATAAAGATTTTTGCATTTAAAAAAATTTACAAGCGTTACTGATGGCGAGTCATTTAATAAAATAAATAAAAATAGCTTTATTAACACGCAGATATTAAAATCCAATAATAAAATTACACTGTACCGAAAATTTACGCGTGTAATGTGCGGTCTTTTTAACCCTTGGCGTGATTGGCTGTTGCAAGCGCTCACGAGATTTTGACAGCCAATAGCAACGTTAGAAAGAAAACTCACATCACATCAAGCTGAGTAAATTTTTTCTGTAATCCAATAATCTCACACGTAGTACTCATAGCTTTAAGAAGTTATTGGCCTGCGTCGACTTTATTTTACTGAACTGATAATTCAATATTGTATGCGTATATCTAATTTATCTAAAACACATTATTTATTGGTACACTAAGTCAATTTATTGGTACACTAAGTCAATTGGCCCATAAAAACTAGCATTTACATCTGCGCGCTACCGTGGATCGGATGATATGTTAAATTGTAGGTCCCAATTGTCGTTCTTAGTACAAGCAGTCGTTAAGCCTTAGAGGCCCTTGAAATCTCGACAACTGAGCTAATACAAAGAAAAAGTCCCAGCAGTGGGACAGCTTCGCTTACGCACTAGTTATCCTGCAGCTAACCATCACGCACGCCACGGACAAGGCGGGGGCGCAGTTCCGGGGGCTCCTGGCTGAGGACCAGTCCGTTGACGGAGCACCCGCTTACGTCGAAGCACTCATGGACATACATAAACGAGTGCAGAAACTTATGTACGTGCGCCGGATAGCTTGGGACCTTCATGGCAATGGGGTTTTCGGGTGTTAGCTTTGGGCTATAATGGAGAGGGGTTTTCGGGGTGTTAGCTTTGGGCTAAAATGGAGAGGGGTTTTTGGGATGTGATCTTTGGGTTATGATGGAGGGGGGGTTTTTGGGGTGTTAGCTTTGGGCTATAATGGAGAGGGGTTTTTGGGGTGTTAGCTTTGGGCTATAATGGAGAGGGGTTTTTTGGTTTTTCATATTCACGCTACGCATTTTGGGTTATTTGAAATTTTAAGGCCTATTTTTTTGAACTATCATCATTTTTGATATCATGGTATGGGATATTTTTTTGAATATCGCATTGGATATGACATCTTTCGTTATAGGGAACTTACAAAGCTTGGTCGGCATTTTCGAGTGTCAAAGATTTGTCTTGACGTTTTGTAGCGATCGGCTGACGAGTTTGACACATCGTATCTTTCCTACAAATAAATCATTTAACACTACATATGTACATTTCATAACGCTTTATTAGAATACAAAGGAACATTTTTACATAAAGCTTTGTACTTAAATGCTTGAAAAATCATTAACAACTTCATGTATAACTGATTTTAAAACATAAAAAAGTCCTTACTCATTTAGTTATGCTAATTGAGTGGAAGCGAGAGGGATACTAATTTTCAAATCATCATTGATTTATAAGTGACAAATAGTCACATGTTCTAGAATAACTCACTTCATCACTTTGGAATAGTTTAACCACATTTCATAAGGCTTACGGTGTTTTTTTTTACATAAATTATGCTTGCTTTTTCCACTTTTCCTTTCCTGGTTCTTTTCTATTTATCTTAAGTTTATTCTAAGTTGACAGATCTATTTAATTAACTCATTTTAAACATGTAAATTAATTAATTCGGTGATTTCACTAAATACTTGCAAACGATATAGTAAACCAAAAGTGTCATAGAATTATAGTAGTTTTTAAAAATGTTTTACATTGATTATCATAAGCTAAAGTTATTAAGCGGAAATCACCGACTATCTTGTCAAGGAAATATCATGTTAATATAACTATTTCAGAATTACTTTTATTTATTAAATAAATGTTTATGTTACAATCTACCTAAAACTGTTCAGAAAACATTTATATTTATCTTCTCAAAGTATATTCATAGAGTCTCAACACAAACAAACAAACACGTATAATATCCCTTTTGGTGTTAATAAATTATTTATCTCTTATCATTATAAACCAAGTAGTGAAACATCATCTTTCTCTTTCTTACAGTTAACAGTAATGCGTCAACACGACAAGTTGGAGGCGGTGTTACGTCACTTCCTAGTAGAAGACCGCGGCGTGGACGGCAGCGCCTCCTACGTCGACTACCTCTGCCACGTGCACAAGGAGATCCGAGCGATGCTATAGCATTTGTATTACTAAACTGTACACACAAGCATCGTGCTGTCTCTGTCTTTCTTCGCTGTCTTGATCCGCGCGAAAGAGATAGCAAGATATTGCAAAGGACAATACGACGTTCTCATTTAACGAACTATGGTATTATTAAACTGTGCACACAGTCATCGTGCTGTCTCTGTCTTTTTTAGCTGTCTTGTTCCGCGTAAAAGAGATAGCAAGTTTTTTCAAAGGACAATACGACGTTCTCATATAACTCGTTGGTATTATTAAACTCTACTTTGTTCCGCGTGAAAGAAATAGCAAGATTTTTCAAAGGACTATATGACGTTCTCATTTAACGAACTCTGGTATTATTAAACTGTTCACACGGATATCGTGCTGTATCTGTCTTTCTTCGCTGTCTTGATCCGCGCGAAAGAGATAGCAAGATTTTGCAAAGGACAATACGACGTTCTCATTTAACGAACTCTGATATTATTAAACTGTCCACACAGACATCGTGCTGTATCTGTCTTTCTTCGCTGTCTTGCTCCGCGTGAAAGAGATAGCAAGATTTTTCAAAGGACAATACGTAAGTCTCATTCGATGAACTCGTGAATTGAACACGCAAATATTGTGCTATATTTTTCTCTTTTTGTTTCGCTTGGGAGTGAAAGAAACGGCAAGATTCGTTGAAAGACTTGGCGACGAGAGAATTTATGAATTCCGTCAATAAAATAATGCAATATTATAATATAAAACAGTAATATTAAAATAAAAGTCCTTACATTGCGACGAGATAAGTATATATTATGTATAATAAAGATAAAATATAAAATCAATGAATACAATAAGACAATTTTGTTTCAGCATTCCTTTTCTACTGCCATATTCGACTATATATGTCTTCACTTAAATATTGTATGAAGAGGACAGCAGGATAAAACTGTATTAAAAAATCATTATTAAAAACAAGAAATTGTCTATAAATCGATTCATTAAAGAAAACATTATAAACTCATTATGTTATGCAAGCACATCAATTTCATATTTTTTTCTATATTGTTGCCACCGGTCATAATGTATGGTCAAAAATCTAAGTAAAAATTACATACATTTTTATATTACTTTGGTTTTCGACCGCACTCTTAGAACTTTGTTTGATAGAGTCTTAAAACTAAGATAAAGGCAAAATATTGATTTTACAGTTTTTCGTTATCGTAAACGGTAAAAAAATAAAAAAATGTCTTAAAGGCCATAAAGCACCACTCTAAGAATATTCATACTTATTTTGATTCCTCAAAGTGATTAATCAGGCTTATGAATTAGAAATAAAACTGGTTAAAAAATTTTTAAATTAAGTTTTTTATTGTGAAAAAACTGTAAAATCGAGCCTTTATCTTAGCCTGAAATATTTACTACTTTAAGTACCTATAATATCACTTCCAGTATAATTTAAGTCGCCAAATGTATAGACATTGATAGTTTCATCTTTCTTGTGTTGTCGGTTGGTTACAGATGAATAGTATGAATGTACCGGAAATCAAAGATGTTTCGTTTTCACGCTACAAGATGTCGTTATTTTGGACTAAAGAAAGTTTAAATATGATCACAGAAAAAAATATCGTTGGTTTTTTCATGGCTTCTCGCTTACCTACATAATTAATTATAAGTACATAAGTGAGACGAAATTTAGTTTTTTTTTTTCGTATGTTCTAATATAAAAGTAAAGATAGTGGCGCCATCTGTTGGTGTAAGTTATTGTTACAACTATTTTAGAACTAAACTGTTTGATATTTTGTTTATTTTTGTATCGAGTAAGGAATGTGGGACCCTCTGCCCAGGTGTGGGCAAGCGTAAGGCTTGAATAGTGATAAAGCGATTGGAAATGGCGATATTGGTTGCAATTCAGCGGCACACACGACTAAACTAAATTTAAAGAAGCCTTGTCTCTTTTCATCTTAGGTAGACAAAAAGAGATGGTATGATTTAAACCATAGACAAAACATCTAAAATCACGTCAAACACGTCAGATTTAGAGCTGATACAATTGGGTGCGCTCTAAAATCGCTTACATTTTTCATATTTGATGTGATTTTAGTTGTTTTGTGTGTGGTTCAGAGCGTGCCGTCTCTTTCTGGCCACCTAAGATGAAAAGAGACGAGGCTTCTTTAAATTTAGTTTAGTCGTGTGTACCGCTGAATCGCCACCATTGTACTGTATTATACATTATTACAAGGTTATGTGTGTTTCTATTTGAGTAAATGTAAAGAACATGCATGAGTCATAGAATATGTCGTACAGGGCTACTGTTAATTAACACAAAACCGAATAGCTACAGTAGTATGGTGGTGCCACAATCAATCGCATCTATGAACGACAGAGGGCGTTAAAAGATGAAAATTCAAATAGATTTAATAAATAATAAAATAAATAAATATTAGGACACATTTCACACACGGCTGGTTAAACCCATACTGAACCATTTCTAGTTTGTATTATGGTTGCTAGCTCTGTATTCTGATACATATTTAACACCCAGACCGACAGCCAACAAATTTAGTTCAGCACAAAAATGTTGACCATGCCAGGAATCAAACCCAGAACCTTCTGGTTGGCAGTCCGGCATGGTAACCATTATGCCAACGAGGTTGTCATATTTATTTCAGACTCTTGGTTGATACAATAATAAAATCAAATTTAAAGTATAATAATAATAAATTTTGGATAATAATGCAGGATTTGGGTAAAAAGTTCTACAGTTCTAATTGTCCGCCCAATATAATAATATGTGGAAGTGAAATCTCTAGGTAAACTCTTTTAATTAACCATAGATTTTTATTTCTTTAATCTTACTTAAGCTAGCTTTACAAAGTTTTGTGTTAGTTTACAGTTGCCCTGTACAAACTTCAGAGTTTTTTTTACTAATTCTACTTATATATGAAGTCATTTATCTCACAGTTAAGTTAGTAATTTAGTTTTTTCCTTTCCTACGATAAAATTAATATTAATAGAATTATTAAAATGTATAATGAGACATTGTTAAAATTATCTTATTAATTATTGATTAGTTGGAATTGTATCAAAAGTGTAAATAAAAATAATTATTATTGGCATTATTATTTTCTTTTGTTCTATTACTATTCTGTAGGTATTAATTAATAATTTAATAAATTAATTAATGTAACTGTAGGGTTGAATTATTTAATAGTATGGAATATTCAAAAGTATAGCAGAAGGGAAGATATGTTATCCTGTTTAAAGATAAGTTTTTATGCAATGACATTATAATATATTTTTTAACGAGCGGATAAAATTGTCTTTCCCTTTGCCTTATTACTTAGACAGATTATTAATAACAGCAAATGAAAACATTTGCTACTTTTAATTACCCTCTTTCATAATCAGGGCATATGATTAGAATTTTTAGTAGCGGAAAATTTCTTCAAAACACAAAAAAAACAAGTAATTATTAAAAGAAGACCTAAAATAATATAATATCTCCAATTATATAAAAGCAACAAGAGAAAAAACTGGAATTTACAGGTTTTTCGTTGTACTATATCATGAACGGTGAATAATATTGAAAAATAGCTTAAAGGTCGATTAGGGAACCACTATGTATAAGTATATTCATACATATTTTGATACTAGTCACACTTTTGAAATAGAAATAAAAC
This sequence comes from Mellilla xanthometata, assembly GCA_035578125.1. Lineage (NCBI taxonomy): Eukaryota > Metazoa > Arthropoda > Insecta > Lepidoptera > Geometridae > Mellilla > Mellilla xanthometata. The sequence continues at coordinate 9,896,323 of JAPUBQ010000023.1, read as the reverse complement.
TTGTTAAAAAAAACTAAAATTATATGAACTTGTTTTTTTTCATATTGATTAGTAACAAAATAAGTGTAAATAACCTCAGAGTGGTTCTTTAGGCGATCTTTAAGCAATTATTTTTTACCGTTTTGATTTACAACGAAAACTTCGCCTTAACACTCGTATGTGTGAAAGTGTGATGTTTTCCATTAAATTGTTACATAGTGTTAAACATAAACTGTACTTCTATTATATAAGTTTAATAGATTATTAAAGTCTTTTATAAAAATTAGTACTTGAGATATTTTTTTTACTTTTTGCTTACTATCCTTTCATAAAACTCATTATGTACTGTACATAAAACTCATAAGTACGTTATCTCCACACAATACAACACTGGCCTAAGGTGGAGCATGCCTTGTCTGGAATAAATGGTTCTCAAGGACCAGAACCGTGAAGTTTTTTGTTTGAGCATAGCTAATATTGTCTCATCATCCTCATCATCCACAGCTGGTTCTCTCCCACTGCTGGGAATAGGCCCCTCTTTTGATATGCCATTCATCTCGGTCCTGTGCCAATCGTGTCCAGATTTGACCTGCGACTGACATTATGTCGTCGCGCCATCTTGCCGGCGGACGACCGACGCTGCGTTTTCCTAATCTTGGCCACCATTCGGTCACAGCCTTGCTCCACCTGCCGTCAGTTCGCCTAGCCAGGTGTCCCGCCCAGCTCCATTTAAGCTCCATAACTGTAGATCCGACGTCTCGAACTTTCGTTTCGTTTCGTCATATTCATCTTGAGGCCTACTCTAAAGGAAGCATCTGAAAGTTGTTCTCGGAGGTTGTCAAGGTTGTTGGCGAACAATACTAAGTCATCTGCAAACCTGAGATGAGACAGGTAGGCACCATTGATGTTAATGCCACTAGTTTCCCATGGAAGCGTTTTTAAGACGTCTTCCAGAACCGCTGTGAAAAGTTTGGGCGAAATAGTGTCTCCCTGTCTCAAAATATTGTCTAAGGAGAACCTATTATATTTTAACAATACACCTTCAAATACGCACCCGTACTTCAATAGCCTCGACTTCCAAAGTTTATTCTAACCAACAGTATAGGCATTGAAAATTAATTTTACTATGCGTGCCAACTAAGAATAGGATCGCGCTTGCTTCAACTTCACACGATAACTGTCAAAAAAGTACTGCTAGCAAAGAAAGCGTAAAAAAGAAATTTAATAATTATTTTTCTTGGTTCATCTTATATATAAAATTTCCGTGTCACAGTGTTTGTTACCGTACTCCTCCGAAACGGCTTGACCGATTTTTACCAAATTTTATATGCTTATTCAGTAGGTCTGAGAATCGGCTACTGTGTATTTAGTTTTATTTTTATTTTTATTATTAAGGTAAAACAACGTTTGCCGGGTCAGCTAGTAGATATATATAATTTAATTATTGTTTAATTATTCTTGCTTTTATTACTGGATAATTTTGGATTAAATAATTCTACAGGTAAGAAGTACCCAAGGCAAATTAACAACACCTATTTTTATTTGGTACGGTTTAAAAGAAGTGACAACAATGAAAAAGAAATTATATTTTTATAAATATGCTTTTACTTTCAAATCCCACTCATTTATAATTAATTTGCCGTAAAATGTATAATAAATAGCAAAACAGCGTACATTAAACATTTAAACTGAATATAATTTGTTCATAAAATTTTTTGCACACCATACACTTTGGTTATGAAGTTTGCGCGTATGATTGAGCAAGATGGCGGTTGTGACAGTCCTATTCTTAGTTGGCACGCATAGTATAGACATACATACAGACAAATTACATGTACTAAGATAAATGTTTAACTGTCAACTTCATGTCTGACAGCGCGTGACATGTCATTGTCATACTTAGGACTGACGCGGGAAAAAATGTCGAGACGTGTCGTAAGAAAGGAATTTGAATAAGAGGAAATATCTACAAAAATCTATACAAAATCCAAATAATAGACATTGGTTGCTATTCAGTGGCACACACGACTAAACTAAATTTAAAGAAGCCCCGTCTCGTCGTCGAAAACATCGTGAGGAAACCGACAAGTTTGGGAACTACAATATCCGAGATCATATGTCAACCGCTAGCCCGCACTTCGCCAGCGTGGTGGATTATGCCTTATATCTCTCTCATCACACAATGGTGGCGAATCAGCGACACACACGTCTAAACTAAATTTAAAGAAGCCCCGTCTCTTTTCATCTTAGGTGGCCAGAAAGAGACGGCACGTTCTGAACCACAGACAAAACAACTAAAATCACGTCAAATGTAGAAAATATAGGCGACTTTAGTGCGCACTCACTTTATGACCTCAAACTGCCTGCACATGCCATATTTGACGTGATTTTAGTTGGTTTGACTATGGTGCGGAACGTGCCGTCTCTTTCTGGCCACCTAAGATGAAAAAGAGACGGGGCTTCTTTAAATTTAGTTTGGTCGTGTGTGCCGCTGCATCGCCTTTTGTATTCCTCTTATACAAACTAAATATCATCTATGGTATAGGTATGGAAGATTTAAACACAGCGGTATAAAAGTTAGTTATTTATTGAAACATTTTAACAACTAGATAATTTTTTATAACATTTATTATAATTTTATTACAATGATTTGTTATCTTGCTCTCTCAAACGTTGCTAAACTAAACGCTGGGTGATCCTCATTCAAAATTGGCCAGTTACAATCTACCATCTCTCTTTTTCTACGCTACCTTATATCTAGAGAAAGCAGGACAGCTATATTTTTCTCAGATATCGCTCATAGAGAAGGTTCGGCGAAGCGTGTGGTGTACACAAGCAGAGTCAAGTAGATCAGGATAAGAACTGTTTCGAGCATTTAATCTGCAAATATTTAAAAACAGCTTTAAAAAATAAAATCTTTGTTTGCTTGCTTGCGTTTCCTCTAATACCTTGTTTGCTGATTTTTTACCAAAGGCCCGCTACCAATCAGAGCGCTCGTTCTGAATCGCGCAAGCGGTATTTACAACGCGCGTACGGTCCTAGTTACAATGCATGACCTATGGACGGCCATCTCCGGACATAACATCGGTCCGGGGGATATCTCTTTGCTATATGGAGGCAGAACGTCGTCGCTCCATACATTCATTATCAACATCCTTTGGCGAAAATTCGACAAATATATTAGAGGAAACGCAAACATAGCATACACAGAAAAAAAATACCAGACGAGTTAGCAACACCATACACAAAGTATTATACTTTGTCAAAGTATTATACTTTTTCTATGGCAACACTGTAACAAAAAATAATGTTTCTTTTATTAATATCATGATAACATGGGAAAATGTCTGCTTTTCAATCTGATGGCCCCTGTTTATCACATTATGTGTGGATTTGCACTCGCTTTACGGTGAAGGTAAACATTGTGAGGAAACCGACACGTTTAAGGAGTACAATATCCGAGAGCATATGTCAACCGCTAACCCGCACTTCGCCAGCGTAGTGGATTATGCCTTATATCTCACTCTCATCACACAATGGTGGCGATTCAGCGGCACACACGACTAAACTAAATTTAAAGAAGCCCCGTCTCTTTCCATCTTAGGTGGCCAGAAAGAGACGGCACGTTCTGAACCACAGACAAAACAACTAATATCTAAACAGCTAATATATAGTCTGGCTAACGAAACATGACCCTGGAAAAGAGCGGCAAATTTAAAAAATCTGAGTATAGCAACCCCAAAACTAATATGAAATACCTGGAATAAACTAATTTGATACTTAGAAATTATTTATTTTATTTCGTCTGAATAAAAATGCTTTAAGTACTTTAGGAAGTAATACTTTAGAAATTATACAATCAATCTGAATAAAAAAAAGGAGTATTCTATAATGTTTTATTCACTGTCATCATTAAAATGTAAATCTAAGACTTAAATTTGAAAAGATTCACCAGTGTCACTAGAATCACAGTTTTATTTATTTATGTTTATTTTATTTATTAGTTTCCTACTGTTATGAAACTTTCCAAATTATTTTCGGTGATCCTGTCCAGATCTTAATTTCATATTCATTTTCAATGTATATAACATTATCAGTCATATTATACTTCCACTTCTCTGGAGTTATGGTTCCAAATGTCTCTTTAATCACTTTTTCTGATTCAACACCGCAAGACAGACAAGGCAATATTTTCACTTGACACTTTGCGTTTACCCAAACTTCATATCAGCTCAATGGCTGAATCCAAATTAAGAAAAACCTGTTAAAGAAAAAAATGTGTTAAAATTACAATGTAACATTTTATGGTATGATAAATAACCAAAATGCATTATTAGGAAGGTGGGAAGGTTTTGACTAATGATAAAAGAATGTGAATCGAAATAGATAATTACTTTATGCAAAAAGATATATAGTAAATACGAATTCAAATAAAGTATCAACTTAGTAGCGTCATACTAACCTTAGAAATCAAACACCACATGTAAACAATCTTGTTTTCGTTGAAATTACGCCGAATTTCAATTCTTTTTCTTGTTGTTTTTTATGATACTTTGAGATCATGCGGAACAACAACTCCCGCACTCCACTTTTGATGATTATTTTCATTTTTCGCTGAGTAATTAGTGTTTAACAAAATCATAACAACACGCCATCTTGTTTTGGATATTGACGTTGACATTATTGTCATTATTGCCATATAAAAAGTTTGCAAATAATTCGAGTCTCATGTTTCGTTTGCCAGACTATAGTCGTGTGTACGGCAGAATCGCCACCAATTCGCACATTAAACATTTTTTCTTTTCTTTTTGAGAAAAAGCCCCGAGTCCCCGAGTGGGCACGTTTTATAGAGCTGCTTATGCTTGTATCGTAACATGGATGTATAGAGGAGTGTTACCGTGCGGAGGTCGGGCTGGTCATCATGGCGTAGCAGCAGCAGCAGGTCTCCATAACCACCAGGTACAGGTATGTATACACCACCAACCACAACGCGCGTGGACTCATCACTTCGCCGTGCCGTTCTAGACATAAATAAATAAATAAATATAATTAAGTATGCCGCCCTGGAGCCGCTTTATCGCTTTGTGCCTATTGCCGTGGAGACCCTGGGCTGTTGGAGCAAGGATGCTAGGGCTGTGCTCAAAGAAATTGGGCAAAGGCTTAACAAAACGACCGGTGACTCCCGCTCCGGATCTTTCTTGGTGCAAAGGATAGCGATTGCCATTCAGCGCGCGAACGCTGTAAGTCTAATGGGCACCTTTGCACCGGGAACTATTAGGGGCGGGTTATTTATTTAGATTTAAGTTATTTGTAATAAATTTAAATTATCTATACTAATATAAATTTAAATTAATTTTGACATATTGTAGATTGAATAAATATAATACCTACATATAGTATTAAGTAATTAATTTTAAGTAGTCCTAGCCATGCCCTAATAACTAAGCACAGGGTGCACTTTTTTATATTACAATTTTTGTGTTGCTAATAAAAACATTTTGAATTTGATAAAAATAATAAAAATATGTGATAGCCAGAAACAAACATGACTTACTTTAGAGAAGACGACCTTATGCAAAAATAAATAAAAATAAGTAGATAGATAGATAGATTAACACTTTATTAAAACACATACTAAAAATAATTACAGAAATAAAAAAAAGGTATTTAAAAACTAGTGCCTTAATTGGCGACCTTATCGCTAAAAGCGATCTCTTCCAGGCAACCAATTCCTAGAACGTACACATAGAAAGAGAGACGAGGTGTTATAATGTAACGAAATATTTGAATTGGAAAATATATATATATATAAATATAAATAAAATGCATAACATATTTTAGCAAAATAAATACAAAATAATAAATACCAATATAGTAATAGCCGGTTATACAAGAACAAACATGACTTACGTTAGAGTAGACGACCTTATGCTCGAGTATAGTGATGGTGGGGCCGCGGTAGCTGCACGGGAAGCAGGTGATGCTGCTGGGCTCCCGGCGGCGGCAGCACGCGGCCTGCAGCGCCGCCAGCGCCAGCAGGAGCACGAGCAGCAGGACGCGGGCTGCCCTCATAGCTCTGATACCTTCTGATCACAGCATAAGACAGGAAGTTTTATGAACCACTAAACTATAATAATACCATATTCTATGAGATTTCTTTTTGAGTATGAATGAACTTGGTCAGATTTAAGACTAGACTGAGAGTTTGGCTATTAGATACAACTTTTTATAGTATACTAGCTGATCCGGCAAACGTTGTTTTGCCTCACTTAGGGGTACAGCGCCATCTATTGATTACTTACTCAACCCAGTCGAAAGGTATCGACATCTGTTAGAATCATTTGGAGTTAACAGATAATTGTGACTGTCAAATAATAACAGACAATTAGCAATAAATTAAAATTGCGACTATAATTTGAGATTTAAACTATCCTATCTCTCAAGTTGGATCGAACTGCACATGGTGTGCGAATTTTATTATAATCGGTTAAGTGGTTTAGGAGTCCATTGAGGACAAACATTGTGACACGAGATTTATATATTTATAGTATATAAATAATTATCTAGAATTGAAAATTGACATTTGATTCATATCATATACTATTGTAATGATGTTATATTACTAGAATTAGAATCGAAAATTGACATTGATACATATCATATACTTACTCTTGTATTGATATCATATTTTATTTGACTTGTAACTTTGGTGTTATCAATAAATATTTGTATTTGTATTGTTATAGTATTTTTCTCACCACTTTATGGCAGGAAGGAAACTCGGGCGTGCGTGGAGCCCCGACCTTAGTCTCGTGGCTGCGAGCTGCCGGCGCTTGCTTGTAGCAACACACCTCGACCAGTGCCAGGAACACCAGCACCATAACACGACCGATCATATCCTCTATGACTTCTATTTCGCTTTAGATCTGAAAGCCATACATAAAATCTTACGATAATATATAGAAAATGCTTCGATAAAAAACTTACTAGATTCAAGTTACTTTGTAAACTGTTATCGTAAGGCATATTATATATTGAAAAAAAAAACTTTGGATATACGTTCGTCCGTCCGTTGGACGATATTCAACGTTTTTTTTAAAGCAAGTTAGACCGTTTGTTTAGTGCAAATATATTTAAGGTGATATCTCTATAAACGGTAAGTAAAATAAGACCACAAGTAAGAGTGTGGTCTTATTTGAGTTTGAGGAATTTAAGTGTTATTAGTATAGTAATACAGTTGAATTTTCTAACGCTCACTGCGTACGGTCATTAATTTTATAGCTTTTATCGCGGAGCAAGATAGCTTATGTTTATTACGGTAATAGTCGAAACTCAACCATAAGACTAATTTGAATTGAATTATTTTTTGTGACGTTAGAATATATTGTAATAGATACAATAGTATTGTATAATGTAGTATAGTATAATAGTAAACTCATGATATTTTTTGTGCTGTGTTTGTATGCAACACTGAATCTGGTATATATTTGATCGAAGAGAAAATGCTATAAATTCTATTTATTTTATATTGTATAGTTACGCGCAGCAAGACATAGGAGTGTTCGTATGAGCAGCGGGGCGGCTCGTGGTTTTCTTCTTGCAGCACAGAACCTTCACGATAGTCAGCAGAAGGTAGAGCAGCGCCATCACAACGTTACTGGTTCTCATGCTATGTACTGAATAACAAAAAAATATTGCATTAAATAAGGGTAAGCGCTTGTAGCTCGGCAAAAGGCACTTACGGGATCTTATTACTAAGAGCGATTCTAAACGCATTGGACAACTGTCCGGTCTAAAAATTGGCCAAGTGCGAGTCGGGCTCGTGGATGAAAGGTTCGGTGTCAATATCTATATAATATAAAATCTTTTATATAAAATATCCATGTCACAATGTTAGTTACCGTACTCCTCCGAAACGGCTTGACCGATTTTTACAAAATTTTATTTGCGTATTCAGTAAATCTGAGAATCGGCTACTATCTATTTTTATACCCTAAAGTGATATGGGTTGTTCACCCCTAAATGTTTTTTTTTATTTAATGACGAAGATTTTTGTTTTTACTTTTTTATAATGTAGCATTAAAATACATACAATCAAAAAAAAAAAACTTTTTTATCACCAGCCCTTATTTATTAAGGCAATTTTAATAATTTAATTATTTTTCATCGCGCTCGTTAACTGATCAACTATAGTGTTTTAACTGTACTTGAGGCAAAACAGCGTTTGCTGGATCAGCTAGTATTCTATAAAAGCGGCAAATAATGATTACGTTTGTAGCCTTTAAATAATATTAAATCCACATAAAATGAAACAGATATTCAGAAGCCTCCCATACAACAAACGCAATTATTTTCCCGTCATTTATAGATAACGGTACCGAACCCTCCGTTCGCGAGTAAACCAGCTCCAATACCAGTACTTCAAAATATATTTAAAAATAATGTACTAAATTATTAAATTAAATACAAATACAAAAACGCGGAGCCGCGGAAACGGCTCATCGATATATCAGAACACCACTGACTTCTTCGAAGGGACTAAAGATAAACAACGGGCTTATATAAGCCCGCAGCAAGATGTGCGCGGTGTCATTCTTCCGTCACAATTACCCTATTAAGTTGCATGTACTTTATTTGCATAAAAATTGTATAATTCAGAAATAAATTTATATTTTTAAAACAGTTTAATTTTGAGACTTTTTAACTCGTGAGTCCGCCACGCACTTGTCTGATTATCAAAGTTAACATGTACCCTTACCCAGGTCGTGGTAACGCAACCTTGATCCCGGCGGTATCCCTCGGGCACGCGGTGCCGCGGCGCGAGCAGGCGAGGCGCAGGCGCCGCCGCCGGCAACCCTCACTCACCTCCAGCCACGAGATGGCGATGTGGATGAACACCAGCAGGAACGAGTTTATAAACGGCATTCTAGTTGTGGACTCTGGAATCAGACAGCGGTGGCATACACAAGAAGACTGGTGTGGCGTCTCTGTCGCACTTCATCGCCCGCTACCAATCAGAGCGCTTGTCCTGAATCGCGCAAACGGTATTTACAGCGCGCAAACGACTGATTCAAGCTACAATGCATGACCTATGGACGGCCGTCTCCGGACACAACATCTGTCCGGGGGGATATCCCTTTGCTAGATGGAGGCAGACCGTCGTCGCTCCATACTATATGTCATGATAATGTATAAAATGTGAGTAGTACTAGTTTAAGTTAATAGTTTAAATAGACATGTTTCCCTCATATAGGTAAATAAGATTCATTATTAAAGTGTATGTGTGTATTCTCGTTCGAAGCGGCAATTCCTACAGCCCTGTGATACTGGCTCCTGGCAGTCCTATAGCAGGGCGTAGTGCTCCCTACAGCGTACCAGTTTATCTTTAAGGTATCATGTAGACATAAGAACTTTGTACGTACACTATTATTAATTTTACAAATAAATTTATCTTTATCTTTATCTTTATCTTTATCTTTATCTTTATCTTTATCTTTATCTTTATCTTTATCTTTATCTTTATCTTTATCTTTATCTTTATCTTTATCTTTATCTTTATCTTTATCTTTATCTTTATCTTTATCTTTATCTTTATCTTTATCTTTATCTTTATCTTTATCTTTATCTTTATCTTTATCTTTATCTTTATCTTTATCTTTATCTTTATCTTTATCTTTATCTTTATCTTTATCTTTATCTTTATCTTTATCTTTATCTTTATCTTTATCTTTATCTTTATCTTTATCTTTATCTTTATCTTTATCTTTATCTTTATCTTTATCTTTATCTTTATCTTTATCTTTATCTTTATCTTTATCTTTATCTTTATCTTTATCTTTATCTTTATCTTTATCTTTATCTTTATCTTTATCTTTATCTTTATCTTTATCTTTATCTTTATCTTTATCTTTATCTTTATCTTTATCTTTATCTTTATCTTTATCTTTATCTTTATCTTTATCTTTATCTTTATCTTTATCTTTATCTTTATCTTTATCTTTATCTTTATCTTTATCTTTATCTTTATCTTTATCTTTATCTTTATCTTTATCTTTATCTTTATCTTTATCTTTATCTTTATCTTTATCTTTATCTTTATCTTTATCTTTATCTTTATCTTTATCTTTATCTTTATCTTTATCTTTATCTTTATCTTTATCTTTATCTTTATCTTTATCTTTATCTTTATCTTTATCTTTATCTTTATCTTTATCTTTATCTTTATCTTTATCTTTATCTTTATCTTTATCTTTATCTTTATCTTTATCTTTATCTTTATCTTTATCTTTATCTTTATCTTTATCTTTATCTTTATCTTTATCTTTATCTTTATCTTTATCTTTATCTTTATCTTTATCTTTATCTTTATCTTTATCTTTATCTTTATCTTTATCTTTATCTTTATCTTTATCTTTATCTTTATCTTTATCTTTATCTTTATCTTTATCTTTATCTTTATCTTTATCTTTATCTTTATCTTTATCTTTATCTTTATCTTTATCTTTATCTTTATCTTTATCTTTATCTTTATCTTTATCTTTATCTTTATCTTTATCTTTATCTTTATCTTTATCTTTATCTTTATCTTTATCTTTATCTTTATCTTTATCTTTATCTTTATCTTTATCTTTATCTTTATCTTTATCTTTATCTTTATCTTTATCTTTATCTTTATCTTTATCTTTATCTTTATCTTTATCTTTATCTTTATCTTTATCTTTATCTTTATCTTTATCTTTATCTTTATCTTTATCTTTATCTTTATCTTTATCTTTATCTTTATCTTTATCTTTATCTTTATCTTTATCTTTATCTTTATCTTTATCTTTATCTTTATCTTTATCTTTATCTTTATCTTTATCTTTATCTTTATCTTTATCTTTATCTTTATCTTTATCTTTATCTTTATCTTTATCTTTATCTTTATCTTTATCTTTATCTTTATCTTTATCTTTATCTTTATCTTTATCTTTATCTTTATCTTTATCTTTATCTTTATCTTTATCTTTATCTTTATCTTTATCTTTATCTTTATCTTTATCTTTATCTTTATCTTTATCTTTATCTTTATCTTTATCTTTATCTTTATCTTTATCTTTATCTTTATCTTTATCTTTATCTTTATCTTTATCTTTATCTTTATCTTTATCTTTATCTTTATCTTTATCTTTATCTTTATCTTTATCTTTATCTTTATCTTTATCTTTATCTTTATCTTTATCTTTATCTTTATCTTTATCTTTATCTTTATCTTTATCTTTATCTTTATCTTTATCTTTATCTTTATCTTTATCTTTATCTTTATCTTTATCTTTATCTTTATCTTTATCTTTATCTTTATCTTTATCTTTATCTTTATCTTTATCTTTATCTTTATCTTTATCTTTATCTTTATCTTTATCTTTATCTTTATCTTTATCTTTATCTTTATCTTTATCTTTATCTTTATCTTTATCTTTATCTTTATCTTTATCTTTATCTAGCCCACGAAATCGCCCAGATGAAAGTGCCACTTGAAAAACGACTGTCTTGTGCATGGTCACCAAAGCAAACACTGTCTGCATCGACCGTTTAACAGACAAATTTATTGGTAAAATTTACAAAATTACAAGTCAGTTTTAAAATTACATGTCATTGTTGTATTATTATAATTATAAAAAAATGTAAAGTAACCTTATATTATTAAAGGTAACATTAATGTAAATATTACTCTTGTATGAAACGAAAAGTTTTCATTTGGCTAGTTTGATTATAGTAAGATAAATGATATACCTACCAAAAATATCTATGTCCCTTCTTCAAAGCAAGTACCAGTTCACTTCTGCTGGCACTTGGCGTTCCCCGGGTTGCAGGTGACGTACCCGGTGCGGGAGCACGCGGCGCACGACTCCAGGTACGCGAGCAGTAGAGTCACCAGCAGCACCAACACTTCTTGCAGGACTGCTGTGTCCATACCGCCAGGGGAGGCAGCTGGAGTGTACATATACAATGGGCGTTGTGACTGGGTTTTGTTTTTACTCGCTTTATATTAGCTTCACCTGTATGTTTGTAACCGACTTCTTTGGGCGCGATTTTGACCCACTTTAAACGGCCAGATTTCGTTCAAACTTTGTAGATTTATTGAGGACCGATGACAATACACTACATTGATAATTTTTTTTTGACGTGACAACGTCTTAAATTAGGTTGCGGCTGGGAGTCACTTATGAAAAAGTGTAACGCCCGGTAACGTTACGATGAGTCACCGAACGAGAGAGAGGCCCGCCGAATGCCTTGCGTCTCTCTCCCACTCAACTATGATCGGTCTGCCGCGCGCGCTGCACGCGGCAGACGTTGTCACGTAAAATCTTCGCCCGTAAAACCGACATTACAGGCAACCATTTTTTTTTATGTATGTTCATTCACTTTGACACTTTGAGGGTGGTTACTAGCCAGGGGAGCATTCTTATATGCGTATGAGCTAAGTGGTCGAGAGTTTTCTTGGCTTAACGACTACTTGTACTAAGACAAACAGCCGGGACCTACAATTTAACGTGTCATCTGCCATAGCGCCTAGATGTAAATGCCTCTTGAAAAATTACAGTCAGTGAGCATGGTCACCCATGTAAACACCATCCGCATCGACCGGTGCTTAGCTCGGGGAGCTATGGTTCCCTCGCGAAGCTTTCCTTTACCAAAAGCTTAAGCGGCGATCGAACCCAAGACCGAAAGGACGTAAAGCCGCATGACTGACTGAGCTGTCGCTTCAAAAACCTATGTATTGTATTGACGACCTCGTTGGCGTAAAGGTTACCATGCCGGTCTGCTAATCAGAAGGTTCCGGGTTCTATTCCCGGCCCGGTCAACATCTTTGTGCTTAACTAAATTTGTTGGCTGTGGGTCTGGGTGTTAAATATGTATTTATATGTAATATGTAGTATGTATGTATATGTAGTATATCAGCTGTGTTAGCAACCATAATACGAGCTAGAAATGGTTCAGTATGGGGCTAACCAGCCAGTTCAGTGAAAAATGAAAAAAAAAAAACACGTACCATAGAAGTTATCTCTTGCAGACTGGGTTGCCAGCGTCGCAGGTGATGACCTTCTTGCCGCCGCAAGCCGCGGCGCACGCGCACAGCACACTGAGCACCAGCAGCGCCAGCCGAGCCGGCCACCACAACACCATCACCATGGATTCTGAGGATAATGCGGGCAACATTACTAAATTTGACGACCTCATTGGCGTGTTTTTTTTTTTTTTACTTGTAATGGGCTTGCGCTTGACCGCAATTCACCTGATGGTAAGCGAGATTGCAATCTAAGGTGGAGCGCGCTTGCCCAGAAGAAACCGGTTCACTCTTGCCTTGAAAACCGCTAGATTATAGTTATCAGGGAACAGGGAATTTGGCAAAGAATTCCACACTTTGGCGGTACGCACAATGAAGGTGGAGGCAAACCGTTTAGTACGCGACTTAGGCACCTCCACAGTATAACGATGCCGCCTTGGTGTTTCCCTACTCGTCCGATGGTAGAATGTTACCATGCTGGACTGCCAATCAGAAAGTTCCAGGCTTAACAATAATACCCTAAGTTTTTTCATATACATTTATTTATTTTTGCTGTTATGTTGTCAAAAGAAATATAAGCTCCGTTATTTTTAACTGTTTATCTTTATTTTTAAATTTTTATTTTTTCTGAACACCGTGTATAAAAATGGTACCTACTCTTTGGAGTTTGTGTCTGACAATAAAGATTTTATTAGATATTATTATTATTAACTTAATTTGTTGGCTGTGGGTCTGGGTGTTAAATATGTATCTATATAAAATATGTGTGTATTGTATAAGTAGTATATCAGTTGTGTTAGCTACTAGAAATAATAATAATAATACAAACTAGAAATGGTTCAGTATGGGGTTAATCAGCCGTGTGTAAAATGTGTCTTAATATATTCGATCAAATATGTACCGGTAATGGCATTTTTGGCAATGCATTGACCTACTACGTTTGGTTTGTTTCTGACTATATGGTTTCAACCTATGTATTGTAGTTATTGACTATAATTGTGAATAATAAAAAAAATATTCCATCATTAGCATTAATATAAACTTACTAGCTGACCCGGCAAACGTTGTTTTGCCTCACTTAGGGGTACAGCGCCATCTATTGATTACTTACTCAACCCAGTCGAAAGGTATCGACATCTGTTAGAATCATTTGGAGTTAACAGATAATTGTGACTGTCAAATAATAACGGACAATAATTAGCAAAAAATTAAAATTGCGACAATAATTTGAGATTTTAACTATCCTATCTCTCAAGTCGGATCGAACTGCACATGGTGTGCGAATTTTATTATAATCGGTTAAGTGGTTTAGGAGTCCATTGAGGACAAACATTGTGACACGAGATTTATATATATATTAAGATAAGCTTACCGATTAGCATAATGTTTTCCACTCACCTAATTTAGTTAGGAGTTGCTTCAAGTCCGCTAGGTATTACAGTTTTTACATATGGGTGTTTTAAGTTGAATTGACTCTGAAATGAGAATAAATATCTTTAGCAAGGCAAATGAGGGCAAAATAAAGTTAGACAAGAAATAAAAAATAAAAAAGAATTTACTTACGTTTTGTATTGCTTAAATCCTATTAGTTGATAAAGACATTCCAAGCCATGTTTATGCCTCTCGCAAACTGCACCTGCAAAACGAAAAAGGATTGATTTGAGCCTTTCCACCGAACTCAACTAAACTAAGACTAATACTACAAATAAACTAAACTACGCAAATAAAACCATCGGTGGAATTTGACCCAAGTCAATGCTTTAACGTTTCACAGTTACATTTGCTACGTATAAAAAAGTTTAAAAAACAAATCAAAGTTAGTATGTACTTTCTTGAAATGTTTAATGAAAATGGCTACTATTAATGTAACAAAATCATTGCAGTTTTAAAATACGACATCGAGATTTTTCAATTTGTTCGTGATTTCAAAATCACACGCTTGTTCTAAAAATCACGACGCAAATACGGACATTTTTTTTGACGTTGCATTTTTCGACTTCGGGTTTTGTTTGTCTTTGGATGAAACAGAACAGATCTGGATAAGGTCTTCATAGTTCCAGCCCTAATAGGGTCTCCGGCAACAGGGCTCGCGACCCGAGCATGGTATTTTCTTCATAGTTCCAGCCCTAATGCCTGTAGGGTGGGTCCTCGGGGACAGGGCGCGCGACACGAGCATGGTATTTTCTTCATAGTTCCAGCCCTAGTGCCTGTAGGGTCCCCGGTGACAGGGCGCGCGACCCGAGCATGGTATTTTCTTCATAGTTCCAGCCTTAATGCCTGTAGGGTCTCTGGCGACAGGACGCGCGACCCGAGTATGGCATTTTCTTCATAGTTCCAGCCCTAATGCCTGTAGGGTCCCCGGCGACAGGGCGTGCGACCCGAGCATTGTATTTTCTTCATAGTTCCAGCTTTAATGCCTGTAGGGACCCCGGCGACAGGGCGTGCGACCCGAGCATTGTATTTTCTTCATAGTTCCAGCCTTAATGCCTGTAGGGTCCCCGGCGACAGGGCGTGCGACCCGAGCATTGTATTTTCTTCATAGTTCTAGCTCTAATGCCTGTAGGGTCCCCGGCGACAGGGCGCGCGACCCGAGCATGGTATTTTCTTCATAGTTCCAGCTCTAATGCCTGTAGGGTCCCCGGCGACAGGGCGCACGACCCGAGCATGGTATTTTCCTTCGACAGCAACAAGAGGCTCCCATGATTAAAACGGAAAATATTGCAAACAATATGGTGTAGAAACGGCTTATATTGCAGATGGCCATGGTCGGAACTGAAACAATGAATTCTTCTTTGTTGCAAGATATTTGAACGACATAATACTGTGATGACATAAGACATGAATGGAGTGAGTAAATGAGGATATGAGAGATAAAAAAGAACTGTAGAGATGGCGGCTGATAGGGGAGGAATATTCACTATGCCGACCCTGAATTATTTTATTTCTATGGACATAGAAATAAAATAATTGGGGACAAATGTATCGTAAGATTTTTATCTATTGTGCTAAACTCATGTTGCGTTATATATAAAAATGTACACATCCAGCCCAAAGACGCGGGTTTGAAATCCAGTTGTAGTACTCTCATTTGCTTCTCTTAAAACTTCCTTAAAATTTATTTCAAGTTGACTATTCGACTAGCGACAATATTTAAAGCATTACCCTAAACAAATGCTGAATAAGTAAACATTATCATGGTTTTCTTCTTCTTTATAAGAGCTAAGTGGCCAAGCTCTGATGTCGAGAATTTCAAGCCGCCTGAAGGCCTCTGACTTGGCTAAACGACTACTTGTACTAAGACTAACAGCCGGGACCTACAATTTTACGTGTCATCCCACCCACGATAGTGATATGAAAATGCCACTTATAAACGACATTCTTATGCATGATCACCCATCCAAACACCGTCCGCATCGACCGTAGCTTCGATGATCGCGTCAGATCACCTTAGCTAGCCGAGCTACAGGCGCTACATTTCGATGAAAATTTAAATAAAAAACATAATTTACCGTCAGTTTTACTTGGTACAAGGCGCAGGCTGTCTGCAAGCTATGTAGACCTTCCTAGTGCAGCACCTAGCGAGCTCCAGCAGCGGGAGGAAAGCACTCAAGACCAGGAGTACCCTCGTCAGCAAGCCCATCGTCTCATAGCGTTACCATGGAGTCACCATGGCGCGCCATCTGCAAAACTTTAGCCTACCTCAAGCTTTCCTACAAGGAAAGCAACAACAGTTACAGCGCTGCGAAAGAAAGCGCTAACAAAGCTTTTTTTACACGCTTTATATTAGCTTCACCTGTAGGTATGTTTGTTTGTAACCGACTTCTTTGGGCGCGATTTTGACCCACTTTAAACGGCCAGATTTCGTTGAAACTTTGTAGATTTATTGAGGACCGATGTCAATACACTAATTTGATAAAATTATTACATTTTTTGTATTTTTGTTTGTATGTTTATTTGTAACCGGCTTCTTTGGGCGCGATATTGACCCACTTAAAGATAAGCGTGTTTTTCAGTTTTTTTAAACTATTATTATTTTATTAGATAGATCTACCCTATTGACTCAGGCGTTACTTTGCGGAAATCCATTGAAAAAAAATAGGTGTTTTTGACACACCTAAATTAAAAAAAAAAATATCTAAATTTTTCCTTTGCTTATCTTAATTTGGGTTTCAGATCACAGCGGAAGCACACTAAATATTTAATTTTGTCTTCTATTTAGATAGATCTACGCTTGGCCACCAACTCACCTGGTGGTAAGCGAAGCTGTGGCCAAAGATAAAGCGCGTTGATCTAGAAGAAATCTGTTCACTCTCGCCTTGAAAAAATCCAAGTTATATTGATGGCTTCAGTTTGATTCGCAAATTCAATTTCGTTTATTGTGTATAAATCTTAGACTTAGATACATAAAATAGTGTTATATTTGAAGTTATGTGAAAGGAGCACTATGATATTGAAAGCACTAATAAAATATATAGCACGGATTTGGGTCAAATTCTCTTTCTACGCAAAAAATAAACGTCCAACGTACCTGTGTGATAATGAGCAATTTTTCACTGTTTTATGGGTCACTGGAATTTTGTTGAAAGTTACATACGATAATATTTTTTTGCTTTTATTTTGTGACGGCTGTTGGATGTTGAGAGACGTGTCAGATGGAACGGCGTTTGAATGTTGGCAGAAGTTTTAATTGGCCAGCGGACCTGCATGGAGGTCGTTAGTTCTGCGTTGAGAACTTTTTGGTTATTCTTGTAAAAAGGATTGATAGTGGATACGAGTAGATAGATAGCTAAGTGATTACAGTAATAAATTATACTATTATTACATACACATATAATAACATGTATTTTACATGTTACTGTGATTTTTGAAGTTGGGTATATACTATGCTTAATAAAAAAAAATAAAAATAATAGAATTGTCACGCCATCAGAGGGCCTCCGGCTGCCTTGGAGCAAAGGTTCCCATAACACTGGCTGCGTTTCCACGCTGAAAAGCGATAGCTATCCTCTGTACCAAATAAACAAAATAGAATAAATCTTTGTCAACAGTGTCAAAAATTTAATTTTAAGTTATTTGTAATCATCTGTTTTGTTTATGGGTATAACTAGCGTGAAAAAGAGACTTTTTATTTATTTATTGACATAATAGGATGCCCCATTATAAATATCGTGAATTATACGTCTTTTATTTATTTATTTATCTAATTATCGAGATAATAGGATGCCCCATTGTAAGTGTCGTGAATTATACATATGTTACAGTTTTGTATATGGTTATAACTAGCTTGAAATAAAGACTTTTTATCCATTTATTTATTGAGATAATAGGATGCCCCATTATAAGTGTCGTGAATTATACATATATGTTATTTTTTTTATACCTATTATCTCCCTTAACACTGAGTTAAGGATGTTGTTTTGGTTGAACAATTGCTTACGCATTTTCTCTATTTGTTTGGATCGGTCAATTATATACCTCATGCGATATCACAATAATACAAAATACGAGTATATGTATACAAAAAGTTTTTATATATGTATAAAAAGTTTTTATATATGTTTAAAAAGTTTTTATATATGTTACTGTTTCCAAGGTACCTAACTCCACAGCTCTACCAGGTCTATATCCAAAAGGCAATAAACCGTTTGTAGTGAATTTTTACAACCGGGTGGAGGAAGGGCAGCTCGTTATAGCGGCGTCGAGTGGAGCATAATGCTGAGTTTTACAACCACCTTTTAAATGTCCAGGAATAGTCATGATGCACGGATTTGTTTGCTTTAGACGTTAAGTAGACCGCGGGCGGATATCATGCGGTTTCAGTTGATCACTTCATTGCTATATCAACTTTAGATACTGGCATTATGCTCGATAAATAAAAAGGAAGAGTTTACATTTTTCTTATCTATATTTTTTATTTTTAGACACATTTCACACACGGCTGGTTAACCACATACTGAACCATTTCTAGTTCGTCTTATGGTTGCTAACACAACTGATATATTACATATACACATATATTATATTTTATATAGATACATATTTAACACCCAGACCGACAGCCAATTTAGTTCAGCACAAAGATGTTGACCGTGCTGGGAATCGAACCTGGAACCTTCTGATTGGAAGTCCGGCATGGTAATCATTACGCCAACGAGGTCGATATATGTAGATGCAGAGAAAAACATAACCACCCCACCTCGCAGTCTCATAAAAAGCAAACGCTTCGCCTCCAATTTGAGACTAATGTAGGAAGTTACGAACCACATTTATAATTTATTTTTGCGCATTATCTAATAGAGATGTAATCTTAAATTGAATGTATGATGAAACTGCAATGAAAATACCAACACCAAAATCAGCGGCTTGGCAGAGCCTAGTGATGTGCCTACTATGAATTTGGCGATTGTTTACGATAGTTTTCATTAGTCGATAGCTGTTTATCGATAAATATGGTGTTTTTTGCATTTATTGTAATGACTGACATTTCAGTACTGGCATTTACCAACCTCGTTGGCGTAAAGGTTACCATGCCAGTCTGCTAATCAGAAGGTTCCGGGTTCGATTCCCGGCCCGGTCAACATCTTTGTGCTTAACTAAATTTGTTGGCTGTGGGTCTGGGTGTTAAAATATGTATTTATATATAATATGTATGTATATGTAGTATATCAGTTGTGTTAGCAATCACAATACGAACTAGAAATGGTTCAGTATGGGGCTAACCAGCCGTCTGGAATGTGTAAAAAAAAAATAATTCTGGAGTCTACCGTGGAAGACACTTTAAATTGTAAATATCTTCTGTTAGTTTTAATAAAAGTAGTTGTGAAGTTGAAGTCGATTAGCACAGTCATTGATATAGCGGCCAGACCACTTAACTCGTACGAATAATAAGATTGCTGTTATATCATAATTAAGTAACACTTATGAGCTCATTGTGTACTTTTAATAGTTTTCAATCATTTATAATCATCATAAATCATCCTTGACAGTTTATTTTTACTCTCAAAGTGACATTGGCGCTGTTTTTCTATTATGGTTATTATTCTTACATTATCTTCAGGTGTTATTATGTTAAGATAAGATTACACGATGAGGCTGTAATTAATTCATCTGATTTTTCATCACTTATTCATATTTTATCAGTGATGTGTTTAAATTTTTTAATGGTTCATTACGAGTATAATAGAATGAAAATACAAACTTAATTAAAAATATTGAAATGAAAGTTTTTATGTGTTTCTGTTCCTTCTTCGAACTGAAAAGACTTAACTGGTTTAAATTGGTAAAGAAATAGATATCTTAAAAAACAGGAACATTAATTAAGTTGCTACAGAAATTACATTTAGAAATGTATCGCTAAATTCTACCCTGTGGTAGCGCTGAACCCTGTGATATACATATATAATTAGAGCTAGTAAAAAAAAATAAAGTTTAGCAGATTTTCTAGAAAAAAACCGTCAATTACCGTACCTGGCGCAAAGGTGCCAAGACACTGGCTGCGTTTCCACGCTTAATAGCGATGACTATCCTCTGCACCAAGTACGATTGAGAATTTATTTATATGTTTATACTAGCTGACCCGGCAAACGTTGTATTGCCTTAAAAATAGATAGTAGCCGATTCTCAGACCTACTTAATACATATAAAATTTGGTAAAAATCGGTCAAGCCGTTTCGGGGGGTACGGTAACTAACATTGTGACATGGAAATTTTATATATAAGATGTACCCTATAGTTATCACTATTTAACACTGTACATATTCAAAAGGACTACTAAAAAAAGTATAAATAAGGCGTAAAGGTAATAACACTGGCTGCGTTTCCATGCATAATAGCGATGACTATCCTCTGCACCAAGTACGATTGAGAATCTATTTATATATTTATATATAGATGGTATGTATTGAAAGTATCGATAAAGATAGCATCCTGCCCTAGTGTAGTGCTGACCGCCGCAGAACGCGCCGCCGCCACGCGCCGGGATATTTTTACCGAAGTTTTCGAGCGAACGAATCATATTCAATACATTATTATAAATAGAAATTCGTAATTACAAAAAGACATGAAATATTCATAAACCTTGTTTCACAAACACGTAAAGTGTAATAAAAAACTAGTGACATCTAAAAGATCGCGAAAAATCTAGTGTACAATCAAAACTTACTCGTAGGAATCAAAAACTTAAACATCTTTTTCACGTGAAAAATTAGAGACTGTATTGAAAATATATACATACTACTGTAAAAAGTTACGCATTTAAATTACTTTCCCACAAAAAAAGTCGTGAAAATTACCGAAAAAGTTTTGCCAAAGTTTTCCAGATAAATATAATTATAACTATGTTCAGAGTACACAGTGATTATTTTCGTGAGAAAATCAGTGATTTCAGAGGAAAAGTAATCAGCTACAGTGACACAGTGCTTTGGATTTTGTCGTGAAACATTTAGATGATGCATTATTGGAATAACCCAGCGGTGAGTTACGATTATTTTTGGTCATTTTCTTAGAAAGTGCGAGTTTATTCGTGATTCAGTTTTATGTTTTGAAGGAGCAGTGCGATGTAAGATTGGCTAAAAAATTCAGTCGTTATCTTTATATTGGTGAAAGACCACGTGTTTGTGTTGAGTGATAAACTTAATATTGTTTTTTAATTATTGAATAGTTAAATAAAATACAGAAAAAAGATAAAAAATACTAAGTACAAAGATAAAAAGAAAAAACCAAGTAAAATCAAAACACTCAATTTAAATTAAAGTAAGCTCACCATCCAGGCTATCACTGCGTGGTAGAGTTTCTAAGATGCTGGCAGCATTGCCCCGTTGAATAGCTAAACTTAGTCTTCTTTAATATTTTCTTTAACTCTTAACTCTTTTAAGCCGGTCAGCGCTTGATCAATCGCCTGATGGTAAGTGTTATTTTGATCATAATATGTGTGTGTGTATGTGTGTTGAACATAATAAGTTCTGTTGTTAGTTTGTGTTAGTGAAAAACTCACAGCTTTATCAGAAAAGTAAGTGCGTTAAATGGAATTTTCCTCAATTTAAACGGCTGCTTTTGTACAGGGGTTCGGAGCTACATTATTATGATATTAGTAACGAATAGTAAATATCAAACGCATTATTTCAAAACTTTATTTGGCAATTTTGTATCAGTAACATTTAAGGCAAATATTTTTTTAATTATTTATTGGGGTTATAGGATGCCCCATTATAAGTGCCGTGAATTATACTACTTTTTAATTATTTATTGAGATATTTATCGAGATAATAGGATGCCCCATTGTAAGTGTCGTGAATTATACATATGTTACAGTTTTGTATATAGTTATAACTAGCTTGAAATAAAGATTTTTTATTTATTTATTGAGATATTAGGATGCCCCATTATTAGTATCGTGAATTATACATATACTTATGTTATTTTTTACACCTATTATCTCCCTTAACACTGAGACAAGTATGTTGTTTTGGTTGAACAATTGCTTACGCATTTTCTCTATTTGTTTGGATCGGCCAATTATATACCTCATGCGATATCACTATAATACAAAATACGAATATATATTATATATAAAAAGTTTTTATATATGTATAAAAAGTTTTTATATATGTATAAAAAGTTTTTATATATGTATAAAAAGTTTTTATATATGTTACTGTTTCTAAGGTACCTAACTCCACAGCTCTACCAGGTCTATATCCAAAAGGCAATAAACCGTTTGTAGTGAATTTTTACAACCGGGTGGAGGAAGGGCAGCTCGTTATAGCGGTGTCGAGTGGAACATAATGCTGAGTTTTACAACCACCTTTTAAATGTCCAGGAATAGTCATGATGCACGGATTTGTTTGCTTTAGCTGTTAAGTAGACCGCGGGCGGATATCATGCGGTTTCAGTTGATCACTTCATTGCTATATCAACTTAAGATACTGGCATTATGCTCGATAAATAAAAAGGAAGAGTTTACATTTTTCTTATCTACCTATATTTTTTATTTTTAGATACATTTCACACACGGCTGGTTAACCATATACTGAACCATTTCTAGTTCGTATCACTGTTGCTAACACAACTGATATATTACATATACACATATATTATATTTTATATAGATACATATTTAACACCCAGACCGACAGCCAACAAATTTAGTTCAGCACAAAGATGTTGACCGTGCCGGGAATCGAACCTGGAACCTTCTGATTGGAAGTCCGGCATGGTAATCATTACGCCAACGAGGTCGATATATGTAGATGCAGAGAAAAACATAACCACCCCACCTCGCAGTCTCATAAAAAGCAAACGCTTCGCCTCCAATTTGAGACTAATGTAGGAAGTTACGAACCACATTTATAATTTATTTTTGCGCATTATCTAATAGAGATGTAATCTTAAATTGAATGTATGATGAAACTGCAATGAAAGACCAACACCAAAATCAGCGGCTTGGCAGAGCCTAGTGATGTGCCTACTATGAATTTGGCGAATGTTTACGATAGTTTTCATTAGTCGATAGCTGTTTATCGATAAATAAAGTTTGTTATTTTTGCATTTTCTGCTAGTAACGGACATTTTAATAATGACACTTAAATCTAGGTTCTATCGTGGAAGACACTTTAAATTGTAAATCTCTACTGTTAGTTTCAATAAAAGTAGTCGTTAATCTAAATTCGATTAGCACAGTCATTGAGATAGAAATTAATAAATAAATAAAAATAAATAAATAGCGGTCCCTGGGTGGTAATAAAATAATACTCATTAGAAAAATAAGATTGCTGTTATGTCATAATTAAGTAACAACTATAAGCTCAATGTGTAATTTTAATAGTTATCAATCATTTATAATCATCATAAATCATCCTTGACAGTTTATGTTGACTCTCAAAGTGACATTGGCGCTGTTTTTCTATTATGGTTATTATTCTTACATTATCTTCAGGTGATAATAATTATGATAAGATAAGATTACACGATGATGCTGTAATGAATTCATCAGATTTTTTTATCACTTATTCATATTTTATCAGTGATGTGTTTAAATTTTTTTAATGGTTCGTTGCGAGTATAATAGAATGAAAATAAAAACTTAATTAAAATTTTTGAAATGAAAGTTTTTATGTTTTTAGTACTTCTTCGCACTGAAAAGACTTAACTGATTTAAATTTGCAAAGACATAGATATAAAAAACAGGAATATTAATTAAGTTGCTATAGAAATAACTATTAGGAATGTATCGCTAAATTCTACCCTGTTGTAGCGCTGACCCCTGTGATATATAATATCATTAGAGCTAGTAAAAAAAATTAAAGTTTAGCAGATTTTCTAAAAAAACCCGTCAATTACCGTACCTGGCGCAAAGGTGCCCATAACACTGGATGCGTTATCACGCTTAATGGCTATCCTCTGCACCAATTACGATCGAGAATTTATTTATATATTTATACTAGCTGACCCGGCAAACGTTGTATTGCCTTAAAAATAGATAGTAGCCGATTCTCGGAGCTACTTAATACATATACATTTTGGCAAAAATCGGTCAAGCCGTTTCGGGGGGGTACGGTAACTAACATTGTGACATGGAAATTTTATATATAAGATGTACCCTATAGTTATCACGATTTACTCGTAACACTGTACATATTCAAAAGGACTACTAAAAAAAGTATAAATAAGGCGTAAAGGTTGCGTTAACTGGATGCGTTTCCATGCATAATAGCGATGACTATCCTCTGCACCAAGTACTATCGAGAATTAATTTATATACATAATTATATTTATAGATGGTATGCATTGAAAGTATCGATAAAGATAGCATCCTGCCCTAGTGTAGCGCTGACCGCGGCAGAGCGCGCCGCTGCCACGCGTCGGGATATTTTTACCGAAGTTTTCGAGCGAACGAATCATATTCAATACATTATTATAAATAGAAATTCGTAATTACAAAAAGACATGAAATATTCATAAACCTTGTTTCACAAACACGTAGGAGAGTAACAAAAATCTAGTGACATCTAAAAGATCCCGAAAAATCTAGTGTACAATCAAAACTTACTCGTAGGAATCAAAAACTTAAACATCTTTTTCACGTGAAAAATTAGAGACTGTATTGAAAATATATACATACTACTGTAAAAAGTTACGCATTTAAATTACTTTCCCACAAAAAAAGTCGTGAAAATTACCGAAAAAGTTTTGCCAAAGTTTTCCAGATAAATATAATTATAACTATGTTCAGAGTACACAGTGATTATTTTCGTGAGAAAATCAGTGATTTCAGAGGAAAAGTAATCAGCTACAGTGACACAGTGCTTTGGATTTTGTCGTGAAACATTTAGATGATGCATTATTGGAATAACCCAGCGGTGAGTTACGATTATTTTTGGTCATTTTCTTAGAAAGTGCGAGTTTATTCGTGATTCAGTTTTATGTTTTGAAGGAGCAGTGCGATGTAAGATTGGCTAAAAAATTCAGTCGTTATCTTTATATTGGTGAAAGACCACGTGTTTGTGTTGAGTGATAAACTTAATATTGTTTTTTAATTATTGAATAGTTAAATAAAATACAGAAAAAAGATAAAAAATACTAAGTACAAAGATAAAAAGAAAAAACCAAGTAAAATCAAAACACTCAATTTAAATTAAAGTAAGCTCACCATCCAGGCTATCACTGCGTGGTAGAGTTTCTAAGATGCTGGCAGCATTGCCCCGTTGAATAGCTAAACTTAGTCTTCTTTAATATTTTCTTTAACTCTTAACTCTTTTAAGCCGGTCAGCGCTTGATCAATCGCCTGATGGTAAGTGTTATTTTGATCATAATATGTGTGTGTGTATGTGTGTTGAACATAATAAGTTCTGTTGTTAGTTTGTGTTAGTGAAAAACTCACAGCTTTATCAGAAAAGTAAGTGCGTTAAATGGAATTTTCCTCAATTTAAACGGCTGCTTTTGTACAGGGGTTCGGAGCTACATTATTATGATATTAGTAACGAATAGTAAATATCAAACGCATTATTTCAAAACTTTATTTGGCAATTTTGTATCAGTAACATTTAAGGCAAATATTTTTTGAGGGACGAACAAATTGCCTAACCAACTTAAATAATTGGAAAGTGTAAAAATATACTTGCGGTAAAGAAAAACATCGTAAGAATATCATAACATAGCTTAGGTTTTATGGCGTACCTTGGGAGAGGCGTATGTCCAGTAATGAACGTAGTAAGACTAATTACGATGATGCATATTTTAAATGAGATGTTTGAACTAATTTAAAACTAATTATTTAAATAAAAAACACACACAAAAACCTTATAAATAGTAGATTAAATCTAAGTTAGTGTCCGCGGGTAAGGTGCCTAAAATGCTGGCGGCATTACCTCGCTGGATCGCCAAGCTTATACGTTGGCCGAGGTAAGCGCCAGCTCTTGGGTCATTTGTTCTGTCCACCAGCCGTTTCTTCTTCATATTTTTAGTTTTCTTACTCTTAAATTTCAATTATAGTCACAAGCGCCTTTAATTTATCTTGTGAGCATTACAAGTTGAATGAAATTAATTTATTACTTTTCCATTCTTCCTTGTCCTTTGAGAGCCAACTTTAAAATATTACTAGGTCCATTTTGAAGTATTTTTTTTTTGGGGTTCCGTACCCATATAACGTGACTTGATTACTGAGACTTCACTGCCGTCTGTCTTTCACCAGGCATTATCTCATCAACTTATAAAGAAATTCGGAAATTAAAGAAAATACATTCATATAATTTTTAACAGATGTTGTATTTTAATGCCGCTAAAACTACAAATACTAAACTAAGGATAAAATATAGAGGACACATGACTAACACGATTTTGTACATAATGGTACGGAACCTATTGTGCATGAGTCCGAATCGCACTTGGCTGGTTATAAAATATATTTTCCGGTACTAGTAGATGTTTTAAAGTATTTTTTCTATCCTTTTGTGATAATTTATATGTTAGTATTAAAGTGTGTTCATATGATTTAGTACGTTATCATGAAACTCAATATTGTTACGGATGAAATAATTCGCGGCTAGTTTTGTTTTATGTTTGACACATTATGGTTTTTATGGGTTTTTAGAAAAATGTATTCCATGTTTTGGTAAAAGATCTTTTTTTTAAATCTTATATTCGTATACGAGTAACTTGATCATCGAAGTTTAAATTAATTTCACGATTTTTTTATATATTAGGACACATCTCACACATGGCTGGTTAACCCCATACTGAACCATTTCTAGTTTGTATTATGGTTGCTAACACAACTGATATACTACATATTTTAAATAGATACGTATTTAACACCCAGACCGACAGCAAACAAATTTAGCTCAGCACAAAGATGTTGGCCGTGCCGGGAATCGAACCCGGAACCTTCTGATTGGCAGTCTAGCATGGTAACCATTACGCCAACGAGGCCATATACTACGAAATATACGATTTCACTATCTTTACAAGAGGTACCTATGTATGTGTTTTATATTTTTTAACCGACTTCAAAAAGGAGGAGGTTATATATTCGACGTGTATGTATTTTTTTTTTTTTTATGTATGTTCACCGATTTCTCAGCCATTTGTGGATCGATTCTCAAAATTATTTTTTTAATTGAAAGAGTATGGTTCTGAATTGGTCCCATTGTCACCAAAATAGGATCTGTTGATGTTTTCCTAGGGAAATCGAAGGAAAACCTAAAAAGTTAGGTTATGTTTACGGCCGAAGAGAGATTCACGCTCGTTCGGCTGTACTGATATTCATGAAATTTGAGATGAAAATAGGTTAGACTATGTGTTAACACATACGCTACTTTTTATCCCGAAAAAAAATACTGATCCCGTGGGATACATCAAATAACATATAAATCTTTTTAACTTCTTCACTCTCGAACGGCTGTACTGACATTGATGAAATTTGGAATGAAGATAGGATAGACTATGTGTTTACACATAGGCTACTTTTTATCCCGAAAATAATTACTGTTCCCGTGGGATGCACCAAATAACACATGCCACACTGATTTCGCTAAAATTTGATATAGGGGGTAGACTAGACCTTGTATAACACGAAGGTTACTTTTTATCTTAAAAGTCATTGCTATTCCTGTGGGATGCCCAAATAACTCGATAACCTATTTTACTTCTTCGCGCTCATACGGCAAAACAGATTTCGCTCATAAAATTAGCAGCCTATAGTCTGGCTAACAAAAGTAATCTAAAAGTAAGCAAACATCGAGGCTAAGCAATGGCCCAGTGGCCAGTCTTTGGATGGGGGATCATGCACAAGGCTTCCATAAAAAAAATTTGTATTTTCATCTGGGCGTTACTGTGCTTCGGATAACATGTTAATTTGTTGGTCCTGGATACTACTCTTAGTACAAGCAGTGGTCAAACTAA
This sequence comes from Mellilla xanthometata, assembly GCA_035578125.1. Classification (NCBI taxonomy): domain Eukaryota; kingdom Metazoa; phylum Arthropoda; class Insecta; order Lepidoptera; family Geometridae; genus Mellilla; species Mellilla xanthometata. Next base: position 9,867,900 of record JAPUBQ010000023.1, on the reverse strand, counting down.
ATCAGGGGCTTGAAAAACTCTCGACACCAGAGCTTGGCCACTTAGGTCATACTAAGTGGAAGAAGGAACTGTAAAATTGTATATATATAAATAGACAAGACCCTCGAACGGATAAGGAAAATATTTACGCGCTCGCTTCGCTAGGAGTAATCCCGCTTCGTTCGATTTTCCCCCAGGATGTTTTCGGCGTATGACACTCCAAATATAATAAAATTATTTGTGCTGCTTTGGACTTCTTTATGCTCAAACGTTTCGAACAAATACGGTGAAAATTTTCGCGCTCGCTTCGCTCGCGCATAGCTCGCTTCGCTCGCGCTTAGCTCTCTCCGCTCGCATCCAGCTCGCTTCGCTCGCAATTGGTTGCCTGCCTGGCACACGCCAGATTTTTTCATCGTGAAGTTTATTTGGCTCTCCATAGCTAAAACTTAAAAAATATCATTACTAACCACTAAAAATGTAAAAATAAAATTGTTTTAAAAAACAAACAACGACTTCAAAAACACAACTAAAAAGAGAAAAATAATTTTAAGCCTACATCAAATCAAGAATATATAAATAGAAAAGAAGAGTTTATTTCATGTACTTATAAAAAACTATTTTCAATTTTTATTAATCCTGTATTCTTGAAGTCGGTGCAATCTAATAATAATAAATTAATGTTTGTTAAAAAAACTATTTTTAATTGTCTTTCTTTGCTGGCACCGACTCCAAGAATACAGGATTAATAAAAATTGAAAATAGTTTTTTATAAGTACATGAAATAAACTCTTCTTTTCTATTTATATATTCTTGATTTGATGTAGGCTTAAAATTATTTTTCTCTTTTTAGTTGTGTTTTTGAAGTCGGTTGTTTGTTTTTTAAAACAATTTTATTAATTCCTAATAAATGTTTTACGCCTGACCAAAACTCATCTGATCGTAAGCGATTAGCCTTGACATTCATCATGAAAATCTACACTGCGGTTACGTCAAAAGTTTTACAGTTTTATAAATAAAGACGAAGAAAATTCTTCGTCTGTGATATTAAGAATATTATTTTGTCTAGGACAGAATTCAACTCTTAACTGGCAAATAAACGAAATGTGCGATCCCATATATAAAACTATATCTATACGGCACTAGCAGTTGCCTGCGGCTCCGGCCGCGTGTAGGTCGATTTTTTTGCGAATCGAATTTTCCCTGAATATGGTTCACTACAAACCTCACGGAGCCCAAGACCTTTCCAACGAATGCTGTACCGTGGATTGGTTCGTGCGTTCTGGAGTTATAGCGTCAGGAAGGAACACTCGACTTATTTTTATATAGACGTTATATTTTTATGTAGACGAAGAAAATGATGCTAAGAATATTATTTTGTCTATGATAGTATGCAACTCTTTACTGGCACATAAACTAAAAGTGCGATCACATAAAAACTCCAATCTATATACCGCATAAAAAAATATAAAAAATATAAATGTAAATAGCGAGTGTGGCTGGGTGGTAATAACGACTGCTTTTCATTCAGGTGGCCCCTGGTTCGATCCCAGCCCAACACCAATGACTTGTCTTTCAAGTTATGTCACAGAATAATAACTTGTACTTCGTAGTAGATTTGCTCTCGCTTTACGGTGAACGAAAACATCGTGAGGAAACCCAACACGTTTGAGGACTACAATATCCGAAGACGTGTGTCTTCCGCCAACCCGCACTTGGCCAGCGTGGTGGATTATGGCCTAAATTTCTCTCCTTGTGAGAGAAGGCCCCGAGTCCCAGTAGTGGGAACATATAGTGGGCTACTTATATATACCGCATATAATGCAATAGAAGTGTCGCTACATCAGAAACTTTAAAAATACTTCATAATTGTAAAGTATCCGCATGTTACATTACTTTTTAATATTTATTAGTCTGAAAATAATATCATAACTCAATCGAGAATACCTAAACTTTTCCACATGAAAACTTGAGCCTTATACTTACAGATATAAAGTCGAAACTTGTAAGACGACAGTTTGACAAATGTATCGCTGTTTATTAATAGGTGACGTTGAAAACTTTAATGACAGTAATTAATGGTGTGAAAAAATGTGACAAGTGGTGTAGAGGTAAAGGAAATTTTAAATCGAGCATGAAATACTTTCGTATTTAATATTTGTATTTATAATTCTCATTCACTGCACACCAACCGTAGCGCCTGTAGCTCAGCTATCTAAGGTGATCTGACGCGATCATCGAAGCTAAGCAACAGTCGATCCAGACGGTGTTTGGATGGGTGACCATACAAGACTGTCGTTTTGTGTGTGTGGCAATTTCATCAACCATTGTCAACTTGAAAAATCTATCGCCAAGTACATAGCAGTGTATTCCCGCCTTGGGGTGGCTTGAAATCTCTCGACACCAGAGCTTAACCACTTAGCTCATACGAAGAAGAAGAAGAAGAGGCGTGTTCCGGTAGCCTCCCTAAGAGCCAGTTATCTAAGACTAGGCATGCTTCTCCTTTGGTTAGAGTGTCGCTAAATCGTGTGGTTAAGTGTCTGATCAAATAAATGCCTAGCTGTAATGTGAAAAAAAATGCGTTTAAAAAAAAATATTCAAATATGTAATTCATTAAATTAAAATAGCGGAAGTTCTTAAAAGCATTTATTGTGACCTTTTTCTGGTTAATCTACTCACAATGTATAGGAAGTGACCAGTCATGGATTTTTAAATCAAAAAGATCGACTATCTTTCACAGATTTCGCGTATTTTAATATTTTAGGCCAAGAGCTAAGCTCTCTCTAAAATAACAATCACTGAATCATTAACGAAAAACAAAAGAACATAACAGATAACAAACTGAAATTTCCCAGGATTCTTTTAGGCAATCCATTTTTAATATATTTTGTAAGATGCTAAATTTATTATGAAATTAATTTTATTCAATTATCACGTCGGTGTAAGTCGATGTAGGCTCGGATCTTCTACTATTAAATTAGCTTGCAAAAATGTGGAGGGAAAATTTGAAATGCCGGGAAAAAAGGGACGTGCCTATTTTTACTTATAAATAATTATATTTTTAAAATAGGTTGAAACTGGTCAGTCTCTCATTTATAAAAACTTTTTTTAGGCAAAATTTTCTGTGTGGCCTAGTATATATATAGCTTGATATATGCATTAGAGTGATAAAAAAACACATTTTTTATTACTTAGTCCAAAAATATGTGTATAACACGTTTAAAACAATTATAATTATATAATTATACATTCATATACCTTTACGTCCCAATTAAATTCACTCTCATTAGAGCTATCTAAGCATTTTACAAAGTTCCATCATTCATACTTACTTTAATTCCAACATCTTAATATCTACAAACTAATGCGAAGGTAGCTCGGTGGTAAAAACGCATGTTTTTCAATCAGACGGCCTCTGGTTCGATCCCTGCTCTAAACCAAAGTGTTTTTTTTTTCAAGTTAAGTGTGGATTTGCACTCGCTTTACGGTGAAAGAAAACATCGTGAGGAAACCGATACGTTTGAGAAGTGCAATATCCGAAGACGTGTGTCATCCGCCAACCCACACTTGGCAAGTGTGGTAGATTTTGGTCTATATCTCTCTCCACGTGATAGAAGGCCCGGAGTCCCAGTAGTGGGAACGTATCGTGAGCTGCCTTTGCTTAATATCTACAGCCCCTATTATATTATCTGTGTTACTCGTAAACAAATGTGAAAGTTTTTGTGTGTGTGTATGCTTGCTGCTTCTTCACGCTAAAACGGACTTTGAATTAACAAATAGGCTACTTTTTATCCCGATAACATCACTAGGTCCGCGGGTAACACCGCGGAGCGTAGCTACTTTAAATCATTTTGAAATAACCCTAAAAATTAATCGTTAGCTCTTTGTCTATAGCCGGCTGATTTCTAATTTCTTGTGACGAAAGAATTTTCCAGATTAGATATAATTATATATGATTTATGTAACGTTTCCGGCGTAGACTGGTTATAATTGGGACCTAGGTCAAAGACCGGAGTGAGATAGTGAATGTGTGGCGAGCATTAGAATCGATTTCAGTCATCGACTGGAATACGCACGTCACTAGTGATGAGTGGTGTTACCCCATCACTAAACACAGAAGAAAAGTACCTAATTTAAATTTTCATGGGTCTTTGTAAAAAGATAGTATTTGATGAACAATTTAAACAAAATCTTAATAAGTTTTTGACTGCATCTACTTTTTCATATGAGCTAAGTGGCCAAGCTGTGGTGTCGAGAGCTTTTAATCCGCTCGAATACTTCTGATTTGGCTTTTGACAATGACAAGGTATTTGTTTAAAGCTGGACCTATAATTTAACGTACCATCTGACCTACTATAGCGTCTATGAAAATGCCATTTTTTAAAAGACGGTCGTGTACATAGTCATCCATCCAAAAACTGTCCGCATCGACCGTTGCTTAGCTTCGATGATCGCGTCAGATTGCCTTAGTTAGTTAGCGTCAGTAGCTCGGTGAGTTAAAGTGATCTGACGCGATCATCGAAGCTAAGAAAAGGTTGATGCAGACGATGTTTGGATGGGTGACCATGCACAACTTTGTCGTTTTTCAAGTGGCATTTTCATCTGGGTTCTACCACACGTTAAATTGTAGGTCCTGGCTGTTAGTCTTAGTACATGTCATTTAACTCATATGCACTTGGTTAGTACTTAGTTCAGCCAAGTCAGAGGTCGGGTGGCTTGGAAACTCTCGACACCAGAGCTTGGCCACTTAGCTCATACGAAGTAGGAAGTATATGCTAGTATAAAGCACATAGCACACTGTGGTTGTAAAGAGACAGTACATTGTGGAGTACACACAATCGCCGGGGAAGTACACGCGACGTTATCGCGGCTCGGCGGATGTTGGGCTTCAAACAGAGAGGGATGGAACTAACGATTAATTCATTTTCATTGACGACCTCGTTGGCGTAATCTTTACCATGCCGGACTGCCAATCAGAAGGTTCCGGGTTCGTTTCCCGGCACGGCCATCTAAATTTGTTGGCTGTCGGTCTGGGTGTTAAATATTTATCTATATACAGAATACAGATATAAAAATATACATGTATATTTATGTAGTATATCAGTTGTGTTAGCAACCAAAATACGAACTAGAAATGGTTCAGTATGGGGTTAATCAGCCGTGTGTGAAATGTGTCCTAATATATATAAAAAAAAACAATAGACGTTACTCAAATTTTGAAATATTCACGTAAATTTCGTAGCTCCATCTCTCCACCACTTGTTCAACAGACAGAACACTTCCTCCCGACTACCGCGGGGGAGCGGGGAGCGGGGAGCGGGATGCGAGAGGAAGGGCAGAGGGGGTGACGAAGGTACGACGGGAAGGTACGATAAGCCTGTACACATTGCGATACTAAATAATAAAAAAAACTTTCGTACAAAACGCTTTGCATCGACCTTTATTGTTAGGACTGCGAAGCTTTGGAACTCACTACCTGAGTCTCTGTTTCCTGAGAGGTATCATCCAGGGGCCTTCAAAAGTAGAGTTAATAGGTATCTTCTAGGTAAGCGTGCCACACCGTAGACTGCAGTGCAGCTTCACATCAGGCTAGCTGTAGTCAAACTCTAACCTGTCAAGGATAAAAAAAATAAATAATAATAAGTAATTATTGATAGAAGCAACTCTAAAATATATATTTTTTTATCAGAACACACTTCACACACGGCTGGTTAGACCCATACTAAACCATATCTAGTTCGTATTGTGGTTGCTAACACAACTGATATACTGCATATACATACATGCATATTTTATGTAGATACATATTTAACACCAAGACCGCGGCGGATTGGATTTATTGGCGGATAACTAATAACTATAATTTCAATATTACTTAATGTAAATCTAATCTAAAATTATTTAAATTAAAAGTATATCTAATCTAAAAAACCAGTGCCAGTGGGAAGAGTACCTAAAATGCCAGCCGAGTTGCCTCTTTGTATAGCAACGCTAATCCGCTGTTCAAAGTAGAGGCCGGCATTTTGGTCACGATTTGATTATTATATTATACTAGCTGACCCGGCAAACGTTGTTTTGTCTCACTTAAAGGTATGAAAAATAGATAGTGTAGCTTATATGACACGTTCGTAGATTTACCATAGCGGTGCCATCTATTGATTACTTACTCAACCCAGTCGAAAGGTATCGACATCTGTAAGAATCATTTGGAGATAACAGATAATTGTGACTGTCAAATAATAACAGACAATAATTAGCAATAAATTAAAATTGCGACTATAATTTGAGATTAAAACTATCCTATCTCACAAGTTGGATCGAACTGCACATGGTGTGCGAATTTTATTATAGTCGGTTAAGTGGTTTAGGAGTCCATTGAGGACAAACATTGTGACACGAGATTTATGTATATTAAGATTATATTTTATTGTATTTATTATATTTTTATGTTAAATCTGTTGACGTATAATTTCATAAGTATCATAATGAGAACAAGCCCCTACATTAGGGTGTTGTGTTTTATTCAGTGACATTGAAGTATGAATTGGAGACGATAGGCTTGGGCTGGGGAACTCCGGATACAAGAGAGCATTGTTTGACAAACTTAAGGTATTCTTAGGAAATACCATAGATAGGTTAGGTTAATCCACTTCTATTTTGGCTTATAACGAGAATTAATGCATTTTTTACCAGTCACTAAGAAGAAAGAAAAAGGTTATTGAAAAACATCAATATACGAAAATTAAAATATTCAGAAATAAACGATGAGGACTTTATGAAACAATTGATAATTATTTGTACACACTAATCTTAACATCTTATTATTAAAAATGTCATTTTTGATGTTTTATACTTAAAATATTTTGACATTACTTTTAAGTATTATTGCCAATCTGTAAACCATATTGGAAATTTAATTTTTAAATCTATTAATTTATTGACATTTTGCACACCGCATATGCGGTTTGATATTGCATTGATGCATTGATAATATTTTCTATGTTTATATATTACCTGTGGCTACGCATATAAAGTTATTTCATTTAATTTCAATGAACATATAAAGTCCTCTTTTTCTGAATTTCTATTTTTTATACGCTTGCGCTTGACCACAACTCACCTGATGATAAGTGACATTGCAGTCTAAGATGAAGCGCGCTTGCCTCGAAGAAACCGGTTCACTCTCGCCTTGAAGACAGTAAGGTTAAACACTATCGGACGAGCAGGGAAACGCCAAGGCGGCATCGGTTTACGGTTGAGGTGCCCAAGGCACGCACTAAGCGTTTTGCCTCCACCTTTGTTGTCCGAACCGCCAAACTTTGGAATTCTTTGCCGAATTCCCTGTTCCCCAATGACTACAATCTAGCGATTTTCAAGGCGAGATTGAACCGGTTCCTTCTAGGTAAGCGCGATCCACCGTAGACCTCAATATCACTTACCATCAGGTGAATTGTGGTCAAGCGCTGGCCTATTCAGAGTAAAAAAAAAAAACAAACCCGCTGTGTCACACGTGTTGAACTAGAATAAGTTATGATAATGATGTTCTATTTAACCATCTTCTAACCTTCAACCTCATTTCCTCACGCCACTAATACTGTACTTAGAGAACCCTAGCGTGCTCCATTGACACGTATACTCTATAGACTAGAAATATGTACATAAATTGATGATTGAATGCCTTGGAAAAGAAAGCATCAACAATTTTAATCGCTATGAAGCTGACTTTGTTACAATTGTAAAAAAATATTAATTTAATATTTTATTTTCGCACATTATAACTTTAAAGCATGTTAAACGATTTTCACTCATATTTTGTGTCATTAGAAACTACACATATAATAAAAAAGTCAAAAATCGAGTGTTCGCGATAAAAAGAGTTAAAGAAACAAAAATAAAATTTGTCTGTAAGTGTGAAAATTTACTTCGTGCACTGCTTCAGAACTTTTAAACAGAGTTTAATGTGGTTTACATAAACGTATTTAAGAATAAACTAATATTATAAATGCGAAAACTTGTGTGTGTATGTCTTTTCGATGAAATTTATATATTTCGACGAAGCTACTTAGAAATAATATTTAGACTATGTTAAGGGAATTAAATTTTATCTGTAAGGCTTATCACTAGAATAAAATAAATAAATTAATATTCTGGTAGATTCATTTTTACTCGGGCGTAACGCGCATCTCCCTTACTAAACCTCCGTGACTTACTTCGTTCGTACAAAGTTGTCAGTCTCACGGGCCTCGTAGCTACCTACGCCGTAGCAGCACTACGACACCGTAGACCTTGTGTAGCACTAGCTACGCCGGAAATCATTACTACGGTATTTTGTTAGATTTTAGTCCAAAAACAAGCTATTTAAACCATACAGGAAAGCTTACGTGGGATTTCTCAGAATAGCTGAGCTTGTAAACATAATTTCTTGGAAAAAAATCGTGCCTGAACTTAAGAATTCATATCTCAACACAAAGCTTAAGATCGCTTTAAGCGATAAGACCGCCATTATTATTAAGCCTTTTCTTTTTATTATAAAATGTTTCAGGTTTGTGTTGAATAATTTTTTTTCTATGTATCTATTTGTCGAATTTCATTTATATTCTCAAAATCTATGTACTAATTTAATTCTTCAGCCGGTTTTTTTTTTCACATTTCGCATACGGCTTTTTAGTCCTGTACTGTGTTTGATATCAATACCAGACCAACAGAACAATGCCAGACCGACAGTCAACGAATCTAGTTCATCACAAAGATGTTAGCCGTGCCGGGAATCAAAACCGGGGCCTTGGTGGCAGTCCGGCAAGTATAAAAATAGACTGCAACGCGCTGAAGCATTTTCCCTAAAAAATCTGTAATCTTTTACGTAAGATATTAAAGTATAAAGGCAAAATTTTGATGTTGTGGTATTTTCGTTATAAATGGCAAACGGAATAAAAGGGTTGACAAAATATTCCGTCCGTTCGTCTTAAAACCACTCTAAGAATATTAATACTTATTTTGATACCATTATACTTATAAATTACAAATAAAACTGGTAAAAATATTTTCTTTGTCTTTGCCTTTAATGATTTTTTTATTCATTATTGCGCTTCTCTTAGTCTCTTAACAGTATTAGCTAAAAAATTGTATTTACTCTTTCACATTGAGAAGGCATTTCTCTCGCAATATTCCCCGCCCGGTGTTTAGTATTCAGCCCGAGGAGGCGTGGACACGGATTAAATTGCCTCTCTCTTGTTACGTTCCTGTCCGCGATGAATGAAGAATGAACTTTTGCCTTTTCTTCGCGAAAACCGTCAAGAATTTGTAAGTTTTCTTAATCAAGGCTTGTGTCAGGTCCGAAGATGTTTATTGGTTATTTCTAGTAATGATACGTACCATTTTTACAAAGTACTACTAGGCATCCGAGTGGCTTGCATGCCGGACTGCCAATAAAAAAGGTTTTGGGTTCGACTCCCGGCCCGGCCAACATCTTTGTGCCTAACTAAATTTGTTGGCTGTGGGTGCTTAATATCTATCTATATAAAATATATAGTAGTAATAATAATTTGATGTAGTCAAACGCTAACCTATCAAGGATAAAAAAATATGTATATATTATGTAGTATATCAGTTGTGTTAGCAAGAATCATAATTCTTGTCAATAGTATCTATGCCAAAGTAGAAAGAAGAAAAAAAGGAACTCAAAAAAAATTGGCCAATTGCGATTTGGGCTCGGGCATGAAGGGTTCCGTACCATTGTTGTATGGGAGCCCCCCTAAAATATTTATTTTATTTAAATTTTATTATATGATTTGAAAGGTAACGTACATTTATACATTCCATGAAAATTTTTGGTGTCTACATGCTACCGTGATTGATATATAGCAAAAAATAGGAAAAAACACGTTAACTGTACGTTAATACCCCGCTTAATATATTTTTGTATTTTTTTTATTTGTTGTTATAGCGACACAAGATATACTTATCTTGTGAAAGTTCCAGCTTTCTAACTATTTCGCTTTCTGAGATACAGCCTGGAGACAGACAGACAGCGGAGTCTTAATAATAGGGTCCCGTTTTTACCTTTTAGGTAGGGAACCCTAAAAACTATGAAACATAAAATTACAACGACGCTTTTTTTAAATTTTAATGTATACTTGCGTTTCTTGATAATCAAAGGGGTGAGCCAATTTCTATAAAATTTGGTACAAAGCTTAGACCTCATAGTACCATATCTAATTTTAGCCCGAATTATGCGCACCAAGTGTGGCTCGGTGGTAATAAGGTCTGCTTTTCAATTAGACGGCCCCTGGTTCGATCCCGGCCCTACACCAATGACTTGTTTTTCAAGTTATGTGTGGATTTGCACTCGCTTTACGGTGAAGGAAAACATCGTGAGGAAACCGGCATGTTTGAGGACCACAATATCCGAAGACGTGTGTCATTCGTCAATCCGCACTTGGCCAGCGTGGTGGATTATGGCCTATATCTCTCTTCTAGTGAGAAAAGCCCCGAGTCCCAGCAGTGGGAACGTATAGTGGGCTGCTTAAGCTTATTTAAATTATTTCACAATTTAGTACAAAAGAGCCAGGCTTTCGGATAATTTATTGGAGCATTAAATGGGTAATCTAGTTAAGTACTTAATGCCATCGATGAAGGCATTAGAGAGGCTTATTATCGGCTGTATTTTGTGCTAGGCTCGTATTGATCATGTTAATTATCTTGGTAATTAGCTGTGAAGGGAACGTGGGGTTTCGTATCTCATTCCATCCCACTTATATAGTTCAAAGGCGAAAGTTTTTATGTAAGCATCTGTATCTGTTGGAAGTGGGGTTCCGACAGTTCATTCGGTCATTCAGTCCATTCATGTCAACATTCGTATTAATTTAATCAAATAAAATACTTATTAATTTAAATACCATAATTATTTTAGTATTTATCAAGTGTGAAAACTTGCAAAAGTCAACTGAAAAATAAGTATTCAAAGATACAAAAATGATTAATACATTATTAAACATGTCATATTTAAATGAATTATGAAATAGTTAAATGATTTATTTAAGTTGGAATTCATATTTAATGTAGTACCTGACACTGTATTGTTTTTAATCAATTACTTTGACTTTGAATTTAATAAGTGTCTTTGGTTGGTTTTTCAACAATTTAGTTTTTATTTACAAACCCTTCAAAAACTTTTAATAAGTTTGCAGTCAGCCTTATGTTTTAGTAATTAATTTTTGCTCCTCAAACAAACCACAATTTGAAGCAAGGACTTCATTCATTTTTAAAGTTCGCAAACTATTTTACTTTAGCCTATGTGCACCTAGTGTCTCAACCAGTCGAACAAACTAATCAAGATAATTCCCGATAAAACTTATTTCGATGCATAAATACGTAACGCGAACTCAACAAACGCATCGAACACATTAATTGCTCCAACAATAAGAAGGTTTCGCATCCCGTGCGTTGCCATTTCGAAAATAGGTAATTCATTGCGCCAAGAAAGCAGGTCAGCTCACCGTCGTGAAGTTAGCTCCCGGCCGCGAGCCGCGCACCGGCGTGAAGGCTGGGCAGTGCGCGCGCCGCCCGCCCAGCGCCCGCCGCCCAGCCTCGACCGCCCAACAACACCTCCAACAAAAAATACAACAAAAATACATAAAGACGCTGTCGAGGCGTTTTCTCGAGCCTTTTTTCTACTCAGACAATGGGTTCCCAATTTGCGGCAGACTGTGAAGCGACGCACTCTCTTTAGCGAACAATATGCTGGCCCTACTCTACGGAACATAGATCGGCATAGTGAAATGATAAATTGCCCGTGTGTGTTACAATTGTAAATTTATACGAGTGTTTGTGTGTGCAAGTGTTAGTTATTACGTTTTTACGCCTCTGGAATACCCTATGTAAGTACCGTGGATACCTAACAACAGATTTTCTGAACTATCTCTATACCGACGTATACATATATCCTTCTATAGTTTTCCTTTCTATTTCATTTTTTTGGCACAGATAATGCACAGCTCATCAAAGTGCTTATCTTGGTCACTTTATATTCGCCGTTATTTATCTGAATAGAGCGTTCGCTGATAAAACAATATCGGTAGTATATTTTATTTATCGTAATCACAACATATTTGATAATTTATGATCACTAAGCTTGAAGTTTCGTGCAATATGTCATAGGAGAAGCTCGTCGGTTTTTGCGTTGTCTAGTATCTTGGAACATTATTCTCATATATTTTCTATTTTTTATAATCTTTAGCCGTTTTAAGAGTGTCTTTATTATGATTTACTAATATAATAATTTTATGTAATTTCTGGATAAGGGACTTGATCCTTTGATTTTGAAATTACATGGTGGAAAAAACTTTTAGTACTCGCGTACGAGAAGCTAGCTACTACCGTCATCGCATAGCATCTAACGATGTATTTCAGCATCTTCTTTGAAAGCCAGTTTAACCAGACTATGCATATTACGCACCCTGATGGTCAAATGACTAGATATAATGTGTAAAAATTTTTATGGAGTGTATTTTAAGCTATTTTACATTATCACCCTTGCGACATGATTTAACTGTACTGTCACTCCATGCAAATCTGCGACAAATAGTAATTACTGCGATAAATAGCAATTATTAATAATAATTATAAAGTATGTATCGCAAATTTTCATAAATATAAATTTATAAGTTTAAATTGCGCATCATTAAACCGACCTCTTTTTGTGTAGCTGCTTTGAAACCCTCGTATATACGCGTTCTTCATCTTATTACCAACATTATCCACTTATCTGCCAATTTTATCCATTCTCCAATACTTCTTAATAATAATGGCCATTTATTTATGAAAAAGTTACATTTACATAAAGTCTAGTTAAGATTTGGATTTAGTCTGTAATTTAATATATTTAAGAAAATAATGTGTTTTTGTTGTTTGTTTTTATTTGAACTAGCATACCGCCCCGGCTTCGCACGGGTTATATAAGGGCTTTCGTTACACATTTTTAATAAGAATCTCTGATATTTTTGGAAACAAAATATAGCCTATGTTGCTCGGGGATAATGTAGCTACTTAACGTTGAAAGAATTTTTCAAATTGGTCCAGCAGTTTCGGAGCCTATTCGCGTCAAACAATAAACAATAAAAAAATCAATCATTTCCTATTTATAATATATAAGTATAGATAAAACATTTTGACGTCACAGTTACATTTTATTACAAAATTTATGTTAGTGTTAGAAAATATATAAAAATCTTAGTCTAAATTAATAAATATTATGACACATTTCATACACGGCTAATTAGCCCCATACTGAACCATTTCTAGCTCGTATTATGGTTGCTAACACAACTGATATACTACATATACATACACACATATTTTATATAGATACATATTTAACACCCAGACCGATAGCCAAAAAATTTAGTTAACTTATTGACTCAGGCGTTACTTTGCGGAAATCCATTGTAAATAGAAGACAAAATTAAATATTTATCACAGCGGAAGTACACTAAATATTTAATTTTGTCTTCTATTAACAAATTTAGTTCATCACAAAGATGTTGGCCGTGCCGGGAATCGAACCCGGAACCTTCTGATTGTCAGTCCGGCATGGTAACGCCAACGAGGTTGTCAAAGTCTAGTTTTAGGTTTAATTAAATTTTGTGTTGTTGAAGGCTGTGGGCTTCTTGCCGATAGATCTCGTTTGAGGAGAGTCTGTTCTCCCAATTATCGACGTGACCTGCTTATTGTGTTGTTTAGTGCTATTCTTTACTTATAAAGTACGTAACGAAGACTATCACTTAATCTGTACTTAATCCCGCTTAAAGTGATTTTGAGCAGAGATACTTATTTGAGCAAAGCGCCTCAAGCATAGTAGTAGATATTTCACGAAATTAATTCATATAAAATCAACAAATAACAATATTGAAATTATAAGCTCTTATAATTCTAGATAATTTTACTAAAAAAAATAAGATGATGACTGAAATGCATGTCATTGACAAATATTGTATTAAATTTTGAAAGTTAGAGATGTTAATTTTAGTCATTTTAGATTATTTACAATTATAGTTTTAGTGTCAATAGATGACAAAATTAAATATTTAGTGTACTTCCGCTGTGATCCGAAATCCAAATTAAGACAAGTAAAGGAAAAAATAACTAAGATTAATTAACTAAGATTTTAATTAATCTTAAAAAAATAAACTACGATCAATTAACTAAGATTTTAATTAATCTTAGTTAATTTTTCCTTTACTTGTCTTAATTTGGATTTCGGATCACAGCGGAAGTACACTAAATATTTAATTTTGTCATCTATTTACAATGGATATCCGCAAAGTCACGCCTGAGTCAATAAGTTATTTTAGTGTCAAATATGTGGTCAACCGTGGGGCGAAGCTTGTGGATAGTAAATATTAAAAACATTGAATCTATCTATCTCTCTCTAATCAGTTTCCCCCTCTCGTCCCGTCTCCCTCTCCTCGCGTGTTCTCGCCGACAATGGCAGGATTCTTGGAATTTTTCCGCCCAACTCCAATATAGACGTCTTCATGAACTTGCTCGCGATAACAAGTGACAACTTACGATGTAACGCGCGATGCTCTTCTCGTAACCGTGGGGTTAAAAATAATTGGTCAAGTGCGAGTTGGGCTCGCGCGTGAAGGATTCCGTACCAACAAAACAAAACTAGTAGTAATGATAAAAATAAATTTAAACATAACTTAAGAATAATAAAGTAAGTTCTATTAGGTTTTTCATTATTTTAAAATGTCGATAACTACATTAAACTACTAAGATATTGTTAAATTTACATTATACGATTTTTCGAAGTATGCTATTTCTTACACACCACCTTTATGTAACGTAATACTTACAAAATAAGAAAAGATCAGGCTAATACATTTTAAAAAAACAATGATGTTAATCTACTCAAACAATTCCTAAAGATTAATACAATAATAGGATTTGCGATAAATTAGAAGGGAGGATTCTGCCAATGCATACTCTAGTATTAGAATCGGTCTAGCTTAGCCAAGGTCGTACGTATGTTAGTACTTTACATGTCTTGTTATAAAAATGCAATTAGTGCACTAGTCTGCTGATGTGCTTACATTCTGCTAAAATCAATATCTTCAACTAAAGCTTCACTGCTTTATGTATTTGGAACATTCAGAACTTTTTGTTATATAACTTTATATACAAGGTAGCGCTTGTAGCTCGGCTAGCTAAGGTGATCTGACGCGATCATCGAAGCTAAGCTACGGTCGATGCGGGCGGTGTTTGGGTGGGTGACCATGCACAAGACTGTCGTTTTTCAAGTGGCATTTTCTTCTGAGCGCTATCGAGGGTCGGATGACACGTTAAATTGTGGGTCCCGTCGGTTAGTCCTTGTTAAAGCAGACGTTAAGGCCTTCGGGCGGCTTGAAAACTTTCGTCACCAGAGCTTGGCTACTTAGCTTATACGGAGAAGAAGAAGGCTGCCTTAACACCATCATCCCACATGGAAATGAAAGATTTAATGTAAATATAACTGTAGAAAATATAAGTAATATCATGTTTGATAAAGTAGTTAGACATAAGTTTATATTGTATTGCAAATAAATTGTTAAAAGAGTAGGGATAAGGAATGGAAGCAGAAAAAATATGGGAGCACTACCCGCCATACCAAGCTAACGGACTAAGTGCCCAAACTGAATGGTATGAAAGGGTGTTACAGTAAAGAATAGGCTCCGAATAAAACAAACATCGGAGGTAGGTGTATTTAAAAAAAAAACCAATATCCCACCATGAGCACCAGCTCCCAGCTATAAACATCCAATTTAAAATCAAGTCTGGGAACAGAGTTTATTTGTTCCAATCGTCTCCCGATTTCAAATCCTTTATCTCGCCTGGCGTGTTTACACCATTTGTTTCCATTCACTCTTTGTACTACAATGCCATCATTTCGAACGCACATCCGCAAGCTAAAATCACCTTTATTCCCGAACAATAGAGTACAACTGCCGGTAATTTATCGATGAAATTAAAAATCGTGTTTAGTCTGAAGAGAATCGCAGTTTCTTTCAATCGGGATAAGAAAAACATTGGGTGTTTTAGGGTTTCGTATCCGAAGTGTATCATCGAGGCCTCTGTCAGTCTGTCCATCTGACTGTCAAGCTACGTCACATGAACCGTGTAAGCTGGAGAGTTAAATTTTTCACAGATAACGTATTTCTTTAGTCGATAAAACAATTAATATCTAACTCGAAAAAAAATATAGTATTCTCGCTGCGATTTGACACTAAATTGAGATAAACAAAGGTAATATTTCAGATACTCTTCAAACTACAACGAACATTTGCGGTGTAACATCTGAAGCAATAAATTTCCACTTGATATTAATAAATATCTACTTTAAGAGAAGAAATTAAATAATCAAAAGGGTGCACCCATACAACAAACATGTTTTCTGTCATTATTGAATATGAAAAATAAACTATTTTATTTATTTCATATTACTATGCCGGACTACCAACCAGAGAGTCCCGGGTTCCATTCCCGGCACGGCCAACATCTTTGTGATGAGCTAATTTGTTGGCTGTTGGTTTGGGTGTTAATTATGTTTAATAAAATTAGTATGGGGCTAACCAGCCGTCTGTGAAATATGTGCAAATAAATTTTTGGTAGCTTAAAACTGGGCACGTTCGGGCGGGGATTTTATTTTAACGCTTTACTTTTTATATAAAAAATAATAATGGTACGGAACCCTTCATACGTGAATCTAACACGGGCTTGGTCGGTCATTTTATGCGCTGTAGTAATTGTCTTGAGCAATGTCTGTTTCTCTTGTTTAATGAACGAGTAATCAAGTTTTATTGTTTGTCTGTGTTCGTTTCTTAGTTTATAAATATAGTCTTCAAGCCAGGTCATACTGACACTGATAACATAGCATAAGCAGCCCACTATACCTTCCCACTGCTGGGACTCGGGGCCTTCTCTCCCTAGGAGAGAGATATAGGCCATAATCCACCACGCTGGCCAAGTGCGGGTTGGCGGATGACGGGTTGGAGATAGCAAGAAGAGAACAAGAAAAATCAAAACACTATGCGTTGTATTATGTTTCGTATGACCCTGTGTATTGGAGCTTTCTTTTCGCACAAGTAAAGGAGATGATAGAAGCAAAATTGTGAAATTACAGTTTTTTCGCTATTACTAATTAGACTCGTGAAAGAAATTTCATATGGATTAGTCTGATTGGTTCCAAAATAAGTATATAATTTAAATTTAAGTAAGCTCACCATCAAGGCTGTCGAATCGAAGGCTGCCGGGTTTCGTATCCCGGCATGTTCAACATCTTTGTGATGAACTACATTTGTTGGCTATAATAGGTCTGGGTGTTCAATATGCATCGATATAAAGTATTTAGGTTTATGTAGTATATCAGTTGTGTTAGCTACCATAATACATACTATAAATGGGTTTACATAAACATAAGCACCCCACTATGCGTTCCTACTGCTGAGACTCGGGGCCTTCTCTCACGAGGAGAGAGACATAGGCCATAATCCACCACGCTGGCCTAGTGTGGGTTGGCGGATAAAAGGTTTAGTATAGGGCTAACCAGCCGTGTGTGAAAAAAGATCTTAACGTGCTGAATTATTCGTAAGCCCCACGTTCCCAACTAACCAGCCTAAAGCTATATCTTCTGCTCCACTACATATAGGAATGATTATAAAGTCCGCTCCACATACAGACCTATCTGTGTTTTGCATCGCCTCGTTGAGCACGGACTAAAGTTTCGGCCAAACCAATGTAAGCGTCCGCGGTGACGAGTACAGTGATTGACCAATCAGAGTCGCGAGCTTCTCAAAGATATAGCGAGTATTGGTAACTCAGCGGCTTTGTAATGCGTTGATTGGTTGCGGCAAGCACCACGTGATTCAAGCGGCCAATCGAAATTAAGGATACTCGCATTATGGCGCCTCGGAATTGTCGGTACAATGAGTTTGTAAACTCCGCAATCAGAGGATGCGTGATGAGATGTGAATAAAAATATTATGGATATTGAGATATTGGGCATTTGGGGAATATTTCCATAACATATAAATTATTGGCCGCACTACCATTAGTGCGTGAGTTAAAAAGTCTCAAAATTAAACTGTTTTAAAAATTAAGTTATTTCTGAATTATACAAGTTATATGCAAATCGAGTAAATACTACTAAACTAGGGAAATTGTGACGGATGGGACACCGTGAGGTTGTAGTAGTGCAAATACAAATACAAATCATTTATTGATAACACCAAAGTTACAAGTCAAAAGTGACGGCCCCTCTGGCCCTCGAGCCGACATACCTCGTCCCCCGTTGTAGCGGGAGATGCGTAAATGCATTTCCTCACGAAAAAAAAGGGAAATTGTGACGGAAGAATGACGCCGCGTACTTCTTGCTGTGGGCTTATATAAGCCCGTTGTTTACAATTAGCGCTTTCAAAGAATTCCATTGTGTTCTGATGTATCGACGAGCCGTTTCCACGATCAGTTTCCAGATCGGTAGTTCTCAGTATTTTCTGTGTTTATTCTATTGATATCTTTAAATACATTATTGTTAAATATATTTTGATATACTGGAATTGGAGCTTGTTTACTCGCGAGACAGGATGCATACATAACATTTTCGGACTGACACTCCAGAAGTTAACGCGTCGGTTTAGCCAAGGCTTAAGGCAGCCATGGAGTAAGGGAAAGGGGGGGTCCAGTCGGCTTTGTTTAAACTTGGTCTGATGTGGATAAGTTTTATCGCATGTCGTCGCTTTGATGATTTTGAGACCCTTTAGAAGTTCGGAAGGATTTGAGATGATGCTCAATGTCGTGGTAAAAATTAATAATTTAATAGCCATAGCCATAGCTATTCAGCGCGGTAATGCAGCGAGCGTGATGGGCACCTTTGCACCGGGGGCGATCAGGGGCGGGTTATTTGATTAGTATTAGTTTTAGTTTTTAGTGTGTGACATTTATATTGGACGTAATTTTATTGAATAAAAAATTTAGATAATTTAATACTTCTACGATATGCCTCGACATTTATTATCTTTTTAAAGATATTATCTTTTCAATTCGAGCCCGTTATTTTTTAAACTGATTAGCCCTCGTTACCTGCCTTAATCCGGGATATAATAAATTTGGTTATAGATATATATCAATTATAGGATAGGCAATTGATCTGCGAAGCACGTAACCACACGAGTCAGTTGTCTAGCCTAAGGTGGAGCATGCTCAGCCTGGAATAACTACAGCCAATTCGGTTTTTTATTTGTAAATTAGAATTTTTCATTGAACATCGATGAATACTTATGTACTTTCCAACAAAACTTTTATTAGGTGCTTATAAAAGTCGTGTCTATTGACTAGCTATAGTCATTCATCCTAACAGACTTCTTTGATGTTATTCTTTGTTACTTGCTATTCAATTTTCTTTAATAAACTTGTAAATGGTAAATATTTTGTATTTAAACTATATTTATAAAATAAGATTTACGCAAAAACTTAAATTATCTTTTTTCCATAAAACAGTTTAAAGTTATTGAAATCTCATATAAACAAAAAATAAAAATATCATTGCTAAGAACTTCCTTGGTTGGTTAAATTCATATTTCTTTCTTACGATATAGGTACGAGTATTTCTTCTACGGAGTTTTTACGAGTATTTAGAAAATCATAACATTTCTAGTATTTTTGAATTAATTAATGTCCACGAAACATCTAAATAACAATGTAGTAACCAAAAAACGAACTACTAAAACTGAATCTAGGTAAAGTAAAATAGTACAGAATTCCGCAGAACTTCTTCGAGTCCTGTGCTGTCGAGTCGAAGAGGCATCTCTATCTATATTTCCATCAGGTCATTAAGCACGCTGCCACTGCCGGCAGAGGGCGCTTGTGTAGCTCACATGTAAGGAGGTAAGATGAGAGCCTTTTACGTCATCATTATCATCAGCTTTTTCGGTGGAAGGCATGGCCTTAAATGCTTCAGTGTGTTTCCACCGAAGAACCTGAAACCCTCCATCATCGAGGCATCGAGGCTGGGCACCGAGGAGGTTTAGTGGGTAAAAACTATACGTAACCCAGCTGCACCCCAAGAAAGCGGGTTCCCCCTCGTATAAAAAAAATAAAATAAAAAAGGCCATAATCCACCACGCTGGCCAAGTGGGGGTAGGCACACATCTTCGGATATTGTGGTCCTCATACATGCCGGTTTCCTCACGATATTTACCTTCACCGTAAAGCGAGTGCAAATTCATGCATAACTTGAAAAACAAGCCATTGGTTATAATATATACATAACTTGAAATTCAAGTCAAATCAAGTGTAGGACCGGGATCGAACCAAGAACCGTCTGATTGTTAAACAGAATTTTTCCCACTGAGTCTCACTCTCTTTTTTACTTGCAAATATACTTCCTTAGAATAATACCTTTACCTATAAACAATGTATTGTTTTAATACTATATATAATGCGGATAAAGACCAAAATCCAATATGTCCCGAGTAAGCCCTAGATTACTGTTTTCCGCAGTTTTATCACTTACAACCCTTACTGCGGGTTTCCTTTCGCACCCGGGGGGCTACCGTGGGATTGCAACATAATTATATGTAGTAACTTTATTTCTTCTTCATCTTTGTATGAGCTAAGTGGCCAGGCTCTCGGGGCGAAAGTTTTCAAGCCGCTTAAGTGTCTCTGACTGTATGTACCAAGAGTAACAACCATCACCTATCACTAGTATTTGTTTTTTTGCGTACCTTTCAAGTGTTGTGCGTTCCATTGTAGCGCCCAGATTAAATATCCATTTTTTTAATAGAGTTTTGTGTAGCCTCCCGTCTAAAGATTGTCTCAAACTTCGATGATTGTGTCAGATCATCTTAGCCGACCTACAGGCGCTACATTCAAACCTTATAATATTGAGATTGATATGTAATTTTTCTTATGTTATAATTTTCAAAGATCTTCTTCTTCATTGTATGAGCTAATTGGTAAATTTTCTTAGATATGTTTAGAGAAAGTAATACTGATACCATTCTTCTACTTCTTCTTTGCCTCATCCCACTAGGTGGGGTCGGCAGCAAATTTTCCTCTTCCACTCTCCTCTATCAGCCGTCGTCTCTACACTCACTCCTTTCACTCTCATGTCCTCATTCACACACTCCATCTATGTCTACCTAGGTCGGCCTCTTGCCCTTCTTCCTTGCACTGTAATACTGCTACCATTATTATGCTATACTGATACCATTATGTTTCATAATATATTAGTAACCCCCGGTTTATTTGTGTGTTTATGTGTCACCGGACTGTATATTTTTGTTTTTTGTTATAACTTGATTTTGGGATACTTTTATTCGTGTGTAACGCTTCTAAATGGGAGGGTGGCGGTATGGTGATTTAAATTGATACACTGATTACATAATAACTATTTATTTATATTTCACAGTATGGTTGTAGAAGAAGTATTAGTTACACATAATCTGAATACAATATAATCAAAGTGGCGCAGGCTTGAGCATGAGAATAAAGATAAATTTGGGCGCCGTGACATAGAATGTCTTAAGTAGTATGTAATAAGGATCTCCCTTGGCTAGCGTACAAAGGTCCAAGGAGTCCTGACAATAAAATATGAAATCTCTAGGGTCGTGATTCAAAGCCTACATAGATCTTAAGTATTAGGTGCAACCATTAGTACTTGGGTATTCATTGTTTTAGTTAGGAACGACACATTAGTAAAGAAGACACCGGCCACACGGAGTGTCCGGTGTTACCATTAGCCAAGTCGAGGGTAGGTGGCGACCGAAGGCGGGCTCCAGCGCGGCAAGGAGACGAGAAGAAGAGAGCAGAGGGCTCCCTCCACGAGCTGGAAGCTCCGTCGGCTCGCACCTCGAGGCACGTGGGTCAAGTGAGTGTGTCGTGGCAGGTGTGTCCGACGCGGACTTGAAGCGGGCAGGAGAGGACTCCGTATCCCGTGTGATGCGACGCTAATGTCGCCACATTAGAATGTAGTCTATATCAAAAAACCCTGTTAACAAACAGTTCTACTTAGCCCTCATACACGTGTCGGGATCAAAGGTTATAATGTGCAGTGTCATGAAAACTTACCCTAGTTTTGGGGTTAAATGATGCTGCCGGGGCCTGGCCGCGGGGCGAGGACTCTCAAGGATGAGGCTGCCAGGTCCACGGGTACGTCTTTCAACGTGCACTGTAATAAAATTCGACGATTGAACGATACCGAATCGAAATACGACGTGGACGATCTACCGCACAAAAACTCACGGAACACAAATCTTTATGATGGCGTCTGCGTGGCGGCTGCTAGTCCATCGGTTGGTGGCAGGCCTTCCGCAGCAGGGGTCCGGTGATCAATGATATCAGGGTGAACTCGCGAGCCAAAAAGAAACCGAAGGACTCGCGGGCTAGCTCACCGCTTGGCTCGCGCCTCCCTCCATTATTCTTGTTGACTTTGACATATAATTTGTCACCTGTCATTTAGTCTATTCTTCGAATTCGCTGATCTACAGTCCTTGGAGTATCGAATCGAACTAATCGAATAAAGGGGTTACACAAGGCCCCCAACAGAAACAGAATTCACGCCAGTGAATTCTCGGCTGCCCCCAGCCGTATCCTACTGTTGTACGACCAAGAATTACCTCTGGCGGTGATTGAAGATGACAAATCAGAAATCTAACGCGTCCCAAAACTACAAAACAAAATTGAACAAAACTATCCAAACCAAAATCGTATGAAACGACCAAATTCTATGCTTGAACTAGTAAACCAAACAAATACTTGAACTACTAACTAAAATATTAGTTAATCTAAAATCTGACAAAAGTCCAAAACTATACTATAAATTGAACAAAACTATCCACACTAAAATCTTAGCAAACTAAACAAATAGGTATAAGTGAATCAAAAATCTTACTTAAAAAATATACCATAACCAAACCAACAATCTAAAAAAAAACAAACAAATGTCCGAAAACATGTTCAAAACACCAAAAGAAACCAATATGAGTTATTAAAAAAAATCTAACTAAAGTCCAAAAACATGTTCTAAACAATAAATCAAGCAAATCTGAGTTAAACCCTATCATGGGTACATGATAGGGTTTAACAACAACTACTAAGTATATAATTTAGTCTTAAAGTAATCTTATTAAGATAACCTATATAATAGGTACTGTGTACAACAACTACTAAGTATATAATTAGTACTAAAATAATCTTAACCTATAGATAACAGTGTTTTACTATTGTTTATGTGTATTAGAGTACCAGCTGTAACTAGTGAAAATAACTTATTAAATATAATAATGTAAATGTGAATGTAGTAAATGTTATACTTTGTTCTGTTTTATTATTAAATGACTTTGTGGAAGGAATAGGAATATATTTCACTTTAAAAATGTTAACTCCCTACAAAACCCATATAGTTATACTAGTACATAGATATTTTATACAAATTGTCTAGCAGATAGGTTCTGAAAATTAAATTATTTTGCAGGCCATTGGATATAACCAAATGTACTGGGAATAAAATTAACTTCTTCCCTTCTCTAAGTGATAAAATAAACTAATAAACTATCTCCCCCAGTATAATCTTCATCTTATCTTCATATAGTATGATCAGATGAGTGGTATGCTATGGCTTATTTTTATCGAGGTACATCACCGCCCCGTTAAGATTAAATGAGTTTGCTGAGGCTTATTTTTATCGAGGTACAACACCGCCCCGTTAAGATTAAATAGGTTTTTTGTGCTAAGGCTTATTTTAAGAACAGGTGCACCCCCGCCTGTATAATATCCTGCGTATCGGCACTGTTAAGGAGTCAGTATCCGCTTTACATGGAGTGTAATTTAATTAAAAGGTACGCGTTTATAGCTTATTTATAGAGTCCGCGAAAACTGCTCTAGTAACTTAGCGGCTTTGCCAATTTATGCAATAAATTTACATAATATAATCATAATGTGGTATAAATAAACTTACATATGTATCTTATAGTCTATCCTTCCTAGTCTGTATATAATATTTGTATTTAAAGCATTTTTTCAGATCCAAAAAATAAATTTATAATTTAGTTGCTGATTTAAAGTGAGATGACAAAACGGTATATTGCCAATGCACCATGGGTTGGGAAGAACCAAAGAAATATTTAAAAAAAATCAGGTCAGCTAAACTAAATCAAGACTCTAAGTTATAGCAACTTAAAATGTGATTAAAATTTAAATTAATTTTGAAAACCAAACTATTTACTGTTATCTAGAACTAATTTAAGTTATATCTAAGCTATCAATTTAGTTTTAGAAGTATTTCAACCGCTCTTCAGCAATAAACAGAATAGATAAAAGGATAAAGAATAAGAATTAGAAAGAAAAATGAAAGAGGAAAGTCACCTTGGCTTCGGTTAAGAGTGCCCGACAGAATGGCCTACGGTGTTAGTTAACACCTAACTTTAACTACCTATATCCTACATTAAACCTAACTAACTTAAATTATAGCCATCCATAACATTATGTTCCTCCACATTTACAAAGTACATCTCTCTAAGTTTCAAAGTAAAGTTTTAAAATGTAAGTTTATGTGTATGTGTATATTCTGCATGCTTAAGTAAAAATTATATTAAATAAAAGATATGTAAAACAGTAGTAAGCTAACATAGTAACAAGTTAAAAAACAGCAAATTACAACAAAAAGTGGTACTAAAAAAGTCTAGACAAGTGTGAATAGTACTTGAACTAGTTCTATCCTAACTATCAACTTTATAAAATTGTTCATAACATGCGGACCCAACTGTTCATCATACAAAATGAGACAACTCCCCATACCTGGGTAGACAGGTATTAAGAATACACCTATAAATAACGCCATAGGACGCCAAAGATCTCCCTTCAACTGAGTAGCAGCTGACAAGAGTAAATAGCAGTGTCGAGTAACACACTGAACTATATAAAGCACCTGAATAGAATAACAAGTGGACAAGGTGTAATTCCCATAAGTATATGAACAGAAAAAGAAGTAATAAGTGTCCAATAAGGACACCTCAGTATTCAATCTAGTTGAACCTGGTAGCTCCCCTAACCAATCATAACTACAAATGAATAAAGTTGATAGTTGTACCATCTCCTCTATACCACAACAAAGCAGTGAAAACAATTTGGCTGCTGAACAACAAAACTATCCTATCCGACAGCAAGCAAGATGAAGAATGAAAAACAAGATTATCTTTCTTCAATATGAAAATACTACTTACCCGAGACATTGTGTAGTGTGTTGTGTTTACAATTGTAAAAAAATAATGTTTATTGAAGTAATTTTTAGATTATTTATGCAGTGTATTTAAGTTTGTATGAGAATGATTATAAAGACTGAAGTTACCAATGAATTTTAACTTTTACAAAAAAAAATTAAGTCTCCGGCTGATAAAATTATTGTTTAACCGAGTTGTACTATTGGTTGCATCTTTACAATATGTAATTTAACAAATTCCACTAAGTTTTATACATACAATATCACAAGAACACATGGACACAATATAAATATATGCAGAAATAACATAACATACACTTAAAACTAAAGGAGTATCAAAACAACACAAATTTCTTTATAAATTGTTGAATTTTGATTGTTAGTACTTAACCTAAGACCTGGTTGCACCTAGATCCTAACCAGTTGAGGCGCCACTGTAACGCTTCTAAATGGGAGGGTGGCGGTATGGTGATTTAAATTGATACACTGATTACATAATAACTATTTATTTATATTTCACAGTATGGTTGTAGAAGAAGTATTAGTTACACATAATCTGAATACAATATAATCAAAGTGGCGCAGGCTTGAGCATGAGAATAAAGATAAATTTGGGCGCCGTGACATAGAATGTCTTAAGTAGTATGTAATAAGGATCTCCCTTGGCTAGCGTACAAAGGTCCAAGGAGTCCTGACAATAAAATATGAAATCTCTAGGGTCGTGATTCAAAGCCTACATAGATCTTAAGTATTAGGTGCAACCATTAGTACTTGGGTATTCATTGTTTTAGTTAGGAACGACACATTAGTAAAGAAGACACCGGCCACACGGAGTGTCCGGTGTTACCATTAGCCAAGTCGAGGGTAGGTGGCGACCGAAGGCGGGCTCCAGCGCGGCAAGGAGACGAGAAGAAGAGAGCAGAGGGCTCCCTCCACGAGCTGGAAGCTCCGTCGGCTCGCACCTCGAGGCACGTGGGTCAAGTGAGTGTGTCGTGGCAGGTGTGTCCGACGCGGACTTGAAGCGGGCAGGAGAGGACTCCGTATCCCGTGTGATGCGACGCTAATGTCGCCACATTAGAATGTAGTCTATATCAAAAAACCCTGTTAACAAACAGTTCTACTTAGCCCTCATACACGTGTCGGGATCAAAGGTTATAATGTGCAGTGTCATGAAAACTTACCCTAGTTTTGGGGTTAAATGATGCTGCCGGGGCCTGGCCGCGGGGCGAGGACTCTCAAGGATGAGGCTGCCAGGTCCACGGGTACGTCTTTCAACGTGCACTGTAATAAAATTCGACGATTGAACGATACCGAATCGAAATACGACGTGGACGATCTACCGCACAAAAACTCACGGAACACAAATCTTTATGATGGCGTCTGCGTGGCGGCTGCTAGTCCATCGGTTGGTGGCAGGCCTTCCGCAGCAGGGGTCCGGTGATCAATGATATCAGGGTGAACTCGCGAGCCAAAAAGAAACCGAAGGACTCGCGGGCTAGCTCACCGCTTGGCTCGCGCCTCCCTCCATTATTCTTGTTGACTTTGACATATAATTTGTCACCTGTCATTTAGTCTATTCTTCGAATTCGCTGATCTACAGTCCTTGGAGTATCGAATCGAACTAATCGAATAAAGGGGTTACACGTGAACGAGACAAAACTCAATTTGGTTTTGTTGAAATAACATGAGCTGTTGGAAAACATCGTTAGTCACTTCGATCAAAAATGTACTAGATATAAGGCGATATCTCTTAAAACGGCAAGGAAAATAAGACCACAAGTACCTAAGAGTGTGGTCTTATATGAGTTTGAGGAATTTAAGCCTTATTAGTATAGTAATACAGTTGAATTTTCTAACGCTCACTGCGTACGGTCATAAAATTTTACGAGCACTACTAGCTATTATCGCGGAGCAAGATAGCTTATGTTTATTACGGCACTAGTCGAAACTCAACCTTAAGATACAGTGGCAAGGTTGACTTGAATTGAAATATTTTTTGTTCTGTGTATATCGTAATGGATACAATAGTATAGTAGACTCATGCCATCTTTTGTGCTGTGTTTGTATGCAACACTGAAATTCCGAAATCGCTGCGTTTCGTATGTGTCTTCACCGTTCGGCTCCAGCGGAAGACCAGCGCTGATTGGTTGCAGTCAGCACACGCTGAGCTGGGGCCGGTTTTGTGACACGTAAATATTTTTGTTTATTGTTTTTCTTTGTTGTTCATGTCACAAAATAAATGTTTCTTTCTCTCTTTAAAAAATAATTTAGTTTTGTTGAGATTACATGAGCGGTTGGAAAAAACCGTTGGTCATCACCATGAACCATGTAGAAGTAGCAACACGATCGGCAAACCTAACCTTGTAATATAAGCAGAATACTTATTAGTATTCGTATTTGCATTCCGTAGGTATCAGGTACGAGTATACAAGGCAGGTCTAGCTTCCCTGCTCGCGGAGTAGGTCCGTATTAGCATATGATAGGTTAAGGACTGGAATAACAAAGTCACGAAAGTGGGCACACGAATTTTTGTTGAACTAATAACCTGAGTGGTAGAACTTTTAACATATTCTATATGTTTTTTTTTACAATAAATGAGCTTGCGCTTGATCATAATTCACCTGAAGGTGAACAACATTACGTGGCAACATTACGATCTAAAGTGTTGTTCGATTCTCATAAAGGTATTATTGTGAGATGAGGGTAGAACTACAAAACCTGCAGTCCGCGCGTCGCGGCCTGAGGCAGTGACTCTGGAATCGTATGGGAGACAACCCGCGCTTCTCATCGCCGCGCCGTAGTACAGAGTTACTCTTTAACACGTTCCAAGCGGCACAAATTTTTCTATTCTTTCTATTCCTGCGGTACCGGGCGTATTACACCTGGACCTAAAACTTCCATTGCGGCGGTACAAGGCTTATAATACCCTGTAACGTTAAAATAACTTTAATCCTTTTTTTGGCTTCATGAAAAGAAAAAACATATTTTTTTGCTTTGAGTATTAGTATTAATGAATTGATTGAAAAGATCCTGACGGCGTACGTGGACAGCTTCTTTGGTTTAGAATCTATAGCTTAAATAAAATACAGGGTTTTATGTACCCTGTGCCGCACTGAACAAGAGGATGTTTATGCATATTTTAGGGATGGGAAAAAACAGATATCGATGGGCCTAAGTTTTACTGAAGAAATAAAAGAAAAAATGATATTCATTAATGTTTTTCATTGAAACAATCCAAACAGAAGTTTCTTTTGCATGCGTTAAATTCAGCTATTTTTTTTTAACATTTTTGTCAGCTTGACGACTTGTTAAAATTGTTCGAAGCTTTTCGTAGCATCCAACACAGTTTCTCTTCTACATTTGATTGTAGGCCAAAAATCGACTTTGTTACCTAAAAAGCTTGACATACGAGTACTATTTATAGTAATAACGGGTAAGTCGTCATTACTATTTATTGAATTTGCTAATCAATAGGTAGGTGATAATTACGACTACACTTTCTTTAGATAATAATGTGTACTATAATAATTATTTGGGTTATTACATAATTTACGGTCTTTAAGTACTATAAATAGTACTTGTATAGTAATCTATACTTTGATTTATTATTATCATCATTGTCTTCAATGTGGTGGAGTTTTATTCTTTTACGACACCGTTTCGCTAGTCTTTAAGTCATTGTCGACGCATGCGCTCACTCGATAACGATCACAACACTGACCGTGCGAAGCTAGCGCGGGGTACCAGGTGTATTCAACCTGCACCCGCACTGTGATGAAATTTTATTTGTTCAGTGCGGTACCAGGTATAAAATATCCGGTATTAAGATAAGCACACCACTGGATTCTATTTTAATAGCCCATCTCAGATATGTATTTATCTCTTTCCTACACCGAGCCAATCTGAAGTTACGCTCTTCGCACGACAGAGAAGTCTATACTTTTCGTAGCCGCACCACAAGCGAGATATGGACCAGGAGTTTTCGACCTGGTTTCGCATGGAACGTGTTAATATATCCTAAATCGTGTCGCGCGTCGCTTCACCGACGAGGATATTTTTCTGTGCCGTATACAGTCAATACTGTTCTGCATTTCAAAAAGGAGCTTAGGCTACTAGACAATCGTTACCCACCGAGCTGCCACCAGACGCGAGGAGTTGTCCCGGGGAGTGGCGTCGTGGATGAAAGGTACGTGGTGCTATCTAAGTTTCGCAATTTCCTCGTGAGAATCAGAACTTGCATACAGTCCACTCGTTTTGTATCGAACAACTGTAGTGCGCTTACCTAAAAAAAAAAGCGATTCACTCTTGCTTTGAAAACTGTCAGATTGTAGTTTTTGGGGAACAGGGAGCTTGGCAAAGAATTCCACACCTTCGCAGTTCGCATTATGAAGGTGGAGGCTAACCGCTTAGTACGCGCCTTTGGAACCTCCACGCATGTTGCTAACATAGCTGATATACTACATAGTACATACATATATACATACATATTTAACAACAGACTGACAGCCAACAAATTTAGTTCAGCACAAAGATGTTGGCCGTGCCGGGAATCGAACCCGGAACCTTCAGATTAACAGTCCGGCATGGTAACCATTACGCAAACGAGGTCGTCATTTGTTAATCACGTTAAAACAGCTGTACCTATTTCTATGAAATTGTATATGGAATGTAGATAACTTAATCTTAGAATACTTTTAAGAATGCTAAGCTAATACTTTTAAGCTGTAGTGTTTAAAAAAACATACGTATGATAGAAAGTAGGTAAGGGTCGTGTGGATTTGCGTGACTCTAGACCCTAGGGACTTACATGTCCGGTGCGAATGTAGGTCGCCACACGCGCGAAAACTAATATACTACAGTAGTAGTATAATACACAGTAAATACCTTTTATTTTATTAAAACCACGTTTTCCTAATTTCCCAGTCCTACTAATATTATAAACGCGAAAATTTGTGTGTAAGTGTGTATGTGTGCATATGTGTATGTTTGTTACTTCTTTACGCTCAAACGGCTGAACCGATTTTGATGTAATGTCTAAACCTTGGATTAATATAGGCCACTTTTTTTGCAAAACAATAGCGGCTATATTACTTTATTACAAAACAATTGTGGTTCTCGTGGGATACGCAAATAAGTTCAAAATCAATGTAACTCCACCCTTCACGCTCCAACGGTCTGATTTTGATGAGATTTACTCATTTAGGTTAGAACTTGGATTAACACATAAGTTTTTTTTTCGCGTAGAAAACGGTCACACTTACTTATTATTAAAAGTTGGAATGAGTGGAACAGTTTCAGTGCTTTCCGAGCACCATCTTCAGGGGCGAGTGTTACACGGACCGCCGCCGACGAGATCCGCGCGTGCACATGAGTTACTTTTTATCCCAGATTAACTACTTTTGTACCGGATTAACGCGGACAACACCGCGGGTCGCAGCTAGTTTACAATAATACCAATTATCGACTACAAGAAACAAGCAATATAAGATTATTTAAACGACGGAGCACTAAAAACTAATTAATAGGGTTGCTCATCACCAGTAAATAATTGCAATTGCTTATGGGTAATTATGTAACTGTAAAGTGATATAATCTTCTTCTTCTTCTAATATATAAAATTTCCATGTTACAGTGTTAGTGAGAAGCAATAAAAATCTTTATTTTATCTTATCTTATCTTAGTTACCGTACTCCTCCGAAACGGCTTGACAGATTATTACCAAATTTTATATCCGTATTCAGTAGGTCTGAGAATCGGCAACAACTTATTTTTTATGCCCTTAAGTGATAAGGGTTGTTCACCCTTAAATTTTTACTTAAGACAAAACAACGTTTGTCGGGTCAGCTAATATTGCAATTAATTTGTTTGACTTAGAAATTGGATTACCTTTTTTTAATCTTTGTCAAAAGTTGTATAGTTGATAGGGACTGTGAGTATTGTATATAGGGTTTTTAATTAAATCATAATAATTCGCCGGTAAAAATGTTTAATACATTCATTAGAAACAATCGCGTTATTAATTATTTTTTCCACCAACCCATTAAAATAATACTTTTCTTTTACAAAACACGGTATTACGGCGGGATAATTTAGCAACTTTTTCGTGAAATTCTGTAACCTTTTTACATGGATGTTTTCATGAATTTCAGGAGCTTTGGGCGAGCGCTAGAGCTTTCAGAGTAAACGCGAACATGCTAAAACTTTACTGGAATGCGGTGCTCAATGTAATGGTCAACGTTCCCTCTTTTTTAAGCGAATTATTTTATAACTAGTTCTTACCAGCGGACCGCATGCGAGCATTTTTGTCGCCAAAGCACCAGTTAGTCCAGATTAAGCATGCTTCAGTTTATACTAGAGTCGCTATCTCGTGAGGTTACGAGACCTGCCAGTTAAAAACCTAACGTAACGTGGAAAAATTCAATAAAACAAATTCAATAACACCACATTTGTACCTATTTTGCAAGAAATAAATGATTTGATTTAAAGAAATAAAAGGAAATTGGAAATACTTAGTGTAGTACTTCCTGTGTGATCTGAATTAACAAAGAAAACATCGAAATGTTAGAAATAAGTGTTTTTGTTTATTATCCATCATCATAAGCTCAACTAATCTAACGGACAGACAGCGGTGGCTTTATATTACGTTTTTGGTACAAACCCTAAAAATATAGAAAAATATATAATAAAACTAGCTGACCCGGCAAACCTTATTTTGCCTTAAGTACAGTTAAAAACACTATATTTGATGATCGAGCGGGATGAAAAACGATTAAATTACTAAAATGGCCATAAAAATAGGGGTTGGTGATATAAAAGTAAAATTTAGGGTTTTATGTATTTTTAATGCCACATTATAAAAAAAAAACAAAAAAATTCATCATACATAAAAAAAATATTACCTAAGGGTGAACAACCCTTATCACTTAGGGGTATGCAAAATAAATATCTAGTAGCTGATTCTCAGACCTACTGAATTAAATAATATAATAAAATTTGTTAGAAATCGGTCAAGCCATTTCGGAGTAGTACGGTAACTAACATTGTGACATGGAAATTATATATATAAGAAGATAACTATTTACATTACAATTATATTCCTAGCACTTTAGTATTAAGCGGCTACTAAGCAGTATAAAGTTCCGCTCAGAGTTAACGCCGAGTACCGGCATAGCGGCGTTACGCCGTAAACACTCCAATCTCGTTACAAATTGGTATTGCTCATAACAACGCAATCGCTTGACACTGATTACTTTATACAGATTCTAAAACAAACAACATTTAAAGTGTTCTTTGTCAAATCGTTCAATGTTGGTTTTTATAATTTTTATAATACATTTGGTAAATGATATTAAATAAATTTCAGCTATCTGGCTACAACTAGTATCAGTAAATAGCGAGTACTCGTAAAATTTTACGCCCATACGCAGTGAGCGTTAGAAAATTCAACTGTATTACTATACTAATAACGCTTATATTCCAACAGTCGTAAGGTTACTTGTGACGGTTTTTAACTTACCGATGTTTGGCGGGATTGTTGGTTCTGCAATATCAAATGTTGGCCAAACGTTAAAATATTTGTATATAATTGTCTAAATAATGATTATTGAGTACTTTAAAACAGAAATTGATATGTTCTTACGGAAAGAAAGAGACTCCATCCGAAACCTTACAGTGTACCTTGTTACGGTGGTTATTTTAGCAATTCTTGAAAGCACACTGGCATTATAGCACGTCCGTATTTTGGCTCTGGTTTGACTGTAATAAACTCAAATAAGACCACACTTTTACTTGTGGTCTTATTTTCATTGCCGTTCATAGAGACATCACCTTATATCTAGTACATATTTGATCGAAGGTACAACCCTTGTTATTGAGTCTTGGCCAATATAAGAATGCGGCATCTATGTATGTATGAGGTAATCTATGCCCTAACAAGATGATCGCTCACGTTCGGCGATTCAATTCGTTCGTGTTAAACCAGATTGAGCGATGGATTGCAAGCATTTTGCAGTTTTCAATTTCAACTAAAATGAAGTGAAATGGCAGCTTGGGAATACGTTCCGTTATAAATCGGATTTATCTATCTAAAATATGTTTCTTTATTGAAAAGCAATGAAAGATACATCAAACTTTTTGTTTAACCCTTAAATGGATGATTTATGTTTCACGTTTTAAAATAATATATATTTGAGTAATAGACATGTATTACTGTCTAGGAAAAATTAGTAGAAAAATCTAGACATTAATTTACTATACTTCATTTGCAATAATGTGAGTTTTGTTTATAAAATACATTGCGCAAAATTAAAAAATAAATGAAGGTCAATTTTATGTGTAATTTTTAGTATGTTGTTTAAAAACAACATTGTCCATTTAAGGGTTCATTTTCTTTTCTTTTTCACACCGTACATCTAGGCTTTTAACAAGCAGGGCGTGTAACCTCACGAGACTGCGACACTTTGGCCTAAGATGGAGCGTGCCTTGTTTGGAATAACTGGCTCTGACGAGACTACTGGAACACACCGTTAGGTGCTGGATGACCAATTGTTAACTTGGGGGTGGTTGCTAGCCAGGCAAGCATTAGAAAATGCTCTACCACCACGCAAAAACTATGTTAATACTATTCGTATGTTTTACATTATGGTGAGTCAGAGTTATAGGGAATAGTGTATTTTTTTATCCTTCATTCATTAACAGCGATAAAAATATTAAACGTCGTTTTAAAGAAAATATTAAACCCTGCGATAAAAATATTCATTAGCGTTAATTAATTTCACACAATTTTACGTTTAAAATAATTAATATGTAGTACGAGAATTAGTTTTATACAGTATAATTATGAAATATTTTAATTTTCGTTTTTTCTATGCTTTGTGAATATTACTCGTAAGTCCTGTAAAAAATAATAAAAGTATCCTGCCTATTTAAACATATTTTAAATGTTCATTAGACTTTACAAAAAAATACTTAGCGTTACTATTTATATCTGTATTATTCTGCATTTTACATTCATTTGTCTAAAGGCTTTGCAAAACTCAAAACAATGTCAGCGCTTGTCCAAAACCCAAACTTTGTCCCGTGTTAAAATCAAAAAGCTTTGAGCAAAGTTAAACAAAGCCAACCCCGGCCAGGAACGTTCACAACTCAGCTGCCACTGGACGATAGGTGAATAATGCTCGAGTGATGTTTGAACGATGACTGAACATGATTCCTTCGATCACTGCGTTTGAGATCGATTTTGACGGAAGTTCGTGTCGGAATTGGAAATTCTATTTCGGACACGATTACTGGTTAATATTCCGCCGAATTCTGAGTTATTTTTTAATCTTAAAACTTAAGCGTTGCTATATACAAAGAGGCAACTCGGCTGGCATTTTTGGTACTCTTCCCACTGGCACTGGTTTTTTAGATTAGATATTATATTTATAATGTAATTAAATTTAGATTAGATTTACATTAGGTAATATTGAATTTGTAGTAATTAGTTATCCGTCAATAAATATTTCTTAAATATACTAAATTATCTTAAAACAATGCATTTAAGACGACCTTGTTGGCGTAATGGTTACCATGCCGGAATGCCAAACAGAAGGTTCCGGGTTCGATTCCCGGCATGGCCAACATCTTTGTGCTGAACTAAATTTGTTGGCAGTCGGTCTGGGTGTTAATTATGTATATCTACATAAAATATGTATATGTAGTATATTAGTAACCATAATACGAACTTGAAATGGTTCAGTATGGAGTTAACCAGCCGTGTGTGAAAAATGTCCTATTATTTCTTAAAAATAGAAGTAATTTTAATTTTGTGAAATTGAAAATGATATATCAATTGTAGTTTTGGAATATGGCTCCTAGAAATTTTATTTTTATATTTATTTATTTGACCAGCAATCCACACATACTAGCGTTATTCAGGCCTAACATCATGCCTTGTCTGGTATAAAAACTTAGGGTGTGGCTATTAAGTAATACGTTTTACAACTTAGATGATTATTTGAAACTGACTGTTGATTGTTGAAATTTATTTATTTATTGATTTGTTATATTGATTGATTTAATAATTTGATTTAATTTTATCTATTGATAAAAATGTAATTAATTGACGTGTAACTTTTGATGAATTAAATAAAATAAAAATATAAAAAATGCCTTTATTTGCCATATTTAAACATTATATCTTAACAATTTAATGATACATAATGACTGTTGTCAGGCCACCCATATGCGGGTGAAGGCCTCCTCCTCGCGTTGCTTCCATGTTAGCCGGTGCTGTGCCGCTCGAGTCCAGGTCGCGCCGGCTGCCTGCACGATGTTGAACTTTTGATGTTACCAATAAATAATTTGTATTTGTATAACTGGCTCTCAATGAGCTTGTTTTCGCGTCTTAGTTTAAAACAAGCAAAAATCTTCGCAATATCTGCCTACACATTCATACTCGTATAATACAGAAGTTACGAGAACAAGTTAATAACTAATAAAAGTCGATATAAGTTTTCAAGTTCCCGTAGCAAGAATATCCATTAAGGCAAGTCATATGGTAATTCTCGTACAGCTATCTACGAAGTGGAGGGATCACGTACA
This sequence comes from Mellilla xanthometata, assembly GCA_035578125.1. Classification (NCBI taxonomy): domain Eukaryota; kingdom Metazoa; phylum Arthropoda; class Insecta; order Lepidoptera; family Geometridae; genus Mellilla; species Mellilla xanthometata. The sequence goes on along the minus strand of JAPUBQ010000023.1, from coordinate 9,832,091 downwards.
TATTCCAATCCAAAAGTTGCGAGGCCGCAAAAATACCTCCTTATTTGTTTGGCTTTAGAGGAAAATATAAGGAAAACAGAGAACCAGGCAATTTGAAAAGTTTGTTAGGACGAGTGCTAGAGAACGTTTTGTGCGAAGTACTTTTGTTATTTACTTGTTCCTTTATTATTTATTTCTTGGCAATCACTGATGCATCAATATAAAACAAAAATAAATCCTAATTTTAAATGTAAGAACCTCCTACAGAAACATATTAACTTGTGACGCCGCGCACTGTATCCGATCAGGCTGCATTTTTCTTGCTTCGTCATTAAGACCTCTTTCAAGAAAACAAAGTAAAATAAAATAAAAACTTTACGAAAATATCAGTTTATTTTTTCTAATCGAAGCCTCTTTCAAGGCCACTTCGCCAGTCTTTGGATGGGTGACCATGTACAAGACTGTCCATTAATACGTGCCATTTAGGTCATGTTTAACATACCCATGACCTGCATTGCATACTCTAAAGAATCAGAACCAAACAAAAATATTCCACTAACACTAAAAATGAAAAAGTTTGTAAGTGTGTTTGTTTGTTACGTCTTCACGCTCAAACGGTTGAACCGATTTTGATTAAATTTAGTGTGAATTTAGTTTAGACATTGGATTAACATATAGGCTATTTTTTATGCCAAAAACAATTGCGGTTCCCGTGGGATACACAAACAACTTCCAAATCTATGTTATTCTTTCACGCGCCAACGCCTGAACCAATTTTGATGATAATGGAAATAGGTTAGACTACAAAGATATAACTACTATATGACTATAAAATATGACTATAAATAGGTTAGACTACAAAGATAGCCCTTGGATTAACACATAGGCTACTTTTTATCCCGGATCAACACAGCAGAGCGCAGCTAGTAAAACATACTTAATTAAAGAGAACAACACTTGTATATAGGTCAGTAATATATGTATAGGTGTATATATGTATGTATATATAAGGTAGTAACGGCCCCTGGGCGTGGTGTTACGGAGGTTATTGTATTTTTTAGAGCTCTGCGATTCCGCAGTGGTTTAATCCAAACACCTCGTACAGACAGATTAGAGAAGAAAGATGTACAAGATGGAAGAAAACCTGGATTTTTTAGTTTACTTCCGCTGTGATCTGAAACCAGATTGCGATAAGTCAAGAAGTCATATAAGTTATCTATTCAAATATATGTAATAAAACATTATATTAAAAAAAATATTAACTCAATTTCTACCGGTATGACCAATCAACTTTTCTGGATAAGATCGATAAAATTGAAAAAAATTGGAAATTTGTCACCAAGCACCTAACCATATGTTCCGGCAGCCTCACTGAAAGCCAGTTATTCCAGACTAGGCATGACATATTTCTACCTACGGCCAGAGTTTTATTTTGCAATAAATGGGTTTTTGTTTTGTCACAATTGACTTGATGAGAATTGCTAACTCGTGTGTGTTTACTGAATGATATTTTTTTATCTTTTAACTTAAGCTTTACCTTATTTTTGCGTTTACGTCAAATAGAATAGGCACTTAAGAGTTGCTATTCGATTTGACGTGAACGCACAGCTAGATTACTTTGTCGACCTAAAACAAACAAACAATCAAACTTTTCCTCCTTATAATATTGGTGAAGATATAAAAGCCTAAATTGGCGTAAAATATCCTTGTGGTTGTTGTATGTCAGTTTAGCATCAACAATGCCTGCATTGATACTTATTGTTTCGAGTTGTCTCTCTGCATTTTCTACTCTTTGCCAGTTATATATTTTTTTGCTTGTTCGACTTAAATTATGAAGAGAAGTGTACTCTGTTAACAATTCCGAGGGCTATTTGTATTTTTACTTTAGCGAATTGTTTCCTAACTCCTCGCTTCGACTCCTGTCGGAAATTTAGCTGAGGATTGAATGTAGCCGGTGTTGTGTTTCTAAGTATTCGTTTTGTTTTCCAATAGAAACTTGTACTTTGTAAGCTGTTATCGTAAGGTCCCGTTGGACGTATATCCAAGGTTTTTTTTGTTCAGGCCAATATAGAAACCGTATATTTAATAAATTAAAGCAATGACGGCTCAGTCGGGCTTGCGGCTGCCTTACGTCTTGTAAGTCTTGGGTTCGATCCCTGCCAAAAAGCTCTAACTTTCGGTTAAGGAAAAAAAAAAATTAAAATATTATATTTTGTTATTTTTTTTCTTCTTCGTCTTTTGTCTTGTGTAGATTGATTTTTCACAATAAATAATTTTCTTTCTTTCTTTCGAAAACATCGTGAAGAAGCCATAGCGCTAGAAAATGCTATACCTCGAGCATTTTCTAGCTCTCGCTTGGCTGGCAAACCCCTATACACCTAAGTTGAAAAATCTTTCACCAAGCGCCTAACGGTGTGTTTCGGCAGCCTTCTAGGAAACCAAATATTCCATGCTCCACCCATTCCATGCGTCTAGGTTATTGTGTCGCAAACTCATGTGACTAATAACTAAAATGCCGTTATCTTAATCAATTGTTTAGGACTTAACGGCATTCTGGTTAAAGCACGACAGCACTTTAAAGAGTAAATAAATATACCTCTATTATTATACTCAATTTGTGCATAATAAATGTTTTTTTCTTTATTTCTTTCAAAACGCTATATATTCCAACGACACCAACCATCTTTTTTCATTATTTCAGATTACTTGTAATTGTTTTTCAAGTTATGTGTGGATTTGCACTCCCTTTATGGTGAAGGAAAACATGTCTGCGTACCGAAAAATTCAAAGACGTGTGTCATCGACCTACCCGCACTGTGAGAGAAGGCTCCAAGTCTCAGCAGTGGGATCATATAGTGGACGCTTATTATGCATACAATTTGTAAACTAATTAACATTAACAGTGAAATTGTAAATGGAGTTGAAAGTAATATTCGTGAAAGCTGCGAGGCGGACTGGCTGAAGGTCACGTTTCATGCCTCTATTTACATTATCGACCGCGCCTTGTCTTGTCTCCTCTCCTCACCGACTTGACACCTCTACTCCGCTTTGTTGGCTTTAGGAGATGTTGCACCGAGCTCAGCTGTAACATACATATTTAAGCAAAGCGCCTGATAACTTATAACTTATTGACTCAGGCGTTACTTTGCGGAAATCCATTGTAAATAGAAGACAAAATTAAATATTTAGTGTACCTACTTCCGCACAAGTAAATGAAAAATTAACTAAGATAAATTAAGATTAACGTTACCTATCACACTTCGGAAATTCTTAACTCTACACGTGTTTCGCCTAACCACAAGGCATCATCAGGAGATGCTGACTCTTCGAACGACAAGTCGAGAGTGAGGCGCCGCGCTCACCGCACCTGCTTATAAAACGCGTGATCCACGGTGTCCATTTTTTTCTTTTCACAATAAATGGGCTTACGCTTGACCACAACTTACCTGATGGTGGTCTAGGATGAATCGTGCTAGGATGAAACCGCTTCGCTCTCATGCATAAAAAAAACTCAATTTGCTAACACTAAATATTTCAAATTTTCTTCCATGTTGCCTTCAATTTTATACTTAAACTTATAAAATACTAGCTGACCCGGCAAACGTTGTTTTGCCTCACTTAGGGGTATGAAAAATAGATAGTGTAGCTTATATGACACGTTCGTAGATTTACCATAGCAGTGCCATCTATTGATTACTTACTCAACCCAGTCGAAAGGTATCGACATCTGTTAGAATCATTTGGAGTTAAAAGATAATTGTGACTGTCAAATAATAACAGACAATAATAATTATTGTCTGTTATTATTATTTGCTAATTATTAGCAATAAATTAAAATTGCGACTATAATTTGAAATTTAAACTATCCTATCTCTCAAGTTGGATCGAACTGCACATGGTGTGCGCATTTTATTATAATCGGTTAAATGTAAATTAATAAATTAAATCTGAATTCGATAATCAAAATCAAAATAGTTTATTTATGGACATTTACAAGGGCTTACGTACCTACTATAACTACTTTACAATAAATCGTCCTATGGCATATACATATTATTGCGTCTTTACTTATTCTATTGATTTTATATTTCTGTTTGTACAAATGGTTAGATTCGAGTAAGGCCGCTGAGTTTACTCCATGGACCCCAACCTAGGCGTGAGTCTGTGTCTTGGCGATCCATATTTTATCTGATATTTGCGATTATAATTATGAAAATCCCACACAAATTCGCCATACATACTAGACCACAATATACTCTGCCTTCTGAATTGGATAATTATGTGTGCATTCCCCATGATACATGCACATTACACTCCGATAGATGACCTAATGCATTGTACTCGATGCATGTGTACAAATGTATCACTAGCTCTAGGTACCAAGTACCATTCGTTTTGGCTACTTTGCTATTTGCTGCTATATCTCCACCTTCACTTTTGTTGTCCACCACACGCAAGCGGGTCGCCTGATGCGGCGGGTATGGTGCAGCATCAAGGTTTAACACAAAGAACTTTTTATCCCTAAAAATAACTAGTTTCCGTGGGACGTCCAAATAACTTCAAAATCACGCCACGCCATGCCATCCCACGCCATGCCACGCCGTACCACGTAGCTAGTACAAGTGTAGCTACTACCTCATATCGATACATATTTAACATCTAGATCGACAGCCAACCAATTTACTTCATTGCAAAGTTGTTAGCCGTGCCGGGATTTCAACCCAGGACCCTCTATTCGGCAGTCTGGCATGACACATGAACACCCAGACCGAATTTAGTTCATCACAAACATGTTGGCCGTGCCGTGAATCAAATCCCTCTGGTTGGCAGTCCGGCATGGTAACCATTACGCCAACGAGATCGTCAAAACTTTTTGGAACTCTAACGATGTAATTTGGTATATAAAAATAGCTAAGAAATAGCCCAAGATTAAGACATGTGCTACTTTTAATACCGGATTTAAACGGGTAAAACGGACGCCGCTAGCACAATGATAAAAAGAAGCAATCTACATGAGGTGCAAAACCAAAGCACTCTAAACACCTATGAAGCCAAATGCACCGCAAGCCGGGCAACTATTTTTGTTCGGCAAATAGGTCGAATGCGCTCCAACACAATTACTGATTGTACTCAGCTGTTTAGAGATGTCGTTACACCGCTAAATAATATATTATCTATCTATTCTAATGCAGTGTTTAGTGCAATCGGTGCTGAGTATATGATTATTATCAACTCTTACCGAACGTGAGCATGGTATTGTGAGAGGGCCTATTGAAGTATTGTTTGTGTATGTGTGTGACTATACTATTTGGACCTTGTTTTTTTATTTATTTTTTTGTTTTTATACACTGTAATTTATAAATAACTAGTTGACCCGACAAACGTCGTTTTATCGTTCAGTTAAAAGCACTATTCGTCAAATAATTTTAAAATAATGTTAAGGGTGAACATCACTTATCACTTAGGGGTATAAAAAATAGATAGTAGCTGATTCTCAGACATACTGAATACGCATATAAAATTTGGAAAAAATAAGTCAAGCCGTTTCGGAGGAGTACGGTAACTAACATTGTGACATGGAAATTTTATATATTAGAAGAAGAAGATATGGATCCCATCCTGGTAACCAGAATTAAATAAATGTATTTATTTATTAGGACATTTTCTAGTGTACGCTAGCAACCTTTAAGGTGAAAAATCTTACCAAGCATTTAACGATGAGTTCCGACAACCTTCTTGAGAGCTAGATATTTTATACTAGGCATGCTCCACATTAAGCCGTGACGCCAACTCGTGTGGTTACGCGCCTCACTGTCGGGGGTCAAACCCACGAACTGCGGAACGTAAGGCGACCGCACGCCCGCCTGAGCTGTCATGCTGCCTATTATTGTTTGTTATTTTTATCTATAGTTGCAGCTAAGTATTCGACCAGCAAAGCTGGGTAACCAAAGCATGTTTAGTTTGGATAACAGGTTCTCTTCGAAATCCTTCAAATCAAAATCAAATCAAATCAAAAATAGTTTATTTATGGACATTTAACAGGGCTAACGTACTACATACTATAATTACCATATAAGTAATCGTCCTATGGCATATACAACTTCGGCCTTATTGTATAATTTGCATTTCTGTTTATATAGCTGATTAGTTTTGAGTAAGGCCGCTGAGTTTACTCCATGGACCCCAACCTAGGCGTGAGCCTGTGTCTTAGCAATCCATATTTCCTCAGGTACCTTATCTGAAGTTCGCGCGCTTGTTACACAGAATTGTTTTATTACGCCATGTATATAATATTAAACTGCTTAGTATGTGAGCCTAGTAATCAATTGCATTGCTACTTATATGGCTAATGTGTGTGTGTACGTGTGTATATGTTTGTGTGTGTGTGTGGATTCAGGGTTAAAAACCCTGAATCTATTTTTACGTACAATGACAAATTGAACTGAAATGACATTTCGTCGTAGTTTACAAGTGTATCATTAAATTGTATCGAAACTGTTATTAGCGGTCATTTGAAGACGGATTATTTTGTCTTCTCTATGATTATTATGTTTTTAATTACCTTTTCACCCCCTGACGGAAATAGAACGGGGTGTTTTAATTTTGAGGTGACTGTGTCGGTTTGTACCATCGTTGGTCCCGAACGGGTGCACCGATTTTTATTGAATTCTTAGGGTTTCGTACCTGAAAGGGAAAAGCGGGACCTTATTACTAAGCCTCCGATGTCTCTCTGTCTATCACCAGGCAGTCTCATAAACCTTGATAGCTAGAAAGCTAAAATTTCAACCTTTCATGCGCAAACCTAACCACACGGCCATTTTTTTTACACAACTTATAATCAAGTATAGTCGGAAGTGTAGATAGTTACATTTGATTAACTTACAAGTATATATATATGTATTTGATTGAAATACATGTCTGTTTAAGATGGCCGCAACTCCCTCGATATGCGTATCAAATTGTGACGACCTCGTCGGCGTAATGGTTACCATGCCAGACTGCCAACTAGAGGTCCTGGGTTCGAATCCCGGCATGGTAACAACTTTGCAATGAAGTAAATTTGGTGGCTGTTGATCTGGGTGTTAAATATGTATAGATATAACGTATTCGTGTATGTATATGTAGTATATCAGTTGTGTTAGCAACCATGACCTGAAATGGTTTATGGCGCTTACCAGCCGTGTGTGAATGAAAGAAAGAAAGAAAGAAAATACATTTATTATGCACACTTAGATACAAACAGACATTTAAAACAATAAACTCATGTGTGTGCACAAAAGGAGCAAATTCAGCATAATGCTGAGAGTATCAAGTACTCCAGCGCTGATATATGATGATATATAATGGGTAAAACATTTCTTAATTAAAGGGCTTGACTGGTAAAAATACACTCATAATGATAAGTTACAAATCCAAAATGGCTGCCACCTCAAGATGTCGGGAGTTTTAAAAACTTTAAATTTATAGGACTTGTTTTGTAAGGTGAATATTATGTCGGAAATGTTCTAAGCATTGTTTGTAAAAAAATAGTCTTAGATGGTAGCCGATGCAATATGGCAGACTGCAATGACATATTTTCATAGCCTATTTAATCTTACTATTATGACTATTTTGTTTGGATTATTAATTAAATAACTATGCAATATTGTAATAATGAAAGGAAACGATGACACTATCTCAATATGTGCAGTTGAATAAAGGCTATTTACTATTATTTATTTATTTCTATTAATGAATAGTAAAGTTTAGAAACTGCATTATATTTTCACAACTTCCTAATATGAATATGAAGAATAACAGAAACATATTTTTATTTCATCATCACCATCCACAGCCGATTGTATCCCACTGCTGGGTATAGGCCACTCTCCTGTCATACTTATATGTCTCGGTCTTATGCCAAGCTATTTTTACTAATTTGGTGTGTGCTTATTTTTATTTAGGCCCAAAATATTGTCCAGTGGTTTTAAAAGTGTTGTAAAATGTAGGATGTGCGCCGGGCGGTTCACGTGACCTATCTCGGGAAGAGAAACTTCTCCCACTCGCTACAGCCATAATAAGTACAAACAAATAAACAACAAACCCTCCCCTTACAGGGGTGTACTAAGGACAATCAAAAGGGGTTCCTTAGCGGGAAGTCATACACCCCTAGCGGGATGTCAGTGCAGGTCTCATCACCCCCACTTTAATTTAGAATTAGAATCAAAGGGGTTTTCTTCATTTGTTTTATTTTTCAATCTTTTTTTAAAGTTACATTATTTATAGTCCGTGGGAAGTAAGCTGACAAATCAAAAACGGTGCGTCCAAATATCATTATTCAATCTCGTCTTTGCCTATAGTAATATTACGACTAACTCTAGTTACATTTGTGACACTTAGATCACAAATGCAATTTATTTTTCGTCGTGAGCACTTGCCTTAGAATTTAGAAGATACTCAAATGACAAGCTTGTATAAATAAAATAAAATTATCTTATTTTATCCCATTGATATTATAAAAGCCCAAATTTCTGTGCTTGTATGCTAGGATTATATTTGTTAGTTCTTGAACTAACACATAGGTAAATAAGGCTAAAATATTTATACGGGATTTACGTGAATAACTCCGTGGGACACAGCTAGGTATAAAAGTATCATAACCCCCTTTAAAACCCTGAGTCCGTTCTTGCCGCTATAACAAACAGTGAAAAACAAAGTTTAACGATAAAGAAGTCATTCGGGTGTTCCGCCGCTCGTTTATTCGTTGGAAGGACTTCGAGGCTTCTTTTTAACTTTGTTTGGAGCAATATTATAATTTTAATTAGCCTAAAAAACCTATATATATACTTCTAGCTGTTTTACGTTTTCCATCTTAATTCCTACTATTTTAATTTTGAGTTGTCGTAGCTCTCGAACGAATGAACCAATTTTGAATTAGATTTTTTGTTTAAAAGATGTGTTAGTCGCGAGTATTCTGAGCTTTGTTTGTTGAAAAACGGTCCAATACAGCGGCCAAACCAGAATTCCTCGATATGGATATGCAATGAAAGGGCACAATAAGTAAAATATATAAAATACTAGCAGACCCAGTAAACGCTGTTTTGCCTTATGCACAGTTAAAACACTATGATCAGTTATCGAGTGGGATGAAAAATGATTAAATTTCTAAAATGGCCATAAAAAAATAGGGACTGGTAATAAACAAGTAAAATGTAGGGTTGTATGTATTTTTTAATGCAACATAGAAACTTTTTCATATCTTGTCAAAAAATTTAAAAATAATTTGAGGTGAACCCTTATCACTTAGGGATATGAAAAATAGATAGTAGCCAGTTCTCAGAACTACTATATACCTACCTAAATATATATTTTTTTAATTTGGTAATAATCGGTCAAGCCGTTTCGGAGGAGTATCTACGGTAACTAACGTTGTGTCAACTTTATATATAAGATGGATTTTTTTATATAAGATGATAAATCTTAAAACCGAAATGGCCGCCACCTTTATATATTAAGTTGGGAGTTTTCGAAATATTTAATTTAAACTTGTTATCCTGAATAACGTGGGCACAGCTAGAATTAAATTAATTTTGTATAATTATTAAACACTTTTGTTAAACTAATAACAATTGGTTATTCAATTAGTTTATTAAACTTCAATGATGTTATATCTACTTAGTTTTGGCATGTTTGTGAATAGTGCAGATTAACAAAGGCACCTGTTTTATCAAACAATCTGCTTTGAAAATTATTCATTCGAATGGTTCTGCATTCAAGTCTGTTAACAGTTTTAATGCTTAATATAGCAACCCTGTTGTTAATCTTCTAGTAATAAATAAATTTAAATCTTATCTTGCATTTAGAATTCACGCGCATATTGAGCAAAAATAATATAGCTTGACTTACATAATAAATAATTGGGCAAGTGCGAGTTGGGTTCGCGCATGAAGGGTTCCGTACCATTGTTGTATGGGAGCTCTAAATATTTTTTATAATTACATTAGATAGTTAATATATATTTATATATTTTGTGAAAATTTGAAGTCAGCTACCGTTATAGATGTAGCAAAAAAGTAGGAAAAAAACACGTTTATTGTATTTTTATTTTAGTATTTGTTGTTATAGCGGCACGGGAAATACATATCTTATGAAAGTTTCAGCTTTCTAGCTATCACGGTTTCTGAGATACAGCCTGGAGATAGACATAGTTACAGACAGGGGAGGCTTAGTAATAGGGTCCCGTTTTTACCTTTTAGGTACGGATAAAACAAACTTTCATTTTTTTAAAACAAAATTGTTGAGATAGAAAGTGATAAAGTTTAACTAATTGCAAAAGCGTGTTCCAAGAAATCTTATCCGCGAGGTCGACTAGCTTTAGTGGGATGAATTTAGCTACTGTTTTGTTTTTAAGTGCCATTAGCGGTACGAAATTTTCCTCTCTTAAAGTTTTCTCCTCATCGATATAACAGAGACAGAGAGTCCTTTGAGAGACATTGATTGACGCGATTCCCCCGGGGGCAGGTATCTGGTGTCAATTCTAATGGAGGGCCTGTCACACCCCGCCGATATCTGGCAGATTAGACAACCTTATTTTATTATTATACGATCTATGTAGAATACCTCTCCAAAGAAAAGCTTTAGTAATGTAATAGTATGATCTCAAGTTCTTTAGTACTGTAATTCTATACTGTTGTTTTTTACTACTGTAATGTAATTAATAAAACGAGTAGGGAAACACTAAGGCGGCATCGTTATACTGTGGAGGTGCCTAAGTCGCGTACTAAGCGGTTTGCTTCCACCTGCATTGTGCGTACCGCCAAGGTGTGGAACTCTTTGCCTAATTCCCTGTTCCCCGATAACTATAATCAAGCGGTTTTCAAGGCAAGAGTGAACCGGTTTCTTCTGGGCAAGCGCGCTCCACCTTAGATTGCAATATCGCTTACCATCAAGTGAATTGTGATTAAGCGAAAGCCCATTAAGAGTAAAAAAAAATCTTTCTTACGATTTATAGCAAATAATCTGTAAAATCAAGATTTTTCCCTTATCTACGCCTTAATTATAAATTACCCGCCTCAGTAAAGAAAAGACGTGAAAGTTATTCTTCTTTCTCTCACTCGAATCGAGTCATGAATCAAAACTTGTTGGTTTACGCATCCAATATAATGTTATTGGACTCTAAAGTCCTTTACTCCGCGGTTTCAGAGCGCTTGTGTCAAGTAGATGACAGTAAGTGCTGACACTTACTCGAAAGTACTTCGGTTTAACACCTTCGAGACACACGGAACGTTCAGATGGAAAACTTGAATGCCAATCAACTAAATTAGTTATTATTTTTTATTACAAATTTCCAAAGCCTCCAAGATGTTGTGGTATTCGTTTTTAATATTACAAAATTCGAAATATTTATATGCATAAATATTTGTACATATTAGGTGTTAATTATGAGTGTTATATTTCTCTATATTTGGATAATAGTGGCTGTGCAAATGTGTCCAAGATAAAATCACTACATGCAATGTCAAAGAATTAAATTTCGATAGAAAATTATATGTCGACAGATACAATACACATAATATACTCGTACGTAAACAATTATTTTTTATTAATAATACTTTTAAAATAAATTTGATAAAATTCATTTATTGAATAAGTACGTCACCATTTATTTTTCTTTATTATTTCTAAAATATGTTCAGTCTGAGGACTTGGCTTAACGAATGCGCATCTTACGCGTCTTTTATTTGTTATATAAAGTAGTGAAAGAGAAACATTTACCTTGGATAAAACCAGGTTTTTTAGGTAAAATATTTTTATTATAATATGTATTCTGTTTGTGATAATAATAATAAATAAATAATGATAGTACTAAGGTAAATAAATACTCGTATTATGGCTTCGACCTTTGTTCCTTCATACTAAATTGGAATATTGAAGTAATTGGCCAGTTTAATAGATAAGACAAAGCAATTTCTGAAAATAGTTGGGGTAAAAATATAACAACATTAACACAATAGTTTTACTGAAAGTACTAAGGTTAACCACCGGGACCTATAATTTAACGTGTCAACCGACCTACGGTAGCAGCAAGATGAAAGTTCCACTTTTTAAAAGACATTCTTATGCATGATCACCCACCCGAAGACTGCCCGCTTCGACCGTTCCTTAATCTCAAAGATCGCATCAGATCATCTTATGACTAGCGCTGATTGCTTGCAGTCAGCATTTCAGCGAGGGCTGACTGCAAGCAATCAGCGCTCGGGTCAATGGGGCCGGTTTTGTGGCACGTAAAATGTTATCTTTAATGTATTGTTTTTCTTTATTGTTCGTATCAAAAATAAATGTTTCTTTCTTTCTTTCTTAGTAAGTCAAGCTAAAGACGCTTCTTACCCAACTTCTAAGTTGTGGAAATTTACATTTGCGACACTCTTACGTATAAAGTATACCATTTCCCGCTGAGTCATGCAGTTATTCATATTTGCCCAAGGCTAGCCTAACCCACTCTCGGTCGGTGCTTATATCATTCTGTAAGCAAACGGCAAGTCATCACATATCGCGTCACCAGTAAAAGAGCTCTACAGTTTATTATATGAGTATGACATAGCCTTTACTGAAACTAATCCTTTTTTGGGTTCCGTTCCTAAAAGGTAAAAACGGGACCCTATAACTAAGCCTCCGCTGTCTGCCTGTCTGTCTCCAGGCTGAATCACAGAAACCGCTATAGCTAGAAAGCTGAAACTTTCACAAGATATGCCGCTATAACAACAAATACTAAAAATAAAAAATGTATAAATATTAATGGAGTCCCCATACAATAAACGTGTTTTTTTCGTATTTTGCTATATATCAATAACGGTAGCTGCTATACACATAAACTTTTTACAAAATGTATAAATGCATATTAGCTCTAAAATTTCAGTAAAATAACGGAGATTTAACGGAGACTCCCATGCAACAATAGTACGGAACCCTTCATGCCCAAGCCCAACTCGCACTTGCCCAATTATTTTAACTTTTTTCCGCTAGGCATTTGACCAGCTGGACGCATAACCACACTAGTTATCTCCACTCCTGCCTAAGATAGAGCATGTCTGGAATAATATGGTCTGGTAGGTCTTAAAAATAATCTTACAACACACTATTAGGTGTGATGGAAGTTCTGCAGAAACCCCATTGGTTTAAACAGTATTAAACTTAATCGAAAAATAATTATACTCATACTACTCGTGCATTGTTAAAATTCCTTATCTTACAACATAATATTGTACCATAGATTTTTTTAATAGAAATAAGTAAATTTAGAAAGTACATTTTTATAATAATTTAGGATCGATTTTTTTAACATTTATGCATTAATAAATTTAAAAGCAAATTTAAACCTTTATTAATAAGGACAGCGAGCTTTAAAGCTTACCATCGTATCTGCCCGTGTGTAGTATCGCCGGCGCCGTTAATCACCGCTACAAGGATGTGCTTAAAGCCTCCAAGGTCAACCTCTACTTGATTGTTGTACACTCCCGCACAGATTACACCCAACCGATTGGCCATTAACTAAACCATCTAACCCTCGTGGCAATTTATATAAAAAGTATTTAGGATAAGCAGCCCACTATTATGTTTCCCCTAATGAGACTTGGACCTTCTCTGACAAGGAAAGAAATATATAGGTCATGATTCACCACGCTGGCGAAGTGTGCGTCCTCAAACGAGACAATTTACATTGATAATCAACACGTCACTCATAAAACAAGTCATTAATGTAAAGCCGGAATCAAACTAGGGGCCATCAGATTGAAAAGCAGACGTTTTTTAACCTATACAAATTAATTTCTTTAAAAATAAACATTTATCGGAACTTCTGTGTGTAATGATAACACCATAATAAACTTAAATAGAACAAGACCACCGGTGGGTGGTCTTGTTTATTATTTAGCTTATGTTTATTATTTATTTACAGATTCTCTTACTTTTGTAAGTTTCCAATTGAACTGATAAAAAACTAAGTGCTAATAAGTCACATTTATTTTTCGCATGCCTTAATAGGCTAAAACATGGTGAGACTTAGCATCATAACATTATTTTCCATTATTATGTATTACCCGTGTTTTGCAAAATAAATTATTTGAATTTGAATTTAAATTTGAAAGTCATTAGCCGAGTCCACACAGAGCGAGCAGCCTCGCGAGGCATTTGCCGCGCGAGGCTGCTCGCTCTGTGTGGACGTGCCTCGGACGAGGCAAGCGCGCGCTCTGCCGCGGGCGAGCGACCGAGCGCCCGAGCCATCGAGTGTCGGCTTTTGAATTTGCTCAAAGGCGCCTCAGTCGCCTAGTTATGTCATTGTTGCACTAAATAGGCGCGTCCACACAGAGCGAGCAGCCTCGCGCGCCTATTTAATAGTATTTTTATAACACGTTATACCCAGCTCTCCTGTATCGGGGATGTGTCATTATGGCAACCATAACGCAACACAACACAAACCAAACTAAAGACCGACATTCAAATTATCCTTTAGAAAATCTGTCTCGTTGCGGGAATCGAATTCAGAACCTTATGCCTCGCCGTTTGGGCACAAACCGCCAGGCAATGAAGCAATGGAATGTATTTTTTATAATATTACATAAAAATAATATTGCGAGATCTATCAGCGTAAATCCACGGCAGTGTACCTACCGGCGGACTTCTATAGGAACAGTTGATGGTCTGATGACGTCACTCCAGTAATCGAGGGCAACGGAGCAAAGCTGATGTGCTCCACGTTTTATATTGACATCCAACATAGCAAGCCATAAGCGGAGCCTTCCATTGTATGCCTATAGAGCAACTATATTGATTACACTGGTCTACAGTGGTTTTGTTGCCTTTGATATGATGATGATTTTGGGTCTATTTATACACGCAATTCGTGAAAATATCAATGATTTTGTAAGATCTGCTCGTGTTTTTTTCAACAAATGACTGAAAATTAAAATTTTGACAAGTTCAAAATTCAATTTGTAGAAACGAGCAAATTTAGTACTTTTACGAATATATTCGTAATCTGGGCACTTAACGTAACAATTTGCGAT
Source organism: Mellilla xanthometata (assembly GCA_035578125.1). Lineage (NCBI taxonomy): Eukaryota > Metazoa > Arthropoda > Insecta > Lepidoptera > Geometridae > Mellilla > Mellilla xanthometata. The sequence goes on along the minus strand of JAPUBQ010000023.1, from coordinate 9,817,071 downwards.
GTTAACAGGGCAACAAAAAAAAAAAAAATTTTTGTAGAGCTGTGTTATGAATGAATTTGACTTACATTTTAATTTTATTTACATAAATATTTTAATCGTAACATCACAGGGAGGACATGGATGAGAGCAGCGCAAAACCGAGATGACTGGCGTACAAGAAGAGAGGCCTATGCTCAGCAGTGGGCGTCTACGGGCTGATAATGATGATGATGATGAAATATTTAAATACATTTTAGATTTAAGACAGATAGTTTATTTATACCAATATTATAAAGAGGAAAGGTTTGTTTGTTTGACGCGAATAGGATCCGAAACTAAAGGACCGATTTGAAAAATCTTTCGCCGTTGGGAAGCTACATAATCCCCGAGGAACAAAGCTTATAGTCTTTTCAAGCCAGCGTAAGACCTCTGACTAGACTTAACGACTTCTTTAGTACGAAGACTTAGTGACAATTGACTCACATTAGTGTCTATGTGTAAATGTTGCTGTGGCGTGGTCACCCATCCAAATATTGTCACCATCGTTGTTAAGCTTTGATGATCAACTTAGTAGAGCTACGGGCACTATAAATATCTACAGTAGAAGATTAACCGGTCTAATTGTTGTTGTTAGGCATTTGGATAATTGAAAATCCGGATAATCGAAAGTATGAAGAAAATAGTTTTTTTATTATTTTCCGATGAGAAGCTGGCGCGGGCGGGGTGATGCTTGTTCCTTCCGACACGTTTATGCTTGCAAACATACGACTTTGGATAATTGTTCTTTAGTCCGGATAATCGCGAATCCGTAGAATACAGAATACAGACCTTTGTTAGCCATATAATAAACTAGCTGACCCGGCAAACGTTGTTTTGCCTCACTTAGGGGTACAGCGCCATCTATTGATTACTTACTCAACCCAGTCGAAAGTTATCGACATCTGTTAGAATCATTTGGAGTTAACAGATAATTGTGACTGTCAAATAATAGCAGACAATAATTAGCAATAAATTAAAATTGCGACTATAATTTGAGATTTAAACTATCCTTTCTCTCAAGTTGGATCGAACTGCACATGGTGTGCGAATTTTATTATAATCGGTTAAGTGGTTTAGGAGTCCATTGAGGACAAACATTGTGACACGAGATTTATATATATTAGGATAAGATAACATACATACGTGAAAGGCAAGTCACACTACAATAATTATTAAAATACTTAAAACTACTAGTTAGATTAAATAAACTTATAAATTACATTAAATAAATATTCCACACCATTAAATACTTAATACACACAATATCACTCGTCTTTCATATCTACTAAATTAAAACTACCTATTACTACTTTTTACACCTAAATAACGATTCTGCAAGCTCCATATTCATATATTCGCTTAAATTATAAAAGGGATTACTTTCACAAAAACTCATTATTTTCTGTTTAAACATACTACTATTAAGATTTGTTATTTTCTCTAGCAACTAATTTCTCTGTGCATTAATATTTTTTTATAACTGAAGGCTGGATAATCGAGTTTCTACTGTAGGTACTATATATGTATCTATATAATATGTATCTAAATAAAATATGTATGTATATGTAGTATATCAGTTATGAGAGCAACCACAATACGAACCAGAAATGGTTCAGTATGGGGTTAACCAGCCGTGTGTGAAAGTGTCGTGTGTGACTTGAATATGAAAATAACACCAATGTTTTTTGTTGCAGGGGACCAACCTTCCGAAGAAATCCAAACAGCGAGTAAACACAATAAATAAACAACCCGCCTTCATCCTAACGAATATTCTAAACTAATCCTAATACCTAGATCCAGTACCTAATACCTACCTAATATTACGTCAACATAATATTTCTAAATATATAAAAACGAACATTACGTGTTCTTGAACTTATACATAAAAATAGATTAAATTAAAAAATAAATAAATAAAACATGCACTAGTAGCCTATTATATAGGTACTGAATGAGAACCGAACTTTATAGTGTTGGGAAAGTGTTTAACTCCGTAGTGCTGTGAAATCCATTAAAGTGTCAGAGTGCTGTGATGTGCCAAGTGACTACGAAGTGCAAAGTGACCAGCGCATGGAAGTGACAAGTCTTCGGAGCGGAGAGAAGTATAGGTAAGAACATTTATTTAAAACCAATTAATGTTCCTGTATTAAAACTTTCGTAAGGCGTATTTGAATGTTTGTATAACCGGTTATACAAACATTATTCATTAATGTTTCTACCAGTGTGAAATTCTTTGGCTAATTCCCTGTTCCCCGATATCTATAATCTAGCGGTTTTCAAGGCAAGAGTGAACCGGTTTCTTCTGGGCAAGCGCGCTCCACCTTAGATTGCAATATCGCTTACCATCAGGTGAATTGCGGTCAAGCGCATGCCCATTAATTTACCCATTCATTACCAGTAAAAAAAAAACCAGGAAAGTTAAATATTCCTAATTGTTCCTAGGAACATTAAATGTCTCTAATGGTAACATACTTTATATTTCAAATTATTTGTTTTGCCTGCGAAACACAGTTATTTTTTATCCGATTTCAAAAACGGAGAAAGCTATTCAAAGATTCGCCCGTAAATAATATTGTCATAGAATTAGAAACCAAATATAATATACAATACAATAAATACAAGAATGCGTTATTGTAGGTACACCAAAAACAATAAGTGAATAGAAAAACGTACGTACCTACGATCCGGAGCGTAATTCACCCGATCTATCTCTAAGTTTGCACCCAATTTCAGCAATGTTACTAAATATTATTACAGAAATGCATTACTTCATTTTGTATAACAATATGTAACAATTTAGACTTCATGTCCTGTGACAATTGGAAACTTGTCAATGAACAATGTACATTACTGATTTTACGATTTCTAATATTATATTAGCTCAGTGTTCAAACGCATTCTTGCCTGTAAATAACTCGTAACCGACCTATCAGAATCGTAAATTCCTATGAGTTAAATAGTGTAATTCATTTGCTGTTAATACTTCAAGTGTATATATAAGTGTATATAGGGTGGATAGTTAACAGTTTTAAGAATGAATGAAAGAATGTGGCATTGTGTTGACGACCTCGTTGGCGCAACGGTTACCATACCGGGCTGCTAACCAGAAGGTTCCGGGTTCGATTCCCGGCCCGGCCGACACCTTTGTGCTTAACTAAATTTGTTGGTTGTGGGTCTGGGTGTTAAATATGTATCTACATAAAATATATATGTATGTATATGTAGTATATCAGTTGTGTTAGCTACCATAACACGAACTTAAAATGGTTCAGTATGGGGTTAACCAGCCGTGTGTGAAATCAGTCCTAATAATTATTTGATATTTATTTGCTCCACAAATTCCCCTTTTTTGTGGGAATCAATCCAACAATCAAAAATGACCGATGACTCAAAATAAAGTTAAACCGAGATATGTTAAAAATTACGGTCTCTACAGGAGAGTCAACACACATACATACAGACAGACAGACCAAAGTAAAATATCCTGTTAATGCAGAAACTTCGCTCGTTTGGTTAATTATATACTCACTAGCTGCGCCCCGTGGTGTTACCCGCGTTAATCCGGGATAAAAGTAGTCTATATGTTAATACAGGGTCTTATAACTCCATACCAAATTTCATGAAAATTGGTTCAGCCATTTGAGCGTGAAGAAGTAACAACCATGCACAAAAACTTTCGCATTTATAATATTAGTTGGAGATATGACTACATACTTATATGCTTACATAATACGAGTATGTAATTCAAAATAAGGTAGTCCTGTAGCATATATAGCATCCCATTATACGTTCCCACTTTTGGGACTCAGGCCCTTCCCTCACTAGGACAGAGATATCGACCATAATCACCACACTGACCAAGTGCGGGTTGGCGGATGACTCTCGTCTTCAGATATTGTGGTCCTCAAACGTGCCGGTTTCCTCACGATGTTTACCCTCACGGTAAAGCGAGTGCAAATCCACACAGAACTTGATAAATAAGTCATTGATGTAGGTCCGGGATCGAACTAGGGGCCGTGTGATTGAAAAGCAGACGTTATTACCACCGCGCCACACTCGCTTATAGGTAATCCTATATATGAGAGTAATTCGAGAACAGCTATATTAGAGCCGGAAGTATGGCGCTACACACGTAACATTGATTTATAGGTACATTCCCGGCGAATAGCCGAATATTCCGTATAGTGTACTCGTCATAGTGTACTCGTAAATACTTAGTTCTATCACAGATTACAGTTCGGGTAATGTAGAAAAGAGGCCTGGCATGAATCTGTACAGAAGGCGATTTAGTCAAAATAATATATTGTATCATGAAGCTTCGCGATGTTTTCCTTCACAGACAGTAGAGGCTTAGTAATAGGGTTCCATTTTTACCCATCAGGTTCTTTTCTTTTATGTAACCCTAAACAATTGAAATACAGAACTAGCCATAAATAACATACGTTAAAGGCAAGTCACACTACAATATTACTTAATACTTAAAAATATTAGTTAGATTAGATTAAACAAACTTACAAATTTAATGAAATAAATATTCTACTCCATTTAAAACTATACACAAAAGCTCTTGTTTTTCATTTCTCTTAAATTTAAAATACTACTTTGACAAAAATCAAATAAATAAATAAATATTAGGACACATTTCACACACGGCTGGTTAAACCCATACTGAACCATGTCTAGTTCGTGTTATAGTAGCTAACACAACTGATATACTACATATATAATATATAGATACATATTTAACACCCAGACCCACAGCCATCAAATTTAGTTAAGCATAAAGATGTTGGCCGTGCCGGGAATCGAACCCGGAACCTTCTGATTGGCAGTCCGGCTGTTGGTGGTCCACAATGGTGCAAGGACTGATCTGAACCGGGATGATGAGGATTGCCAGTCCAAAACTCTTCAATATAGATCACGTTACAAGATTATTTTCTGAAAATTTGTGTTAAAATGATAGACCGACCAATGTCGGACGGATATACAGACCGATGCGTAATTACAAAAAATATTAACCTAATTTTAGTAAAACTTTAAAGACGCGCTAACATAAAACTGTACAATTATTCCGTTATTTGGTCCATCGCGTTGCAAAACCAATACTCATTCTCTCATTCATCGCCCGACTCTATTTATTTACACAATTTCTTACAATTTAATTCTTTTAATGCCCGTTACTCAAACGCAACGATCTTTATTGCTTTTACAGAAAGTTCAATTTTGCTTATGTTATTATTTGATTCAATTTACGATTAAAATTGAAATATTCGTTTACATAGGCGAGGAATTTCAGAGAATGCTTTACTGTTCTAACCTTTATTTCTTTCGTGTTAAGGTTCAATTTTGTATGTGTGATTTTTTGGTTCCTTTTGACCCAAATTCCGACCTTTGTCCCAGAGAACACCCGATATTTCGTGTAGAATGCATTGCGGACAGCTGTGGCTTTGATAGATGGCGGTCATATTTGTCCATTAATAAAAATAATATGGGAAACAATGGCCTCCTTGCCTCTGTGACCGGACATTTTGTTTGAGTTATGGGTTTTAGTTTTTTTAGGACCGAAAGGACTTCCTTTTTGCTCTTATGGCTATCTGTGGTTTGTTTTATGATAGTTTGTATTATATTTTTCACTTTTTTTTTGCATTCGGTTTAGGCACCCTTACCTGATGTTTAGTCTCCTGCTTCTTCGTATGAGCTAAGTGGCCAAGCTCTGGTGTCGAAAGTTTTCAAGCTGTCCGTAGGCCTCTGACTTGGCTTAACGACTACTTGTACTAAGAGTTACAGTCGGGACCTACAACTTTACATGTCATCCGACCCATGGTAGCGCCCAGATGAAAATGGCACTTGAAACACGACAGTCTTGTGCATGTTCACCCATCGAAAGTCTGTCCTCATCGACCGTTGCCGTTGCTTAACTTTGATAATCGCGTCAGATCACCTTAGCTAGCCGAGCTACAGGCACTACCTGATGTTTAGTGACGTTGGGATTGACTTTTCTATGTGACTAATAATAATAGCAGGTTTCAAAAGATTTGCGTCAAAATGGCCGTCAACACAAAATGTCGGAGGATTTTCTAATTTTTTTATTCTGACTTGTGAAAACTGCAGTCTTTATTGATTTCTATTGACCAGACTCTAAAGAAACCCTACTAATCGGCCAATAGACTCACTCTCGCACTCGATTCATCTCGATGTCCATTCTGATAGACAGCGCTAAACAATGAATCCAACCTATATAGAGCAAAGGTCAAAATGTATAACCCAAATATCAAACGACCTTAAGTTCTACGCTATAAGGTTTAGAATAGCATGTTTTATAAGCAAGTAACATTACCGTTTAAGCTCTTATTTTATTAAGTTAAGGTATACAATTGTATGGGACACGTTTCTGGAGTCGTTTGGCCTTTTTAGTTGTTGAAAGACTTTTGCAAAAATACAACTCGTGTCTATGTGTTTTTGATAGTTATAATAGTAAAACTTACGCATAGAGAAATTGCTATTTAGCTATTTCTCTTTTCAATTTCTTTTTTCTGTTTTTTAAACTACAAATACAAATAATTTAGGATTTTTTATCGTGAATCATCTCCCGCGGAATCACTTAAACCGTTAAATATATTTCAGCTCAAATAAATATTATTAAGTCCCAGAAGATGTATTGTTTATGTATTTTAATTTACTTAGTCCGTGAATTCATCTGCGCGTAAGTACAATTTAGTTACCCCTTGACTAGTCATATTTTTTTGTCTAGATACAAAGAAGTCCCATAGAAACTCCTTACTAATAAGCAGCATGCAAAGTCCATTAATGTAAAAAAAAATTAATAAAACTAGCTGACCCGGCAAACGTTGTTTTGCCTCACTTAGGGGTATGAAAAATAGATAGTGTAGCTTATATGACACGTTCGTAGTGTCACGTTCGTAGTGTCGATAATTGTGACTGTCAAATAATAGCAGACAATAATTAGCAATAAATTAAAATTGCGACTATAATTTGAGATTTAAACTTCCCTATCTCTCAAGTTGGATCGAACTGCACATGGTGTGCGAATTTTATTATAATCGGTTAAGTGGTTTAGGAATCCATTGAGGACAAACATTGTGACACGAGATTTATATATATTATGATAAGCTGTCTCTTGCTAACCTGTGATCAGTGCACCGTAGGTAGACTGTAAACATTGACACTGAACTGTGGTCATTTTGTGGACTGTTTAAAAATAAAATTTGGACTCTGTGTGAGATAACCACATCAGCCTATAAATGAAATAAATAAATAATATAATTTGAGTATACAATTTCGAAGGTCACCTACTCGATGGAATGGTCAGAAAAGGACAAAAATGGGTACCCTTTTAAAACGAGTGCGCCAGGATGACATCTAGCAGAGAGATATGGCATTGTGAGGCGTGTACTGCCTGTCTCATCCACCACTACTTACTTCATGATGCCACTTGAAATTATTGAATTACCATTTATCAAATTCAAAAGGACGCTAAAACAATTCTTTAAAATTAATCCATTTTATTATATAAAAAAATCTTGAATATGCAACTAAAAGAAAAATCAGGCGAATACCGCTCCGGATCGTACCTAGCGCAAAGGCTATAGCTATACAACGCGGCAATGCCACGAGCGTTATGGGTACCTTTCCGTCAGGTTCTATCCGGAGTGGTCTATTAAATTAATTTTATGAGTGTTTTTTTTTTTATTAGCTTTCAATCTTATCATGTTCTATTTAATATGCAACTTGTTGAATCTTCATTTTCTTCTGACATAATTTTGCAATAACAACACTAATTTTAAAAACCTAATATTTTAGTCTATGTTACAATAATTAAGTTTAGTTTAGTTATAATATCATTCTGTGTTTCTTAAACTAAATGTAAATGACTTGCCAAATGCGATGAGATGTGGCAAGGCCAATAAATAATTTTATTTTAATTTATTTATTTTTATTTTTTCCACCACGACCACTACGTCTACAGTGTACCGACTTAGAAGAAGAAGAATTAAAATATTATTTATCTACATAAAGCTAGTACGTAGGTATAGCAGAAATGATATACACGACATGAATTAAAGAAAATACATACGGCATGTCCCAAAAACATGACAAGAACACATAATAAGTCATGTCATGTTTTGCTTCCAACATAGTCTTGTAACCCGGATTTACAGTTACACGCAAACATGTTTCAGTAAATTACCTCTAATTTTATGGATTAAAACCTCATTTCCTGTATACATGTTTTTATTCTGTTAAAAAAATATTGTAGATTTAAAGATAAAAGAAACGCTCTGTCGTTAACCGCTGGGTTAAGAATTCGTAAATCATAATTTAATTAATGCTGTAAGTCTTTTTTACAAAGTTTACGGAGTCAGTGAAACAAATAGCTTTGTATTTATTTATTATTTTATTTACTTGTTTAATACTTCCTTTTCTTTTTAATGAGCAACTATATTAGCAATTCACATGAACACTAATACAGTCCAGTATTCATTTACTCGATAGTATTCGTGTTTCAAACTAATAAAACAGCTAGCATTAAAACCAAATTATAAAGGAACAGAAACAACCAAAATAATTGAAATAGCCGCGTAATTTAAATCTCATAATCAGCAATGGCGGCGAGCTATTTATTAGGTCTAATTAACATTGTAAACAGGTTACAAATTAGCATGTTAATTGAATAAATCACGTTCGCACGTAAACCGTGACGTTTACGCTACGGCGCGCGTTGTTCCCGCCAAAAACGAGCATTCCCGACATTTGTCAATGTCATATCGTACTGTTACTTTGTCTATGGTTTGCACGCGCAATGTCAATGCCCTTTACAACTTAAATTGGCTAAATGGACTATGAGGTGAGAGAGCAAAAGGAAAACAACTGAAAATGTAACATTGTTGGTGGGTCTTTGGAAAATTAAGAACGCTGTCATAAGTTTTTTTTCGTAGACAGAGAAAACAACATTGTTGGTTTCTCTGTCTACGTGTGCACAAGATGTAACCAATTAAAACAAACACACATAAACATTGAAAATTTAATAAAAGTTTGTAAAATAGGCGTAAATTTCCACGTTTGGTTTGGTCGTTGCCCGCGGATTGCGGTTCTTTGTAAAAAGGTGAAGAATTCGATCAATTTTATTGGCTTGCCACGACTCTGAATGATTTGTTGAAAACGGATTCCTGAAATTTATGCGAATTTAAGCTTTGTTCGCTTGATTGATGATTTTATGCTTTACAATTCCTTTACACACTTAAATACTACTAATAAACTTTGCCCATAAATACTGAGGAATATATTTGAGGACTTCTGTGTTTATTTTCTCATAACTCCTGAATGTTTTTTCTAAAGAAAGGTACCCTAGTTTTGCCATCTAAAGTTGCCATTTTTTATCGACATTGGTTACTTACGTGTTTTATTTATTTGAAATTGGCTTTCCTATCTTCCGACTCATAAATTTTACTGGCGGGTCTTGAAGTAGTTTTTTTACTTTTTGCTTTTTGGGTAAAAATTAAGTAAAACGGTTATTTATGATTATAAAAAACTATCTTGAGCCTCTACTGTCAAAATTGTTTTTAGACTAATATGTTTCGCAAAAGACTTAAAAAACGCAAAATACTATTAATTCATACACATATTATTTATTGTAACTCAAGACAAAATGTTGAAATTACAGTTTTTCTTTGTAAATCATAAACGGTAAAAAGTATTGAAAGTTCTAATTAGTTACGTACAATTCCTCAATTTAACACATCATCGTATAAAATATCGAAATAGTGTCAGAGGAAATGTTCAACTGGCGACCAGATGAACTGTGTCCGCAGTAAAAATACTCGCGTATGTTCGTTCACCCGACACGGCCGCTTTGATTTACTGCAGGTTAATGCGTTCTCGGAAACCATTACCCAGCATCGCACTCGCGAGAGAGGATTCATCAATGGGATGGGATATCAATACCAATCACTTTACACAATAATATCACATGCCCCCGGTCGGATGGCACCTTAAATTGTAGGTCCCAACTGTTAGTCTCAGTATAAACAGTCGTTAAACCGATTCAGAGGCATACGGGCGGATCCAAAACTCTCGGCACCAAAGCTTGGCCACTTAACTCAAACGAAGAAGAAGACTTATCCAGGCTCTGACGGCTAAATCGATTGGGATGTACTTTGATATTGAGGTTGTTCTACTTTTGATTCCGGATTAACACGGATAGAACTTGCGCAGATATTTTAAGGCCACCTTGTTTCAAAGATTTAGGCATTTTACTCACTTATTCGAGTTGCATCCGTGTTACGCGGGAGCCGACTTGATATGAACTCCGGTGACACTTGGTGGCGGGCGAGAACGCCATAGTATAACAATAATGCAGTAGGTAACTTTATTTTTTTATTGACTGTATTCTTTTAGTATATCGATTATTTTATTGACTATATTCCTTTAGTTTATTGAAATAAAAGTATATTTGACTTATATAGGTATTGACTGTTAACATAATTTATCTTACTAAACTTTTTTATTATTGAGGTGATAATGATGATTATAGTAGAGTTTACCTAAAAAGTGCATGCAATAAATGAAAACAAATATAATCGTTATGTACAATATTTATTCTCATTTATAATACATACATGTTGATTTATTTATATGAGATAGATTTTTAATATGAGGTACAAAATGCTTATTTTAATTAAAATTCATTATGATTTAGAGTTCTAGTGCTAGGTCCACGCTCATTTTCATTTATCGTTCTTTTATAAATAACGCCATACTTTGAACTGATAGAACTGATTGTAGAAACCCTTTAGTTATTATTTCGCCTTCCATAGAACATGATGAAGTTACTAGTTTAAAATTTCATATTTCTGCTGCTTTAACTATACTGTGGCAAGGAATATTCACACGTCACGTGTTGGGTCGGAAGAGCACAACACAAGTCCGTCGTCGGTAAGCGCCACCGCGCGACTGACGAAGCCGGCGGCGACGCGCCGCTCGCGGGTTTGTAGGTATTTAGTCATCATAAATTGGAAAATAACACTACAACATTCACCACAGCGATTTGTACTAGAAAAAAGATTTATCTAAAGATTGGTATAAAAATAAAATCAATAAGTTTATTATTTTAGGCACAGTATTGAAAATGTTTTTTAAAAAGAGGCAACTTTGGATTTTTTTTCTATCGAATGAAGTTCGTCTGGTTAAGTAACTGTAAGCGAATTGTACTCTGTAAGATCCTCAACTGTAACATATATTTTTTTCAGAATTTTACGTAAGTTTTTGACTGATTCATATTGATTTTAAAAACAGCATTTGCGGTACAAGGGTCCCTTAAAGGGTTTCTTAACTAAAATGTAAAAACTCTTACTAAGCCTCCACTGTCTGTCTGTCTCTCCGTCTGTCACCAGATTGTATCTCAACCGTAATAGCTAGAAAGCTGAAATTTTCTTATTAAATCCAATATCCTCGCATTTGGCCTATTTTTTATTAATTGTAGATATACTTTGTCGTTTATTATCGTTTTGTGAAAAAACATGGGAGGGTTGGATTGTGATTTCAACGTCATTTCTTAGTGTTGAAAATCGACTGAGATAGGAAAATTAGCGCCTAATTAGATGATTTTTTAAGTTTACTGAAAGCTTTTTAACTATTTTAGAAATAGCACTAATTTTTTTATAATAAAGTAGATAAGTTATACGATGGTTATAACAGACATACACACACAAATGAATGTAATATTATCATTTTTATTATTATTTCTTATTATTTTTTTACATATATGAATGTCTTCTTTTAGGAAGGAAACATGCGGCACTTTGTTAGTAAAACAAGTTATCTTTGTATAAGTGAATACAGTTTGGCGCCATTAATTTTTAATTTATAATAAGTTACGTTAAGTTCGATGTATTAAACACAATAGTGCTCTATTTTATAAATATGTAAATGTGTAAATATGTAAATGTTAAATATGTATCTACATAAAATATATATGTATGTGTATGTAGTATATCAGTTGTGTTAGCTACCATAACACGAACTAAAAATGGTTCAGTATGGGGTTAACCAGTCGTGTGTGAAATGAGTCCTAATATTTTATATTTATATTTATTTTGCTGATTTCAACAACCATATTGCCTTAACCTTCGAATGGCGTAACAAAATCTGTTTTAACTACTTCATCGAGTATTAAATTAAAATTGTTTACAACCTCATATTGGATATTTCACCGCAGCGATTCTTAATATCTAGATATACATACTTGTAATATCGCGGATGAAAGCACGCAGACAGATCCGCGAATATATTTATAAAATTATATTAGTACGTTAAACTACGGGATAAAAATATAACAACCGCGTAGATGCTAACTGGAAGCGTCATAATTTGCTTATAATTTGGTTATTTATGAATGTTCTGAGCGAAGAGTGAATAGAAACAGATACTCGTATCTATAAAAAAAAGGTGTCATGGGACACCCGGATGGAACGAAGTTCCTTTCAAAAATTAGTGAAGGAATTGTGATATATTTTTATTATTATTAACAATTATAATGTAATATAAATTTAATCAGCAGGCTCAATCGCAACTCCACCTGAAACGAATGGCGCTGTTGTCAATTAGTGAATACTTTCATTGATAGCCGTTTTTGACTTCCGAACAAATTTTGGAGATGCGACGTTGCCATACCGTGCGCAAAAAGTGTCGTGACAACTTTTCTTATGATTTTTTCCGTCTAGCCCCCTTTCATAACGCGCGATAAGGAACTTCGTTCAAATAATTGTGTTCTAAGAAATGGAAGTTCCCTGAACAAGATCTCGTAGACGAGACTTTTTTGATTGTAGTTTTTGCTGAAACTTTGAATATATCTCAACAAAAAATCCTCCTTTATGGAAACTGACATGCTTGACGTTCCGTACCGTACTTGGCTAGTGTGGTGTATTATTATAATCTACATTTCTCTTCTCGTGAGAGCCCCAAGTCCCAGCAGTGGGAAAGTACAGTGGGCTGCTTATGCTCGTGTAACCTAACCGTCGTGTTTCGTCATCGCAGGTCAGGATGAGCGAGGCGGAGGCGGGCGCGGAGCCCCTGGAGCCCGCGGCGCCGGCGGGCTCGCCGGCCACGCCGGAGGCGCCGCCGCCGGCGCCGGGCGCTCCGCCGGCGGCCCCGCGCAAGCCGCCGCGCCGCGGCCCCAAGGTGCCGCAGGAGCGCCCCAAGCGCGCGCTCTTCTGTCTCTCGCTCAAGAACCCCCTGCGCAAGCTCTGCATCGATATTGTTGAATGGAAGTATCCTTTTATTAACCGGGAAACTAAATTATCTACACTAATGTTGTAACATTCTACTTATGTTTCCAATACTTGACTAATAATTACTACTGTTATAGCGCAGACAACAAAACACTCAATTTAAGCTATTTCACATGATGGTATAATATCCACATCGATATCGTAAAATCTCATTATAACATCGCTCGCTCGCTCCTGATTGGCCCCGCGCGCGCAGCTGCTCTCTCATTGGTAACATTTGCGGCAAGTTCACTGTGGCAATACACGTAGTACGCGTGAATTTAATGTTTCGCAATGTGTTTTGTAGTTAACATACAAATAAAAGTTAAAAATAGATAGCGACGATGATATTAAAATTTGTTAGTTGTTATTATTATTAGAAAAATATTTCTAGACTAAGCATACTCTAGGCCAGTGTCGCTAGCTCGAGGTTAAATGCCTAACTGTAAAGAGGAAAAAAAATAACAAGTTCGTTCATAGAATAATTAATAATATTTATTATTAGCCTAGCTCGTCGCGTGGACGTTGGATTGCAGCGTGTGACACCCCGGATCGAATGGCGCTGTTGTCAATTAGTGAATACTTTCATTTACTTCAAAAAAAATTTTGAATATCCGACGTTTTACGACACCTTTTACGCACCGTATTCGCAAAAAGTGTCGTGACAACTTTTCGTAAGATTTTTTTCCGTCTAACCCCCTTTCACAACGCGCGATAAGAAACTTCGTTCCAATAATTGTGTTCTAAGTAATAGGAGTTCCCTGAACAAGACCTCGTGGACTAGACTTTTTGGATCGTAGTTTTTGCAGAAACTATTCATATGTGTTGTTTATTTTATTTACTGTTAATTATAGATTTTGCCCTTCACCTTAAATTAAGATAGAAGACAAAATTAAATATTTAGTGTCCTTCCGCTGTTATCCGAAATCCAAATTAAGACAAGTAAAGGAAAAATTAACTAAGATTAATTAAGATTAACGTTACCTATCACAATTCGGAAATTCTTAACTCTACACGTGTTTCGCCTAACCACAAGGCATCATCAGGAGATGCTGACTCTTCGAACGACAAGTCGAGAGATTGTCTTAATTTGGATTTCGGATCACAGCGGAAGTACACTTAATATTTAATTTTGTCTTCTATTTACAATGGATTTCCGCAAAGTAACGCCTGAGTCAATAAGTTATTAAATTAAGATGTTTTCTCCTAGAACGTTTTCAACAGGCTGACTAGTTACATTTTTTCCTGTCCGTGTATTTTCCGTTCAATCTCCCCAAAACAAGTTCAAACACCATTAAGATCTCGTCGTTTATTACTTTTATTACGAAAACGTGTTAGAAGCGCCCGGTACATAATTACCCCGCCTTACTCCATTGTGCTTTTAAGTGATAAAGAAAATGCAAAGTTTGCATAGGACCTCAGAGTTTTAGGTCTAAACTGTCGGTACGAGAAAATGCCGCAAGTTTTTTGCTTATGCTTGAATATCACAACTTTAATTCAATGTCAAAAGTGTCAAAAGTCAAAGCTTAGTCAAAGCTTTTAACATTGTTTCCGGGTAAGAAACTTAGATTATATAATATACTACAGAGATGAAACGTATAATAAAAAGCGCGTTGCAAGTTTGAGAACAATTTTCCTATGTTTGTTGTGGTATATGACACTACAAATACCACGAAACTGTTCCAAACGTAGGCACATTTTGTTCCAAATTAAACCATAAAATATATAAGGACTTCTTTTTCATCCTTGCCTTATCCCACTAGGTGGGGTCGGCACAGCAAATGTTCTTCTTCTAATCTCCTCTATCAGCCGTCGTCTCTACACTCACTCCTTTCTCTCTCATGGCCTCAATCACACACTCCATTTGACACCAAATAGTTATAATATCATAACACAGAACTAAAATAGCCTACTCGTATCATGCAACTAACACCCAAAGATATCAAAAACAGCGCAATCGTTAATAAACACGTATTTCTTACACCACAAAAGCAAACAAATCTAAAAGGGCTACCAAAATAAAAGAAAACCTCACTTCTCCGACGCAAAAAACAATATTTTTTATTTTCTTCCGCAATTACCAAACCACAAATAGAAGGCTATCAATTAAAACCGTTCCGTTCGCAAATAAATAAAACCACTATTAATAAAAAACAGATGATCGATTCATATAATCCAATATATTGAAAATCTCCGTTCGACGGATGTTGTATTGGCCGGTTGCCAAAAAGGAAACCGCATTATACCTGAACTCAAGTATTTCCTAAGGCGGTACTTGCACGGATTATTCCAACGCTGGTGATGACTGATCTTAATTCTAGCTCTAAATAGGGGTCTATAAAACGATGCTAAAAGGAACGAGCATCAAATATTTGTTTCATTTTCCTGTGGCAACACGCGAACACAATTTATTGGAAACTTTTTCAAAAGCAAATTTGTCCAGGCGGTTCAGAATTTTCCGCACGATCGATCAGATATCGTCGCCGTAGTTGGAAAATTAAATAACTAACCAATTTCGTGAAATCGACTTTTTTGCATTATCATAAAGTCCAATTCAAGCGGCATCTTTCTGTCTCACTAAAATTGTAATATCTTAATTAATCACAAAATAAACTACACATAAACATTACAACACACTATAGTTGGAAAAATAAATATCGAATATAAGAGAATAATTTAGCGAAGGAAAAGAAGCTAACTCTGCAATAATTAGCTAACTACACCCATGCGTCAATTCAAGAGCGAATAAAGTGCATAAAGTCTTTTGTTTAATTTTCCCTCGACACATTTATTCTTTATTGGACCAATACGGTCTCGAAAAAAGTTATTAAAGGCAGTTATGTAATATTTCGTGTCTGATGGAATGTGATGGTTATACAATTATGTAATTGTTGTGTGATCCACAGTAGCACACAGATGAAAGTACCACATTTTTAAATGACAGTATTGTGCAGTATTGTCACCCATTCAAAGACTGGCCGCATGGACCGTTGCATAGCCTCGATGTTCGCGCCAGATTACCTTTGTTAGCCAGACTAAGGGCTGCTAGGAGGAGCTAGCGGAAAGAAGTAAATAGGTTTTTGAGTTATTTGGGCATTCCACTGGAACATCAATTACTTTTAAGATAAAAAGTAACCTTCAAGATCTAGCCTACCTCCATATTAAATTTTAGGAAAATCAGAACAGCTAGAGGAAGTAAAAGAGATGTGTTATCCGGTGCATCCCACGGGAACAGTAATTATTTTCGGAATATAAAGTAGCCTATGTAGCACATAGTCTAACCTATCTTCATCCCAAATTTCATCAATATCTATTGATGAAATTTAGACAGTACAGCCGTTCGAGCGTGAATCTGTTCAGGCGTATAATTAACCTAACTTTTTATAGTTTCCTACAATTTCCCTGGGATGCCATCATCAGATCTTAACTTGGTGCCAATGGGACCATTTAAGGACTATACTCATTCAATTAAAAGAATAATTTTGAGAATCGGTTCACAAATGACTGAGAAATGGGTGAACATACATAAATAAATATATGCAGTCGAATATAATATAACCTCCTTCTTTTTGAAGTCGGTTAAAAATACTACAAATAACTTTTCCAGAATCATTTCATTCCATAGTTCATCATTACATTCCATTTCATACTTCATTCACATTCTAAATACATTATTAATAACATTACTCATGGTTTTATTTAAAAAACTTCAATACAGTTTGGGTCTCTCATTCCTGGGCTAAAAATCCTATCTCGCATGTCTTTTTCCATCTCGGTTCGCCCATTTTTGAGCAGGGCTTGCGGGATAGGTAGAAAACACAGATTCTGATCTCACGGGCTGATCAGTTCCAACACCTACCAGCACACGTCTCTATGGTTCTCATGCGGGCCTGCTTCGGGATGCCCAATTTGGCTTATGTCATGCGTACGGCGCCAACATGGAAGCTCCCGAAGGATCCTTCAATTTGATGGCAGTTTGAAACGTGTGATCGAGGATCGGCTCAATATCAGTCTTAGTGAGGAGCAATGGTGCCAGGCTAATCTGTCAGTTCAATTCAGAGGTCTGGGTGTTAGGTGATTACAGGAGTGCGGTACCATTGCTTTTCTTGGCATCAGCTTATGGTGTCTCCGGGTTGGTTGGGCATATTCCGCCTGAATGTGGGGACTCGTTCACCATCCCTTTTACATCAGAGACGCACTATGTCTGGGCGGCGATGCATCCTGGTGCAGCTTTGCCAACGAAGCCCAACTCACAAAGGTGTTGAGATGATTTATCAAGCTCCTACATCCTGTCTCGCATGCGCGTGTGGGTCTCAGGAACCGAGTTGGCTCGCCTCAATGCCACTACTAAGCCGGAGTCCGGAGCCTGGCTGCATTCACCTCATCTGGACACACTGCTGGACGACGACTCTTTTAAGGTTGGCTGCAGGAAACCGACTCGGTTGTGTGGTTTGTGAGCCCCACGTTTGCATCTGTGGGGTGAGAGTAGAGGCGAATGACTTACATGCTCTTAGTTGTTTCCGGTGTACAGGACGCAGACCTAGGTATCATGCCAATAATGAAATTTTAAAGAGGGCTCTGGTGCTAGCCGAAGTTCTGTGCGTGTTGGAACCTCCCGGCCTATCGCGCTCCGACGGTAAACGGGCAGATAGACTTAAGTTGATTCCTTGCCAGAAAGAATGCTGTCTTATCTGGGCATGCTAGGTAATCAAGGTACTCACGAAAGTAGCATTTGCGTGAGTACCTTCGCATCTTGCCATCTTCCAGCTACTCAAAGAGTGGCTGGTGAAGGTGTGGAGGCGGTTGCGCTCAGTAATCACCAGAAGTATTCTGCCCTGGAATCGGCGTATGAATTTGTGCCTTTTGCTGTCGAAATAGCAGGGTAGTGAGGAGAAGAGGCAAAAAAATCTGTCGTAGACATTGGGCGTCGTTTGCGTGAGAAAGGGCGAGACCCGGGGGCTGGGCAGTACCTAAAGACAGCAAAGTTCCCTTGCCATACAGCGGGGAAATGCTGCGAGTCTGATGGGCACGTTTGGGTGAGGGGCTTGGATGATTTTATGTTTGAATATTTTCTTTTTTATGTTGACGTTATATGTAAGATATTATTAATAATAAAAAAGTTCAAGAATTTGTTAAAACTTAATTAGTAATCAAAAATCAATACTTAAAATTGGGTTGGATAGCCTTAGTAATAAATAAATAATATATCAATTATAAACTTTCCCGTTGGAGAACAATTAAATAAGTGCTTTTATTATGGGCTTTTTATATATTAATGAAAGATATTGGCGAAGGAGAACTAAATAACTAACATGCAAAACTAAATAATTACATAAAATATTAAAATTTTGGGCGAGGGAGAAATACATAGTGGCTATTTTTTGCTTTTCTCACAAACGAATCAATTAAAATAAAATTTCTTTGAATGTATAACTAGACGCTTTATCAATCTTTAACATATTAAAATTTGGACAGCAAAATTGTTTTTCAAAAAAAAGTTATCATCATTTTTGTTGCAAAAAAACAGTAAATCGCGTTTTTCTCGCAATTTTGATTTTGTTAGTTATTTAATTTTCCAACTACGGCGACGATATTGTTTATTCCTTAGAATGAATAAGATAGAAAAGTGTTATCGAAACAGTCATCAAGATCGAGATCAAGATTCACCTCAGGCTAGAGTCAAGAGATTAATGAGAAGTCGAATAACAATTTTAACCTAAAGTATTAAATTATAAGTATGTAACAAACATTTTATACAGCTCTATATATATTTATAGAGTGTATAGAACTTAATATATTTTTATTGTACAACCTCAAATCAAAATTAGTATACATAAAGTACAAGACTTAAAAGTAAAGTACCTACACTGGCGGCCTTATCACGCTAGCTATTTAAAGGGTCGCTAACTCATGTAGTTACGCGCCCTGCTTGTCAAATACCTAGCAGTACTCTGTAAAACAACTACGGCTTATTCAACGGAAACCGTGAGTGGAAACGCTAGTGTAGAAGCTAGCAACAGGCGAGCACAATCACACATAACATCGCGGCACATGTGCGATTAGAACAACACGCGCTAATGTAATGACAAGCCCTGATCAAAGCTACGCGGAGCGTCGTCACGTGTCCATTCATAGATATCACTACCTACTTACATAGTCTAGATAAGCATATTGATTTCTCTTCTTCTTCTTCAACCTTTTCCCACTAGGTGGGGTCGGCACAGCAAGTTTTCCTCTTCCACACGATTCTGTCGGCTGTCATGTCCACATTCACTTCCTTTTCTTTCATATCCTCATTTACACAATTCAGCCACGTCTTCCTAGATCGGCCTCTACTTCCGCTACCTCGTAAAACCATATCCATACTTCTCCTAGCCACGTGCATTTCCTCTCTACGCATCACATGCCTATACCAAGATAACCTTCCGCTCTTCACTTTCTCTGTCACTGGAGCTACTTTCAAACTAAGCTATATGATATAAGCATATTGATTTCTTTCCAACTTATTTGTTTAAAAAAGTTATATACTTTTTCACAGTACAAACTTTGCAGTTAGGTCACGAACCAAGACTTCAATGCCATGTGAATGTCGAGGCTATCCAGCTCCTTGACAATGAACATGACAAAAGAAGACTAAAAACAACGAAACCAATCAGTGTAGTGTTGTGTTTAATCTTAAGTGATAGCGAAATCCAAGGTGGTTTATTTAGTGCTGAAAATAGAACACACGAAAAGTGTACTCGACTTAATAGAGACATTGAAAAATGCGCTAATGGGCACGTTCTTAGATACTGTACTTAATAAGTAGTTTGTGATAAAGTATTACTATTTATTAGCTTAGTAGGTTAAATTGTAGATTTATACAGTTAAATTATAATAACCTCACGCATTCCCCTAAAAAAGGTATATATTTTGATCAGCAAACGGCGTAGTCACTCGACACCGCAGATGGATCATGACAATTGCTAACTCTCAAAAAAGCTGTCTGATCACAAATACTGTTTCCTAAAGATCCTAGTGACTGTTTTTCAACTTGACGGTGGCAGCTAACCAGACGAGCTCTAGAAAATGCTCTATCACCATGACATGGCTCCCTAACGATGTTTTTCTTCACCGCATAATACGAACGAAATCAATAGCTTGTTATTTTTCTCTTGGTAAGTATTCTGTTTTTTTAGCTTCAATATAAAAGAAATACGAGCGTGATTGCCAAATCAACGCATCAAGAATAGGTGGTTTGCAGTCGCGGAGGCGTAAAATATGAAAGTGCCTCAATCTACCGATAAAATAAATCCCCTTCGACCCACTCACGAGAGTAACATATTTAAAACGAGTGGACTCGTCCATTTGTTCCTTTACTTCCTATAGCTTTGTTTACATTAATGGCCATTTTTCAGAGACTATTATTGTAACGCGCACATTTAGATCGGAATGCAGCTGCCACATATTTCAACTCGAAAGAGACATCAAACGCTCAAAGTGAGACATTTATATCCGTTTAAACATTCCGGAATGCCTCCCATAGTTCGTGCGTGATTCGCGCAACTCCATTTTGAGGGCATAAAAAAGCTGGCGATTGGCCAAGGATGCTGAATTGTGTGAATGGGCTGAAATACGAAGAACAATAGAGGAAATACCGTGGAGCGTGACTCCGTGACGCATCTGTTCGATCATCAGATTCTTTGGCAAGATGAGAGATCTCGTGAGATATCTATAGAATTCCACAAATAACTTTGTCATTGTGTACTTGACCTATCTTTACTATGTCATTCATTGCACCACAAACGATTTGGCAGGTGGTTAATGTCAGTTATATATTACTGAACGAATTAGCGGGAAAATCATTGTTTTATGTCGTTAGTATTGCGTTCAACGAGGCAACGCGTGAATTTCAAACGTGAGTAAACAAACGGTTTGTAAAGAGACTAAAACAGTTAAACATCTTTTTAGTATGTTTACTCTGCAGTTCATTTCACAATGTCATAATTACAAATAACTGGGTCTTGCAACATCATACGTAATTGATAATATGAGTTAGTCAACTGCAAGCAATTCGTGTATCTATTCTAGATATCTTACTAATAAATTTTGCTATTGGTTGCCAAACTAACTTACCTTACGGTAGATCTCTTTTAGACGAATGTACAGCCTAATTTACGGTACGGTACTTGCTTATAATTATAAACTATCATAGAATAAGTTCATGTAATTTTGTCTTGCGTAGAAGAAACTTTAAGTATTAACTAGGACTAACTTCAGTTACCGATGAAAGATTAGGCAAGAACTAATTACATTATTATGCAGTCGCAGCTGCATCATTTGGATAGGATTGTTCAGTCACCATAACGTTTTGTGTAGATAGATGAAGTATAGAAGTTGCGTATCTTCGGACGCTGCTTATGTGAAATAAATTTATTGGATATCAATATTAATTGTTAATGAGGACTAAGATACAGCCACACCTGAATTTCTCTCTATCAATTCTTCACATATTGTAGGTACATAATTACTTCAATTCTTCAAATTATAAACAAAAAAGTTCCCTAACTCACAGCACAGACCATTCGAATGGATGATCCTGACTACGATCTTCGCAAACTGCATCGCTCTGGCAGTATACACGCCCTACCCTGCCAGCGACTCCAATTACACCAACTGGGTTCTGGTAAGTTCCATTACGTTCATAATCATCATCATCATCCACAACCAGTTCTTTCCCACTGCTCCATAGGCCTCCCTTCTTACATGTCATTCACCTCGATTCTGTGCCAATTGAGCCCAGGTTCGACTAACGACCGATGCCCCGTCTTCCTGATATTGTATACTATTCAGTCACAGCCTTGCTCCAGTTCTGGTCAGTTATTTTAGCAAAATTATTGTAATGCTAACTAAGTTGATTTGGATTATCGAAACTAAGAAACGATAGATGCAGGAAGTAATTTGATGAATGCATGCTTACCCAATCTTAAAAGACTGATGTCTAATGACTTTATATATAAGACTAATGATGATGATATATATGAAGTGGGACCACTTCCAAGACTTGAATGACTTTCGACAGCAGACCCAGGCCTGAGGTTATACGAAGAAGAAGTTCTTAATTTGATTATCTTTCCAATTCCAGGAGAAGATCGAGTACGTGTTCCTGGTGATCTTCACGGGCGAGTGCGTGATGAAGATCATCGCGTACGGGTTCGTGATGCACCCTGGCTCCTACCTGAGGAACGGATGGAACTTGCTCGACTTCACCATCGTTGTTATTGGGTAACCACTCATGTTCTCAAATCTTACACTACCGCAGGACATATAGATATAAGATCTACGCACAATGCCTATAAGTAGAAAGAGAAAGAAAAAAGAAGAAAACGGAAGTAAAAGTCTACCTAATTCATAATTCAATTATTCAATAAAATAATCAAAACAATTATTACACCAATGCGCTAACTATTTTAGATCTAAAAACTAAAATCCTGAATGCGCCATACAATGTTTTTGATGGCACTACAGAAGACATCGATTTCTTGAATTTCAGATATAACGTTAAGATACGTTAAGCAAACGTGGATAAAACGTCTTCTTAACGTTTAGCGTTAACTTCTTAGCGTGGATGAATTGTGCGAGAGAAAAAGGCATTAGGACATCTTTTTTGGGCAAAAACATTTAGGTTTTAGTTCTCAATACGTCCTTATTATTTCCAGCATGGTGAGCACGGTGCTGTCGAGTATATTCAAGGATGCATTTGACGTGAAGGCGCTCCGAGCGTTCAGGGTGCTGCGCCCCCTGAGACTCGTTTCTGGAGTGCCTAGTAAGTATACATTTTCAATCTACAATTTCCCGGGTCACTCTTAACCTTAAGCTATTCAAAACATTCTACACAAAAACTTTTGACTTAGAACTTTATGAATTCTCTATTACGTAAAGTTCGTTGATGTGCAAAATATATGGGGAAGTTCGCAAAAATAAATCGTTATTTTTGCGAACTTCCAAAAGTCGTAGTACAGAGGTTGTTTGTCAAGATGTATTAAATCCACCCTTAAAAGGTTTTGCGTTAGTTACCCTCTATTATGTTTAAAACTAAAAGATAAAATAAAGTTAAACCTAAAAACTTTTCCTAGTCGACTGCAATGAGTGTTAGTATGATCATAGACATATGAGAATAAATATAATAGACGCTCGACCTCTTGTTGAAAACGTACTAAAGGTGTGTCGAATGATCACGTAGCGCCATCTATTCGTATGTTCTTGAAACGACTTCACTCGGGTCAAGCAATCTACAATCGTTATATCACTAAGCAACTGCAGCGCGTTGCGGAATTTGGCGGCAGCTAGGCTACTCACTTTTCGATT
Organism: Mellilla xanthometata; assembly: GCA_035578125.1. NCBI lineage: Eukaryota > Metazoa > Arthropoda > Insecta > Lepidoptera > Geometridae > Mellilla > Mellilla xanthometata. Next base: position 9,793,420 of record JAPUBQ010000023.1, on the reverse strand, counting down.
CGCTTCTTCGATTTGAATAATGGCGAACTCGCCACGCTTTATTGTATTGGTATCAGCAATCCTCTCTTGTATTCTGATGCCTGTTGTTATGAACCAGGTCTCCAGATCGTGCTGAACTCCATCCTGAAGGCGATGGTGCCGCTCCTCCACATCGCCTTACTCGTTATATTCGTCATCATCATCTACGCCATCATCGGCCTCGAGCTGTTCTCCGGGAAGATGCACAAGAGCTGCTATAATAGGAATACAGGTATGTACGTGTTCAGAAATTGCCTCGGCACATCGAGTTTTCCTTTTGCATTCCCTTCTATTAGATGATTTAGAATAATTCCTTTATTTACTTCTATCTCTTTCATAATCATTCTGTATTAAGTATTATTTCTATTGCTATTACTACTTTTGTTTTTTTTTCTGATTATTATATTTGTTTTGTATTAAATCTATAAATTTGCACTCATTTGTTGAAAGATATTTTGAATTGATATTTTTAGAGAATGTACGTCCCTAGGTGAAAGTTCGTAATTTTGAAGCTTTCTAGATGAAGCTTGGTACAGGTTCAATATTTTTTTTTGTTATCGGTGATTACATATTTTTACATTTCACTTCAATTTTTTATCAGTTTTTTTTTTATATCAATAATCTATTTAGAATAGATTTTGTGAATATTCTGGATAACCGAAAAAAAGTGAATATGGATAAATTCTGTGAAATTGAGATTTGGAGAATTTTCTGTAGACACGATGAAGAGGAGTAGTAGTGAGGAGATGCATGTGACTAGGGGAAGTATGGATAAGATTGTAAGAAGTAGCGGAAGAAGAGTTCGACCAATGAAGACGTGGATGAATTGTGTGAAGGAGGATATGAATGAGAAGGAAGTAAATGTGGAGATGACGGCTGATAAAGTGGCGTGGAAGCGAAAACCAGGCTGTGCCGACCCCACCTAGTGGGAAATGATAAATAAAGAAGACGAAGAAGAAGAATCAAGAATCAGTATTTGTAATATTTACTATTTACCATTAATTGTTCATTAAGTTCCTTTATTATTTCTCCTCAGACGAGATAATGGAAGGAGCGCACCCCTGCGACATTGACAACGGGTTCAACTGCTCCAAGCTAGGCAACGAGTATGAATGCCGCGAGGGATGGGACGGACCTAACTTCGGCATCACCAACTTTGATAACTTCGGTCTGTCCATGCTCACCGTGTTCCAGTGCATCACGCTTGAAGGTTGGACGGATGTTATGTACCACGTAAGTGTCTATATTACAGTTATCAGTCTTGTGTTTGTTTTTTGAGCATTTGTGGTTTCTATGTCAAGGTAACCCCGAAAAAATATAGTCGGGATGGTTATTAAGCATTGGTTACGCTGTTTTGCGATAATAAATTTGGAGGGATTGAAGTGATGAGAGCTCAGTTGGGCGTGCGGACACCTTACGGCCTGCAGATCGTGGGTTCTATCCCCGCCAAAGAGCTTAAGCTTTTGGCGAAGAAAAACATGGTGAAAAAGCCATAGCATTGTAATAGGGCGTACTTGCAACCTTCGTCAAAAAAATCTGTCGCTCAACATCTAGTCAGTGTTTCCCGCAGCCTCCTTGAGATCCAGACTGGACTATGCCCTAACTCGTTTGGTTACAGCCCTACTGGTCAATGCCTAGTTGAACTATGTAAAAACTATTGCAGAGACTGCCCGAGATTCAGAAAATAGGAACGTCACCGAACTATGCTTGTCGACGTTAAATCTTAGGTCTGGGTAATATCTCCTTGCTCAGTAATTTCACCAAATGAAATGCCCGTGAAACTAATACACAGTAGTATTTGCTTACTACCACTTGGCATAAGAAGCGGACCCCGCGAAAGAGGTTTACTATCACTAATATGTTTGTATAATGTTCCAGATACAAGACGCGATGGGCAACAGTTGGGAGTGGATTTACTTCGTGTCGATGGTGATACTCGGGGCGTTCTTCGTCATGAACCTCATTCTCGGTGTGTTGTCCGGGTAAGTGCATCTACTATACACCTTATAACATGCTATTTTTATTTTAAATATTTTCAACCTTTTACAGCTGTAATGTCTCGACCTGCACTAGATTGGCTGAGGGCCGAGGCAGATGTCGTGACAAGAGAGAGGCCTATACTCAGCAGTGGGATAGAACAGGCTGTTGCTTCACTTTGATTTTACTTTATTTTGGAAATTAATGCTTCTCGACGATAGCCTTTCTCTTTTTTATTCGTTGGTTTAAAATCAGTGAAATTGTTCTATGGCCCCAGTTTACGTAAATGCAGCTTTCCATAATTTGATCGCGTCCAGAGTAAGATTTCCTCCAGTACCTTTTTATCAAATTCTTAAAAAAATTTAAGTGTTTTTCCCATCGAATTAGAGAATCAAGGTAAATGCACATATACAGCACATTATAAGTTTCTTTATGTTCAAATATTTCTAAATAAAACATTCGGACGCGTAGGGAAACACCAAGGCGGCATCGCTATACTTTGGAGGTGCCAAGTCGCGTACTAAGCGGTTTGCAGGCAGAGAGACCTTCATTGTCCGTACCGCCAAGGTGTGGAATTCTTTACCAAATTCCCTGTTCCCCTATAACTATAATCTAGCGATTTTCAAAGCAACAGTGAACCCGTTTCTTCTGGGCAAGCACGCTCACCTTAGATCGCAATATCGCTTACTATCAGGTGAATTGCGATCAAGCGCAAGCCCATTAAGAGAAAAATAAATATTCCAGAGAGTTCTCCAAAGAGCGTGAGAAGGCAAAGAACCGAGGAGACTTCCAAAAGCTCCGCGAGAAGCAGCAGTTGGAGGAGGATCTGAAAGGATACCTCGACTGGATCACGCAGGCGGAGTACTTGGAGCCGCTGGCTGACCAACGGGAACCTCCTGATACTAAGCGGGACTACAGTCTTGGAAACGGTAATTTGGAATATCTTTGTTGATTCTGAGAACCTTGTCTACGAAAAAAATTTGATTTTGTAGTCTTTATTATGTATCCATAATGAGAAAAATTGCATACATGTAATAAAGTTACTTATAAAAAAATACCAATATTTCAAGATAGCTTACGACCAAATTAGTTTAGTGCATTGTTATAATACAATTGATTGTTTATAGTAGTTCCTTAATTAGTGTTAAGAATGGGAAGGACCCTGAAGCTTGAACTGGCTAGAATCAGGACTAGTGGATCTTTAATATGTATCCATAATTAGAAATTGGTCTCTATATAGTGGCATAGGATTTCTGTATTAATTCAAACTTCATTTATTTTTGATTTCTGTAATAATGGATTTCTGTAATAATTAAAACTTCCGTAAGGCATTTTTGAATAATATTTGTCTACAGGCATATGATTTTCTCTTATTTTGAAATGAGTTGCAAGTAAAGTTATTTGACTTTGAGTTCTAATATTCAGCATTTCCTGGTTAGCAACCATTAGGTTGATATTTTTAATTTTTCTTTTGTCCACAATAAAACGATAGTCATACAATGTTCATAGCAGTTCAGCAGCTGTTTGAACATGTTGGCACCCAACTGCTTGTTTATCTTCATATTAAAAAGAGTAGGATATTTTAAGAAATATTAAAATTCTGATTAAATATCAAATGATTAAACTATTCCAGGTCAAACAAACAACGACCACGACAGTACAGACCACCTTGGATTGGAGGTGAACGAAACACCGAAAGTTTCCATCGGAATCATGTGGAAGAAAGACTTCGATAAGGTAAGTTAATATTGGTATATATTCATTGATGAAAAGTTATAATATTTTGTAGGATTGTAATAATACTAGCTGACCCGGCAAACATTGTTTAGCCAGTACAGTTAAAAACTAACAAATTAAATTGATCAGGTATCGAGCGGGACGAAAAATGATTACCTAAATTGCTAAAATGGCCATAAAAAATAGGGGTTGGTGATAAAAAAGTAAAACTCCACTTTGACTATGTATGTGCGAACTGGTTAATTTGGTTAGGTAGTTTTTTTTATGTACACCGTACAGATAGGCTTTTGACCAGTCAGCAGCGTAACTAAAAGAGTCACGGACACTTTGCCTACGGCTTTGAACGAGGCTACCGGAATATGCAGTTAGGTGCTTGGCGACAGATTTTCAGCTTGAGGGTAAGGCTACCATAACATGGAAATGTTATGGTTTTCTGATAGTTGGTGGTTCTCTGTATTAACACCCAACCGATATACTACATATACATACAGAAATACTTTATATCGATATTTAACACCCAGACCGACCGCCAACAAATTTAGTTCAACACAAAGATGTTGGCCCTCTGGTCACCATTACGCCAACGTGATCGCCATCGTAACAAAAACACAAAAAAAAAAAAAAAAAAAAAAAAAAAAAAAAACACCACAATGGTTTGTGTGCAGGTGAACCGGCGCATGAAGCGCGCGTGCCGGCTGGCCGTCAAGTCGCAGACGTTCTACTGGCTCATCATCGTGCTGGTCTTCCTCAACACGGTCGTGCTCGCCAGCGAACATTACCAGTGAGTCATTAAACCTTCTGATTGACATTTTAGCTTCTCATAATCTAGAATAAGACTCGAATTTGACATTCAGGAATCGGACATGTAAGAGTGAATCGGTTTTTTCTGGGTAAACTCATCAAAGCGTAGATCATAATATCGCTTGCCATCAGGTAAATTGTGATCAAGCGCAAATCCCATTTACAGTAAAAAAACCTTAAAATGGTAGTCTTGACATGAACTCCGCCAAATCACCAAGATTTGGCGGAGTACTAGAGTCTAGTACTAGAGTAGAGTCTTAGTGGCGGTACTGTAGCGAGAAATGGTAATGGGTAATGGTAATTAAAGCTGAGTACATTGATTCGCAGTTGAAACCTTGGACCGAATCTAGGCTCTACGCCAAAACTTGCTTTAGATGATAAACAATTAATTGTGTGGAATTTGCACTCGCTTATACGGTGAAGGAAAACATCGTTAAGAAAGCTCTGGGGACTATAAATCCAAAGACGGTTGTCATCCCCGAACCCGCAATTGGCCAGCGTTGTAAATTTATGGCCTACATATCTCTCCTTGATAAAGAAGATTTCAAGTTCCAGCCCTGGGAACGTATGGGCTGAATATTTTTATGCTAAAACTAAGCTAAAGTCATGAAATCTGATAAAATGCCTTCATTTGCAATTATAGCAGATATGAAATTAGTGTAGTTATGTTTGTTAGATTTGCTAGCTCTGACCCTAATCTACACAGTTCACTTTTAAAGATAGTTATGATACTTACGAGTAAAGCGTGTATTTCTATTGCAGTCAGCCGCAATGGTTGGACATGTTTCAAGAGTATGGGAACGCATTTTTTGTCGCGCTCTTCACGCTGGAGATGTTGGTGAAGATGTACAGCTTGGGTTTACAAGTAAGTTCCTGTGGTTTTCTATGTTTCATGTGTACCTTTTATACCTTTATAACTTCTATACCTTTATCAAAATAAATCGATTTCGTTTTGTAGATTCAAATTCGTAGATAAAGCATCATTAATATATAAAGAACTTAATGTAATGATGTTTTCTTCGAAATTATCTCAATTCAAATTGAAAGCGGTATGCAAAAGCACATTCATTACAAAGTTACTACCTCTAGCCGATGCAGCTATTAATCGCGAGTAAATTTGTTCTAAAAATTATTTTGTTTACTTCAACTTGCTAATTAACAAAGACTAAATGCTTTCAATTTACACCCTTTTTATTAGCTTCACCTGAATGTTTTTTGTAACCGACTTCTTTGGGCGCGATTTTGACCGACTATAAACGGCCAGATTTTGTTCAAACTTTGTAGATTTATCAAGGACCGATGACAATACACTAATTTGATAAAAAAAAACTATTTGTTCGGTTTGTAAAAAAAAGCGTGTTTTTTAGTTTTTTTAACTAGTATTTTCACCGTCAATCATTCCATGATCTACTATGTTTATCACATGACAGGGTTACTTCGTCTCCTTGTTCAACCGTTTCGACTGCTTCGTGGTGATCGGCTCGATCAGCGAGATGGTCCTCACCAAGACGGAGGTGATGCCTCCACTCGGCATCTCCGTGCTCCGCTGCGTCAGGCTGCTCAGGGTCTTTAAGGTTACCAAGTAAGTGTTTGCTACATTAATCTTAACAATGTAGACTCACAGATTAATTGTAATGTCCATTTTATACTCAGCCAATAATGTATCCAAACTTTGCCTGTCAGGAATTGCCTTAGGCGATAACGCTGCCTAATGAATAATGATAATGAATTGGGCTCTGGGCTTATATATCTTCCGATGAATTGAGATCAAGCGCAAACATATTAAATTTTTAAAGATATGTAGCGATGTTTTGATAAAGTGATTTTGTATTTTAAAGACATATCTTATGTTACACAAATCATATCATATCACAAATCGACAGGCACTGTTCATAAGATCAGATGAATTTGATAGATATGTTTTTTCTTCGTTTCGAGTGACCAGTTTAGACTAGCAAGTCTAGGTTATGCTTTCAAGTTTCGACCCGGTTTTGAAACACATCTTCATCCAAAACTAAAATAAAATCTACGTTCCCAGGTACTGGCGCTCCCTCTCGAACCTCGTGGCGTCGCTCCTCAACTCGATCCAGTCCATCGCGTCTCTCCTCTTACTGCTGTTCCTCTTCATCATGATCTTCGCACTCCTTGGGATGCAGGTGTTCGGGGGCAAGTTCAACTACGACCCAGTCGAGGAGAAGGATCGACACAACTTTGACTGCTTTTGGCAGGCGTTGCTGACGGTTTTTCAGGTGATTTTTACCTCAGAAGATACATAATCGGGATTCAGAACTGATTTTGGACTGCGGGCCATTTTATTAACCATTACTATCAGTATTTTAGCATCTGTAAGTAGATTTATGACAATCAAATTAGTCTATACTTCTCTATAAGTAAAAATATATTTCATAAGGAACGTCCAAAATAGGCAGACTCCAAAGTAACAAAATTATTAAAAGTTTTTGTGGGAATTGTGTCATAATTGTCATGTTTGACACTCCACCGCATAGCGGTCCGTGTATTGCGGATAAGGAAACTGCAGTTTGCCGTGCTGTGACCTCATCTTGTAGTCAGTCTTGACTGCAACATGATGTCCATCTATGGCCAGCCCAAGAACCTTGTAACTGGTGTGTTGTAGATACTGACAGGTGAGGACTGGAACGCAGTGATGTATGAAGGCATCAAGGCCTACGGTGGAGTAGGTTCCTTCGGCATCCTCGCCTGCATTTACTTCATTATACTCTTCATCTGTGGTAACTGTATCCTTGCATCAATAAAGACTGGTGTCACTTCAGGCCGAGAAAATTGCCATTTCGTCATACGTCAGAACACGTATTAATAAATGCTATGTAATTCATACTGTTAATAACAGAATTTGGTCAAGTAACTTAAAAATTAATTGAATAGTTAATTGACATTATAGGAATCACTTAAACGTTAACAGAATTTGAATTGGTAAACCCAAAATTATCTTCTAGGAACAAATTAATTGTAATAATGATCCTCAGCACCAAAATGCAGACATTCTTCTAAACGTGTTCTTGGCTATCGCCGTAGACAACTTGGCTGACGCCGAATCGCTTACCAATATTGAAAAGGAAGAAGGGGTAAGTTTCAATAATACATATGCAACTAGAGTATTTGTTGATTCAATACAAAAACAACCCTCTTTTAAATTTAATGAATGCGTGTTATATTTCTAAAGGCACCTGATGAAAAAGAAGTAGCAAGTGCAATAGCTGAAGGTGGCCAAGGAGACACAGATGATGAATATATTCACGACGATGACGCCTACCCTTCAGATATGTATGTATAATATAATATGTATTACTTAAATCTCAAAAGACTATTGCAACTCTAAGCCAAAACTCTAAATAAGCTTTGTTCATCCCCAACTCACACGAACATTTATACAGGTCACATTCAGACAGAGATTATGAAGAAACAGCATCAGAAGAGCAGCAGGACCAAGGAGACGGTGAGAGTATTCTAGAAGGTATCGAGGAAGAGAGGATAGAGGAAGAACAGAGAATAGAAGAGGAAGAAGAAGAAGAAGATATTCACCAGAGAAACCATATAGGTATAATTTTTGAAGTAATTGCTGAAGTAGAATCTTTTAATTTTAATGTTTATATTAAGGCCATAATGTTTACAATTTGTAAATTGAAATTCAAGTGAGCATTCAAACATGATAAAGTAAAAGTTGTTAAATCATTATGATGTAAATTTAATTAAGATTGTTCAACACGAATGCTCGAAACAATAGTTAGGATTAAAGCTAACCAATAAAAACAGTGAACACAGAGTACGAAGAAGAGCCGAGGTTGAAACGCAAACCGACGACGTCATCCGCACGGCCCCGGCGACTCTCCGAGGTCGATATATGCGACACTAAGAAACCCATTCCTGACGCTTCGTCTTTCTTCATATTTTCCAAAACCAACAGGTTAGGGACTCGGCTGAACCACAAAACTTATACCAGCTTTAATTTCTAACTAGATGTTACTTTCATTTATTTATCTCACATTAGTTTTAAACTCGTCAGAGACAGCTTCGCCTTCGATCTTTTTAATACTTACGAATAATTTTATATTTATTGTTTTCACCTTGTTGTTAGCTAATCTCACTCTTATTGTGTTTGCGATTTATTTTTCTTCTTTCTACTTATATTTTTTACTAGGTAGGATTTAGGTATTTGCAGTTCACAGCAGTTTGTTATAGGCATGGATTTCTTATAAGTAATACTAAAGGTTTTCTAACGGTACCTTCACTGTTTGCTTAGATCTAGAAACTTTGACTAGGAAAGTACTGAACTGAAATGAACGAGTAAGATAGGTAATAGAAGTAGAAAACTCTGTAGATGACTGCGTAGTGAACAAAATGTACGGTCATGTGTTTCTATCTCACAAAGATGGCGGAGAAAATGAAGAAGAGGGGCAACTGGTAACTGCCCGGCCGCGGCGCGTTTCAGAACTGAACATGCCCAACCAAACGCCGCCGATACCGAATGCTAGTAGTTTCTTCGTATTCTCACCGACAAACAGGTGAATGGCGACGAGCTCGCCGCGGTACCAGTGTCTCATTGTGTTGGCGTTGTGTGTCTACAGCCTTATCGATCGGCATCATCTCATTGGACCTACTTTCCGAAGCATCATCCATTTGTCCACGTCGTGCACGTCTGTTGTGATCCCTATGTGTGGAATAATCCAGACCAAATTCAAAATTGAAACAATGAGTACTGGGTACCTCTAAAGTGTTCCCCATTAGATTACCTATAGGTTGTGAATTAGATAGTTCAATAGATATGTATAAGCATGGGGTACTAGAAGTCCTTTAGATGAAGTTAATAGTCGGTTTCAGTTTTAGGAATTTAGCATAACTGTGCATGGATTGTTCTTTTTGTTTGTTGCATGTTATAATTTTAAGATGCATGTTTTTTATGGTATATGTAATTAAAATATATTTAAATGTATACATATATGTACTAATTCATGCATATTGTGTATGAGCTTAATTGCTGTCAATAACAACATCGTACTTGTTCTCTACTAGCTTTAAATGTTGTAATAATGTATCCCCATAAATAATTATTATACCTGAGCATTTCAATTATTCCCCTGTGTTTGTAGTTTTAGTACTTCTACGGTTAAAAAATATATTTTAAAATAAATGTTGAGTACAATATTCTAAATTTAACTCCTTTTGATGTTTTTGGTTTAGAACTCTTGGTGATATATCACGTATAATATTGCTCCACCACTTCACAAACCTGAACTCCAGTTTCATCAACAGTCCTCTAACCACCATCTGGTACTCCAGGTTTCGCGTCCTCTGCTACAAGTTATCAGCGTCTTCTCCGTTCGGTAACGTGATCCTGGTCTGCATCATGCTATCCTCAGCCATGTTGGCTTGTGAAGATCCACTTGATGCTGCACAGAAAGGATTCCGGAACTGGGTAAGACAAAAATCTTAACAGTTCTTTGACAGCACAATATCTTTTTTGCAAAACAAAGTGTGCTATTATTAAGCTCTCTTATATACATACTCATACTCGTATTATGTCATTACTAGCTGCGCTCGTAATGCATATGTACATACTAATACGAAATGAAAAGGATCGTATGTGTTTATACAAAGTTTAATGTTCTAGAAATTCATCGTTTGCCATTATTACCTATTAAACCTAGATGGCGTTGGAAATCGAGCCTACACTCTAGCTGCCGTCAAATTTCGCAACGCGTTGCAGTCGCATAGTGATATAACAATAGTAGATTGCCGGACCCGAGTGAAGTAGTTTCAAGAAAATACGAATGACTGGCGCTACGTGTATACACATAGTACAAATTTCAAATTACTCTTATCAAATTTCTCAAGCTCTTGCTTGAGAGTCTTTTATATTTATTAGTCTATGATAAAACATCATCCCTGATTTTATATAGTATAAGTAGTACTGTAGGATTAAACAAAAAGCTATTTTGTCTGATGAATTGAATCATCGAAGACCTGTTCTTTTTCCGTATGGTAGTAGCCAGTCCCAAAACTTTAGTTTAGTAGCTCGAAAAGAAATATTTGTTAATAAAAGTTAATGTTATTGTTTCAGTTACTAAGTCAATTCGACGTGTTCTTCACGGGCATCTTCACGCTGGAGCTGTTCCTGAAGCTGATAACGTACGGGCTGGTGCTCCACGAGGGCGCCTTCCTGCGCTCCGCCTTCAATGTTCTCGACATGCTCGTCGTCTGTGTCTCGCTCATCTCTATGAACTTAAAGTATGTTTGTCGTTTCTCTTTCTCTTTCTTTCCCTTCTTAGGTCTCGTTAACCAAAGCGATCTAAAGGGCCGTTATCACACTAACACTCCGTTTTTGTTTATCCGTCTGCTATTAGGCCGTATCTCCTAAATAGTGACTAAAGTTGCCGAGCAGTTTACATTTTCATAAATATACTTATTGATGTTATAACTTTTATAACAAACATTATAGCAATCTAAGCCGCTAAACAATATAGGCAATACCCAGTTATTTAGAATATTTATTTATTTTTAGCCTATTTAACTTGTTATCCTATCTTCATTACGTTTTCTATACATTTGTTATGATATGGCGTGATGTAGTCTATTTTCAAATAATGACTACTAAGAATTTAGGTTTCTTTTCATTGCTACTAATTCAAGTTGTTTGCTTTCAGGTCTGGTAGTATATCTGTGGTGAAAATATTGCGAGTGTTCAGGGTGCTGAGGCCTCTTAGGGCCATCAACAGGGCCAAGGGCCTTAAGGTCAGTATTTCTCATCAATTCCTGACATGTTAACACAATAATTGATATGTATATTAACTTTTGAAAATTTAGAGACAGAGAAATATACTAGACTATAGAAATAATTTTGTATTATATACTAAAATAACTCGCTACAATAAAGAAATCATTTGAAATTTCGCTTCTTCCTGCTCACGCGCATTTGTTTGTGCAAGTGAGAGGATATGCACTTTCAAATAATTTATTTATTGACTCGAGTTGTATTAATTTGCTGAATTAGCTTCCAGGGAGTCACATATTTTAATTTTAACTATAATTGTTTTGTATCACAACAGCTGCTGACATGTTTTTCCATGATTATAGCACGTTGTTCAATGCGTGATCGTTGCCATCAAAACGATCGGCAACATATTATTGGTTACGTCGTTACTGCAATTCATGTTCGCTGTCATGGGAGTGCAAATGTTCAAGGTAGGGGGCTCAGACCGCAATGTGCTACTCCCGAAGATTTCCATCCATCGAATATTGTACCATTCATACCACGAGTGTCAACATACTGTGAAGTGACTACACCATCTTCACTGTTTGATATCTTGAAACCATTTACACCTTTGGGTATAATTTCTTCTTTCACTTCTCTATCCTGTCCTTCCACTCATTTCTCATGATTATTTTTATTACATTTGTATTTATATGAAGGCTTAACAAACTATATTTTCCGTGCTTGAATTAACTCTTGCGCAAATTCTGTGTAAGCCGCTACAGCTTCCATTATATGAAAATACTTGGAAAGCTTTGCTATATATCTTCTTGTGACCTATATTGTGACGTGACAAGCTTAATCTTTTTCTTTATCTTCTGCAAACGGATAATAAATGTACTATGATGTTAAAAAAAAAACAAGAAATAACTGCATGATTAGGAAAAAAAAAATACGTAGATCAAACTAATCATTTTACTTTAACGGTTAGATCGTTCAGTTCAGTGTCGTCAACATTAGTTTCGAGCATGACTTTATAACATCCATCGAACCCAAAGGTGTAGTTTTACCCAATGTTTAGAGAACTAAACCTCGTTCCGTGTTAGACAGCATCACCCCCTACCTTGGCGTTTATAATACCGTTACGATGTCTAACAGTTTGCCCCCGATAGATGACTCCTCTGTAATTAAGCCCTATGTGATTAAAATTGGTTTGCTTGTCCCCTATGTTCCGATGCTGCGTGGTTACCGGACTCTTTCTGGAACATTCCTTGCCCGTGGTAACGTACATCATGCCTTGCGACTAACTCGCACACCTGCCCCTTGACTTGACAATGTAGTATGTGGTGAAATGTGTGATAGTAGCAATTAAGACTATAGGAAATATAATGCTAGTTACGTATTTATTACAATTTATGTTCGCTGTCGTCGGTGTACAGTTATTTAAGGTGAGCTTGGGAATCGTTGCATCCATGTTAATGTTTACTTTCTGAGAAGCATGACACTAATAGAGTAAACAAATAATAGAATAGTAGGGGAGCCGAAGAGAGGATTTTTGCAGTATCTCGAGTGCGTTAGATGTATATGGGAGTTACTTTGAACTCATTTACGTACCTTCACCAAATACAAGCTTTCCCCGTTGGTGGCATTGTCTTAAATAACGACTGAAAAAAAAAGTTGTATGGCAGACATACTCCTAATTGTCAGATTAAGATAATGTCCGATTATCGTCCATTAGTATGTATATTTAAAATATCTGTCAATTAAAATGGAACACTTGAAAGTGAAAGGGTCTCAAACTTTGATGTTCAGGAACGGTCACATTTGTATATTTTTCCTCAATGAGAGAATTTATGCATTTTAGGAGATTTATAATCTGCCGATAACAAACATAATTAAAAAAAAAACATTGCTTAACATTTATAAAACTTTAAAAAGTACCTGGTAGCGCCCTCCACCGGTGGACAAGATATGACATATTATACAGTTTTTTTTTCATGTTATCTATATTATTATAATCCAATAAGCTCTAAACGCGCTCGAGTAAGTACAAATTTAGCATCGTGGGCTCCCCTACTAGAATATCTCATCGCTTTAAACGGTGCATGTTGGTGACCTAGAAATATGTGTTGCATGCTCTTAACTTTTCATTTCAGGGATTTAAAAAAGCTCATAACCAGCTTTATGTTTTTTATATACAAAAAGTCATAGTTTTATCGAGTTTATTAGCGTTTATTTTTAGCAGATGTAAATGCTTTTTAAGGGCCATATGGAACGCATCATGAGAAATGAGGTCGTTAGATATCTATCATATACATCAGTTAACATTTTCTCATTATTGGCTGTAATTTTGATGTTGTTGCATGTATTCATGTTTTACCTTGAACAAGTACTACAGATTTAATCGCTGAAGTTTTTTTTTTCAGGGAAAGTTTTTTAGATGTAATGATATTTCTAAAATGACAAAGGATGAATGTCAGTGAGTATGGTTTTCTTGGTGGCATTTATATATCTATATTAGTGTAGGCATTGATTATATTGTATTTAATCATTGCTATTATTTTAGGGGGACTTATTTGGTATTTGAAAATGAAGATTATGTGGTGCGAGATAGAATATGGAAGAAGAATGACTTCCACTTTGATAATGTTATGAAGGGGATGCTGACTTTGTTTACTGTGTCTACTTTTGAAGGGTGGCCAGGGTAAGTATCATTTTGTCATCATCATCATCAGCTTATTAGCTTCTCCACGACGAGATATTTACTTCCAAAGTGAATTTTTCATATTGTTTTTTTTTATTCCATCCACTTCTAGAAAAAATGAGATAAAAAGTCCGTGGTTTATATAATAATATTAATAAATTTATTTAATTCAGGTTTTAAGGACCCACATTAATCCTAAATTTCATTGTATTGGAATACAATGTATAACGCAATAAAACTGATAAACATGTTCACATACCCAGAAATAATTACTTAAAAAGAAATTCTTAAAAATAAGTTCCCTATTTTCGATACAAATAAAATTCACAAAACTTTTATGGTTGATGGTCTTAACATAATGAATGCTTTAATTATTTTCAGGTTGTTGTATGTATCTATAGATTCGAATGCTGAAGATCGTGGTCCCATAACAAACTTCCGTCCAATTGTTGCAGCTTATTACATAATTTATATTATTATAATTGCCTTCTTTATGGTATGTACATACAAACAAAAAAATGCATGTTCCTGAAGCTGAATGGAAGAATATAATTTGCTTACGTATATTATTTCAGGTTAATATATTCGTCGGTTTCGTCATAGTGACATTCCAGAACGAGGGGGAGCAAGAGTATAAAAATTGTGAATTAGACAAGAACCAAAGGAACTGCATAGAGTTTGCTTTAAAAGCTAAGCCAATACGAAGGTAACATATATTTTTAAAATATTTAACGCATGCCACATTAAAAAACTTTAATAATCACATTACATTTGAAAAAACCTTAAAGGAGATATGATTATACAAGTGTATTATACAGTTGACGAATTCTTAAATGATAAAAGATTTAATGACACATATGTACACCATATACTGGAATAAAAAAATAAATCGGCTCGCTTCAAACCAGCATTGCGACGCCCTGATTAGGGTACATTTTAAGTTTTATGATATTTTTATATTGTGTAACATTTAAATGATGCAATAAACGATTGATTTGACCTTTGCACCAGGGGCGGGTTATTTGTTTATTTTTAATTGAATTTTAATGAAACAACAAACGTGTGTCTAAATCTTCAAAATAACCTTCAGGTACATCCCAAAACACCGGATCCAGTACAAAGTGTGGTGGTTTGTGACGTCACAGCCGTTCGAGTACGCCATCTTTGTTCTGATCATGATCAACACCATCACCCTCGCGATGAAGTACCACAACCAGCCACCCGAGTACAGCAAGGCTCTCGATATGCTCAACATGCTGTTCACTGCCGTCTTCGCCTTGGAGTTCATATTCAAACTGGCTGCTTTTAGATTTAAGGTAAGATGGCAAGAAAGAGCAAAAAATCATTAAGACAACAACTTCGACTGTTATGGGTGGACGGGGAATTCAAAATTCCCCGTGCACCCACTGGTGGGTGGATTTGTGGATGGACGGGTCATGCCCCAAAAAATCATCTATATTTAAACTACCTAACGAGTAGGTGCCTATTAACTGGGGACTTCAACAAAAACCCTTGAATTCTAGTCAGTACTTCATTTATTTTCACTTATTGACTTTACAGTTCTATCGTCCGAGCAAGACTGCCGTTTCACACCAGCCCTTCCCTTAACGTCGCCTCGCAAAACGCGTCACTCGACCCCTTTCCCCGATTCGTCAGATATCCACCAATCGGAGAAAAAGGGTTTGCCATTAAAATAAAAACAGTATTGCCGTGCTCAAAAATAATAATCGAATAAGTTAAATCGAATAATAAAAAGCGAAACCTTACAATCGTCCATCCTGACATCGTGAGCGTCCCGCTCACGATCCCAGGTGGCAACCTTACAATCGGCTGGTCTGATACGTCAATCTTACTGTACAATCAATATGTTATTTACATTACACTTACAATAAATTTAACCCTGATCTTTTGTTCTCATTATTATTATTATTTTATTTTACTAGGGGTACAATCTGTGTCACAAAGGGTGTCTATATTACGCAACTCAACCTGACAAAATCGATATTAGTTTTAAACTTACACAAATAAATATTTACACAATACAATTGCAGAAAATATCCTTTAACTGACATAAGAATTATATAATGCTTAAGTTTATAAGAAAAAGAGATACGAGATGAGGATGAGATCAACAACAAAATGTTCATAAATTGTTTGTATCGAATATCAAATCATAAAATCAACTAAAAGATTGTACCCTCCAACAATATATACAGCCTATGACAATTATAGATTCATATAAAGTAAATAACACACATTAACCTTACTTATTAGTAGGTATATCTGATGTATATATCTATACAATATTAAGAGATCCATACTCTATTCAAATAATAATTAAACAGTAAGTTTATCTGATATTTTTATACAATATTAAGAGATCCATACTCTATTCAAATAATAATCAAACAGTAAGTTTATCTGATATTTCTATACAATATTAAGAGATCCATACTCTTTTCAAATAATAATTAAACAGTAAGTTTATCTGATATTTCTATACAATATTAAGAGATCCATACTCTATTCAAATAATTATTAAACAGTAAGTTTATCTGATATTTCTATACAATATTAAGAGATCCATACTCTTTTCAAATAATAATTAAACAGTAAGTTTGTCTGATATTTCTATACAATATTAAGAGATCCATACTCTATTCAAATAATAATTAAACAGTAAGTTTATCTGTTATTTCTACTTGAAAGCAAATCTTCGCCAAAAATAATAAGGAAAATAGGCAACTTCTTATCCCATTCGGATACTGAATATCAATATATCACAATTCAGGAAGTCAAAATCTAAAATGGCACCTAAACTATAGCTAGATTAGGGCCATAGCATCAAAGACCGCAGGTGGGTCCCTTGGACACCTTCACCTTTGGACATCAATCAATCAATCAATCAATTCTGGGCCACGAACCGGTCCGCACCCGGTCATGTCCACAAGGATCGTACACCTAGGGACGTATACCAGCGTTAGCGGTCTCTGCACCGGGTCGAACGAACCAATTCGTACCCTCTCTGCTCCAGTGATACATCTAGATGATCAGTGATCATCTAGATGCATCAACTGCCGCTCTATGCGGAACCTCACAAGGGCATCATTCCAGCGTTTGCTGCAATCAGTTCTAGGGCCACGAACCGGTCCGCACCCGGTCATGTCCTCAAGGATCGTGCACCTAGGGACGTATACCAGCGTTAGCGGTCTCTGCACCGGGTCGGACGAACCGATTCGCACCCTCCCCGATTTGCAACAAACAGGGGAAAAAAATCAAACAAAACTGTAGTCATGGAATCCTTCCATATCAACAAGTATAAAATTTACTGCTGTAAATAAAATTCAATAATAATTAGTACACATTTTTTTATATATATATATATATTTTTTTATACCTTTTTTTTATATATCCTTTTTTTATATATCTTTTTTTTTACTTTTTTTTTATTTTTTATTTAAGTATACACATTGAAAGGGTCTACAGAAAACTCTGGGATGGTATATGTCTATCTCTTATGGATATCCCACAATAACATTTATTTGTCTTTTACTTTTTAAGACAAATAATGGCAAATTTTCGAAGCAATTTTAACCAATACAGCATTTATCCTTATCCAATTAAATAGCTCGACGGAGACCGCGATTTTTTTTCTATGGTACTTTGAGTTTTCAGCGATGGGACGCGTTTATTATCGGAGCTCTCTAGAAGGGACAATAACATACTTAGTAAAACGTGCTTTTCAGCGCGACAATGTATCAGTAATTATAATTTAGATATTCCAAAGTCATCAGGATATATTCGTGGTATAGGGAAAGGGGAATTACTTTACTCCAAGGTTAACGCGTGCGAGCCACGGTCAGTAATGAGTAAATCAAAACTACTAGATCGATATATTATGTTCTGCCCGTACCCGGACCGCTATGTTTTTATATACAACGTTCACGGATTTTTTGTAATGTATTTGATATCAGCATTGCGCCCGTGCGAAGCCGGGG
Organism: Mellilla xanthometata; assembly: GCA_035578125.1. Lineage (NCBI taxonomy): Eukaryota > Metazoa > Arthropoda > Insecta > Lepidoptera > Geometridae > Mellilla > Mellilla xanthometata. The sequence continues at coordinate 9,775,458 of JAPUBQ010000023.1, read as the reverse complement.
CGGGTCGCTAGCTATTTATGAAAAACAATACTCGTTAAGACATCCTTCATGTCCTTACCCCTTTGGGTCACGTCGAACGACAGTTCGTGCTAGTGCTTCCTTCATTGTGATGATGACCATCACGCCTTCAGCCCCTTGGCCTCCTCGAACGTTAGGGTTGCCTCATCAGATGGCATTGCAGCACGTTCATCCAAGAACGGTCCGCTCGCACCATCCCGATGGCGACCACCTCTTCATCTAGTGGCGTATATCTTAGATTAATTAAACAAATCCAATTACTGACAAGACTGAAACAATAACTTATATCAGTGCAAATCATGTTTGCCTTAGCATTATAATTAGCTAAATCAGCAGTTTTTCTTTCGTGTACCAACACTGTATTTATGCAGATTTGTACATAAGAGAACCTATTATAACTAGTTATTTATAAATTCCACCATCGTGAAGTTTCAGGCTACACGTACGTAGGTAGGTAAAGTCAAACTCTTTAAGTCTTTTTATTTTTATTTTATAAGTCATTATGTAAGACAAAGACGTATTTATAATGTCGGTTTTAATGGTACGTAGGCACAGCTGTCTTATAAGCTTCATTATCAATACCAAACTAATTACGATCAAATGATTCACTTTATATTATACTTTTTAAGAACGAACACAGCATGGATAAATGGTTACAAATGACAAGCCGTAGCTTTTTTTTGTCTAAAGACTTAGTGCAACTCATTAAAATCCATCTAAATTATTTAGTTTGCTTGGTGTGAGTTTGAATACTAGACTGTGCTAGCTACTCTATGAAAACTTCCTGAAACACCTGAATGGTGCATGCAACACATTCGATTTTCGAACCTCTTCTTACACTGTTTTTTTTATTGACTGTACTAGGTATACTGTCTTTCTTCAAACACTACCGTTTAACTGTTTGCGAAGCTGCAGGTATATTTTTACAAATATATTTTTGTGTTTATTAAGCTTATTTATATAATATAGTAGGTATATATATAATTTTTTTTTTATCGCTAGTATGAAATTTAAATATATACTTTTTAGTACTTTAAATTAGATTCTTAATTTTATAAGATACAAATAGATTAATAAATGAAGATAAATAGAACATACCTACTATTTTCGTCTCTTAAAAGAGATAAGCTGCGATTGACTTTTTAATAAGTGATTGTATTGTGCTTATGTAAAAGTAGTGTTTTTTCTTTATTGTAATTTACTGTTCCTGATAACTTTATATCTACAATTTATAAATTATAGTGCATATTCTTCATTTAAAATATTTGGTATGCTAGGAAGTGCCTCCGCGACCCAGGTCGCCCTAGCGGGAGCACAGAGTTCCTCGAGTTACCACTTAAATAACGATAGAAATATTCTAAGACGTTTGAGAAGAAATTGTATTTTTTTTTTTTTACTTTCATGTAACTTGATGTAACTAGGTGCAAATAAATTATTTATTATTATTATCAATACAGACTATTTAGTTCTCATACGAATAATTATACTTTATGAAAATGAGTTCTCATTTGTAATTGACTTTGATGACTTTTACTATTCTGGACAACTCAGCACCGAATTATTTGGGCACTCAAAGTTTGTAGTAGATAAAGTAGGACTACAATTTATTATAATTGTTCCAATATGAAACTTAGCAAATTATAAAGCGAATTATGAATGTGACACTAAATTCGGCCACTAAATTATAGAACTGAATATTTCAGCACCGATACGCCACAGATACAAAAGTAATGTGCTAAAAGGAAAATTCCATTGGAATCTGTTATCAGCTATTTTCGCAGTTTATGTAAAACTATCTTCCACAATTTTTTTATACTTGTGGTAAAATACCGCGTGATGATTTTAATTTTAGCTAACGCCGAAGTCATACTATGCTGCTATGAGATTCAATATCGCACTTTCATAACTTGTCATAATCGGGAGTATCACGAGATTAAACCACGATTATTTTCGCAAGTTATGCGAAACTACCTTCAACTAATATTAGTTTTTTTGTAGGTAAAACATGTGGTGTTTTTAAATGTAGTCAACGGCACTATACTAGTATGATAATTAATACTGTACTTAAATATCTCGTTACTCCGTTATCTTTTTTTGTAAATTGGAACGTACTCACGGTTTTTAACCGACTTCAAAAAGGAGGAGGTGAAAATTTTCGCGCTCGCTTCGCTCGCGTATAGATCGCGATCATTACCAACCACTAAAAATGTAAAAATAAAATTGTTTTAAAAAACAAACAACCGACTTCAAAAACACAACTAAAAAGGGAAAAATAATTTTAAGCCTAAATCAAATCAAGACTATATAAATAGAATAGGAGAGTTTATTTCATGTACTTATAAAAAACTATTTGCAATTTTTACTAATCCTGTATTCTTGAAGTCGGTGCCATCTAATAAGAACAAATTAATGTTTGTTAAAAAAAAATCTATTCAATTGTCTTTCTTTGCTGGCACCGACTTTTTTTTGATCGACTGCGGCATTTGTAGAGTGCTCCAGTGTCTCTACGGAAGCACTGTCAGAGCGGCAGTACGCGTACCGAGCGGGGCGCTCTACCACGGATCTCGCGTGCGAGCTCATCAGGCGCGTGCTGGAGGCTTGCGATCGGAAGCAGAGAGTTGTCGTCTTGTGCTGCGACTTCTCGAGGGCATACGATGTGGCGGATTTCAGCGTGCTCGCCGCTAAATTGACCCACTACGGTATTAGTGGCCCCGCTCCCGCGCTCTTTACAGATATGCTGCGGAAAAGATCTCAGGTGGTAGTGAGTGATGGGGGAAAGACACGGTCCGAACCGCTGGCGACAGATGAGCGTGGCCTAAGGCTCCTCGGTATCCAATATCCTTTTCTCATAGTTATTAAACGATTTGCCTAAATAGGTAGCAGCTGGCGGAGTGTACCTATATGCCGACGATGTAGCCGCAACCGTAGAGGTTAGCAGGTACACCAGCTGACGTGGAGAGTCGTCCGAATAACACGGCTAGTGAGCTGAAGCTATGGTTTAGGCATAATGGACTGGTGCTTAGTCTAAAAAGTTACATTTCATATATTTCTTCCTCACTGGCCGGCCGCTTGAGACACTTGAGGTGGCAATTGAAGGAAATAGAATAGATCAAGTAGAGTCAACAATATTTTTAGGATTTCAAATAGATCACGGTCTGCCGTGGTCATCTCACATAGACAAACTTTGCGCTAAGCTAGGAAGCGCCTGTTTCGCCCTCAGCCGACTATCTCGGGTGGTATCGGCCGACGTGGTGAGGGCTCTCTCGGTTCTACAGTACGGGGCCGAACTCTGGGGCGCGCCGCTGCAAGCTGCGCGCTTTCAGAATGCAAAAGCGAGCAATCCGAGCAATAGCACAGGTGTCACGACGCACGTCAGCAAGACCGCTTTTCAAATCACTCGAGATCTGTCATTTCCATCGCTGGTGATCTTGCAATGGGCTGTCTATATGAGAAGAAACCTGCAGATGTATGAGAAGAGTGGCAACAAGTACTCGGGAGCGCGAAGCCGCCGGCGCCTCAATCGCGCCGAGAACCTTACTCACGTGATAGGGCTGAAGGTGTATAACAGTCTCCCGGAAGAAATAACAAATGTCTCTAGAGATAATATATTTAGAAGTAATTTAAAAGCTAGCTCGTTCAGGGTACTTTTTACTTAATTGACGAATTTTTTGTAGCCAAATAAAAAGCTTTCGTTATACTGTACCAGAAAAATGGATGCATTAGATAGGTATGTAATTATATTTTTTTTTTTTGCACTGTGTACATTATATTTAATTATGACATTTAATATATATTTTGACTTGTAAATGAAATATGTTACCAATAAATTTGTTAATCTGTTTATCAAGATAAATAAAAATAAAATTCAGTGACCCCTGATATTTATATGATATTTTACATTTATCGGATTACACTCATGACACGACAATCTGGTTTACTAATCTTCATGTGTCTCATAACTATTGTCCTTCGTGGCTTTAAAAAAATTTAAAGACATTTTGAATACTACTTCACCCAATTATGTTTAGATACCGGAATGTTAATAAGAGGTTTAAACTCCCATTTTATGTTAATAGGTATAGGTTTAAACTACCACGTGTCACGACCAGTCTGGCTTACCAACCCCGGAGTGCCTCTAGATAGACGGCCTTTGCAGCCCTAGGAAAGCGCTCCGAAAATTAATTTGCCAGTCTGTATGCATAGACACCTATTGTAATTATAGAAAAGAGAATAATAAGAAAAGGGTGAGCGTGTACAAACCTTTTTTTTTTTTTTTTTTTTGTCGTTCCCTCTTCTGAGATTTAAACTACCTAACGAGTAGGTGCCTATTTACTGGGGACTTCAACAAAAACCCTTGAATTCTAGTCAGTACTTCATTTATTTTCACTTATTGACTTTACAGTTCTATCGTCCGAGCAAGACTGCCGTTTCACACCAGCCCTTCCCTTAACGTCGCCTCGCAAAACGCGTCACTCGACCCCTTTCCCCAATTCGTCAGATATCCACCAATCGGAGAAAAAGGGTTTGCCATTAAAATAAAAACAGTATTGCCGTGCTCAAAAATAATAATCGAATAAGTTAAATCGAATAATAAAAAGCGAAACCTTACATATATTTATAATAGGTATGTATGGAATGTGGTGCTTATTTTTATTTATTTACACTTATTAACACATCTCGACTGTCTGGTGTTTCTTTAAGTACATCTATTTCTTTGTGACATTACTCGTAATTTGGTTGCCTGGAATCGCTGAGATTGCTTCTAGCGATAATGTCACAGTCAGTTAAGGCACTAGCTTTTAAGTTCTTTTTTATATTTATTTTTGTCATTGTAAGTGTTTAACTATCTGTGCAATCAATAACGTCCGAAAATCTTATCCTAAAAATGGACAGAAGAAAATTTATTAGGTCGATTATCCGATCAAGAGAATCTGGTGCTATTGATATTCTCTGTTATAGAATAGTCAGTAAAACACCGTGTTAATCGTTTCTTCATTGCGACTATCACATCAAATCACTTTAATTTAATGAACTCCGCTTGTTTAGTTTAGCATTTGATCTGAAACCTAAATAACATCAAGTTGTAAATTTTTATCCCTCTTTAGAATTACTTCGGCGACGCGTGGAACACCTTCGACTTCATCATCGTACTGGGCAGCATCATCGACATTGTGTTCTCACAAGTAAACGAGCTGAAGAACCAGGTAACATTACAACTGAGCACTGCCTACTGTTACCACACTGACTAGTTTCACCTTCACTAAGAGCTGGGTTTTGATAAGGACTTTGCTGATGAAGCTAAAATTTGTTTGGGTTGTGCACGATGCATATTTGCACAACTGCATTTTTTGGAGTTTAACTTAGTACTTTGGCATACAGACAATGTATTAGAAAACAAAGAAACAACAGAGTCGATTAAACCAAAAAAACAATAAGTACCAAAATCTTTTTGATTTGGTAAAGACTTCAAAAATTTGTGATCATCTTGCATCAATTTAGTGAGATTTTGGAGAGATAAACCAAAACAATGCAAAGCTTTATCAAAACCAGGCCATTAAAGTTACTGTCCCCAGCATGGACGATAGATGTTGTAATAACAACGCTATGCAATCTCACTCTTATCACCAACGTGCAGGGTTCACAATTGAGCGGCAAACTTGATTTCAGGGCGCCGGAGGCGTCAAGGCACACGTTGTTAAGGTAAGGAACAAGCTTGACGCAATCGTATTTAATAATAATCTATACCAATATTATAAAGAGGAAAAGTTTGATTTTTAGTTTGTTTGTTTGACGCAAATAGACTCCGAAACTACTGGACCGATTTGTATAATTCTTTCACCGTTGGCAAGCTACATTATCCCTGAGTAACATAGGCTATATTTTGTTTCTTTTTGCAACTTAGATTAATTAATAAACCGTGCGAAGCCGGGACGATCTACTAATACTTACGAGTAAATAATAATATTGAACAATGTCACCGAAGTTCATGTGTTGGAAGGAAAACCTGGCGGAAATAACAATGACAAATCCGTAGGGCAACTTGCAATAAAAAAACGCGAAATATTTTTTTCCTATTTTTTAAATGCTTACTTAACTCCCTGAATGAGGCAGTTGGATACCATTACTACAATATCGTAATGTTATCCCAAGCGTAGCTAGTTGTTTAATTAACACAAGTGAAACATTTTTCTCAATTCGATGTCGCTTGACGAAAATTCCAGCTTGTAAGTTTTCTTTAATGGGTCACAACGTTCACCTAAATTAGAAATGTGTTTCACAGCCAACGCCTACGTACTTACTCCACGTAACTAACTAACGACTGATGTAAAAAGCATAAAACAGCACTGACCTAGATATAAAAAAGTAAACGAACACATAAAAGCTTTATATGTTGTATTTTAAAACGACGCAAATAAAGAACGAAATCGCTTTAGACGTAAAAGAATTGGGACAGTAACACTGAACTATGCAATCTTGTAAAAAGTGGCAAATTTTCAGCACACAACACAAACCTGTATCAGCACTTCGTAGGAAATATGGACACCGATTCTCATTTCTTAGCAATATTTAATTGAATCAATTTAGACTTTAGAAATAAATATAATGGATAACAGATACTTTTCTGAAGGAAACTGTTCTTAAATGTACCTACCTTATATCAACTAGACTAGAAAAAGGAAAGGTAAAACATAATTAAGAAGCAAACAGAAGAAAGGCAAGCAGACTACAAACAAATGATCTTAATGATAGCAAATGTTTACCGTTTGTTTTCCTGAAAATTTAATTCTACTCTCTTCCTTTTGTTTCTAAGAACATAATCATAGATCCCAATTTCCTTTTCACACTGAAATATAGCATCGTGTACAGAATCGTCTCACTCCCACAATTCTTAATTACATCCATAATTAATTACTCATTAATCATGACGACCTCGTTGGCGTAATGGTTACCATGCCAGACTGCCAATCAGAAGGTTCCGGGTTTGGTTCCCGGCACGGCCATCTTTGTGCTCAACTAAATTTGTTGGCTGTGGGTCTGGGTGTTAAATATGTATTTAAGTAGTGAATCAGTTGTGTTAGCAACCATAACACAAACTAAAAATGGTTCAGTATGGGGTTAACCAGCCGTGTGTGAAATGTGTCCTAATATTTATTTATTGTGAGCATTACTGTCGTTAGCCTCACCTAAATCTATATCATCACAATGTTCCAGGAGCATTCGATACCATCCATCAACTTCTTCCGTTTGTTCCGAGTGATGCGTTTGGTGAAGCTGCTCTCCAGGGGTGAAGGTATCCGGACTTTACTCTGGACGTTCATCAAGTCGTTCCAAGCACTGCCCTATGTCGCGCTTCTCATTCTTATGCTGTTCTTCATATATGCAGTAGTGGGCATGCAGGTAAGCGATATACTTATTTATTGGTCAATATCTTATGTCACTTGGCTGATGTAACCTATTTTAGCAGTAAATGATTGAAGAACAGGTTAGGTTACATCAGCCATGTGAGGACACATAAAGTAACCTGATAACTGGAAAGCAGTCGCCGTGGCCGAAATCGGCCTGGAAATCATCATCATCATCATCTTATGTCAGGGTTAGACGAAGACGAAGACAGAAGCCACAACAGCGCTGGTTGCTAGTAAAACTGGCTTGACTAACACCTAATGCCAGTTTTACTAGCAACCAGCGCTGTTGTGACCTAAGGTACCCCACCTAGCGAGATAAGGGCAAAATCTTAATTTTACAGTTCTACTTCCACTTACTTGCTTTATTCCACTAGGTGGGGTCGGCTTGATTTTACAGTTATTTCGCTATAAATCGTAAACGGAAAAAAATATTTTAAAAAAATAGCTTCAAGGTCGTCTAAAGAACCACTATAAAAATATTGAAGCTTATTTTAGTACCAATCAGACCTAAGAATTATAAATAAAACTGGTTCAAAAAATCTAAAATTTCGTTCTTTGAACTTTTGTTTCCATACTGTTAATTCTGATTAGTACCAAAATATTTCTTAAGAGTGGTTTGACTTATAAGCAATTTTTTCCATTTACGACTGCTTGCGAAAAGACCGTAAAATTAAGATTTTGCCCGTATTTTCACCTTTAAGTATGTGTAAATCAGAACGTTCCCTTAGGATGATGGTATTTATTGTTCGTATACTAAGTTGACCAGATATTTTATCTACGAAAAAATAAATTTAGGTTTGTTATCTCTTTTGCAGGTGTTCGGAAAAATAGCAATAGATGACGATACGCCTATCACAAGGAATAACCACTTTCAAACGTTCCCGCAAGCTATCCTCGTTTTATTTAGATCAGCTACTGGTCAGTATTAAAACCTTTTAGTTACCATTCTAATTATTTTCTAAAAAATAATTTGAAGCTCTTGAAATTCAATAATAACTGTTCAAATTCAACGACACATCCATCCAGTTGATCCATCGTTTATCCTGCTTTGAAGTGACCATGCATTATCAAATATTTAAAGATTCTTATTTTTAACTCATTTCAAATAGAAATAAGAATAAGAACTTGATTGTATATTTTTTATGTTTGTTTCTTCAGAACTGCGTCAATTATTATGAACCAATTCAAATATTTTTTTTATCAGAATGAATGTGATTAATCGTAATAGGTGCAGTATTTGAAAGATTGAAGTTAGTTTTTTCACTTGTAAATTTTATGTGAAGGTGAAGCTACAACTATACCCTTTTTAGTGTTTTGCGTGATAAGATCCATTTGCTCATAGATCTAATAAATAATAACGGACCTATGGTAACTCCCTGAGAGAGTATTAAAATTAGCTACATTTTAGATTGAAGTTACTTCTTTTCACTTGTCATTTTTGTGTCAAGGTGAAGCATACAACTATACCCTTTTTAGTGTGATAAGATCCATATTCTCATAGATCTATTAAATAATAGTGGACCTATGGTAACTCCCTGGGAGAGTATTGAAATTAGCAACATTTTAGATTGAAGTTAGTATTTTTCACTTGTTAATTTTGTGTGAAGGTGAAGCGTGGCAAGACATAATGATGGGCGTGTCCCCCGAGCCGGATGTGAAGTGCGACAATAACTACCAAGACGAAGAAGGCAGCGACGAGGGTTCTGGCTCCTGCGGCTCTGTGCTTGCCTTCCCCTACTTCATCTCTTTCTACGTTCTCTGCTCGTTTTTGGTAAGACTTCTAGATCGAAGGATATTCACACAACATTCATTTATTATGCGCTGAGGACAAGTTATAAACTGATCTAACTTTTTGTAACACAGTACTGATAGGCATCTGAACAACAGGGTGTGTGACCACACGAATTAGCGACAGCCTGAGGTTGATTCATCATGCCAGGTCTAGAATATCTAGCTTTCAAGGAGGCTGCTGGAACACATCATTAGGTGCTTGTTGACAGATTTTTCACCTTCTGAGCAACCAAGCTTACCAGGCGAGCACTAGAAAATGCTCCACCACCATGCTATGGTTTCCGACGTTATCCGTCACCAAATACGCAAGCTCGAATCAAGCAAGTGGGAATCGAAACCCACGCCCTCTAACTTAAAAAAAAATATATTTTATGTTCGTAATTCATTGCGACTCATCTATTTGTGACAAGTTGATTACAATCTTTGTCCTCGACAACGTGTTATATGTCCTTGATAAAGTGTATTGTAATCATGTTGTTTTTCTTTTCCAGATTATCAATTTGTTTGTGGCTGTCATTATGGATAATTTCGACTATTTGACTAGAGACTGGTCAATCCTGGGACCACACCACTTAGATGAATTTATAAGGTAAAGAAAAAAAGCCCGTTTCTTCCTTTCTCTGGCTTTACTTCACAATTTCTTTTAGATTCTCTCTCCAATTATTTATGTGATTGCATTTCAGATTATGGAGTGAATATGATCCAGACGCAAAGGGTAGAATTAAACATTTAGATGTAGTTACTTTGTTAAGGAAAATTAGCCCACCTTTAGGTAAGAGCTCTAATCTTCTATCAAGATTTAGAATATTAGAGAAACTAAACATTGAACTATGAGTATATATAAATTGTTTTGTGATGTAACAAGTTTAATACATTCCTTCTTCCAGGGTTCGGCAAGCTATGTCCCCATAGAGTGGCGTGCAAAAGACTAGTGTCTATGAATATGCCACTAAATTCAGATGGAACCGTGTTATTTAATGCCACTCTGTTTGCTGTAGTAAGAACGTCGTTAAAAATTAAAACTGAAGGTAAGTCGAGAGTTTGAATATTACAGAAAGGAATAAAACAAGTAGATACAAAAGCGAACGGCGGATATTTTCGAATCCATAGAAATATCACGTAAAAGTAAACACTACTCAAATACAGATATAAATAAGTTTATTATATAACAAGAGGACAGTATAACGCCACTCAAGTGGCGCTAGGCACTAGGTGTTAGGGCATATTGCCAGACATATCAACAATAGATGGAGCAAAACTATCGCAGAATAGGAAGGTGCTTGCACGGCAAGCGCCCTGTAGCTAGCCCAAAGAATAAACGAGATGGGATGCTCTAAGACCGTTGAGCTGAAGACCCAAAATACTGGCATAAGAAAGAGGAGGCCCAATAGTGGGTCGAGATAAGTTGATGATGATGATAAGCGAACTCCAAAGTGCTCAACAAGACAAAACAATTGAGTAAAAACTCGATACCTTTTTGAGTTTAGAAATCAATGACCGTCTTTCAGGCACCCAGTTGAGTCGAAGCGGACAACAGTGGATAATTTAGCTTGCAAAAGATTTGACACAAACAAACCCAGCAAGTTAAACAAAGCTGCCACAAACAACTATCCACTTAACAATATCGCTTCTTTTGAATGGTTTCAAAGATTTTTCGACTTGTAGAACTTACACAGTAATGTCATGAACTTGGCTCCAGGTAACATTGACGACAGTAACACGGAACTGCGTGCGGTGATCAAGAAGATCTGGAAGCGCACGTCCCCGAAGCTGCTGGATCAGGTAGTGCCGCCGCCCGGGGACCCCAATGAGATCACGGTCGGCAAGTTCTATGCCACCTTCCTTATCCAGGACTACTTCAGAAGGTCAGTGAAGCATTTTTCAAGCTTTAGGTTTTTGATATAGAGCAGTTTTAGGGACATGGCACGTTTCAATTAAGATGATACTGATTCGAGTCGTCAAGAAAAAGCTGATAGGTAAATAAATACAAAGGCAAAAGTAAATTTACCTGTTTCGGGACATTTTCAATTTAAGACCGTTAAAATAGACGGCTAGGCAAATTCTTATGATATGAGACAATGGATGACGTGCCTAATTAATTTAATTGGCTACAGGTGAGATTAAAATCTATACAAACACTGACGTAAGTATCAAAAAAATAATTATCTGGAATAATGATTAAAATATAATAAGTTTGTGCTCTCTTCGTCTTTTACATTATGTTCACTTTATTTTGATTTATTTAAAACTGACTCAGATTTTTATTCCATAGGAACCACGCGTAAGTAACGCATCTTACGGAACCGTATGTTGTTAGGAAACTATACCCTTTTTAGTGTTTTGTATGATAAGATCCATATTCTCATAGATCTAATAAATAATAGTGGACCTATGGTAACTCCCTGAGAGAGTATTAAAATTAGCTACAGTTTGCCCCTGCATGGAATAAAAGCTCCCAAATATATAATCATGAGCTTGAAACCATCTTACATTGATACGAGCATGCATTTCAAATGCCCCAAACTGTATTATATTCAGTTTCTTTTCCTATGGTTATATGTTGTGTTTTATTATTTGTACACTTATTTAGGTTTAGTTAATACAGATGGGTAGTTTTGGATCGAGAAATAATGGATGTTCCAATAGCATAGTTGATCTTCAAATCTTTAGGTATCGTGCGTACCATAACATCGTAGATATCTATAAAAACATATTTGACTTCAATTAGCTTTTCATTTCAGACGATACTTTTAATATTTATAGCAACGCCATCACAGCCGATGAATTCAATAACTTGGTTGAATTCATGTAAAATCAGTCCGCTCTTTATATAAAATACATTTTGTATCTATTCAAAATCATAAGATATTATATAAGAATTAAAAAAAGAATGGCAGCTTAATGCTTTTTTTGTATCTTTCACTTTTATACATAGTTATAAATGTAGGTATAGCAGCACAAACATCTATCGGAATGAAATAAAGTGAGTATTTAACAAAATAGTTAATGTGAAGGCACCGTCGAATTTAACATTTGTTTTGGTGGACTTAAGGTTCAAAAAGCGGAAGGAGCAAGAGATGAGACAGAGTGACGAGCAGAATCACCAGATGACGCTGCAAGCGGGATTGAGGACACTGCACGAAGCAGGGCCGGAACTGAAGCGAGCCATATCAGGGAACTTGGACGATATGGGCGGCGAATGTGATGTACCGATGCATAGGGTAAGACAACATACAATATATTTTCGATATCATATAAAACATAATACAAAAATAACTTTAATTATGAACGTAAAAGATGACAAATGAATCTTTAAATGTCTACAGAGGAATCATTCGCTATTCGGCGGAGTATGGTCGAGTATTCGAAGACATGGACCCAATAGACACTTTCACAGGAAGAAAAATGGTGATACACATCCAGGTATACAATATATTTTCATTGTTTTTCTACTTTCCTTTTATAAATGCGAAAAGCTGTGTATATATGCATTTTTTTGTTGCTTCTTCATACACAAACTACTGACCAATTTTATTGGGTTAAAATAAACCGCGTTTGATATTATTTGAATTGAAACTTGACTGGATTAATAAATATTTTACAGAAAATGTTGGGAATCATCTAAGTTCACTGATGCAAAGAGAGCTAGGACCTACTGGAGGACCTTTGGCACCTAATTTGTAAGTAAAACATATAAAATGTTACTTCTATCCTCATTTGATAATAGATACTAATTTCTAACTACGATCGACAGAGCAAACGGACAACCAAAGGAACAAATACCGCTCAGGCCGCTCATTTTTAACGGAGAATCAGAAAAAATATATCAAGTACTCGAGTAAGTAGCTTTCAATTCGGCAACATTTTAACAAACACTCATTCATTTCTGTATTAATGATTTACACTTACCACAACGATAATCCCGATAATAATATTGAGCTGATGTCTAATGGGATCATTCACAAGTCTAAAATCAGTAATGCTTGTATTACAGAAGAACCACAAATGACCTTAAGAACGCTATACAAGGTAGTCTAGTGTGGTTTGAACTTTTCTTATCCCTGTCTCTTGCACAAATAATACCAATCACTCGCATTTTCTAACACGGCGTTTTTTTCACTGCATCCGTGTGGATTTCGGTATGTACTAACAGTAGTCAGAAATCGAACTACCCGGAGATGCTCGGCCAGATAGGGCTGGCTTTCGGTTGCGTCAACTACCTGACGACGCCCAACGAGGCGGCGCTTCAGGTCACGCAGCCTCCTCTCGTGGAGAGATCGAAGCCGTCAGTGTCGAGACAGAAAGTGCACCCGGAGGATTCGGTGACGTCATCGAAAGAGATGCTATCATTGCCGAGAAAGGCATCGCCGGACGATAAGTCGCCGTCGAACGCGTTCGAGACGATCCAGCCGAAGATATCGCCGCTGCTGGCGAGCGCGTGCACGCCGACCACGGAGGCGAAGACGATGACGCTGTACGGATACAACGCGGCCGCGAAGTTGCCGTTCGCGTTCAGCCACGGCGCGGCGGCGCGCGCCGGCGAGCGGCGCAGCCTGCGCGCCGTCAAGCCGCCGCTCTCAGGTCGGATGGTGCGCAGCGCCTCGTCCGGGGCGGCGGGCTCGCATGTCCCCTCCGCTCGGCTTGTAGACCGCCCGCACTCGCCAGGTCCGCACCACACACACCGACGGCTTCCTTCCAATATTACTCGTCTATTTCAACTATAATTATGTATTTGAAAATTTTCATACGTGAACTAGTCAGTACGAGTAGCTTGCTGTTGTTATATGTTTTTACTCTATTGAATTATCCGTACGATGGATATCTAGTTTTCTTATTATTAACTTCTACTCAAAAGAAGGAACTGATCTAAGAACACTATCAGTTTCTTATGATATAGCGGTTTTAAAAAAATATTTCTTTTAAGTGTGTTTGTTTTATTCGAAGGAAGCTTTACAAGATAATAAGTACACTCATAAAAATGTTATAATCAAGCTTTCAGGAAATGGCTTAGCTCCGATCTAACCAGGATGTTAAGGGTATAAGAATTATTAAATATTATCACAGAGTCACGGTCACATTGCTTTTGCAAATTCCATTGTTTCGCAAATCCCACCAAATATTAATGACACTACTATTTAAACACAAATTTTGCACTTTTGAGAGCATAACAGGTAATAAGTCTGTAAAAATTAATATTTCATTTTATATTCAACTAACACTGAAGTTTTGATATTTGAATATTTGGATTCAAAATATGTAATTTTATCATCAACATGTAATTCGTGGCATGTTAACTAATATCATCTACAAGCTGAATAGTGTTGCATTTTAGAATAGAAGAGGACTAGAAAGCTTTTAGATGAATCTGTAAAATGGTTTTGGTTTTTAATTTGCACGAACGCTAATTTTGGAAATGAAATCATTCAAATTTTCACGAGGACACCAATTTTGATTTGTTTGATAATGAATCGTATCATTGCTTTCAATAAATAATTTAGGCTAGCTTTAAATAGGCTTGACTAACTAGAAATCAGATTTAGTGTAATAGTAGATAAACTTGAAAGTATAAACTAAAAAGGGGTTTGTCGTATTTTTTGTTATTATTTTTAGAATAAATAATGCCACATCGTATGATTTTTATAGTATCAGCAAAAATGTTTAATTAATTATACTTAATAAAAAGCAGTAAAGACATAAAAATCCCAGTAATATCAATATTATTTACAACAATATCATCTACGTATGTAAATTCAACGTTTTACCGAACTATGATTTCAGGAGGCGATAGCATAGGGCGAAGTGTTGTGTCGTTACCCGGAAGCCCGCGCGGTAACAACTCATCAGTACCCGTGGTGGGCTCGGCTGAAAGCTTGGTTACCAGAGTAAGTGTAGTAATCAATTAATATCAAAACCAACTATTACTACAGACATTTGATCAAAATAGTTTAGATCCAATAAATCAATGTCGTTGTAACTTGAGTGTGTTGTCGGCTCAGGTACTCGCAGAGCAAGGGCTGGCGGCGTATTGTGACCCCGAGTTTGTGAGGAACACGTCGCGTGAAATGCAGGAGGCTCTCGAATTGACACAGGAGCAAATGGACAGGTAATTCCATCGAACATTGGCGAATACTCAAGAAATTATGAGTGTTTTCTATTCATATTTCACTTCCAAATTCCTACAGAGCGGCGCATCAGCTGATGATACAAGAGAGGAACCTTAAACAGGCGCAAAATCAACAACCTCAAGTGGTAAGTAGTCCATCCCTCCCTATCGCTTGTAGCCCTGGTTGCTTCGTAACTTTCCTCTTAGGGAACTAACAGGTTGACGAGTGTGATGTATGTATAGGGTACTATTTGGGTTATAGGGCGACATCCTAGCCCGCCAATACCACCCGTTCCACCAGCCGGCCATGCCGCCGCCGGTGCACAAGCGGTTATAGCAGCAGCCGACCTCGGCGCGCCGCACTCACAACACCAGCACGGCGCACAAAATGACGCCAAACGGCACAAGCAACACAGGAAGAGACGGAAACGGAAGCCGGTACTCGTGTGAAGAGCTTTCATTACAAATTCTTCATTATCTTATTGGTTAATATAAAAACTCAACGTTACACTCTGCAGTTTCACCATTACTGATGTATCCCAAATTGGAACCTGTCTTAAAACTTCGTCAGAGATGGTGAAACTGGGTGAAGTTGTAACTCGTGATGCTCAATATTTTCAGTTTCATTTCAAAGCGTAAAAGTGTAACTTATAAAATATTCTAGTACTGTGACTAGCACAAAGAAAGTGAGATTTCTAGTTTTAGGGTACTTAGTGACGCAAGCATATTTTAAAAGTTGTACTTTAAGTACCCTAGCAGGTGCCCCTATGAGAACTGAATGTAAGTTACCGTAAAAATGGGTAAATTTAGTGAAAATAAAAAAAAGCGTTAGTAAACCTATATTCGAATTCTGAGAGAGAATAAATGTAGGTATCTTCTAAAACAATTAAACAATGTTTAGAAATGATAACGATACGCATAAATTTTCTCGTTATTATATAAATAGATAGGTAAGTTGAGTTGCTTTAAGTGCAAGTTGCAATTATTATGAAATACTTATTAGAATATTTAAACTACTTTGTCGTGCCTAACTTAAATTATATGGCCGAGGTAATTGCTATAAAGCACTTGTTATTTAAAAGCTATATTTAAATTGCGACTGCCGTATGAAGGTAGGTAGGATCTTTTATACGACATCAGTATTCTTCTATTGTAGTGAATCAGAAAATCTTTTATTGTGTAGCTGTTAACAATAAAGATTACCAATAAAGTATTTATTGGTAATGTTATAGATTATGTTTTGTTAGAATTTGATGCTGACGTTTAAAAATATTGGCTTTTACTTTAGCATCCGTGACAATACCAATTCGGAAGACTTGTTAAGTACTGATTGTAAACCTCAATTTTAGAGAAATCCAATTTTGTGTAGTGAAGTAAACTGGATTTGCGAAAATCATTAAGCCGCTAAGTTCCGATATTAATTGCGGATGTTTTACTTCATTCAGGTTTATTATTTTGGATTTCAGTCTCGTTATGTTCTGCTGCCATCTAGAAGTTCACGCCTCTATAAAATTATTTTTGCAAATCCAGTTGATATATAGCTTTGAACAGTATATACAAACTAGACGTAGCTCTAGTCTTGCCTAATTGTAAAAAGATGATAGTCTGATTTTTCATCTTCTCGGTATACTTACTATTTTAAAATTAGCTGTCTTTTGAGGGGTTTTGGTAATATTTGTATGGTCAACAACTCATACTATTTATATTGATATGTATTTAAATCAAAGCCATGTATTTTCGGGTTGTTCATATTTTTTTGTCGTATGTTTGGATACGGCAAACTTTATTATTTACTTATCCTTAAAAATATTGTGATGATTAAAATTATCACGATAAGCACCTCTTGGATTGCCAGACTTTCCTGGCTTATATATTTTACGTATTTATTTTGTCTGTATTTATAATTAGTATGTTATTCATAAAAGACAGTAGGGATTAATTTTCGTATATTTTCTTTTTTGTTTTCATGCAAAGACGCATTTATTATATTCGACTATATCATGAATATTAGAAAAAAAACTTTTTTGATCATATTAAGTACTGACATGAAATCTATGAATTTTGGGACACTTTCATAAGATGTCAAGAAAGCATTGGAAAATTGCAGGAAATTACGAATAGACGAGAAAAGTTTGAGATTTCATAAGAGTGTTGAAATATTTCCAAGTGAATTTAGCTCAGTAAGCCCTAGTAAGTGCCCTTTTAATGTTTCGATGGAAGCGAACTAGAATAGAGTTCATGTCCTTTCTATCGCCATAATCCACATTCCTCTAGTGTTAAGGACAGAGTGAAATCAACCTTATTATGTCTTTCATTGGAAACATTTTTCCGAATCTTTTGTCCAGTTATTTGTCAAATGTGTATCTAGTAGTGTGCTATAACTTGCAGAATTGCTGAGACTGCAAATTGTATTCTTATATTTATAATATAGCAAAAATATTAAAAGCATTAAAAAACTATGGTTTTAATTTTTAAACACATGAACTTAAATAAAAGAAAAAAATGGGTCCATGACAACGATTAGCACTCAACTAGGATATATATCTCCAGTATGATGCTTTTTAATCATTCTTTTTGCGAATACCTTCAATTTAAATGTTTGAGAAAATTTTTGAGAGAGTTTTCGATTATCTGATACTATGCGCTTTACATTGCAAACTGTGATGTGTATCGCAAATATCTTCCTTTTAGGTACCTTAGTCTTTTCAAGTGCCAATAAATTGTTTCTTTTGAATCTTTAAGAGTTTTTTCCTTGTTACACTGTTGAAATATTTATCTATCTTGTTTTATAAATTTAAAAGTATTGAAATGCTCCTTTAAAAAACTAGCTGGAAGACTTGTACAATTATAGAAAATGTATGACCTACCATAGATACCAAGATATGTACAACAAGATTGGTAGGATATGTACAAGCTTTTTAGTTCCATCTATTTATTGTAAATAGTGTACAAAATTCTTCACTTCAAAATTGACATTTACTAAGGAATTTTTTTATAACTAGCGCATGCTAGCCATACTAGATAATTGAATTTGTAAATAGATTGTGTATATATACAATTTTAAGTCGAAAATAATATATTTATTCCGTCAATCGTACTATGTTGAGAGTGTTAATACATTATTATTATTATCAATATTTATTGTTTAAATTGGACATTGTAAAATTGTTTTTCATATAAATAAAAAAGTGACAACACAACAACAATTGTTTTTCAATTCAAATTATTTAGGTTCCCTATTAAGTAGACTCTCAGTGGTATTTGTACAAGATCTAAATAATAGTACGAACTCAATTTACTTACTTTTTGACTACTTAAATAATAATTTCCGCATAGATAAACAATGTCACTTATATTATTATTAAAAAAAATACCATTCTCTATGTGGAAATTATGAAGATGCCTTACATGGACAGTTTACTAATATTTAATTTTACATAGAAAATATGTATATACCAGAAACCAAACATAATCCAACTTCCCAGAAAGAAAACAGAAAAAGGCCTCCTAAAAAACTCTTGCCAGTGGACTTTAAAATCAGTGGACTTTGAACATTGACATTGAACAGTAGACATTATGTGAACTGTTAAAAATAAATTTCAACTCAGTGTGATATAGGCATATCAGCATAATGCTGCTCGCCTATAATAAATCAAATAAATAAATAAATAATTTAAATATCCTAAAGCTCTTGTGTCTAATTGAAAAGCCGATGTTTTTACCACCAAGCCACACTCACTTTTCTGTTACCTTACTGTTGTCTAAACAAAGACATGTTTGATTTGGTTAGGTTAATTATTTTGAGTAAAATTCTCATAAACTGCACAATAAAATTTATTTATCAATCAAAGTTCCTCTAACCCTCTTTTCCGTTGTTTGTGCAGGAGTCTCTGCTTGCCTCTTATTCATGCCTTTTCTCTCCAACTGTTTCTCTATAATCCTGGCATTGTTGGCATAACTGTCTGCCACTTCTCTAGCCTCAATCTCGTCTTCCTCTTCGTCTATAGTGGAAACTGTGACCGAACTGAATTTGCCCATGTTTTTAGTATGTTTGGTGACCATGATTTTCTTAGGTTGAGGAATAGCAACTTGTTTGTAAATGTCAGTGACGCCTCCTTCAGCCGCTGTTTGGACAAGTGCTCCTTTCATTATAAACAGGACATTGGTATCTTGTGTGTGCTTGTAGTAGATGGGTATTGCACATTTCTTGCACTTCATTCTGTACTGCCTTTCAATACCTGGAAAAAAAAACAGTAACTATTATAAAACAAACAAAGTAGAGGTTAAAAATTGAATGGGAGGCAGAATAGTTGTAAATAAAGCGGAGAAAAACACGAAATAAAAAAAACTTACTATCACCATCCAAAGAAGTATGGAAGTGACCTAAAGCTACACTCTTTTTATTTTGTTTGGTTAGTTTGTGCAGGCTGGTTAGAGAGAATGTGCAATACGCCGTATGAGATGGCAATGCAGGTCTTATCACTTCCACTTTAAATTTGATTTATACTTCTATATAGTCATCTTTTTTTAAGGGAATGCACAAGGAATGAACAATATCTTTTAATAAAACTATAATCTAGCCTACTAAGCTAATACATAGTATAACTTTAACATTAACTACTGCTTCAATATGTAAAACCTCTAAAAACCTAAATTGAGTACACTTGTGTTCTATTTTCAGCACTAAACACCTCAGATTTCCCTATCACTTAAGATTTAACTCAACACTAAACTAACTCAAACGGCTTCGTTCTTTTTAGTCTTATTATTTCATGTAGCCTCGACATTCACATGGCGATGAAGTAAGAATATTAAATACCTAGCAACTTATTGAATATTAGTGACGTAGCAACTTTTAAATGTGAGGCTTTAAGATTACCGATTTAATAAGTTACCTTTCTCTCTCTTCAAGAACACTGTCTCATCTGGATCTGAAGTGATTTTGTGAGCGTGTTTAGAACCATCTATGACTCGCGCCCCGTCTGTGGGTCTCAATGGAAGACGGTCGATGGTGCAGTCGAGGATCAAAGACATCTGGCCACAGATACAGTAGTAGATGTGGAGGGGCTTCGTTTCATTGTATTCTTCCTGATCTTTTGTATCTGAGCAAACAATGCTTCTTGAAACAACTTTAGGCATTGTGAAGATTCAGGATATTCAGAGCAAATAATCGAGTGGTATTTAAAGCTATTAAGATACGATCAATATATAATAAAAATATTTTCTGCAATTTTAAAGTGTGGGTTTATTGTGTACTCATACTGAAGTATAATATACCTAATATCATATTGATCGTATCTTCATGAAATGATGAATGAAGATACGATCAATATGATATTAGGTATATTATACTTCAGTATGAGTACACAATAAACCCACACTTTAAAATTGCAGAAAATATTTTTATTTTCCTTCGGGATTTCTGATTCGCATTCGCAATCGGTTGATGAATGTTGAATGACAATGGCATTCACAAAAAATAAGACGCACAGATGACAAAAACTCTATTAAGGTGCCTGTACACTAAAAAATAGCATGTTTTAAATAAAAATAGCAACATGTTACAGTAATAATTATTGTTGTCTATGCTATTTTAGCGTTTAAATGTTGGTATTATCTTCTGTCAACTTCACGCCGTGAGCGATTGTCTTTTATTCGCTAAAATTGTGTTTCATTGCACATGTGCATCGATTTTTCTTTATTTTAGCGAAAGTATTGAGTGTTTCCCAGTAAAATGGGTGCTATGACGAGTATAGTCCGTGCGTCCAGTTCTGGACTCACAAACGTCGATATAAAAAACACAGAGAGTGAGAAAAGTCGGGAGAACCCGGGGACGTTGGATGAACTACATAAAAAGAGCAAAGGTAATTTTTTCTAATATGTTATTCCTTCTTATAATTATAAATACTATACTAAAACGCCATATAATTTATTATCATAGAGCTCGCACTTGGTGTTCAGTCAGAAAATAGCGGCAAATATTATAATGCGGTCAAAAGTTTGGTTAACTTGTGATGTAATTCGTAGGAAACCGCTACCTAATAGAATGCTGTATGAAAAACAAATATACATAGATAAAACACAGAAATGTAGTCACGCAAATAAAAAAAAAAACTTACAGTACTTACAAACTTCAAACCTAGTAGCATCACCAGTTGATTGCTAATACACAGCAATGGACTGGAAATTGTACCACTGGGAAATTATTCAGTATCCTAAACATTCCAAAATGTTTTTTCCACTTCTAAGTACGGGTTCTAGCTAAAGTTAGTTACTCGAACTTGAATTGGGTAAATTAATGTCTTGAGAGTTTTCTCGCCACCAATGGACCTGTTAACCTTTCGTGTTTTGAATGACATTAGCCCATTTTGTATTATCTGTTAAACCAGAAGCTGGTATGGACAAGACACTTACCCATACCGGCTCCTGGTATGTCAACTGTTGCAGCGAAAATGTGTTTATACCGGAAGCCGGTGTTTCAACATACAAGTGGTTAAATTCTTCTTTATATGAACTAAGTGCCCACACCAGAGTGTCGATATTTTTTATGCCGTCCAAAGGCATCTGACTTGTCTTAACAACTACTTGTACTTAGACTAACAAGTCTAAGTCAAGATAAACACATTTTCGCTGCAAGTGTTGACATACCGGGAGCCGGTATGGGTAAGTGTGTTGTCCATACCGGCTCCCGGTTTAACAGATAATGTAAAGCTTATGTTATGTAATGTAATGTAGTAGTAGCCGGGACCTACAATTTAATGTGTCATCTGACCCAAGGTAGTGCCCAAATTAAATGCAATTCATGTAAATGCCACTAACACCATCCACTTTGACCATTGCTTAGCTTCGATGATCGCTCGAGCTATGTCTGTGAAATTAAGAACATATATAATAGATATCTGTTAACAAACATGTATTTGTTTTCTAAAAACATTGGCACATAGTATATGTTATTTAATTTAAAATTTGTATTATATTCATGACATGTAAGCAATTATGTTTCAATTCAATTAATATGTAATAATCTAAAATTATGAAACTTAACTCATCTTTTATGAGACATATTATGTATTATTAATGTATTATTATGAATTATCAACTTATTTAATATGAATATGAATCTATTATTATTTTATTCTAATTGTATCAGTCAAATTATTGGATTATTTTGGGAAGGACTAGCTGCCAAGGCACGGGCTAACGCCTATTTTGGCAACTAGAGCTTAAAGTTAAAAATTTGTATTTTTTTAGTGCCAATAAATTATTTTGAATTTTATATAATTTTTTGTACTGCAGATGTGATGCCGGTAAACTTTGAAGGTGGCAAACTGATGGTCAACCGAGGACTGTCCAATCACTTCCAGGTACATCATTTTGGTATCTTATCTATCTGTAATAAAACTAGGAAACAAACAACACAATTTTATCTTTTAGTTTGATTGTTAGGCCTAAAATAGGGTTTGTAGGAACTCTCATGAAAGAAAACAATATAATGGAAAATTAAAAAAGAGATCAAAATGATTGTTATATATTATGACGATCAGAAGGTTCCAGGTTTGATTCCTGCCCCGGCTAACATCTTTGTGATTAACTAAATTTGTTGGCTGTGGGTCTGGATGTTAAAATATGTATGTATTTATATGTAGTATACCAGTTGTGTTAGCTACCATAACATAAGGTTCAGTATGGGGTTGACCAGCCGTTTGTGAAATGTGTCCTAAAAAAATATATAGTTTGAT
This sequence comes from Mellilla xanthometata, assembly GCA_035578125.1. Classification (NCBI taxonomy): domain Eukaryota; kingdom Metazoa; phylum Arthropoda; class Insecta; order Lepidoptera; family Geometridae; genus Mellilla; species Mellilla xanthometata. Next base: position 9,752,401 of record JAPUBQ010000023.1, on the reverse strand, counting down.
AGGAACAATTTGTTGAGAAAAGCAATATAACACTAAAATTGTAAGATTCAAAGCCTTGTCACTGATAATCTTTGAGAGAAGTGAAACTCTAGAAGTTTAGTGATGGCACTGCTATCACCCATGGTAATTGAAATCATAGTAAGCCCTGCAATACAGGTCTATTCTAGTGCAGAGCTTATTCCCGCTTACCAAAGAGGTTTCATACCATTTTCATAAGTTTTAGTTTCTCTGTAACCATATTTTTATTGTGAATAAATAATTGTTATTGTGGTACTCTTGGGTCACACACCAAGCATCATGCAAATATGAATATATTTGCAAGACACTTGGTATATCGAGATAACTTAGGATGTATTACATACTTTTCATCCCTTATTTATTTAGGTAACACCACTAGCCACAGCTTAACATACACATATCTCAAATAAAAAAAAAATTGTTAGTTTGTGACCACTCAATTGCAATGCAGTCCTGAAATGAATGAGAGCAAGAACTTTCTATTGTTTCCTTCATTGATGCTTGATGAACTTTGTCCAAGTACACATGTAGCTGTTTATTTATTTGATTCATAGGCGAGCAGCATTATGCTAATGTGCCTATATCACACTGAGTTGAAATTTATTTTTTAACCCTTAAATGGACGATTTTTGATTCACGTTTTAAAAAAATATATTTGTGTAATAAAAATTAGTATAAAATATTAGTTTCGGAAAAATTAGTAAAAAAATCTAGACATTAATATACTATACTTTTTTTGCAATAATGTGAGTGTTGTTTATAAAATACATTGCGCAAAAGTTTAAAAAAATGTATATGAATTAATGTGTGATTTTAAGTATGTTGTTTAAAAACTATATTGTCCATTTAAGGGTTAACAGTTCACATAATGTCCTCTATTCAATGTCAATGTTTAAAGTTCACTAGTGCACTGATCACAGGTTAGCAAGAGATTTTTTGGTTTTCTGCAACCAGTTATCAAGCCGGTTTAACTAAAAAAATGTATATTTTATTTTCCAGGTGTCCCACACCCTGACAATGAGTTCTGCACAGAACGGCTACAAGTTTGGTGCCACATACATTGGCACCAAGCAGATCTCGCCCACCGAGGCATTCCCCGTGCTACTTGGAGATGTGGACCCATCTGGCAATGTCAACCTTAATGTCATACATCAGGTCACACCAGAAGTCAGGGTCAAAGGAGCTGCACAGGTGAGATATGCTTACTTACTGTGTCTCAATTACCCAGTCTTGGCCTCCTCTACTAATCTTTTCCAATTTTGGCCAAACAATACAATACAATATTACTTTATTGCACACCAAATAAATAAAAAAACAGAGGAATTATATTAAGTAGCGTTATCGCCTAAGGCGATTTCTGCCAGGCAACCTTTGGATGGATCAAACATTCCAAGCAATACAGTTTTCTCAAGTTTTTTAGTTTTATACCTTCCTCAACACCTGAGATCCACATTTTATGTGGTCTATCTACCTCTCAGTTAAACAGGTGAGATACAAATTGATTTATAATATTATCTTTGTGTAATTTATTTTATTTTAATTAGCAATGTACTTAAACAAATAATACCAATACAATTAACTGATTAGTAAATTATGTAGAGAAATTATTTACATACAAATGGACAAATCAATTAAAAAAAGAAATGTTTTTTTATCAGATTCTAATAAGAAAAGAGAACACACTGTACAATTTTTTTTGTACCTCTTCATCTTCTTCCTTCCCGTATCCCACTTAGTTGGGATTGGCACAGCAAATCTTCTTCCACTCCTTCTCTCATATGTCATCTTGACACTCAGTCCTTTCTGTACTAATTTTTGTACTAAATATCATAATTAGAAATAACAAAACAAAATTTAATCAAGTTATGTAAAAGAAAATTAGGTGTTTGATTATTCTGTTGTGTAAGAAGAAAGAAAGAACATTTATTTTGTGACATAAACACAAAGAAACATAAGAAAACAGTGTAATGTATGTTGTCTTTGCTAAGATTTCTTCCATTTCTTGTGTAAACGTCTCGTCTTTTTTGTAGGTGGCCCCCAGCATATAGTATATGAAAGTCGTAATAATTTGCAGGTGCAAGAGACGAAGCTGACAGCGACGCAAGGCACGGTGGAGTACAAGGGTTCGGACTACACGCTGGCCATGGCGATCGGCAAGCCCGACTTCACTGACAAGTCCGCTGTCTTCGTGCTGCATTACTTACAAGTAACATAACTTTATTACAAGTATGAACCGATAACAACTCAGCTTGCGGTCGCCTCACGTACCGAAGGTCGTGCCTTCGATCCCCACCAATGGTCACGAGCAATGTTCTTCACCGAAGTGAAGAAAAACATTGTGATAACACAATAGCATGGTGGTATGTCAGTGGTAGGTCATCCAGTGGTCTCCTGGCTAGCAACCACCCTGAAAATGAAAAGTCTGTCACCAAGCAATTAAAAGTGTTTTCCACAAATCTCCTTGAGAGTCAGATGGCATGCTCCACCTTAGGCCGAAGTGTCGCTAACGATAACACACCCTGCTGGTGAAATACATTGAAAGAAAGAAAGAAAGAAAATCATTGTGAGGAACGCAACATGAATGAGTACTACAATATCCAAAGATGTGTTTTATCCGCAATCCCGCAATTGGCCAGCATGGTGAATATATATCTCTCGTCTAGTGAGAAAAATTTAATTCTATTCTATCTTAAGTTTATAAAATGTTCACTAGCAAGAATGTACATTCAGAATGACTTGGTATCAAGACACGGGCTAACACTCAGTTTGATAACAAGAGCCGTATATAATATTAATCAACTATTTTCTGACAATATATAAATGTTGAGTTATTAAATTTAGTGTTGTGCGTTTCCAGTCGGTGACGCGGCGGCTGGCGATGGGCGCCGAGCTCATCTACCAGTCGGGCTCGCGCGTCATGGGCGGAGAGATCGCCTTCACCTCCGCCGCCGCGCGGTACACCATGGATGGTATGTACCATACACTGATGATGATGATGATGATGATTTCCAGGCCGGTTTCGGCCACGGCGACTGCTTGCCAGTTATCAGGGTACTTTGTGTTCTCACATGGCTGATGTAACCTATTTTAGCAGTAAATGTTCAGGAACAAGTGCTACATGTGAGGACACCGGTGTTGTAAGCGTAGATGATCTTTGAAGGTGGTCTGTTTTTTAGCTGGTCTCTTCGAGCATCGAGAGCTCGCCTTCTAACCACCATTGTACCATACACTAATACAATGTTAAACTCTATAACCACTTGTATGTTGAAACACCGGCTCCCGGTATAAACACATTTTTGCCGCAACTGTTGACATACCGGGAACCGGTGTGGGGAAACTAAAACTTGGAACTTGGACTTTTTTTCAACAGATAAGACAAAATGGGCTAATGTCATTCAACATACGAACGATTAATATAACGATTAACGATACTGGGGATTAAGGGACTGTGCATTTTATGGTGTTATAAAGAGTGGTTGTTAAATGTGGAGAATGTATCATTGTATTGAATACTAGCTGAACCAACTAAAGCCAATTGATTTCGACGCTTTAGAGGGTTTGTCGTTAAATCGAGTGACGTTACATGGAGTTTACGCTGTATTTTGATAATTCGATACATTCTATTTTGATTTTCATCAAATAAAAAGGGTGCCAAATTATGAACTTCAAACAATTCGAATGTTCTCTTTGGATTCGATTTTCTCTGTAAAACTGTACTAAGTTCTTCTAGTAACATTATGCGCCAGTTTAAAAAGTAAAAAATAAAACATTTTAATTGTATATGATTGCAGACTCGGAAATATCAGCGACGCTCAGCCCGGCCAACTTCCACTTGTGCTACTTCAAGCAAGCCAGCGAACAGTTACAAGTGAGTACTTCTTATATCTCTTGCTACTAATAATAAATAACAATATATTAGGTCTCATTTGACGACCTCGTTGGCGTAATGGTTACCATGCCGGACTGCCAATCAGAAGGTCCCGGGTTCAATACCCGGCACGGCCAACATCTTTGTGCTCAACTAAATTTGTTGGCTGTCGGTCTGGGTGTTAAATATGTATCTATATAAAAAATGAATGTATGTATATGTTGTATATCAGTTGTGTTAGCAACCATAATACGAACTAGAAATGGTTCAGTATGGGCTTAACCAGCCGTGTGTAAAATGTGTCCTCATATTTATTTTATTTATTTCACTCACAGCTGGTTAACCCCATACTGCACCATTACTGGTTTATGGTTGCTAACACAGCTGATATACTACATATAAATACATATTTTATATAGAGACACATTTAATACATAATCCCTTTTTTTTTACTTTTGACAGCTAGGCATTTGACCAGTAAGGTAAGTAACCATGTAACTTTATGACAATCCGGTCAAAGGTGGAGCATGCCTGGGCTGAATCGCTTCAAAGCATTTAGCCACTTAATTCATACATTACATAGTTCCTAAGCTTGACTAGCAAAGGTGATCTGACGCGATCATCGAAACTTTAACGGTTGATGCGAAAGGTGTTTTGATGGGTGACCGACCACCAGTGTTGGGTATTAATCAATTAATTTGTCAATTATCTTGTTAATTGACTAAAAAAGTAATTGCAATTAAATTAATTACAATTAAATTAATCGCAATTGAACTTTTAATTGCACCTTGCAATTAAATTAATTTGATTAACGTGTGTCGATTGTAACTCACAACTAAAATAATTGCAAATAACTTTTTTAGTTGTTTTATGAAACTATTAAAACTAACAATTAACTTTATGTATCAAAATGAATTAGTAAAGATTTAATAAAATTAAGCTATAAGTATTACACTTTAGACGAATAAAAAAGTGGTCAAAGGCTGTAACGCTGTAAGTATAGCTTATTTTTTCTAAATCTTTCTTTCTACATAAAAAAAAAACTGCTAGCAGATAAAGAAACGAATATATCCTTTCAATATGTGTTTAGTTTTATGTATAACAATGTTGCATTGTTAAATATTTCTAAGGTATTGATTATTATTTGGATCGGTATTTTATTTGTTGCCAACACATTTATTTAACTACATGAAAAGATGTGGGGGAGGGGCACTATTTTACTACCCGGAACCACACGGGTATATTGTATATTTATATAATTGGTAGGATTTATATTACACAGCAGTATTCTTGTAATTGTTATTATTAATTAAAATTAACAAAACAATTGAAAATTAATTAATTGTTAGTTGTTGCTAATACAGTTAACAATTAAATAATTGTTAATTGTAATTTTTCACAATTACAATTAATAAATTGTTAGTTGTTGTGGTTACATTTACCAATTAATTAATTGTTAATCTTGAATTGTTCTTGCAATTAAGATTTGCCTAACACTGCCGACCACTCACAAGACTGTCGTTTTCAAAGTGGCATTTGCATCTGGGCGCTACCATGGATCGGATGACACATTAAATTGTAGGTCCCGGCTGTGGGTCTTAGTACAAGCAGTCGTTAAGCTAAATCAGAGGCTATCGTGTGGCTTAAAAACTCTCAAAACTAAAGCTTGGCCATTAAGGCGGTCTTATTCAACTTTTTGCTGTTTTAAGTTACGTTTATTTACTTCCTTGATAAACTAAAAAATATAAAACTAGTCTCATATCAAAATTTAACATAATATCTAGTGATCACAAGAAACAGAAACACGATTAGTAACAATTCGCTCGATAGAATTTTGTTTTGAAAAAAGCTCTAATTTACCATAAATTGGGTATTATCCTTTATATATTTTTGGATTGGTGAGAGATCCTATCACTAAAATGATGTCAAAAAAATATCAACAGACAAAGCACAAAATTAACAAGGATTCTGTAGAGATACTTTTATATCTTGCCATACAAAAATTAACCAGGAAAAAATAAAACCCTAATAAATGAAACCGATTCACGCCATGGACGCGCTCGCGCTCGCCGGCCAGTACCCGCCGAGGCGTCTCAGAGAGTGGACGTATCGCTCGTTGTTCCTAATTGTCAGAAATTCCGAATTTTTGTCGCGGTGATTTTCATCCTAAATATGGACAGAAAAAATAAAAGATAATGACTCCAAAGGCATATCGGAAAATGGTAAGTACCTTCCACCTTTTTCCTTGTTGTAGATTGTAGACCACTTCGTATGAAAACAATCATGCCACAGTCAAAAATAAACAGAATGAAAAAATGAAATCAGAATTAGGTATCAAGGTTTATCTTTTTTGAACACAGGTTTATTTATAAAATATCTTATTAGGATACTTGTACCTATCTTTTTAACCGACTAAGACAAAAGGAGGGTTATGATTTTAACAGCATATGTACGTTTGTACGTAGTTTATGTTCATCTGTGCCACCATATCTCCTCAACTAAGTAGTAATCATAATTTGGCAATCGAGGTACCTATCAACAGACGCGTCTTTACGCTCCCCGCTTTTACGCTATAGGATATATATGACGTCACACAAAATTTAAAAGACGTAGAAGTGGCTCGCAAAATATTTTATGAATTGAGTTAATTTTACATGTACCTAAGATTTATAATGTGCTTGTTGCAGTGCTGCAATGACAAAGCGGAAACAAAAATCCAACGTCGAAATTGGATCTGTTTCGAGCGTCGAGTGAGTATTATTATTACATTATATAAAGTATTTTTATATATTCCTATTTAAAATAAACGAAATTTAAACTCTTACTGATTGTTTGTGTTTAAATGTGACGTAATTTTCTGTTTCAGTGTTGAAACAGAATTGCCAGAAATTACTGTTGAAAAAGTCAGTGAAAGCGATGATTTTCGACCCATAGCTGGAAGGAGATTGATCTTTACGTGAAAATTAACTAGATGGCGCTGATGACGCTTTAACTCGCACAATTGTTTCTTTCGCAGAATATGTATACGAAATTATATTGTAATTGCAGGGTTTTTTTATGTGAAAATTAACTAGATGGCAAGGCGACGCTTTAAATCGCGCAATCGTTTCGTTCGTTCGCAGAATATGTATGTGAAACCATATTGAAATTTCCAATATTTGTTTACGTAAAAGTTAACTAAATAATCTTAGAATTTCGAGACAATACTCACGAACTAATTGGTGCGTGATTTAATTATTTTTGATGTCAAAGCGTTAAGTTCGGAAATATAAATTATGATAATAATTTGTGGCAGTGCTTATATCCGTTTGACATCGATGTCAAACATCAATCATCATATTAATTTAACAGCACATAGGTAACAAAATTCGGTTGTGATATATAGATAAGTCTTTACTGTTTACAACAAAAATGTAAGAATAAAACTACTTAATTTACTTTTGCAATTTAGGGGAGATAAGGAGGTTAGAAGTAAAGGTTTTCCTCTATTGTTTTATTCAACCCTGTCCACTGCACTAGAGGTTTCATGACATAAACAATCTAATAGTTCTTTTAAATTTATAATTTATAACTTAACTTTGTTGTTTATGTGACTTTGAATATGATAATTGTGATTGAAATTTGAAATTTAAGTCATCATCTTATAAAATCAAAACGCCCCTTTATGCAAAACTAGCTGACCCGGCAAACGTTGTTTTGCCTAATAATTATTTTTATTCTAGTTTCTAGACAAAATCAGTGCCAGCAAAGAAAGATAATGTTATAGTGTTTTATTTAACAAACATTTATTTGTTCTTCTTATATGGCACCGACTCCAAGAATACAGGATGAAAAAAAATTCAAGATTTTTCAATAAAAATGTGGTTGTTGTGCCTCACTCGACATAGATAGGTATATTGTGTCGCGCACTTTTTTGTAGATATTTGTAAGATCTACAATTAATTACAACATTTTATGGTTCTATCTTTTGTAGTTTAGGCAGCGTACGCAAAATAAGTAACTTCTTGGGTTGATTTTTTTCAGTTTGTGTCCGAAAAATCCAAATATCTTACGGAACCCTATTTTATTCCAAAATAAAATATAGCTTATGTTACTCGTGGATAATGTAGCTTTTGTATGGTGAAAGAATTTATAAAATCGGTCCAGTAGTTTTTGAGCCTATTCGTAACAACCAAACAAACAAAGTTTTCCTCTTTATAATATTAGTGTAGATAAAAAGGTATTGTTTATACAAATAATTAAATAAATAGGTAATCCAACAAGATAAAAAAAATCATGTGTGTTATTCACACCTGGTAGAAGTGAAACCTTCAAAAATACGATGAAAAAGCTCTACAAATAAACGTATAATACGTTCACGTATACAAAACACCATTGTTGTTGTTGTGATGCCTTTTCTAAAACTTTGTACTACGCATGCGCGCACAATACAGTCGCTTTTTCGTTTCATCGACTTTCAAATCACAACGATGCTAAAGAATTTTTCACTTCAAAATATGATTTCATTTGTACCTAATATTTCACAAGTTGTTACAGTATCATACAATTTTAGAGAAATTATACAAATGATGAATAAAGAAAACTAACGTTGTGCTAGCCTTAGTTACCTTAGTAACTGCATTTACAATGTCTAGAATGAATCTGTAAAAAGATAAAAATATAAAATAATAAGTTTGCTCACTCTGTCAACTTATTTTTTACACTGTGGCGCCGGAACGACTGGTCGCCGGGACAACCACCCAGTCTTAGATCGCGAGTTCGCCGCGCGCGCTTGTGTGCGTAGCGACTTTGTTCGTATCGAGCGCTATTTGCCTAAAGTTTCAAACTAAGCTCGCCTTAAGCTCATACAAAGAAGAAGAGGTTCATACAAAGAAGAATATCTTATTGACTCAGGCGTTACTTTGCGGAAATCCATTGTAAATAGATGACAAAATTAAATATTTAGTGTACTTCCGCTGTGATCCGAAATCCAAATTAAGACAAGTAAAGGAAAAATCAACTAAGATCAATTAACCAAGCTTAATTAACTAAGATTAATTAAGATTAACGTTACCTATCACAATTCGGAAGCTCTTAACTCTACACGTGTTTCGCCTAACCACAAGGCATCATCAGGAGATGCTGACTCTTCGAACGACAAGTCGAGAATTTAATTTTGTCATCTATTTTAAAGAAGAATATTGTGGTGTTAATGTGATTGTTGTTTTTATTGCAGATAGTAGCGGAGATGGACACATCATTCCGGGGGATGGAGTCGGTGGGAACCATCGGCTACCAGGTCAACATACCCAAAGCTGATCTAGTCTTCAGAGGTAACTAGTTTAACCCAAATTAAACAAGTACACAATACACATATACAACATTAAAATATGAATATTATGTAAAATCATTTCTATATATTTTTTGGCGGATTGTTCAAATGTAATTTCTTGACAAGGAAGTGGTCAGTGCTACATCAGTGAACGGCTTTAAAAACCGGCTTGATAGCTGGTTGCAGAAAACAAAAAAATCTCTTGCTAACCTGTGATCAGTGCACCGGTGGACTTTAAACATTGACAATGGACATTATGTGAACTGTTCAAAAATAAATTTCAACTCAGTGTGATATAGGCACATCAGCATAATGCTGCTCTAAATCAAAGTAATAAATAGATTTTTTTTTTTTGGAAAATGATATGTATTTGTATTAATCGAATATAGAATAGAATAATTTATTTCATACACATTAGCAGCGCACATACCAGTTTACATAAATGTTATACCTTAATGTTTGTTGTTATGGTGCGTTGTGGGAGCACTGTGCCCCGCTATAGTGCTCTTGCGAGCCTGTGGCGCAGGGCAACAGAACTCCCGCTCCGCGTGAACAAATATACACAACACCACACATAGTAGTTTATATAATACAAAACAGAAATTTATTTATTTATTCATCAAATTAACACCGCACAGACGAGTTACACTAATGATAAATTTAATACAATACACCAATTAATACAAATTTAAATGAACTTAAACATAACATAAAAACAAAATTCAAATAATTTATGCACAATCGAAAAAAAAATACTATACAAATACCAATTAAAAATGTCAATATAATGTCAAAAAAAAAAAACCTTGTCAAATTATTATCATATTATTGTAGATTTTCTTGTGTATGCAGATTCACAATATTTTATGCAGTTGTTTACGATATGCATAATAAATATAACCATGTTACAGGCATGGTAGACTCGAATTGGAACATCGGCGCAGTGCTGGAGAAGAAGCTGCAGCCGCTACCGTTCACGTTCGCGCTCTCCGGGATGGCCAACCAGGCCAAGCAGCAGTTCAAGTTCGGCTGCGGACTCATCATCGGCTAAACGCAACGCTGTAACACAGTCTGTACACTGCTTTATACCACTACTTTAATTAGTTAATTTTAAAACTACCATTTGTTAAAACTTTAAACCTATAGACCAAAAAAGCGATGGAGGGACGAGCTTGACTAACACCTGGAGGATTCGTCCACAATAGCGTTAGATAGGGACAAATGGAAAGAACCCTCTTTCCATTTGTCCAGGGAGGCCTCTTCGCAACAATGGGATCAAACGGGCTTTTAATAATAAAAAAATAATAAACCTACAACCCGGTCACATTATCTTGAGACCTGGCGGCGATGACGTCACGTCGCGTCGGCGCTCTGATACGGTGCGCAAAACAACCACCTCTAGTAGGATATTATTTTCGATTTTTTTTCGGATTTTTTTTTTGGTAAGTAATAGGTTTTCCCATATTTGAAAAAAAAATCACTGTCCCACTTCAAAGCAACAAAATAGTAACAAAATTTGGACAATTTAACTAAACCAAAATGTACAAACTTAACAAAAATACCCCACGTTGCAACAAAAACAATATTTTAACGTAACAGAAATAACAAAATAACAATAAAGTCCAAACGTAACAACGAAATGCTTATAAAAATATACCACGAAAACAAGTAGACGCGTATCGGCAAGGGAAGTGCTTACCGTACTGACGCGCCAAGGCGAGCGCGGGGAGGTGAAAGGAGAACGGGGCGGGGGGTTCGCATTCCAGCGAGGTCTCGAGATAATGTGACCGGGTTATATAGAGCTATTTAGTTCGTATTTTGGAACTTATAAAAATCGTAGCTAGCGTTTAAAATGTTTAGCAAAATATGTTATTTTGCTCCCATATTGATTTATGATATCGCTACATTGCTCAGTATTTATAGTATTAGATACCGTAATTTTATCTTAACCGTGTCACAGAATAATAACTTGTACTTCGTACAGAAGCTTCACTTCGCAATGGTTTTCAAAGAAATATGAACTCAATCTGATAAACAATATGATTTAATTTAGCTCGCGGTCCAGTCGAGCACGTGATGATTTCGTTGCCTACCAATTTCTTTTCAAAGGAATATGGGCCTTAATTCACTATACTACGGTTCATAATACGTTGTACATGGTTATACGTAGTACTAGTTATTATTCTGTGGTATTGAAAGAGCCACGTAGATTGGCCCTTTGCGCAGTGGCCGCCGCCCGTAGGTATGTTTTTAACACCTACACGCGGAGTGACACAGGCCTGACCGTGTGTGAAGGTTCATAGTGAATAAAACACATGCGTCGTCTGAGACGCTCTTAATTAAGTGCTGTGGAAGTCTTCATACCCTCTATCTCGCGTAATCTTTATTAGAACAAAATATTAATAGGTGTTTTAAAGTAGATGAGTGATAAAGTGGTTGTACATCTGTATGTTGGTTGTAAATGTTCCGATGCGTTGTCGAAGCTGAGCTTAGTGTAATAGTTAATGTGACCGGAGCCGCTAGCCATGTTACACAGAGTTATCTCATAAAAAATACCCTGAAACCTCGGAAAAACACACATTTCATGTTTTTTTCATGCCTGAAACAAATTATTTCCAACAAAACTGATGTTTTATCTATGTATGAAACAAATAATTTACAACAAAACTGATGTTTTATTCATGTATGAAACAAATCATTGTTAATTCATGAATTAAACAATTCGTTTTCAACAAAATAAATGTTTTATTCATTCATCAAACTTATCATTTTCAACGAAACAGTATTTTATTCACGCATGAAGCTTATCATTTTCAACAAAACAGATTTATTATTCATACAGTAAACATGCTTATATCTTTTTCGATATTTCAGGGTATTTATGTGCTGATCGACTCGAAAGTCTAGTGTAAATTATTTTCACCTAAAAGGCAGTTTAGCCTAGTTTTGTTTGTATCATAATCCTCTGCTGATAACTCTTTACATCAAATCTATTATATGTAACTGCAGTTTGTATAACAAATTGTAGGGAAAAATCAAACCTATCTTTGTATGGACTATCTATAACGTAACATAACGAATATCTTCAGTTTTCTCCAAATATTTTACTTCTAAATACATACCCTGTAAAGAGTATAAATTAATCCCTTTATAAATTTTTAAGTGCTAAAATGTTTCGCGTTTGTTGACAAAGTCAACAAAAAAGTTTCATCCAACTTTTCAAATATAGAACTCAATTTCTGGTCTTAAAATAAGGAATATATTATAATTACCATTTTCGGGCGCCATTTTTGCTTCTATAATATTTAACCATAGATTATATAATACCACAGATATAAACCAGCAACAAGCACGTTCTACGTTTTGGAACAATATCCCCTTGTTTGTTGTGTTAGATGATACTACCTCTAGAACATATTTGTCCCAAACTTTTTTTAAAGAAACCATAGATAAGGGCCCTTTCCTAATGGAAGTTTCTAAACCTCCTTGTATTTAACGAGATAAAAGGTAAAAATGGCGTCGAAAAAGGTTTAATATTTGGTTTTGTTGCTTAGGAAAAATGTATGTGCTTTGATGTCTAATTTGGAGAAATATTAAAACAATACTGTTATCATAGTAAATATTACTAAATAAGTTTTGGATTCACAATGTATACATAGCTTGGATGCACCAATGTTAATTTTAGTTCTGTGAGTGTCTGTGTGTGCTTTGGGCTTTGGTTGTGTATGCTTATAACTGGAATCAATAAAGAACACATTTATAAGTTTGATGTCCTTTCGCTTGTATAAACTAGTATACAAAAATGCTTACATAATTTATTGTTGCAAATGCTTAAATCATTTATAAATAGATACATATTGAAGCCTCTGGTCTTGTACTAGTTATGAGACCAGGCAGTCCTCTTCTAGTTTTACTGCTTGGCAATACAACAATAACGTGTAAAAACCTTTATTATGGACAACAAATAAATATATACAAACATAACATATTAAACCTTAAATTAAACTTAACCCTTAAATTTTTTTGTGCATAAAAGGTGCAAGGTTCAGCATTAGCATTTGTTTATAAGTGAAAGCAAGGAAAGTGAACTTTAAATTTTTGTCTTTATTGAATCGAGTGTTACCTTCGTTTATAATCTGTCCTTTTTCATATTAAAGAAAAGCTATCTCAAATTATTTTTGGGTAGATCACAGGCTCAATTATTTGCATTTTAAATATTTTTTAACATATAAAATTGTACTTTACTATGTAACTTAAATGTAAACTTGAGACGAATTGAAAAATCGTTTTGAAAACTATTGATGTGTTGAATATTAGAATATTTAATGTTACCCATAAAATATACCCTAATCTATAATAAAAAAAATCCAAAGATAACAACTGCAAAGTCCAGGCCGCTAACAATATTAGACAATTCCTAAAGTAATTATAAACGTATTGAATATGAATGTGTGTTTGTTTGTAGTATATACAATGTATGTTGTACGGTTCAATAATTTGATTTATTCTGCAGTTTTTTTGTACGTGAGCGTTTTAACGTGTTATTTTTAGTTGTTATTATTATTGTCGTCATTTTATCGCTACGAACTACCAGATGGCATTTATGACATTGTGTGATCACTTTGGGGCTATACAAGGTTAGTGGTAAAGAAACTGACTTTGCCAACACGAGGTTTGCTAGTTGTGTTGCTACATCGACGGTGGTCGAGGCTGATGAGGAATAGAATACTGAGTCATGGTGTCGACTCCAAGTATCATTATAATATAGAAGACAAAATTAAATATTTAGTGTACTTCAAATGTTGTGCATAATTTTGTCTTCTATTTACAATGGATTTCCGCAAAGTAACGCCTGAGTCAATAAGTTATCGACAAATAAGAAATAAGATTTAACGACAAACTCTAAAGCGTCGAAATCAATTGGCTTTAGTTGGTTTAGCTTGTATTCCATACAATGATACGTTCTCTCCATTTAACGACCACTCTCTATAACGACATAAAATGCACAGTCCCTTCAGTGTCGTTATATAGAGTTTACACTGTTTGTCAAATAATTCACAAAGTTGTCAGAAAGAAAAATGAATGTCGCATAAGTTTTCAACATTGTTAGGCGTGGTAGAAGTAGAACGTGTGTCGGAGATGAGGCCTATACCCAGCAGTGGGAAGAAACTGGCTGTCGATGATGATGATAACTTGTCAGGTGATTTACCACTAGCCCTGTATAGATGTTCCAAGTAGTATGTACCGATATTTCCGCTCGTACCCCGGGATGGGCCGAGGGCCGAATGAATGGATGTAGATAGTTGTACATACGGCCTGTTGTTAAAGTGTTTATTTTTAATAGAGTTATGTTAATAAATCAATTTTGGTGTTTCATTTTCTCTATTTTTACTTTTCCCTGAGTTTAGGAACTTCCAGGTAAGAAATTAGAATATATATAAGAACTAGCATTTTATAAATATAAACTGAAATTCTATGAATAATGAACTTTTAAATGTTTTCTTTATTGAATGGAGTTAAAGTAATTACTGAATAAAGTATGAGTCATAGAAAAATCAGTAGTGTGACAAAATAATAGTACACTGTTACCCTAGGGAAGCAAGTAACTTATATAGGCCCGAGACGGGATTTGGTTTAGTTCGAGGGGTTTTTCATTACGAATACAAGAAAAGTAAAAAACAAATTAGTAAAGAAATTTATTTTCTTACTTTCTCAGCGCGCCATTTCATAAAATCGTCATACGTTAAGGAATTTTAGGTACTTATCTTTGTTTTGATTTGGGTGGTAAGAGGTTTTCCACTACCTCTTTAGCCCCTTCTCTTATAAAATCAGGCATTAAATTCATATAAGAATCAGATGAACTCATTTTATCGTAATCTCTGCTATACGTATAAACAAAATTCTTCAATCAAATCGAAAAAATAAATGAAGATCGAATTACCGGTTTCCCGCCATTTTGTTTGTTATTTTTGGCTATGGCCGGCCAACTATTCAGCCATTATTTTTATTTTCATCATTGGTTACATGGAAAATATTTTGCTCAAATGTAAGTTATTTTAAAGAAATTGTTGAATCAATCAGTCCTAAGCATGTGGCTGGGCCATATTTTGTGACTATATGTTAGCCATGGGCAGTGTTTTAAATATGAGACGACCACGAAGTCAAAGTTAAGGTCTATAGCCTCAGCGTTGACCCCCTGATTCTAATAAGCATTTAGAATTAAGCTTGGAATCCTTCGTTTGAGCTTAGTGGTCGAATTATCAAGTCGCCCGTAGGCCTGTGACTTGGCTTAACGACTGCATGTATTGAGACTAACAGCTGAGACCTACTATTTAACGTGTCATCCGACCCGCGGTAGTATCCACATGAAAATACTACTATTTAAAAGACAGTCATGTGCATTGTCACCCATTCTGTATACAGCTCATGTACGCGTCGGCGTCAAGCGCCTAGTGCGAAAGAACACTAGCTGTTGAGTCAGGCGTCAGTGCACGTGCGGGTGAGTCACGGCGCCCCACCACTATAAAAGGCCTGCACTCGGCGGCCGGAGGACTCTTGTCCGGTGTCGCTGTAGAGGCCCCTCAGGCCAACAGCATAGTCATTATCAAAAAAAAAAAAAAAAGGCCGGAGGACAGTCGCACACGGACCGCCGAGCTAGCAACACGTCTCCACAGATTGATCCAAGAAGTATACTGTAACGTAGCTACGGTCTGTATACTATGTGTTTGATCTATACCTATATAGGTGTACTGGTGTATATATCTATATGTGTGTGTGTAAGGTGAGGTAAGTGCACCCGGACAATGGGAGCACTCTACAGTGCCATTCCATAAAATCGTCATACGATTTTATGTACTTATCTCTGTTTTGGTTTGGGTGGTAAAACGTTTTCCACTATCGCCTTAGCCTCTTCTCTTATAAAATCAGGCATTAAATTCATATCAGAATCAGATGAACTCATTTTATAGGTACAAATCTCTGTCATACGTAGAAACAAAATTCTTCAAATCGAAAAAATAAATTAAGATCGAATTACCGCTTTCTTTTTTTATTTTTATTTTCATCATTGGAAACATTGGTCCCAAAATAAAACACAAATTAGTTTAAAAATAACGTAAGTTTATTACATGTAATCAAATAAAAATATAGAATTATAAACTTTTATTCTTCTACATGTATTACCGATGCCACAATCATGGGTCCGAGCTAATGCGAGTCACTATTTATTATTGTGGTACATCTATTCTTTACAATTCAACTATTTATGTAAACATTTTAACTTCTGGATAATTGTGACGTGACTGGACTTTCTAAAAGTTTCACATTTTGATTTATCTGATAAAAAAAAACTTCTTAGAATTTAATCAAAGTCATTGATGATTACATGGTCAGGTAATCGATTTCGACTGAAACATTTTCATTATCTGTGGTGAATTTTGAGTAGATTTAATTTATCGCAAATTTCAAAAAGATCTGAATATTATTTTGGTATTATTATTTTTCTGATGACCAGAAACTTTGTATAGAGTCACGTCACGTTCGCTTTATGAGCAAAGATTTTTAATTGTACTATTTACAAACCGGACACTAAAATTTAAAAATAACTCTACGCATTGCTTATTACTTCGATAAGTAATATATTACAATAAAGTATGTTTACATGTATTTTCGCTACTCCAGTAAGTAATTAGTAGTAAATTCATGATAAATACTTCAGCATAATTTGATACAATAAAAATCTTTGCCATGATTTAAATTAAACTATTTATCACTGTGCTATCTTTCCAGTTTTTCTATTATATAAAGATGTAGTTCCTCTTACTGTTAATTCTGTCGACGATTGGTTCTTCTAAAAGCAGTTTAGATACGACCATAGACAAAAATAACTTAAATACGGATTTGTCTAATTATTGTTTATTTTAGGGTACCAAACAAAGCTGGGTGGACATCTCAAAATAATAAAAACTCCCAAAAATCTTTCAAAAAACCATCTCGTCAACCCAACTTCTAGGGAAAGAAATTAAACTAAGAATTTAAATGTTTATCTCCTTATACCAAAATATATTATTATGGCTTGAATTATCATTTCGAAGATACAATAATATTTCTATATTAATATATTCTTGTTATATATCTATGGTTAAACCTAGACTTATATATAAAGACGATTGCAGGACTTTAAGTTTGCAATGTGTCATCATTAGAGATCTGTGTTTACTTTTGAAATGTTCTTTTTGACTTATTATGCTGTTCATAAAACTCACTGATATGTACTTTAAAACAAACTAGAAAACTGATCACATTCTAAACTGAACAAATTGTGTTTGTTACGTTTTGTTATTTATCAATATTTCAATCTCTTGTTTTAATTTATTTTACTAGCAATACAACCCTGAACGCTTCCAAAATGAAGCTAAATGTTGGTGTGATACAATTATATTTAAGTACGTAACACAAGCAAAAAGAACATCACAAAGCGAGCCAAACTCATACATTGGCGGATTACAGTCAGGACATAGCTCGAGTCGCAGCATAGAACGTACAAACAAAATGCCTATTTTTATTTGGTGTTAAATAGCCTGTCTCGCCGCTTTAATGAGAAAAATCTGAACAGAGAATCAAAAACTACCGCAAATCACATTTTTGACATTCATTTTAGAAAAAAATATATATGCCTTTCATTTCCAAAAGAAAGTTATTGTCAGTTTTCAAAAGAGAGCACAAAGCAATGTTTTTTTTTTGTTTTTACGAGAGGAGTGATCTAAATGAAAAGCGGCGCGAAGCAAACAATTGTAAATAAAAATCTAAAAACAAGCAGCAAACAGCAATTACACTAAGTACGAACATGATAAAATGTTACATTCTTTCAACCTCTTCGTGACAGAATTGACGATTATTTTCACTAATTCACAACATAAGGGAAGAAAGCGAATCACAGATCGAGGTATACCAAATTCGTTTGCTTTGACATCTGCATCCATAGACAATTTTATTTTTTACTCCAGTGTTGCCAATAGCGAAAAAAACGGAACATTTCGGTAGTCACAGAGGGAGAACGACAAAAACACATGAAACATTTTTAATAAAAATAAGAAAACTATAATAAAAACACATTAAATACCTATGAGATAATAAAGTGATGACTTTAGTCCGTTGCGACGGGCTCGATTTAATAGATTTAAAATGGATTAATTCTATGGGAGACAGATTTATAATATTTACAAAATGCTATCTCGCTCGCCCTGCCGTGGTATTGCCAGTCGTTACTTGTGTACATGGACAATCATCCCAACAAAATTATAGTAATAAACTTTTTATACGGCAACATCAGAAATAGACAGAAAATTATTTCACATAATAAATTTATTCATGTTTAAATATTTTATTATCGTAAATTTTAACTCATGCCGCCGTTTGGTTAGAATCTTGTAAATTCTGAAGTTGTTTTACAAAAAGCTTATTACTGTAATAACATACTTATACATAGAACATTCAACATTTGATATCGATTACATTACATCCAATACATTTTAATTTTAGTATTGAATATGTTACTTTAGGAAGTAAATCTAAGTTTAAAGAATTATTTATAGCTTTAGCAGTCTGGGCGGGCAGTGTATTTTAAACCGATTTTAATAATGTAATTTAACAGCTAGAAGAGATTATTTTCTCGTGTTTTTAACAAAATTCGCCGATCAAGAGTTTGTTTGTCTAGACGTTAAACCAAAGCGGAGTTTTGCACTAGTTATTAGTAACCGTGTATTCATTTTCGTACAAAACTAAAGTTCACATTGCTAAGTAAAATGTGCACTTAAAATAAATCTATATTGATTTATTTTAAGTGCACATTGTACTTAAAATAAATCTATATTGATTTATTTTAAGTGCACATTGTACTTAGCACATTCAAGCATTAGGTCAGTTTATGTGTAAGTAGAGAGACACTGCCCACCCGACTCCGCCTGGCCATAATCCGATATTCGAAGCCAAACTATTTCTATCCAATATAAACACCGAATAGTGAACACTTTTCATCCTATCGTATCGCTGCTATATTGCACCCGTTTTATTTCAATTGTCATTTTTAAACCCTTTTTTTTCTATAACTTCACTGTCTTCAAGGTGAGAGTGAACAGGTTTCTTCTAGTGTTCGCTTGAGTGAGCTTTGAAATTGATAATCAAAACACACAGATGTAAAGTGGTCAACTGAACTAGCACGAATGTAAATATAATAAGAGGCACCTATGTGCCAATTTCTAGATCCAGTGTAAACGGCTTTGCATTGACAGATCAGTCAAACAGTCAGTAACATTTCATTTTCTTGTATACGGTTTTTATACGTATAAAGATTAGGACAAGATTTGAAACTGCCTCGAGTGATATTAAACTCCTTCTATTATTATTTGTAGAGTCTAATTAAACTCCTTGTATTAAATCCAAATGTTTAATTCACCAGCTTTTCAATTGAAATAAAACGGACACGCAGTAAAATCTTAAGCGTAAGAGACACACATAGACAAGCCAAAGACACTCCTAGTTTATAACCATTTAAACGTTCATAACACACCGACGACTGCAGGTGCCTTTCGAAATGCGAAGCGTATGTCGTTGTCATTAAACGTTAGAATTGAACCCTTCTTCTTTTGAATATGGCTTTCTGCGGTCGGTTATGGCCACAATTTAGCCAATGTCGCGTGGTGTGTTGCAGGCAAACTCTGATTGGATTGGACAGTGACAAAGTAATTAAGGTATGACACTGAGCAGATGGCCAGTGGCAAAATTTTTAATTCTGAGTTAATTATTGTAATTTTTCCTTTTTCTTTTTGTGAATTGAACCCTGCCTCTCGTAGAAGGAGATACAGCTGTTTTTACTCTAAACAAGTTACTTTCACTTCAAGGTCATTGACATATGACATGCTCTATGGACAAACAACTTTTTAAAACCAAATGCGTTCGGTTTTTTTTGCAGAGACATATACTCTATGGACATAAACTTTTTAAAACAATCATGTGCCACATTTTATGGACCTTATTTTAGTATAAATAAAGAAAATTTGGATTTGATTTTTTTCTAAATTTTGATTTGCACAATCGTATTGACCAAGGAAAAAATATGCCACATACTTGGCGTACTCCAAAGACTCTAAGAAACTTCCCTTCTTTTCCTGCCTCTATGATTTTTTAGAGTACTTTTAAGGGACATTGACAGCGTTAAAACGCTGGCTCAGTTTCTTTAGGTGATTTTATTACGAAAGGTAAATCTGTTTATTTCTTTACTCTATATGATACTATTATATACAAGATAGTACTTATGTATAAATACATATAAGCTTTGGAAAAGCCCTGTTGATGATTTATGTCACACCCCGTGTTTATGATACTAAATGTCATTTGACGATAGAGCAAATCAAGCAAATCCATATTTGTATCTAAAGATAATTAAAACCACTTCAAAATGTAACGATAATAACCGTTATAGAGACTAAAGCTCATTTTGATGTACATTGTATGTGCCAGATAAAATAAAAATTTCGTTTAAAAAAAAGAGTTAAAGCAAATATTGCAGCGCTTTTTCTTAACTTTAACTAGGACGCTACGCGCTTCGCATCTCAATCACGGCACAATAAAAATTTTAAAACACGAATTACAAAGTACCTTAAGTCACTTAAAGCAAGTTCTCATGATGCTGTCTCTCTGAGCACTTTTTATGACTGGCAACACTGATGCAAGTGACGTTTCTCGTAATATTAACCATTTTGGCTATTTTACTTAAAAGGTAGAAAAGTTTGTCGCATGGCAACATTAACACGTGCTTTATGTAAAGACGTCGAAAGAATTATCGGTAGCGCTAT
Organism: Mellilla xanthometata; assembly: GCA_035578125.1. NCBI lineage: Eukaryota > Metazoa > Arthropoda > Insecta > Lepidoptera > Geometridae > Mellilla > Mellilla xanthometata. Next base: position 9,731,352 of record JAPUBQ010000023.1, on the reverse strand, counting down.
AAATGTATTACTACATTTTCAAATTTGTGCTAACTGTATCACTAAAACAAATTATTTCCTAAGTTCAATTATTGCACTTTATAATTTTCGTTTCGTTTTACTTCTATCCATAGACTAGTTTACGTTGGTAAACATTTTTGACAGAACCAAAGAGATATAAATTAAAAACTTTTCTCTATGAATAGAACTAAAGGCTTCAGAGCCTTGGACATCGTCGCATGGTAGTAAACTTTTCAATTTTTAAAGAGTGTGCGACGGAAATATACGACTTAATTCCCCCAGCCTATTCCACTGTCGTAGCGCGTAAGCCGGCCCAAGCTCCAAAACGAAAAAAAGCTAAAGCTATAACGTAATTACCGGCAAAGCAAAACCCTGGTTTTGACTTTTTTAGGTTTTGATTTTATACAAGTGTCTTGTGTAAACATTTCTCAGTATATAAATAAGATTCGTGTGACAAACCTAATTTTAATATTTGAAACTCCTTATCACATCAGCCGCATCAGTGTAGCCAGTCCTTTAAATTTCTAACGTTGGCAATACATGGTCCATGGTTTTTTTTAAAGGGACAGCATGATAAACATTTATTCTTTCTTTTTCTAATGTTGGACAATGCGTTTAGTCTCACAAGAAAATTTGTGAAATTTCAATGATATATTATGTAAATAAAATTTGCCAAATTTAAGACTGAAAATGCAATGAATTTGCCAACTTTTTGAGAATTGTTATGCTACTTTTTTCTTTGACTCCATTTTATTTAGTAAATTAATTTATCTATTACTTTAGTGGCAGTGATGTACCAGCGCACGAAATTCGATGTCGATATTCTATTGATACTTAATAGTGATGTGAAAAGATATTGTGTACAGTATAACATACTAACCCGGCTGCCTTATACAAGTTTTTTACAAAGCTTATTTTTTATAACCGTCTATTTAAATCTACTTCACAGTATCAAACCAATTAGACTGAAACTATTAATCTTGCCTTAATAAAACCACATCGAAAGCTTTTGAATAAAATCAACTTGAACTTTACACCAGAGCTTACCCACTAAGCTCTTACGAAAAAGAATCTGTCCACATCTCCCTTTGCAACTAACTCGGTATAAATACAGCCGGGTCCATCATACACAGTTACTTACTATAGTTACTGGAACCTGACACCAAGTCGCGGTATATAAGCGTGGTAAGTGAATGTGGTAGTGCGCAGGGAAGGGATGGTGCGAATGTCCAACATCAGAGGCGAATCAAGCACTCACGGCGGGGCTTAGCGACGGGTCCACCTGACAAATAAATGGTTCACAGTTATAAAAATTCTCGTTTTTTTTTGTTCCGTTTCTGTATCTGCGATCAGTGTTTTTACTTTAAGCAGATGAGTTGTATGCAGATGGCAAAAGTTCTAGTTAAAATTATTTGTAATCCATGATTATGTAAAATATTATTTTTTGAAACGGTTTTTTTCTCAAAACACGATTTGTGAAAGATACTTTTGTGAAACGATAAGCCACCAGAACGTTTACGCACAAAATAATGAATCACCACAGTTAAACTTGTAGCCGTCCGTAATATGACAAGAGTACATAATACATAATACACTCACTCACTTGCTATTACACCCACTCACTCACCTGCTATTACACTCTCACTCACCTGATTTTACACTTGCTCACCTGCTGCTACACTCACTCATCGGCTGTTAAACTCACTCACCTGCTGTTACACTCACTCACCTGCTGTTACACTCACTCACCTGCTGTTACACTCACTCACCTGCTGTTACACTCACTCACCTGCTGTTACACTCACTCACGTGCTGTTACACTCACTCACCTGCTGTTACTCCCACTCACTTCATGTTACACTCACTCACTTCATGTTACACTCACTCGCCTGCTGTCACACTCACTCACCTGCTGCTACACTCAGTCACCTGCTGTTACACCCATTCACCTGCTGTTACACTCACTTACCTGCTGTTACACCCACTCACCTGCTGTTACACTCACTCACTTACTGTTACACTCACTCACTTACTGTTACACTCACTCACTTGCTGTTACACTCACTCACTTGCTGTTACACTCACTCACTCGCTGTTACACTCACTCACCTGATGTTATAACTCCATGTCCTGCGCCTCGTCATCGCTGAAGTCGCTCATGGAGCTCTCGGTGTCGGAGGTGGCGCCATTAGACGCCTTGGCGCCGGACGTAGCGGCCGAGGAGCCCCCCATGGCTGTGATGGCGTCCTTCTCGAGCAACGCTTCCTCCGTCGCGAACCGCCGCACGTAGTCTGGAAAGAAATAAGGACACATAAAACATAAACATAAAACATCTTTATTTACTAAAAATTTGCACATTTTTGTAAATTAACACAAACTATGACTTTAATAACTAAATAAGACTAAAAATAATTAACATAAATAAGTACTAGGCTTAAAAGTATAAAATATGTATTAATTTACACTTGGTTGATCCCTGAATCCCACACGAGGCAAATCCTGTGTTGTGGGATTCAGTGCCTTCCCTTAGCCTCTAATAACTAATTATTACAATATGTACTATAATAATTAAACATAAAATCTTATATATAAAATTTCCGTGTCACAGTGTTTGTTACCGTACTCCTCCGAAACGGCTTGACCGATTTTTTCCAAATTTTATATGCGTATTCAGAAGGTCTGAGAATCGGCTACTGTATATTTAGATTTTATTTTTTTATTAAGGTAAAAAAACGTTTGCCGGGTCAGCTAGTACAAATATAAATATCCATCCATTTGCAAGCAGGTAGGGTAGGTAGCACAGGTGATTAGGCGCGAACGCTAACGACCTGAGATTGCAAACCGTTGGCACACATAAAGCATTTTTTTTAATAATAAAAATAACACATAGTTGCGGGATAAGATAAATAACTCTTTTTTTATACTCTGAATAGGTCAGCGCTTGACCACAATTCACTTGATGGAAAGTGATATTGAGGTCTACGGTGGATCGCGCTTACCTAGAAGGAACCGGTTCACTCTCGCCTTGATAATCATATGATGAGTCATAATCTTTATTTTTTATGAACTCGAGTGGCCTTAAACAATCGATAGATAAGACTAGTCATTTAACACATATGAAAAAGATTACCTAACACCCCATACGCTACAAGACAAGGTTTTCAGCAAACAGCAGTAACACTGGGTGTAAACAGTCCCCCCTCCCCATGGGTCCTTGGATTGTCGAGACGGGGGGTCAGTAACCGTGGCCTGGTCACCCACGGTTAAGCTAAGAGGGTCACTGAGGCGAGCCACTCCCTAGACTTGTAACTCCCACCCTGCAAGTTTTAGACGGAGTGGCACCAGTAGGTTGGGGAATCTCGTCCCGGGGAGGCAGCGCAGCCGAAGGTGTGGGCGGGGTGGTGGGTTAATGCGAGAAGCGGAACCACATTCCGCTCTTTCCGGTGAGGAGTAGTAGTAGTTCGTCGGTAGTGATGTTCTTTTGCCATCGAGCCCGACATACCCCACCAACCTCCCCGGGTGAGGTGGGCATGCGTTAAAGCATTTTCTCGCGTTGAAAAAAAAGGTGTATTTCCTTTAGGATTGGCTTTCGAGTTACATTTCTGTGAACTAGTTTGGAAGCCTTTAAACTCTATTTTTATATTTGTATCTCTTACTTGTGTCACAAATAAAGAAATTTGTAATTGAATTAGTCGGTCTTACCTGAAACCTTCTTCTTGTACTCCTCAGGTTTGTGCAGGTACATGGCGGCCGCGTCTCCGTTCAGCGGGTCGATGGGGTTGGGGTACGTCAGCAGCTGCGGCAGGAACGACTCGAAGATGTTCGAGAGATCTGTAATAAAACATTATACAAAATAAATCATTACTTTCCGTTTACAGTGTAACCTCTATGTAACGTCACTCGATTTGCAATGGACCATAAATTCGGCTAGGCCAGCATCTGTGGCACTTTGTTAAAGATTAGAATATTATGTATATTTTGTTCAAGCTTTTATACATATATATAGGCAAACTAAGGTAATCTGACGCGATCATCGAGGTTAAGCAACGGTCGACGCGAACAGCTTTAAAAAAAAAAGCATAACAGCATATGCATTTAAGTGCATGGTTAGGGTAACCATGCACTATACCGTTTTTTTTAATTAGAATTAATTTAGAAGAAGAATATTCATTTAGGCGCTACAGTAACGTAGGTCTGATGACACTTTACATTGCAGGTCCAGTCTGTGTGCTGTGCTATGTTAGTACAAACAGTCTTTAAGCCAAGTTAGAGGCCTACTGGCGGCTTAAAGACTCGACACCAGAGCTGGGCCACTTAGCTCATCGAAGAAGACAAGTCTTTATGTAGGTATAGAGCATTGTATGTGTGTATGTATGTTTGTTAGGATAGGATCTTGCAATGTAGGAGAAGCGGAACCTCATCCCGCCCTTTCCGGTGAGGAGGTCATCGTGAGGTTTTAATCGGTAGTGATGCCCTTCTGGCATCGAGCCCGACATACCCCACCCACCTCCCCGGGTGTGGTAGGCATGCGTAAATGCATTTACTCACGCAAAAAAAAATGGATCTTGCAAAGTAAACTACCACTTCCCGTTGTCCACACACAAGAGACTCACCATACAAGGCCGTCCAAGCCTGGTTGATGACGTCGAGGCACACGGTCCCGGAGACCTCGTCGATGTTGGGATGGTACACCTTGTTCATGAACCCTATGGAAGGGGACTTGAAGGGGTAGTGGTCCGGGAGATGCACCCGTACGCGCCAAACGCCTCCTTCGTATGGGGCTGCAAGTAAACACGATATCATTAGGAATATCATCAAGTAATGACAGCTCAGTCAAACGTGACATCCACTAAATGTAATTCGTCTTCTCTTCGAGATGTAATTCAATAAATGTAATAGAGTGATAATGTAATGTAATAAATATAATAAAATGACAATGTAACGTAATATAATAATAATAATAAATAATAATCGAAATCACGATTTATTTAATGAAAAATATTGCAGCACTGCGGCTACTATCAGTAAAAAGCATCAGACGTTTATTTTTTCTTAAATATTTTTTAAATCTTTTTAATAATAATTGATTTAGTTAAGAGTAAACTGAAGCATGTATTGTATTAAACAAATATTTGTAATTGCAGTCCTTAAACAGATGTACGACATTGTAATGTAGTCACTGGAAGGAACCAACCTCCATGACACGGGCTTGCAGTTCAGTTTGAGGGTTAGGGATATTAAATTATGTACATACGTTCCATGAATAAAAACATTTTGAATTTTAATTTTGAATATTTTTAATTTTATATACCGAACACAAGATTCTAGAATGTTCTAGGTATCGAACTTTCCATACCATTCACCGGTACAATACATTATCTTTCTATTACATTTATTAAATTACATTGGAGGAGGAATCATTGTCAAAGCAAATTATATTAATCAGCAGAAGGCGTTGTTAAAATACATTAGTCAAGAAACGAATGCTACTAATAAGGGAGCGAACAGGAGAAGCGAGGACACACTCCCACCACCACCGGTAGACGAGTTCTGGAGTGGAGACCACGTTCCAGCACACGTAGTGTAGGACATCCTGCAACGAGGTGGAGCGACGATATACGGAAAAAAGCGGGTAGTAGATGGAGACGAGATGCCCAGGGTCAAGTGGTGTGCCTTGGGAGAGGCCTATGTCCAGCAGTGGACGCAGACTGAATGATGAATGAAGGACGGGAAATTGTGAAGCGAATGCTGATGACTGAAAAGCATACTCACTCCCAGGCGGTCCGAAGAATTTAACGCAGAACTCGTTGAGTCCACCCAATATCGTCACCTCGTGTTTGCTCTCGATACTGAACACAATAGCTTAGGAAAAACATTTCATAGATACGAGTAATGAAATGAAATGAAATAATTTATTTGCAGATAATATAAGAACATGGAAAATAATATAAAATGTCCCTTGTAGGCTACCGCATATGCGGTGTGCAAAATGTCAATTAATTAGTAAATTTATAAATTAATTTCCCACTATGATTAACAATAATATTTAAAAGAAATGTCAAAAGATTATAAGTATACAATACCAAAAAATGTCAATAATAATAATATGTCTAGGTTTTATATAATGTCAAAGTTATAGTATTTACAAAAGTAGTAGATAGGTAGACAATTCTTTATAAGACACAGTCTATACCAATCGCTGAGCTGGGGCTGGTTTTGTGCCACGTAAATGTTTTCTTTTATGTTTCTTGTGTATTATTTTTCCTTGTTGTTCGTGTCATAAAATAAATGATTCTTTCTTTCTTTCAATGTTATATATAGCAATATTATAAAGAGGAAAAGTTTGATTGTTTGTTTGTTTGTGGCGAATAGGCTCCGAAACTACTGGACCAATTTGACCAAGACCAACCAATTCTTTCAAGCTACATTATTCCTGAGTAACATAGGATATATTTTGTTTCTCTTTGCAAGATCGATTATTTTATAGCCCGTGCGACGCCGGCACGATCTGCTGGTATTAAATATACGATACAAATTAAAACAAAATAATACTGAAGCCACAAATGGCAGCCTAAAGCGATCCCTTCCAGGATGAATAGAAATTTAAATTTTATTTTAAACCACTAAAGAAGAACGTAGTGTACAATAATGAAGAGTAAAATACATAGATATTAAAAATTATATAAGAAACATTCTAATACATAATAGGTACATTATGAAATGTTTAGATTAATTTAGTAATTGGATACTTCAGATCAGGTATTTTTTATTTTAGTCTAAAGTAAAGAAACCCTTTTGTTTTCTTGCGACGGCCATTTTTGACAGATGATTTTTTATCAAACATAGTATACACTCTCCACTGAAACGCCTATTAAACACAAGTTAAATTATTTAGTTTTATTATAATTATTAAAAAATATGTTATGCCAGCTTAAATAGATTTTTAATTTATCATAATGTGTGTATTCCACTAGCAAGGCATTTCCTTTGAATCCCACATTAAGGGATTTGTGGAAAAAAAATACAATAGGCCATTTTGACGACCTCGTTGGCGTAAAGGTTACCATGCCGGTCTGCTAATCAGAAGGTTCCGGGGTTCGATTCCCGGCCCGGTCAACATGTTTGTGCTTAACTAAATTTGTTGACTGTGTGTCTGGGTGTTAAATATGTATTTATATATAATATATGTATATGTAATATATGTGTATGTATGTATATGTAGCATATCAATTGTGTTAGCAACCATAATACGAGCTAGAAATGGTCAGTATGGGGCTAACCAGCCGTGTGTGAATGTGTCCTAATTTTTTTTTTGTGCCGGAGCCATCTTAGGACAGATTATTTATCAGTAGAGAGTAGACGAAACAACGAGCCTGCTAACCATCGGGTGAATGAGCAGCTTGCTAACTGGGTCACAATGAGATTCTTGCTCTAATCAGACAGGCAGGTTTGAAGATAAAACATATTTAAAGTCATTGTTAGTTGATAAGGGTGTTTACTTAGGGGTCACAGTGGAAAATATAACAGTAAGATAACCTTTCAAATAAAAATAACATTATTTCAAAATCTAAATTTAGTTTATTTTTATATACTACGTAAATATTTTGTATGTCATTTCTAGAATTAATAACATTATTTAATAATCAAAATTTAGTTTTTTTATATCCTACGTAAATAATTGTTGTATGTCATTTCTAGAATTATAGGCTCTCATAAACCACACACGTCAAAAATCCGTTAAAAGTTTACTGTTAAAGTTGTATAGCGAAAAAAAGAAACCTCTGATTTCCATACGTACGCTCGGAAAACATTAACCTTCTCTCAGTCAGGTAAATAAAAGTCGATTTTATCAATTCAAATTTAAACTGTTGATTTGTGACCGTATGCAAATTGAAATTCTAAAGGTAGCTCGCGTTAATAAACATTTGACAGTTCTCTAGATCCTGCTGAAAATCATTTGATTAAACAACTGACAGGACATGGACTTTCAAAAGTTTGCTTTATTGGCTCAAATTATACAATTTGTCAGCTTACACACAGCACAAGTATCATAAGAAGACGCGACGTATCGTCGTGTATTTTTTTACACGCTTTATATTAGCTTCACCTGTATGTTTGTTTGTATGTTTGTTTGTAACCGACTTCTTTGGGCGCGATTTTGACCCACTTTAAACTGCCAGATTTCGTTGAAACGTTGTAGATTTATTTTTATTGAGGACCGATGACAATACACTAATTTGATAAACAAATTTCATTTTTTTGTATTTTTGTTTGTATGTTTGTTTGTAACCGACTACTTTGGGCGCGATTTTGACCCACTTAAAACGACCAGATAAGCGTGTTTTTTTAGTTTTTTTAAACTACTATTATTTTACTCCTTACAGCTAGACATTTGATCAGCAGGGCGCGTAACCACATCAGTTAACAACACTCGGGCCTAAGGTTGAGTATGCCTAGTCTGGAAATAACTTAAGGAGGTGGAACACACTTTAAGGTGCTTGGTGACAGATTTTTCAACTTTAGAGTGGTTGCTAGCCAGGCGAGTACTAGGAAACGCCCTACCAACATAAATATAAATAAACACCATATACGTCTGCCGTTCTACAATTTCTTGTAAAAAAAAACATTATTATTATTATTGTTATAAATTGTGTGAATCTTCGTAAAATGTTCGCAAAATACGAATGGGGTACCTATTATTCACAATGCAAACTGTACCTACTGTGTAGTATTTTTTCACTGTGGTCGAAGGAAGTCATAGCAAAATTGATAAGATACGACTAGGAATAATATCGTGACGAAACTAAAAACCAATTCTCACGCTACGAAAATTTCAGTAACTATGTCACAAATATTTCTATGTATTTTATGTAATTTTCAAATGTATTTAATTTCAAATCGGGTTTATGGCTCATTGATACGTAAATTTCCAAGGACTAGAAATGTTTGAGTATTTTACATCCTACTAATAACAAAAACGCGTAAGTTTGTATGGTTGACTGGCTATAATTTTAAAGGTAGTGTGTGTAATTTCCGTAATTACAATTCCTTCTTTAATTAATCAAATTGAACTTCGCCCCTCCATCCGGGTGTCCCTTGACACCTCTCAAGTTTTTTTTGTTTTTATTTTTATTTTATTGAATAAGGCTTGTCAATAGCAAATACAATCATTCACGTACTTATTTTCTAAAGTTGATGTGGTTTTACAGTTAATTGATTCACTTATTAAGACAAACACAAAGCACAAATTAATATAATAAATCTTGGAAAATTAATTAATAATAGTTATATAAAAAAAGTAAATTATGGTAAACAAAAGATACATAAATTAAAAAGTATAACGAATCATATATAAAAAAACTAAATTTATGACCATAGAACAACATTTAAATTATTTTTGAGTTTAGATACAAAGTCCATGAATATATCTAAATTACATGAATCAAAAAAATTGTTAAAACAAGTTATAAAATAAAAAGATAAAACAACTTTTGCCGGGTCAGCTAGTAAGTATAAGTTAGTGTATAATGTGGACAAAATAACTACATGAATAAATAATTTACCGATTATATTAGGAATGATGTGTGGAGGAATAAAGCCATTAATATAGAGAAGTGTCTGTCTATATATATGACGGGCTCCCGGGCCGTCTGGTCGTTACCCTGTCTGGGCTCGACTGCTCAAGGAGACGCCAATTTATTGGAAAATTATATTCGCCAGACAACAAACGAAAATTATTATTTGTACGTACTAAATTTTACGTCGTAAATGGATTTTGTAAAATTTAGTCATTTTGGGAGACGGGTATTTTAAGGACTTATTGACTCAGGCGTTACTTTGCGGAAATCCATTGTAAATAGATGACAAAATTAAATATTTAGTGTTCTTCCGCTGTGATCCTATCGACTCTTCGAACGACAAGTCGAGAGTCACTCTTCGAACGACAAGTCGAGAGTCACTCTCGACTTGTCGTTCGAAGAGTCAGCTTCTCCTGATGATGCCTTGTGGTTAGGCGAAACACGTGTAGAGTTAAGAATTTCCGAATTGTGATAGGTAGCGTTAATCTTAGTTAATTAATCTTAGTTAATTAAGCTTGGTTAATTGATCTTAGTTGATTTTTCCTTTACTTGTCTTAATTTGGATTTAGGATCACAGCGGAAGTACACTAAATGTTTAATTTTGTCATCTATTTTAAGGACAATGGTGACGACTTTTTTTTTACTTTTTTAGGGTTCCGTACCTAAAAGGTAAAAACGGAACCCTATTACAAAGCCTCTGCTATATGTCTGTCTGTAACCTATCAGGTATCAGAAGCCATGACAGCTAGAAAGTTGAAATTTTCACAAGTTAGGTATTTCCATGCCGAACAAGAAATACTAAAAAAAAAATTATTAAAATACTAATAAACAATACCAAACAATAAACGTGTATTTTTGTTCTATATTAAGAACGGTAATAAAAATACATGCATAAAATTTTCACATAATATGTAATTGTATATTATATTTTAAAATATATTAAAAAAAAAAAACACCGTTATAATACAACAACTGCTGCAACGTAATTTTTAAGCAATATTATATCAATCAATCTTTAGTATCTCAATCTTTAGTAAAACAATTGGTAGATCTTTTAACATTCCCAGAATATTTATTTAAGTATTAACTTTGGATCCCAGAGAAAAAACGACCGTTTTTTTTTAGATAAAGGTACGGAACCCTTCATGCGTGAGTTCTACTCACATCTGGCCAATTATTATTTTAAACAGGTTTTTAATAAATGTCACTCATGTGACAAAAAATACGTTTTTATTAGTATTGAAATTTGACTTGATTTCTAAAATGTAATTCATCATTTAATTTATAATTTATAGCTGTACGATTACATCCCGATTCAAATGCTAACTTCTTCTTCGTATGACCTAAGTGGCCAAGGTCTAGCGTCAAGTTTTCAAACCGCCTGAAGGCCTTGAACTTGGCAACAACTTTTTCTACTAAGATTGACTGCCGGGACCTACAATTGAACGTGTCATAAAACCCAGATGAAACAGCCACTTTTTAAACGCCACAGTGGTGGCGATTCAGCGGCACACACGACTAAACTAAATTTAAAGAAGCCCCGTCTCTTTTCATCTTAGGTGGCCAGAAAGAGACGGCACGTTCTCAACCACACACAAAACAACTAAAATCACGTCAAATATGAAAAATGTAAGCGATTTTAGAGCGCACCCAATTGTATTAGCTCTAAATCTAACGTGTTTGACGTGATTTTAGATGTTTTGTCTATGGTTTAGATCGTACCATCTCTTTTTGGTCATTTATGACGAAAAGAGACAGAGCTACTTTAAATTTAGTTTAGTTGTGTGTGCCGCTGAATCGCCACCAATCTTGTGCATGGTAACCCATCTAAAGATTGTCCGTATCGACCGTTGCTTATTAACCTCGATGTTGACCAGATCACTTTAGATAGCCGAGCTACAGCCGCTTCTCAAATGCTCGGTGACTCGGAGAAGTTATGCAAATATATACGATTTTTACCATAATAGACACAACTAGTAGAGTATTTTTATCTGTCCTTTTTTCAGTTTACTGACCTCTTAGAGAGTTCATTGAAAGGCATCTGAGAGGCTTTGCACTATACAAACATTTATTTTTAATCACCTTTATAATTCATTCTGATATTTAGGTTTGGAAAAAATGCTAGAAGAGTTATTTAAACCATCTTAAAGTATAGTAACTCACACTGACATACATACACACACAACCACACACACTCACACACACACAATGTAATATATTAGTATTGTGGCTTTAGTCTATTTAGTATAAACAGCGTAAATTATCTTATATAGACTTATATTAGCTTAAGTTTACTGTTACCGTAGAATAAGCTTGGGAGATGCCTTTGGCTCCCATAACACAGATTTTAAAACTACTGTGGGAGCCTTAGGATTCCTATTACTTTACTTTTATACATTATGTAACCTTTGCCCAAATAAACGTTTTTAATTTTTGATTTGATTTTGAATGAAGTATATTAAAAATATAGAAAACCCTCGACCAAGATTTTGCTGTGACAGCTATCTTGTATTTGAAATTTATCATAGTGTCTGTATTCTACTAGTCAAGCTCTTTCATTTGATATCAATATTAACTCAGTTGTAAAAAAGTAAAACATAAGTATTAATTCTTTAAAAAAAACTCTCTCAATTAACACCTTTTAGACAATAAATCAAAATAAGTTCTTCGATGCCACTGACAGACACACATATGATAGGCATGTCAAACTTGTAACACCCTTATTTATTGCTTCGGAGGTTAATCAGCATTGAACTATTACTTACTGCGTTTATTATTGATAAATTAACAAAAACCACCAGTAGGTATTTTGGTAGGTATAAATTATAACCATAGAATAGATAAGAATACAGACTTGTTTGGCATATTTACAATTCGTTTCTTATTGTTATTTTTTTATAGAAAAATTCCAGAATAATATAAAATTGTGACCATTTTGCTTCTTCCTTGCCTTATCCCACTAGGTGGTGACGGCAGCAAATTTTCAAGTTTTCCACCTTCCTCTATCAGCAGTCATCTCTACACTCACTCATATCCTCACTCACACACTCCATTCATGTCTTCTTGGGAAGCAACAATACCACAAGCTTTTTAATAACACCCCATATATTTAGTGTAAAGGTTTTAAATATGCAAAAGATGATAAGTTCAAAGGCTACTACTGAGAATCGGCTACTATCTATTTTTAAGGCAGAACAACGTTTGATGGGTCAGCTAGTCTTTTCATAAATTAGTATTTTGTCAAAATTTACAACAATGAATACAAAGTAAATAAGAACTAGACAACTTACTTTCTTATTTTCTCACATGACTTGATATCATCTAATTTTGTAAGATATTCTTGTTTTGTTACTGTACATAGTTATATTAATTGTGATAGTTAAGGCATAAACAAGATAAGAATTTTCTAGAGCAGCCCAATTAAATTATTCAGTTATTTTATAGTCTTTTAAACAATAACATAACATAGAAATCAAAGAATAAATACTCATAGCAACAAGCAAAGATAAACAGAAAGTTAAGAAAATACGCGACTAATTAGAATACAGTGTAAACTCTATAAAGACACTGAACGGACTGTGCCTTTATGGCGTTATAGAGAGTGGTCGTTAAATGGAGAGAATGTATCATTGTATGGAATACAAGCTAAACCAACTAAAGTCAGTTGATTTCGACCCTTTAGAGAGTTTGTCATTAAATCAAGTGACATTACATGGAGTTTACACTGTATATCTAAAAGTTTACTCTCAATGGCTACCACTAAATCTACCACCAGTGGTGAATGTTGGGCCAATATATCAAGTGATTCTAAACGCCTATAGTGGCAAGTGAAATACATAACTTGTGAAAATTTCAGCTCTCTAGCTATAACGGTTTATGAGGCGACAGACAGACAGCGGAGGCTTATAGGGTCCCGTTTTTACCTTATAGGTACAACAGTTAGTCTACTAGAAGACTAATAGACTTTTAAATTAATAAGATAATAGACTATTTTTTTATGGTCTTACTTATGTATTGCATTACTATGATTTACCATCAATGAATCTGTATTAGTTTAGCCAAAAAATCGAAAATGGTTGGACTAAATTAGTTTGATATTGAGATATTAATATATAGGTTTTATATTGAGAAATTTTGTGAAAAGTAGTTAATATGTTCTGTTCTTCTGTTTATTAACGAAGTCATAATGCATTCGAAAGTACAATTTCGGTCCGGTTAGTTAGTGTGAGACAGTTACTGCAAAAGTAACAAAAAATATAGGAAACAAAACAAGGTCAAAACACACAAATCCAAATGATAAAGAACATAAATAATGTGGCCAGATTTAAATTTAATGAGATCAACATAATTTCTTAAAAGTTTAAGAGTTGTTTATGAGCAAAGGGGAAAAAATATATTTAAGCTACAAAAACAACAGTCATTCTTTCTGGAACATTCTATAAATATAATAAGGCAAAATAAAAAGTTGAGTGTTTAAATGGATATTTTGTTTTTAGTTTGAGTGGGTGGCTTTAGTCAGTAATTTTGATGTTATATAAGTACATTTTTAAATGCAAATTTTTATTACTACACTTATTTTATTGTATATTTTTAATGAAATAAAATCTGATAATTTTTTTTTTTAAACTTAGTTTACCAATTACTCAAAAAATATAAAGGTAAAAAAGTAAATAGGTTTTTTAAAGTTGGATTTTTAACTAATGTGTAGTTTTTAATTTTATTTTATTTACGTTAAAGATACCTAATAAAAGTTTTAACCCAATAAAAAGGGTTCTTTGTTAGAAATTGTATGCGACATTTTACTAAGTTAGTATAATAGTTATATTAAAATATACATTCAATGGTTCATAACAATAGGAACATAACCAGATCATTATAAAATTAACATATTCAATTAATTAATGTGCCACTGTAATTAGAGACAAAGCAGTCCGTTTAACAAAGGAGCAGTTACAGTTAAGCTCCCCAATTACTATGAAATGATAGAAAAGTAACAATATAAATGCATATAGCTGTTAGTAAACTAGTTACGCGCACTGGGCCGTCAAAAAACGCAATGGGACCATGGCCTACATAGAAAATTACGAAATACACTATCGCGTAGACACGGAAGCTCAGCGAACGTACGTGTTTATCTACGCGATGCGATATATATAGCTACTACGCTGGCCCAGAACCTATACAAAGAATGCACGCACCTCCATACATATTCAGCCAAAGGTCTTGTCATAAAAAATCCCTGAACTAAGAAACATCATCTGATCGCTCAAAATGCATCATCCCTCATCAGAAACACACCCCATATCGATTTTAAATAGTGTTAGTGACAATCAGCTGATGGCCCTTCTGCTACTTATTTACATGGTCGCCCTGTACGCAATAGGGCCTTTGTAGTGACGATAACAAAGAAAGGATACAGTTTGATGACATCTGTGTCCATGCGCCTTTTCCCAGCGCTCGGTGACGACATCTTCGTGATCTACTGCCAATAAATCACAATATCGAGCACGAACACCAGTTAAAACTCACACTCGACGCAGTGAAAATAAATTGTCTTCTACCAGCAGCAGTCAGAAAAATAACATTGTAGAAAAACAATGGACACAAACCATAGACTAAAATTTCGATGTGTAATCACATCAGAATAGCCAACATAATAAAGCAAAACTGCTATCTTAACCTGCTATTATCAGCTATTTTTGCTACTTTTTCGTGTGTACAAGGATCCTTATCATAAACAATTTTCTTTCTAGAAGAGAGTGCGTCAAATATAAAAAAATATATAAAATTGTCTATACGTCACATCATCAACGAAACTTCGCGTGTGTGTCCGACAAGATTATTTTTAATCCTGGTTTAATTATAGATCTCGTTCACATACAAATCCCAAAGTTAGTCGCGAAGGTGCGCGTGTGAACAGCGACGCTCTGTGGGCGCGCAACGAATGCGGAAACATGTGTTTTGATGTGAACATTTAAGCGTTAATTTATGACAACAAATTCTACTAATTGTCCCTGTATAGGTCTGCAGGGTGGTGTTTTGCAGTATTTTATTGGTGTTACTTGGGTATTCCGTTGTGCTTAGTTGTAGTGAAGTGGTGTAAGTGTCGTGGGAGTATCTGGCGGACTGCAGCGGCACTTCCTGTCGTGATGAGGAGCCTTCGGTGACTGGGAGCAAGTGACATCCCGGCTAAAGAATGGCGAACCCCGGCATCGGGGCCTCTTTTGACCCCAATGATATGACCAGGTCAGTCAGCACTTCTTGTCTTAATGCAAAAGGGATAACTCCCATTCCAAGCCACATAATCGGTTGTTAATTTTTATATTGTACTTAGTTCTAAAACATCTTCCAGGAAAATGTATGTATCTCAAATCAAGGCAAGTAATGTAAAGGTGATGATGTAAACAAACTATGGAAACCTAACCTACATAAAAGCATACTCTACTTATAGTTACTTTAGTGTATAGACAACTTTCTAACCATACTGTATTTAAATGTGTAAACATTTTTATGATGATTTGCTTACTTAACTAACATTTACACTAAGTTTGATAAAAATAGATATGACATTGTGTAATGATTGTATATTATTGTGTATTATATTAAATTAATCCTTCATAGCTGTAGAAGAAGGTATCAGGTAGGGGAAAGTGATGAAATCACAGGATCTTCTATCTGTAGCGGTGGACGAGTATAGACTAAAGATGATAATAATATAAATAGCTTTTAGTTATTTGATAAATACATAGCCTACAAGTTATTCTATCTTATGATAGTTATATACCTATATCTTATGAAGGGGGTAATCTATGCTTCCTGATATGTCACAAACAATGCTCTGAAGCTTATGTCTCTATGGACAAATTGTTTCAAAACAAGGATAACAAAAAATATATATTAGTAGGTATATAATTACGTAAATTTAATAAGATGTAGGTGTGTGCTGTATTGCACATTGTTCCTTGACATTTGAGTTTAGATCTATATACTATGTACAAATCAATTTATTTGCAAAAAAATATTTGCTGATGTGCCTATATCACACAGAGTCAAAATTTTATTTGAATATCCACATAATGTCCATATTCCAATGACAATGTTTACAGTGCACTATTCAAAACTGCATGTAACAGTGCACTGATCAAAATCTTGATAAAATCATAATTGATCATATGAAAATGATTTATCAGTAAATTACATTCATATTATGAAACACTTATTTTACTTGATCAGATTGTGAAAGGGTACTAAACATTCTTTACACAATATATGGACATTATTTATTTATTATAGGCGAGCAGCAAAATGCTGATATGCCTATATATACACTGAGTTGAAATTAAATTTTTAACAGTTCATAAAATGTCCATTGTTCTATGTCAATGTTTAAAGTCCACTGGTGCACTGATCACAGGTTAGCAAGAGATTTTTTTGTTTTCTGCAGCCAGCTATCAAGCCGGTTTTTAAAGCTGTTCACTGACATAGCACTGACTACTTCCTCGGGCCACTTGTTCCAATTGTGAACCACTCTGTCACAAACTTATTTTAGAAGCCATGATAGCTCAGTTGAGAATGTGACTGCCTCACATGCTAAAAGTTGTGGGTTCGAACCTCGCCAATTAGCTTAAGCTTTTGGTGAAGAAAAACATTGTGAGGAAACTATAGCATGGTGTTAGGGCATTTTTATTGCTCTCCCAGCAAGCAACTATCCTCAAGTTGAAAAATCTGTCACCAATCACCTGACAGTGTGTTCTGGTAACCTCCTTGAGAGCCAGTTATTTCAGACTATGCATGCTCCACCTTAGGCCTGAGTGTCGCTCCCCCCCGTGGGGCCCCGCAATGTCGAGGCGTGGGGGCTCAGTATCCATGGCCTGGTCACCCACGGTGAAGCGAAGAGGCTCCCTGAGGCGGGCCACTCCCTACACTTGTTTTCCCAGTATGCAAGTTCTAGATGGAGTGGCACCAGTAGGTTTCGGAACCTCGCTCCGGCGGTTTTCGGGGGGGTTTCGCAACTGAGGCGGGCTTGCGGTGTGGATAGGGAGGCACCGCAGCCGAAGGTGTGGGGCTGCGGCAGGAGAGAGGTGTCGGTATTACGATGCGCCGCTCTTCCTACCTGCCGCGGCCTCGACGGGGTCGCCAGCAGATGATGGCGGACGCGGTGGGGCCGCAGGGAGAAGGGAGTGGTACCACAAAGTACCACTTCCTCTATTCTCTGCGGCCGTAGCTATTTAGTTGAATATGAATAAATGGTTTGCATTTTTGTAATGGAAGTGATAAAGAAGTTGTTTCTGTCCCCACAGCTGGTACTTCCAAGAGCTGTCCCGCGCGGAGGCGTCGCGGCTGCTCCTCAACGAGACGGAGAGTGGAGTGTTCCTAGTGCGGGACTCCAAGACCATCGCCGGAGACTATGTGCTCTGCGTCAGGTAACATTTATACTGAAGATAAAATTCCATTTGATGGGCGATACAAGTAATGTCTTATATTAGCGCTGTTCGCATCTGCGGTCGCGGGGCGGGGTGCTATAATATGTCCGTGCTGTAGAGCAGGACGCGCTTCCAAAGTCTGCAAAAGGTTTTTTTGTTTTATCGCCCCCTTTTTTATGTGATGAAATGCATCCCCTGCCACAAACCTGGACAAGGCGGGCATGGTTTGTCGGGCTCGAGGGCCAGAGGGGCGTCACTACCGATTAAAACCTCACTGTGTCACATCTCACGACGGGGGCAGGGATGCAGGACCGCACAGCGCAATGCCGCTGCTCTCCCCGCCCCATCGCCCCCTAGAAAAAAACATAACTTATTCTTCGTACGAGTTAAAAGTGGCCTAGTTCTAGTGTCGAGAGTTTTCAAGCCGCCCTAAGACTTCTGGATTATTTTAACGACTGCTTGTATTAAAAACAGTCGGGACCTACAATTGAACCCCAACCTACGGTATTAGCGCTAAGATGAATGAGCTACTTTTTAAATCCCAGTCTTGTGCATGGTCACCTATTCAAAGCCCGCCCGCCCGCATCGACCGTTGCTTAACCTCGATGATTGCGTCAAATCACCTCGGTTAGCCCAGCTTCTTCTTTGTATGAGCTAAGTGATCAAGCTCCGGTGTCGAGAGTTTTCAAGCCGCCAGAAGTCAACCTTAGCCGAGATACATGCGCTACTAAAACTTAACATGGGAAATGTAAATAAATTAATATAGTTCCGGATAATTTAACTACTAGTTAAATATTTCGCGTGAGTTTCGCGCTATGTCAACTTTAACTACCTTTGTCGTGTCACTCGCGACTTTCTTTTCGTGTGATCGCGAAAATTAAAATAGCACTTTCTTTGAGCAAACAGCTTCACACGCGATCGTCAGTTAACTTATTGACTCAGGCGTTACTTTGCGGAAATCCATTGTAAATAGAAGACAAAATTAAATATTTAGTGTACTTCCGCTGTGATCCGAAATCCAAATTAAGACAAGTAAAGGAAAAATTAACTAAGATTAATTAACTAGGATTACTTAACTAAGATTAACGTTACCTATCACAATTCGGAAATTCTTAACTCTACATGTGTTTCGCCTAACCACAAGGCATCATCAGGAGATGCTGACTCTTCGAACGACAAGTCGAGAGATTTTGTACAGTTTAACAGGTAATTCATCATCATCATCATTTTCAGTAATTTATCGCCCACTGCTGAGCATAGGCATCCTTTCGTGTACGCCACTCGGTCCATCCTTGTGGTGTCCTCTTCCAGGCCTTACCCACGATGCTTTGTATGTAGTCGACCCTTGCTAGTAGCGCTTGTAGCTCGGCTAGCTATAGTGATCTGACGCGATCATCGAAGCCAAGCAACAGTCGATGCGAACGGTATTTGGATGGGTGACCATGCACAAGACTGTCGTTTTCATCTGGGCGCTACCGTGAGTCGGATGGCACGTTAAATTGTAGGTCCCGGCTGTTAGTCTTAGTACATGCAGTCGTTAAGCCATGCCTACGGGCGGCACGAAAACTTTCGACACCAGAGCTTGGCCACTTAGCTCATACGATGAAGTAGAAATGGCCGGCCGACACTTCTTCTGCCTGGATTAGCCACAAATCCGTTAACTATAGTAAAACTAACTATAAACTAACGCGAAACAAAAATATTACTCAGAACATAAAAGCGTGGGGATCATTGGGGAGACCTTTGCCCAACCGTGAGACAATATAGGTTAGATAGAAAAAAACGAGATGGATGTGTGGAGTGACAAGAATGGACAAAATAAGGAATGAGTACGTTAGAGGAAGTGTGAAAGTAGCCCCAGTGAGGGAGAAAATAAGGAGTAGAAGGTTAGCGTGGTATGGACTTGTGATGCGTAGAGAGGAGAAGCATGTCACTAGGAGATGTATGGAAATGATAGTGCAAGGAAGAAGAGCAAGAGGCCGCCCGAAAAAGGCATGGATGGAGTGTGTGAATGAAGACATGAGAGAGAAAGGATTGAGTGTGGAGATGACGTCTGATAGAGGAGAGTGGAAGAAAAAGATTTGGTGTGCCAACCCCACCTAAATGGGATAAGGTGAACAAGAAGTAAGTAGAAAAAAAACTGTAAATTCAAGATTTTGTCTTAATCATTGCCTTTGAAAAAAAGCTAGTGTGGCTCGGTGGTAGTAACGTCTGCTTTTCAATCAGACGGCCCCTGGTTCGATCCCAGCCCTACACCAATGACTTGTTATGAATGATATTATAGTACTAGAGTATAATTAAAAAATTTACATGGATACATATCATATACTTTTGTAATGATATCATATTATTTGACTTGTAACTTTGGTGTTATCAATAAATGATTTGTATTTGTTTTTCAAGTTATGTGTGGATTTGCACTCGCTTTACGGTGAAGGAAAGCATCGTGAGGAAACCGGCATGTTTGAGGACCACAATATCCGAAGACGTGTGTCATCCGCCAACCCGCACTTGGCCAGTGTGGTGGATTATGGCCTATATCTCTCTCCTCGTGAGAGAACAACCTCGTTGGCGTAAAGGTTACCATGCCGGTCTGTTAATCAGAAAGTTCCGGGTTCGATTCCCGGCCCGGTCAACATCTTTGTGCTTAACTAAATTTGTTGGCTGTGGGTCTGGGTGTTAAATATGTGCTGATATATAATATGTATGTATGTATATGTAGTATATCAGTTGTGTTAGCAACCATAATACGAGCTAGAAATGGTTCAGTATGGGGCTAACCAGCCGTGTGTGAATGTGTCCTAATAAAAAAAATAAAGAAGGCCCTGAGTCCCAGCAGTGGGAACGTATAGTGGGCTGCTTATGCATCGCCTTTACTAACGCTTCTTACTATGTTTTCCAGAGAAGACGACCGCGTGTCCCACTACATCATCAACCGGGTGGTGTCAGCTGACGGCACGATCAGGTTCCGTATCGGGGACCAGATGTTCTCAGACATGGCGGCGTTGCTCGCGTTCTACCGTCTCCACTACCTGGACACCACGCCGCTGACGAGGCCGCTGCCGCCGCCGCAGGGCAAGGCCGCCGCCGCGCACCACCAGGTCTTGGAGCTGGTCATAGCCAAGTTTGACTTCACCGGCACTGTGAGTGTTCCTCTCCAAGTCTAAGTCATTTATTTACATAATTTATTGACTCAGGCTTGTAGTTACTTTGCGGAAATCCATTGTAAATAGAAGACAAAATAATTTACTAAAACTAACAAATAATTCACTAAAACTAACAAATAATTTACTAAAACTAACAAATAATTTACTAAAACTAACAAATAATTTACTTAAACTAACAAATAATTTACTAAAACTAACAAATAATTTACTAAAACTAACAAATAATTTACTAAAACTAACAAATAATTTACTAAAACTAACAAATAATTTACTAAAACTCACAATAGGGAATCTCCGTATGATGGTCGGCATCATTACCGGCCACTGTGATCTCAACTACCACCAACATAAAATAGGGGCGACGGACAGCCCTCTATGTCGGGGCCGTCTGGAGGAAAATGAAACGGTAGAACACGTGCTACTGCACTGTGAGGCCACCAAACAAACCAGAAGGAGTTACGGCCTGATGATAGCAGCTCAAGATGAAAGTTCGCGCAACAGGGGTGGTACAGGTATGCCAGCGACCCAGGGCTGTGCTCCGTTATTTCAAGGAGCTCGGTTGGCTTGGGTAGGCTGGTAAGGGGGGAATGCACAATACGCCCCTAGCGGGATGTCAGTGCAGGTCTCATCACCCCCACTTCAAATTAGAATTAGAAATTAAATAATAATAAATAAATAAATATTAGGACACATTTCACACACGGCTGGTTAGCCCCACACTGAACCATTTCTAGTTCGTATTATGGTTGCTAACACAACTGATATACTACATATACATACATACATATTTAACCCCCAGACCCACAGCCAACAAATTTAGTTAAGCACAAAGATGTTGACCGGGCTGGGAATCGAACCCGGAACCTTCTGATTAGCAGACCGGCATGGTAACCTTTACGCTAACGAGGTCGTCATTAGAAGACAGAATTAAATATTTAGTGGACTTCCGCTGTGATCCGAAATCCAAATTAAGACAAGTAAAGGAAAAATTAACTAAGATTAACGTTACCTATCACAATTCGGAAATTCTTAAAACAGGTGTAGAGTTAAGAATTTCCGAATTGTGATAGTATATAGTATCACCTCTAAAACTGCCTGCACATTCCATATTTGACGTGATATTAATGTTTTGACTGTGGTTCAGAACATGCCATCTCTTTCTGGCCACCTAAGATGAAAAGAGACGGGGCGGGGCTTCTTTAAATTTAGTTTAGTCGTGCGTGCCGCTGAATCGCTACCATAGGCTATATTTTGCTTGCAAAAATATCAGAGATCATTAGTAAAATGTCTAACAAAAGCCCTTATATAACCCATGCGAAGCCGGGGTGGTCTGCTAGTATAATTATAATCCGAATCATTCTTCCAACTGGGAACTATCAGCATAATTATATCATTACGTATTCGAGCCGTGTCTGCGTAATGGTGATGATGATTTTTATGACTTGACAACCATTTGCTGCTTAGCCAGTACTGTTACAAGACTAGGTAGATTGGTATTTTTTTTTTATTGAAACATTTCACACACGGCTGGTTAACCCCGCACCTGAGAAAGTCGCTGTGCTCTGTGCTAGGTACCTCAAGGGGCCTGTAATGCAGAGCAGCAGAATTCTCACACTACGATCCAATTTATGCTACATTTAATCCTAAAAATAGGTTTAAAGAGACTATTAAGCAGTGTTAAAGACCTAGGCATCATTTTAACGGGCCAATCAATATTGTATAAACAACACGCGCAGTTTTAGGAAAAGTTTTAAACAGCGCCGGATTTTTGTAAACACGCATCGTCCATCGATAGCACATTGCTGATCAAACGAGACGGTGCCAAAGTCTAGACTAGACTTGTTTTTGAACTGAAAATGTTAGGTATTTTTCACTAAGTTAGTAGTGTTCTGTTTAATTCGATCAGAGCCTGTTGTTTGAAAGTATGTACGTAAAAAAATATAATTATGTATATATATTATTAGACGAGATTGTTCCTATGTTTGTTGAAAATTAATCCAAAATTGCCACCTTTTTTTACAAATCCTCAACATGGGTGCCAAATGAAAGGAAATTTAAAAAAATCGCTAGATTATAGTTATCAGGGAATTCGGAAAAGTATGCAAAAGTTGTACGGTTTTACCAACAAAGGAAGCGAAACGCTTAGCGCGCAAATGAATCTGAGCTTCTTAAATGAAAGAAAACGACGCGAGGAAACCATAGCATGGTGGCAGAGCATTAATAAATTAATTCTAGTGCTCGTCTGGCTAGCTACCACTGTAATTTTTTTTTACTCCTTAGAACTCGGCTTTTGACTAGCAAAGCTTGTAACCCCATCAGCTTAGTCTACAATGACTGATTCTCAAGGGTCAATTCGAAAATTTGTCGCCCTAACACCTGAAAGGGTTTTCCGACAGCTTTCTTGAGAGCCAGATATTCCAGACTAGCCATACTCCTGGCTGCTTGGTCTTTGGCCAGTGTCGCCGAATCATGCAGCAACGTAGCCGGGTCAAATGCCTAGCTGTATATTGTGAAACTGCAATTAATCAATATTGCAGTGTGCGTGTTTCACTCACTCGCCCGCACGTCCGTAGGTATCTTACTGCTTTCTGGAATACGTCCGATTATAACGTAGAAATGTATCTGTCAGTGACCACAATTGGTTAAAAATGTTATATACAGTGAAACTTGGTTAAGTGGGACCTGGATAAGTGAGAAACCTCCATAACTGGAACTCATGCTGAGGTCCCAACACTTTGGCACTGAATTACCTCTGTTAGTGGAACGAGGTAAACCTCTATATCTGGGATTTGTTCCTTCGATTTATTATCATAGTTACCTCTATAACGGAGACAGCGAGTAAATTGTATATGTATAAACGTCTGTAACTGAGATAACATTGTTTGTTTACTCATTCTTATTCTACCCACAAATTCCACACGTAATTCCAAGAACGTAAGTACAAATTTTGATTTTCAATTACCTTCAGTTTTAGTTTTTACCCTCTGTAAATGAGACATATATTTATTTATACCTGTATATCTGAGACACTGGGTAAGTGGAATACCTCTATAAGTGAAACGACAATGCAGGTCTCTTGATGTCTCATTTAACCAGGTTTCACTGTACCTTCATATATAAACCCACTTATGTTAAAAAATAATTTAATAAATGTTACTATTATCTAAATCCAGCAACAGTACCTAATCCCACAAAGTCTCATGGTTTAACCATAATGGCGAAAGCTCCTCTAATGTTGTGTATTTTCTAAATCAAGCTATAAGTTCTTGATGAGTCTACTTTGGACTCAAGAGCGTTATATTTTTCTTTAGGATTGCTACGTACTAAGAGCCATGTACATTAGTATGTAACTGTTTTGTAAAATTACACAGCTCTACAAAAAATCAATTTTTTTTTGTTGCCCTGGATATTATCGCAAATTCTTACGTTTTTAAGTGCCCAGATTACGAATATATTCGTAAAAGTACTAAATTTGCTCGTTTCTACAAATTGAATTTTGAACTATTTATTGTCAAAATTTTAATTTTTAGTCATTTGTTGAAAAAAACACGAGCAGATCTTTGATATTTTCACGAATTTCGTGTATAAATAGACCCAAAATCATCATCATATCAAAGGCAACAAAACCACTGTAAACCAGTGTTATGTTAATAAAGATATTTAAAAATTGAAAAATTTGAGTGTGCGTGTTTGTATCGAAGACTCGCAACAGTAAACATATCTCGACATTCCCCAGGGAACAAGTTTAAGCCAGCGACTTCAGTGCAGTCATTTGTCCCACATATTTCTGCGAAGTAAATACCCAAACAGCGTCTGCGCGGTACAATCATATCTAATTTCATACGGTCTGTTTACGATAAAAATAACTCGGAACTAACTTTTTTTATGGCGCTCCAGATGTATGCCGCGCTAAATGTATATCTACAAGTATTAGTCTGGTCATTGCGCGTAGGGTTGTTGCGTTATAGGGTTACTAGCTTTGGCCCGCGGTTTTACCCGTGTTAATCCGGAATAAAAAGTAGTCCCTAAGTTTCGCACAAGCCGATTCGCTTCTACCTTTCTCGTGAGGACCGCAAAACTTTGGAATTCTCTTCCTGAGTCTCTGTTTCCTGAGAAGTACCACTTGGGACTCTTCAAATCTAGAGTTAATAGGTATTTTCTAGGTAAGCGTGTAACATCGTAGGCCATAGTATTGCTTAACACCAGACAAGCTGTGGTCAAACGCAAACCTATATGTTATTAAAAAAAAGTCCATGTGTAAAGTCATACAAGTAACCTATCTTCATAGTAAATTTCAACAAACCGGTTCCTAATCGGTAAGCGTGATCCACCGTAGACCATCAGGTGAATTGTGATCTATCGCTGACCTATTCTGCGTAAAAAAAAACAAATACACCCTCCAAATTTCCTAACCTGCTGGGTCCTGGACCCAGCTGTTTGGGCTCTGCATTGCCTTAGCGTTGCATAGATGTTGAATGAATGAATGAATGAGTCAAGACCAAGAGTCTCATAGTATAGAAGATTATATCACTGTAAATGACGTGCCAAAAAAAAATAATGTTACTATGGTGAATAAATTATCTGAAGTCAGTTTCAGTTTATTTTATTCAATATAGGTGCAAAAAAATAAGTACACTTATGAATGTCACTTTACAATATTAAAATGTCAATTTACAATATTAAAATGTCAATTTACAATATTAAAATGTCAATTTACAATATTAAAATGTCAATTTACAATATTAAAATGTCAATTTACAATATTAAAATGTCAATTTACAATATTAAAATGTCAATTTACAATAATACAATGTCAATCTACATGTGTGATGTTTGTGTGTGCAGGACCCGGACGACCTCCACTTCCGGCGCGGCGAGCAGCTGATGGTGATCAACCGGGACGAGGAGCAGTGGTGGACGGCGCGCAACGCGCAGGGCCGGACCGGCTCCATCCCCGTGCCCTACGTGCAGAGGGTCGGTACATCACACGCGCTCAACTTCTAGTTGTTCACTTGGGCGCTACCGTGGGACGGATGACACATTAAATTAATAATATAATCTTACCTATCTAAGTATCTGATTGACCGAGCTGTACTCGGTAATATGACATTTTCTAGAAATGATTCCTAGCTAGATCGATTTATCGCCCCCGAAACCCCCTATTTACTAAATTTCGTGAAAATCGTTGGAGCCGATTCCGAGACTCCAATTATATATACATATACAAAAATTCATCATTTAAAGATATAAGATAATGTTCTAATATATAAAATTTCCATGTCACAATGTTAGTTACCATACTCCTCCAAAACAGCTTGACCAAATTTGATAGATTCAGTATGTCTGAGAATCGGCTACTGTCTATTTTTCATACCCCTAAGTGATAAGGGCTGTTCAGTCTCAATTATTTTTTATTATTAGAAATAATTTATAAGGCAAAACAACGTTTTACCGTGTCAGCTTGTACATAATCTATACTATAAGAATCTTTGTCCTGTCTCATTCATTCATATAGGCAACGCAGGGCCCAAACGGCTGGTCCTAGGGGTATGAAATTTGGAGAGTGTATTTGTGTTAACGGATTTTTGGAAATTCCACTCCTAAGAGGGTAAAACAGTTTGTATGAAACTTCTTTGTTTTTGAACTTCTAGCAATGAAATTTAGAATATGTATAGTTTATGTAAAATTAAAAATAACGGTATCAAGTTTTTTGCCAGGAGTGAACTAAGGGTGTGTAGTGGGGGTGAAGGTTTGTATGATAAATTCTTTATTTATCAAGTCAAAGTCTTTAATTTTTTTGTGAAAGTAATTTATTCAATGGTTAATATAAAATTAATAATATATTTGCCAGAGGTGCATTAAGGGCGATGCCATTGGAGTTGTAACTTAAAAGTACACGCGGGTGGAGCCACGGGCAACAGCTAGTAAATAATAATAATGTTGGCATTTGGCTTTGCTATCTTAATGAGAATTTTAATGACAGTTTACTAGCGACAAATTGCTCATATATTAGTACGAACACCTAATGCAATAGCCAAATTTTTATTCCTATATATGGCAACACCAAAGTTTGACAATTGGCTTTTGGCATTGAGTTATGTTTTTCGTTTTTATTATCTGTGTTAGTGTAATTTATTTTTAGCTTTATAAAACTGTGTGATGAGTTAGGTAAGCACAATGTCTTCTTAATTTAAGTGTTACAATAAGCGAAATACTGTTTCCCCGCATAACAGGATCATATGATACTTAGCGCGGGGCGCAGTGGATATGACAAAACGTACACTAAGGCTAAGCTATACTTTAGTATTTAAATAGTTATAGTACGATTCACACCTGTATTTTTGCTGAATAAACTATTTGTATTGTACATTGTACACGTTCAGATCGTGGACGCGTCGGGCGCGCCGTACCCCCCGGGCGAGGCGGTGAACCACCTGTCTGAGCCGCTCAGTCCGCCGCGGCACCCGCACCAGCGCACCAACATGCAGGTAACCTCACACCAAGCTCTTTCTCTCCTCTCTTCTTTGCTAATATAATTATCGCTTATTCAGGCAATAGTTGCAATAGTTAAAAAAACGAGTGTGGCCCAGTAGTAATAACGTCTGCTTTTCTATCAGACGGCCCCTGGTTCGATCCCAGCCCAGCAACCAATGACTTGTTTTTTTTTAAAACAAGTCATTGGTTGCTTTTTTTTAAGTTAAGTGTGGATTTGCATTTGCGGTGAAGGAAAACATTGTAAGAAAATCGACATGTTTGAGGACCACAATACCCGAAGACGTGTGTCTTCTGCCAACCCACACTTGGCCAGCGTGGGCTTTTAACTCTCTCCTAGTTAGAGAAGGCCCCGAATCCCAGCAGTGGGAACGATATACTGGGCTGCTTATGCTCCGATACAGTTCTCCTGATACCGATTTCAGCCGCGCCATTTATATTATTTTTTATTTTATTTTTTGATTGTGTATGAATTATTTGAATGTTGTTTTTTTTATGTTAATTTTAAGTTCATTTAAATTTGTATTGTTTTTTTTTTTTTTTAAATATTAGGACACATTTCACACACGGCTGGTTAACCCCATACTGAACCATTTCTAGTTCGTGTTATGGTTGCTAACACAACTGATATACTACATATAGTACATA
Source organism: Mellilla xanthometata (assembly GCA_035578125.1). Taxonomy (NCBI): domain Eukaryota; kingdom Metazoa; phylum Arthropoda; class Insecta; order Lepidoptera; family Geometridae; genus Mellilla; species Mellilla xanthometata. The sequence goes on along the minus strand of JAPUBQ010000023.1, from coordinate 9,703,044 downwards.
CATATTTTATATAGATACATATTTAACACCCAGACCCACAGCCAACAAATTTAGTTAGCACAAAGATGTTGGCCGGGCCGGGAATCGAACCCGGAACCTTCTGATTGCGATTCCGGCATGGTAACCTTTACGCCAACGAGGTCGTCAAAGATTGGTGTGTTGTATTAAATTTATCATTAGTGTAACTCGTCTGTGCGGTGCTAATTTGATAAATAAAATAAATAAATAAATATTTAATTCAACCTTCAATTTGGCCAGTCATCCGCCCCATGGTAGTGACCAGGTGAACATTTAACTTTTTAAACGCCTGTCTCGGGGATGGTAACTCATTCATTGACAGTCCGCATCGAGCGTTATTTGTCAAATGACGTTGTTATTAGATAAATAATTAAGTAAGTAATGTGTTGTCTTGTTTAGAGGATAAGTTTTATTGGTAACTGGAAAAGGTTACTTCGATACAGGCCAACCGCCTAGTCAAGCAACCACTAGATATACTATAGTGTTATAATAAGTTTTTTGGTTAATAATATTTTTCATTTTCACCGTTGCTTAACCTCGATTAAGATCACCTTAATTAGTATATTGTCGTGTATACGTTTCAGCGCACGTTGCCGGCGCTGGCCCGCGTGCGGCAGACGCGCGTTCCCAATGCGTACGACAAAACTGCGCTCTCTCTGGAGGAGGGGGACATTATCAAGGTATGTTCCACTATATGTTGCTTATATATTGTCGCGAAGCTCCCAGATATTCTAGATAACACACGAACACCTTCGGTCTCGTTCTCACGCATATTTGCTCACACAGTAAGTCGAACATTCTAGATTATACTGGGGAATAGTACCTATGGAAAGGTCGGTAACTAAAACTTTCTAGAGATTTGTTTACCGTATATAACGGAGCGGACTGGACATAAAAGTTATAAATATTTAAACTCTTCCATTTTCAAGTCGGTTGAATAACTAAAAAAGGCGAACTTTTCACTTTTGAACTAATTCTCTTGTACATTACAGGTGACCAAAATCAACATAAACGGCCAATGGGAAGGCGAGCTGAACGGCCGCATCGGTCACTTCCCTTTCACATACGTGGAGTTTCTGGACGAGAAGCCCGCCAGCTAAGCACCCTGTACAGGGTGACTCTCCGCACTCGGTACTAACACTCGCACAAGCGTTTTTTCCGAAACTCTAAACTACATTATAAGTTTCGTTTAGTTTTTTAGTCTAGTCAACACATGCCTTTTTGGTCAACTTTTTTCAGCAGTCTACGAAAATTATGATTGAGGTGTCATTCGATTCGGAATGGCATCTAGATAGTTTTCGAAAAACAATGAAGTTCCGCAAATAAAAATTACAAAAGTTATTAACAATTAACTAAGAAAAAGAGGGGTTTAGTTTTTTTTCGGAGACTGCTGAAAAAAGTTGACCAAAAAGGCACTTGTTGACTAGACTATTTGTTATATCGCTAATTTTTTTTTTGGTGCCACGATATGTGTCAGAAATTGTCTTTACTTCGCTTCGGCCTTGTCTCATTGTCTCGGCTTCTTCCGCAGCCAATCAGAGTTCTCGTTCTGAATCGCACAAACCAAGTTGTTAAGGCGCCTAAAATCGGTCCTAGCTACAAAGCATGACATTATGGACGGCCGTCTCCGGACACAACATCTGTCCGGGGCAAATCCCTTTGCTAAATGGAGGCAGACCGTCGTCCATAACATAAAGCATAAGCAGCCCACTATATGTTCCCACCGCTGGGACTCGGGCCCTCTAACGAGGAGAGAGATATCCACCACGCTGGCCAAGTGCGGGTTAACTAATTACGTTTCCCAATAAACAGACACATACTAAACCTTTTTTTAACTAAATGGGGTTGGCATTGTCAGTTCCCATATGTATAATTACTAGCTGACCCGGCAAACGTTGTTTTGCCTTAATAATTATTTCTAAATATACAGTAGCTGATTCTCAGACCTACTGAATACGCATATAAAATTTGGAAAACATCGGTCAAGCTGTTTCGGAGGAGTACGGTAACAAACACTGTGACATGGAAATTTTATATATAAGATGAACTGTTGGTTGAAATATAGTCCACCCATGAGATTTAATTATCTATTAGTATATTTTAGATTAATTATATCTTTTGTTCCCGGATAAAAAAACTAAAACGAAACGAAAAATGTAAATTAGTTTTGTGCATTTGAAAAATAAACTTGTGCTTTGGGTACTACAGAATGATACTGAATAAGTGACTAAACACATAATACACATAATAGTAAAGGCGGGAATACACGTGACCGTAAAACGGAATCGTATCGGTAGTGCAGTGCTATCGGAAAGGCAAGTAATATGGATATTATAGGCATGGCAGTTAACGTATACATATATAGTACATATACAGTGGTAACTTATGCTAAACCTGTTAAGCGACTTTGGTTCGTTTAGATAAGAGTAAATAGGTACCTTCTAGGCAAGCGTGTTACATCTTAGACCACAGTCAAGCTTAACATCAGGCTAGCTGCGGTCAAACGTAAGCCTATTCATCAATAAAAAAAAAAAAGATTTAAAAAAGCAACTTTTCTTCCGACTTTGAGAAATTCTCGAAAAAGTACAGCTGTTACATATAATACGGTTTTTTTTTTATTCTGAATAGGTCAGCGCTGGATCACTATTCACCTTATGGTAAGTGATATTGAGTTCTACGGCGGATCGCGCTTACCTAGAAGGAACCAGTTCACTCTAGCCTTGAAATCGCTAGATTATAGTAATTGGAGAACAGGGAATTTGACAAGGAATTCCTAAGTTTGCCGATATGTGAAAAAAAAAACAAATATTTTCCGCGAATTTCCAAAAGCGGTAGGATAAAATTTATTATCTAGACATACTAAGCCTTAGAAGGTTTTGCTTTAGTTACCAGTGTGACCTTGTATATATAATCTGCGTCAATAAAGAAAAACGTTCTATAATTGCCTCTTGCTCACTCATTTAGCTGTGCAAGGGAGAGAAAGAACTTTTAAATGTTTTCTTTACTAACTCGAGTTTTAATATCTTTTTTTTCAGTTCTGTAATATATAATAATGCCTAATTAGTATCTAAAAAAATGTGACATAAATTACTTTTGACTATTTAGTCAACTTTAAACTGTAGTCTTAATAAATAAGGCTCTAATTGAGATTACGCGTGAAACTCATTATATTTATTTAATAAATTATGCGCATTTTTAACATGTATTTAAATTGTACGAAATATAATAATTGGTCATCCGGTTAAATGATCCAAGTTTAAAGTATGAATGTTTGACTCTTTAATATACTAAAAAAATGTTTCTCGTTAAAGGTACAGTGTAAACTCTATATAACGACACTGAGTACTGTGCATTTTGTGGCGTTATAGAGAATGGTCGCTAAATTGAGAGAATGTGTCATTGTACGGAATTCAAGCTTAAGTCAATAAATTTCGACGCTTTAGAGAGTGTGTCGTTAAATCGAGTGACGTTACATGGAGTTTACACTGTATATAAAAACGGAAGCGAGAAAATTTGTTGCGGTGGCCGCGGTCTAATTAATTTTTAATTACAGAGTTATTCAGAAAGTTTGTATAATGTATGGGTGTGTTATTAACATTCGTTAATAATACGAAATTATTATTCCTAAGTACGAAAAATAAAATGTATAATTCGCAATGACCGTTGTTTCTACCACTGACCAAAACTACCACTAACATCATATTAATACACTTTTCTCTTCGATCAAATATATACCAGATTCAGGGTTGCCTACAAACACAGCACAATAAAATGATATGAGTTTACTATACTATTGTATCTATTACAATATACTACGTCACAATAAATATTTCAATTCAAGTCAACCTTACCACTGTATCTTAAGGTTGAGTTTCGACTAGTGCCGTAATAAACATAAGCTATCTTGCTCTGCGATAACGGTTATAAAATTTTATGACCGTACGCAGTGAGCGTATTACTATACTAATAACGCTTAAATTCCTCAAACTCAAATAAGACCACACTCTTACTTGTGGCCTTATTTTCCTTGCCGTTTTTAAAACTAGTACATTTTTGATCGAAGACTTTTCTACACAATTTTACTCTAGTTATACCCCCTACATATAAAGAATAAAACACGGTTCCATAAAGAACACATTTGAAAGTTCCTTACTCGTTTAGTTGAGCGAACGAGAGGATATGCTTTCAAGTGTTTTCTTTATTAACGCGAGATATAAGCGTTAGTCAGTACATAAAGGAATTGAAATATATAAAAATTGTATACATCGAACGTTGTTTGACTGTTTGTATTATTGTACGGTTTTGTAATTTTACATGAGTTATGTGTGTAACTTTGATAGATTTGACATGATTGTGACATTTTTTACTCGATATTATCTTAGAACCAGTATAAATTTAAAATGTAAAAACCCCTCGACTCAACATAATGTGATGGTGGCGATCTTATTTGAAATGTATCATATTGTATTCTACTCTTCAAGATCTTTATATATTAGTGAAGTTCCGTAAAATAAGTGAGGCGCCATTTTGTAACAGCGGCCATTTTGGTCTAATTTCCATGGAGCTACGATGCCACAGACAGACATACATACTCAGAGATACGGCAAACTTAAAACACCCCATCATACTTGGGGTTAAAACGCCGGCCACAAGAATTTAACAAAGAAGCCCATATGTTTTAACTGCTGGTCATAAATAATAAGTGTGGGTATATTTTTAAGGCGGCTTTTCTGTAAGGTTGAGACATTATGATGGAAAGAACCATAGAAAGTTCATCGCTGTTATGACCATTAAAAAAAACATATGAATTTCTATCATGGAATTGCTTAATCACACTCACATACTAAATATTAAAATTAAATATTCATTTTATATATTCTTTACACTTAGATATTGTATCTAAACGTCATGACGAGATTCATCCATTTAGAATCATTAGACTTTGAAACTATATGGATTTTAGATTTTAATTATAAGTTAATTTAAGATTTTTTAACCAGTCATAAAGGTTTAATCGTGTACCTATGTAAATAGATTTTTTTATATTAATGTTAACTTTGTATTCTGTGCTATTAATTAGTAGAATATTAGTTTTATTTTGTGCTGTCAAAACTGTGTTTTATAGATAGGTACACTTGGTATGTAACTCAGGCGGTCAAGGGCAAAATATTGATTTTACAGTTTTTTCGTTAAAAATCAATAACGGTAAAAAATATTGAAAAATAGCTTAAAGTTTCCACGCTGGTGTAGCGCTTCCGGCATGTTTGCGCAGGCGCACACTGATGGCTTCCACGCCATCATTCGGAAAAAGGTCGCATCGCTGTTGAGACGTGTGCGGGGGAGTCACAACAGCATCCTTGACGACGATTAAAGACTATTTAAAGAACAACTATAACAGTATTTATACTTATTTTGGTACTAATACGATGTATCAATATGGAAAACAAAGGGTTAAAAAAAATTTTTTTTAACCAGTTTTATTTTTTATTCGTACCTAATTCTGAGTAAAAATAAGTATGAATATTCTTAGTTTTCTTTTAGACGGTCTTTAAGCAATTTTTCAATTTTTTTACCGTTTATTTGATGGAAAAACAGTTTTTTCAATATTTTGCCCTGATCATTGCTTTCCAGGATTGCTTCAGTCACTCAAATTATATGAAAAGAAAATATACAATTTGGCCAAATTCCATCTGTAGGTATTGCCAGTGCTATCTTATATATTAGTATTTTTCCCACAGCTACCGAGAAAACTCTCTATAAGCATTTTTCTTTTATAAACAAATTTTATATTCGAAAATCATACATATATTTAAAATAATTATTAATGTAAGAGGCTTTTATATACAAAAAAATATATATCACTAAGCTAGCTACACTATTTGTTACCTAAAAATTATCATCTCATAATCATTTCTAAATTATTATATTAATGTAACATTAAATTGTAAACTATGAAATGTATCTTCCAAAAATAACAATAGCTGATATTTTTATATATGCTATGCGAGATATGCAATTATTATTTAGTTTAGCATAAGAGGTTTTTTTTATTAAAAAAATATATATATTATTTTATTCACTTTGTAAATGAATACTATCAAATTTGTTTATATTTAGTTTACTAAATGTGGTATGTATGCAGGTTAAACAATCCTATAATATTTAAATCCAAAGTCTCAAACTTTCGATATTTATATAATTCTAAATACTTATTACAAATTTCAATTTTCACATTTCACAATGTAGGAGAAGCGGAAATAATAAACATTGTTGTAAGAATATTATGTCATCCGCCATTTTAGATCATTTTTTCATTGAAGATAGAAACACTCCTAACGCACTTTCCGAATAAAAAAAAAACGAATTCAAAATCGATCCAACCGTTTCGGAAACACAGACAGTTCAAACTTCAAACACCCTGTCGTATTTGTGTCTAGGAATTAAAATAGTTAAGGATTGATTAACTTAACTCGAACCGCAGTTTCAGTACATATCTGTTCTTCCTTATACACCAATGAGCTTTAGATTTTAGTTTGATGCTCTATACATTAAAATGCTATCATCTTAACAACTCTACTGATTCGTGAAGTTAAAAACTCTTCTCAAACTTTATTGGTAAGCGCGAGTACCAAATGTAAGCATTGTATAGAAACAATATTAAAGTATTTTTTGAGATTGTGTCATAATTTTATTAAAAACGAAGTATTTGTACACTTTTAAGTCATGAAAATCATTTGTCTATTTTTTTTTGTATGTTAAGTGTAACGGTTCAGTAAATAGATTATAAGAAATTAGCCAATGTGTTTTCTTATTAGTATTAAAGTTATCGCCCTTCCTATTGATAGAATATGGTTACCTACTTGGTTTATGTTTGATTCTCATAAAGGTATTATTGTAAAATGAGGGTAGAACTAATATAACATCAATATAGCACATGCATTAGCATGTATCGATTTAAAGTATTTATGTATGTATATGTAGTATATCAGTTGTGTTAGCAACCATAATACGAACTAGAAAATGGGTTTATATGGGGCTAACCAGCCACGTGTGAAAGGTATTAGCATAACCAACCCACTATGTTCCCGCTGGGACTAGGGGCTTTCTCTCACGAGGAGAGATATACATAGAGGCCATAATCCACCATGCCTATCAAGTGCGGGCGAAAAGCATAAAAAAATAAATGAGAAACAATTATGGTGGGGTACTACTTACTACTGATTAATCGAGTCATATTTATATATGTATAAGTGTTTATGAGAGTTTTTTGCTAGTCTTATTTTTAGTATCAAGGTCCAAGGTTCACCTTTCACCAGACAACTGTGATTAAAACAAAACATGATAAAAATATAACTTTATGATGTGCTGAAAATAAATATACATTTTATTTATGCACTTTGTGCTTAATTCTGGACAATATAATAAACTCACTGTTTATTCTACAAGTATAATAGTACATACCTAACTCCTCAAATACATATTTAGCATTTTTATTTTGTGTTGCAATGGTTTGTAAATATAAATTGATAAAATTCAATGCAACCTTCAAATATTATTTAAAATAGATAAGGCAACAATGGCAAGTGATAAAAAAATACTACTAAGGTATACTAATTTTATAAGATTGTAAAAAAAAAACTTGACAACAAAATAAAACATGAATGCAAGGGAAATTTAGAAAATACAATCTTTGCATCATGTTTGGTAGCACATGATATCTTCATAAAACATACAAGAAAAAATGTTCTAATACTAAAATAACAGATTCATATTAAATAATACGGTATATAAAATCACAGTTATGAATAGTTAATTTTCTTATTTTTATTTGTCTAAATCAATCCAAGGTTCTTAGTTCAAATATAATCAGGTGATTTTCAAGGTAGGAGTGAAGTGGTTTTATCAAGTGCGCACTTCACTGTAGACCATTAAGTGAGTTGTGATATAGTGCAAACATATTAGTGACAAATATATGGGCATATTGCGTTTCTGGCATAATTTTTTTTCTACTATTTTGATCTTCCACAAAAATTGCCAATCTTAGCATGGGAAAATGAATGTAGTGCCAACTATACTATAGCAAAATGAACTTATTATGCAGGTTTTTCTGAGATATTCAACTTGAAAAGTTGAGATATGAAACTTTTTTTAACTAAAACATGATTATTTCATAAATATGTTCAGGAGGCTTTTATAAAAAGCTATTAGATTTTATTTAATTGAAATCGAACCGTAAATATTGGGTTTATTGGAACCTTGAACCACACTGTCACCATAAATGTTTAAGAGCATTGATCTTCTTAGAGTGGTTTTGCACTTGATCCATTCTCATGTTAAAATTTGTAATATTTGTAGAGGAGAAAAAAGGTATGCCAAGGTCCATACAGACTGTATGATGCCCTTTAGAATCTCTTAGCTTCCCAATCAATAATATCCTTGTTGCACCACACATACTTTCCCGGCTCAGATTTGGTGATCTCCAATGCAGCATACAACGGTGCTACAGCACCTTGGTCGATGGTCAGATGGCCTTTATGGGAAGTCATATCAGTGTCAACATAGCCAGGATGAACCGCATTTACTATGATATCTGAAAAATATATTTTAGTTAGGTAAGATTACCTCATATCATGAAACAGCCCTATTATTTATTTATTTATTTATTAGGCACTCAGACAGATTACAAACATTCATTTTAACATAACTAAACTAAAAGGAACAAAAACAAGTCTGCAATCCAAAGAAAAGAGTACACAGCATGCTAGTGTAAACTTAATGATAAGGAAGGTTCATTTATACATAAAAAAAAAGGGGAAATCTTAAGAACTACAACAATTTAACAATTTAACCTATAACTTATATTATTTCTAAATTGACTGATATTATTAGATATTATCATAGACAAAATATACTATTTTGTCTATGATATTATCATTGCAAAGAATGACATTGTATTAGGTATAAATGGGTTCTACAACTTTCCTAATTTAGCAGACAGCTTTATAAATTGTAATCATTGCGAGAATACCAGAAGCCATAACCAGAAAATTCAGTGTGATCTTGCCAACACTAATATGGGGCATCATATACTCAGCAACAGAATGGTTCATATTTGGAACAAGTTGCCCGAGGAAGTAGTCAGTGCTTGACAGTGAACAGCTTTAAAAACCGGCTTGATAGCTGGCTGCAGAAAACAAAAAAATCTATCTTCTAATCTGTGATCAGTGCACCAGTGGACTTAAAACATTGACATTGAATAATGGACATTTTAGTAACTGTTCGAAATTAAATTTCAACTCAGTATGATATAGGCACATCAGCATATCGCCCATAAATCAAATAAATACATTTTGAACAAAATTTATTTTTAAGAAATTAATAGAGTTTATCGTTTTATCATGAACAACTTAACCTTGAGATAATTATGGATTGCTTTGAGTACAGTTACATTTAGATATATAGATGAAGTTATTTACTCACCTCTGTCGCTGACTTGTTTTTGTTGTATGAAAGTCAATGCTGTGACACCAACTTTGGAGACAACATAAGAAGAATTGCCCCATTCTTTAGCCTGTATTCCTTGCTTGGCATCATCAATGTATTTCTGCATGAGGGCAGATAATTCTGGAATGGTTCTACTTTCCTTAAACTTCCTTCTCAACTCTTCACTTGGAATGTTGGTCAAATGGCCAGCAGCACTTGAAACATGTACGACCCTCGCGCCATTATTCAAAATTGGAAACAGAACTTCGCAAGCGGACACCAAAGAGAAATAATTAACAAAGAGGGTTTGCTCCGCTTGTACCGGAACAGGGTCTGGCGCGTTGCCCTTGAAAGCGATCGCGGCGTTGTTGATTAATACGTCGATACCGGCATAGTTTTCCTTGATGTAGTCACGGAAAGTTTCCAAGCTTTTCCTGTCTGTGATGTCTAGTTGGTGATATTTTGGGCTGAGACCCTCGTTGTTCAAATCTTGAACAGCTTTTTTTCCGCGCTCGACGTCTCTGGACGTGAGGTAGACGACGCCGTCGAATTGCTTGCAGAGTCCTCGAACTATACCAAAGCCAATGCCCTTGTTCCCTCCGGTAACTACTGCGACTTTAGCGGACATTTCTCTGGTGCGGCTGCACTGAAACTAATATCAAAGACGGCCGTTTAGTCTTTATCTTAATTCTTATCAAATCACAACACTTATTGATGAAGTGCTAGTAATATTATGTTAAATTACTGACCAACTATAATATTAACAGATAAATTTAAGTTTTATTTTTAGAATGATTAAATTATGTTTCAAGGACTTTTCAATTAAACGCTGTTTTCGGTCCCTTCGAGTAGTTAGTGAATTTATAACTTTCACTTTCACAGAAATACAAGTTGTGTGCACGACAAATACGAAAGAAGTTCTGCAGAACACTTAAGTGTTGCCAGCCCTCACAGAATTTTTCCCCCAAGACTAACTTCAAATCTGTTGCCAGCCCTCACAGAATTTTTCCCCCAAGACTAACTTCAAATCTGACCTAAAAATATATTAAATACCCCTGAAATGATTAAGTACTAATACACTAGATTTGAGACTTAATGTCACATTTATGAGATAAAAACACAAACTGAGATAAAAACACCATGTAATCATTGAGCTATTGTTTAAATAAGAATTCACTTGGAGTTATGGATTTATTTGAATTTTATCGCAGTTGTGTAATTTCTACATTTGGTTTTGAAAGACTAATATAAAAAAAACTATGATTAGATTTTTATAATTATTTTATTTTTAATTATTTAATTAAATTGATATACATATAAAAATATGAAGAATCATTTTGCACAAGCCTAGTAGTAAACTCTTTAATTTCAACAAAGGAGATCTCAATACATATAATTCTATTTTTAAACTCGTAAAGATCTTTTGCTATTCCATTCCACTATTTCTTTATTGCACCAAATATATTGTCCAGGCAAAGATCTATCAATTTCTAATGCTGCATACAATGGTGCTACAGCACCTTGGTCAATGGTTAAATGTCCACGATGAGAGGTCAAGTCACTGTCCACATAGCCTGGGTGTACTGCATTTACTATTACACCTGGAAAAAAAGAAATTGATGTCAGTATTATCCTTCTAATATAATAAATGCAAACGTTTGTGTATATGTTTGTTACTTCTTAACACTCAAACAGTTGAACCCGAAACGGTTGAACACGAAATTTGGTGTGTAGATAGGTTAGACCTTAGATTAACACATAGGCTACTTTCTCCCGAAAACAATTGTAGTTCCCGTGGGATACGCAAATAACTTTAAAATCTATGTTACTCTTTCACTCTCCAAGGGCTGAACTGATTTTGATGAGAATTACTATGAAGCTAGGATAGACGTTAGATTGACAGATAAGCTACTTCTTATCCCGGATTAACTTCTTTAGTCCCGGATTAACGCGGGTAACACCGCTGTGCACAGCTTGTATTTAAATAAAATTCTTCTTAGATTTAAAGTAAGTGTGGCTTGGTGGGAAAATGTCTGTTTTTCAGACAGCCTTTAGTTAGATCCCAGCTACACCAATGACTTGACTTTCAAGTTTGAAAGTGAGGTGCACTTTCTTTTCGGTGAAGGAAAACATTGTGAGGAACTAACATGTTTGAGGACATCTGGAGCGTGGTGGATTATGGCCTAAATCTTTATCCTCGTAAGATAAGGCCCTGAATCCCAGCAATGAGAATGTGTAGTGGGATGCATATGTTTTGACTTCACCTTTTCCACCAATTGGGGTCTGTACAGCTTGGTTTTTGCTTTCATTCTATTCTATAAGCTGTCAAGTCTAAATTCACTCCTTTCACTTTCATATCCTCTTTCACACAATCCATACACATCTTATATTGACCTATTAAAAGTTAACCTTCTATTTATGTCTAAGTTCTCAGTATTTTTTGGAACCAAATCTATATATTCATCCAAATTTTTTTATTGCAGAACTAATGTAGATACACAAATACCTACGCACGATTTGATTGAATAGTTAATGACTAAAATTACCTCTCTCCTGAAGCAACTTTTGCTGTATAAAAGTAAGCGCTGTAACACCAACTTTTGATACCACATATGAGGAGTTGCCCCATTCTTTAGCTTGAGTACCTTGTTTCGCATCATCAATATATTTCTGCATCAGATCAGACACTTCAGTTACTGTTTTAGTTTCTAGAAACTTTCTTCTCAGTTCCTCACTGGGGATTTTAGTTAAATGTCCCACAGCACTGGATACATTAACGACTCTAGCGTCTTTCTTTAAAATTGGAAAAAGTATTTCGCATGTCAACACCAGTGAGAAATAATTCACTCTCAGGGTCTCTTCGGCCTGAACTGACACCGGATCTGGAGCTTTGACTTTAAATGCTATAGCAGCGTTGTTAATTAAGACATCAATCCCTTCATAGTTTTCTTTTATGTGATCTCGGAAGGTCTCTATGCTTTCTTTGTTTGTTATGTCTAGCTGATGGTACTTTGGATAAAGACCTTCTTTGCTCAGTTCTTGAACAGCAGTTCTTCCACGCTCGACATCCCTGGACGTAAGGTAGACAACGCCGTCGAATCGCTTACAAAGTGCTCGAACTATAGCAAAACCAATGCCTTTATTGGATCCAGTAACCACTGCCACTTTGGTAGACATGTTTTATTATATATCTCTTATTTTCAGTATTTAAAATATAGTCTTTTAGTTTGTATACGTAATCTTATTTTGTATGAGTTTTCACTTTTAATATTACAATTACATTATTACAAATAAGCCATAATTGTTTTGTTTTGGAAAACTTAAAACGAGCAAGCATGTTGCCTTTACTTTCTTTGTGAAAGTAGTGAACCACAGAGTATTAATTTTGGAGGGGAAAGAAAATTACGTAGAAAGAGTAGAGAAAATTGTTTATAATGTAATAGAATCTATATAAAAACAATTTTCATTTATGTTATGTACCTAACAATAGTGATGAGACTCTGAATTGATACAAAAAATATAAGAAGAATCTAATATGAAATTAAAAGTTTATTTATACTGCGATGAAAAAAAAGGAAAAACAGATTCTGAATAAACCTTTTTCTAAATAAAAAACAAAAACGAATTTTTACCAATTTTTATTTTACACCAAAGTATACAACATTAATATTAATAACGACATAAGATATTAAGATTTTCGTAACTAATCTGTTACATAGACACCCACCCCACTTATGCATACGAAGTCACGTACATAATAAACACATAAAAATCATATTATGTACCTTTGACCTACTTACAACATTTATAGTTATACATCTAAGTTATAAAAGCACATTCAAAAATATTGGCGCATATTGAAATGGTAAAAATATTTAAATGAGGAACAATGTCGAATATGGTGACTAGTATTTTAAATGGTAAATTATGTTGAACATCTTAAAGTATACAAGTGAGCGATACTCCTGGTCTAAAGTGTAGCATGTCTAGTATAAAATAAATAGCTCTCAAGTCTAAGTGGTAACATATTTTTCTTGAAGATAGTTAGATTTTCAGATAATTTTGTACCTACACATGGAGTATCTTATATTACATTTTTTTAATTACCGCAATTAAAAATCAAAATTATAACATGGTTGGTATCTAGAGTTTTACCTTTACTGAATACTTTGAGGATATATGTCATTTGTGCAATGAAATTACGCAAATAACTTCAGTATATAACTCCAGTATATGTATGTTACTCCTTCACGCTCCCACGGCTATGCCGGTTTTGATGAATGTTTCTAAGAAGATAGGTCAGACTTTGGATTAACACATTGATATAAAATATGATAACAGTTTTAATCCCGGATTAACTTTTTATATGCCGGATTAACGCGGGTAAAACCGCGTGGCACAACTAGTTTTAAATAAATCAAGATGGCCGCCACCACAAAATGTCGAATTGAGAGTTCTCAACTTTTTTTTAATTTGCACTTGTTATTTTGTATTGTATGTCTCATAAAAGGCAAACTGTTGATACCAACCACTTGTATACGGACAAAAATTATTCACTGATTATTGCAATAACTTTAATTTTACTTTGCTGTTTTTTTTGCCGACTACTTAAGTCAAAAAGTTGCCGATTAGTCGGCTTTATCCCTCACTCAGCACATGTCTATTTTTGTTCTTTGTTCTCGGACAGCAAAGACAGGATAGTCTTGTGAAGCTTTTGCAACCTGTCCGTGACTTCTACATCTTCCGGAATATGAAATAGATAAAGCAGCTTCCTCTCTGCGGGCGTCGGAGTTTTATCTTCCTGATCCGTCGACACCATCCTTTGGGCCATATCTATCAGCTGTTCCAATATGTCCTTTTCTGGACCGCGCAAGGCGATGTTTTCAATATCCAACATCTCTTCATAAAGAGATTCGTGAGACACTTCGTTCGTGTTTTTTTCTCCAGGTTCCTCCTTTACTTCTTGTTTTATCGCAGTTCCCGCCGCCCCTTCGTTATCGGCGTCCGTGTAAGGCTGTTTGCCTTGGATCTGAAACAACACAAACCATTTATGAATATACTAGTACTATAGACAAATTATTATTATTCCTTTCTGTATTCGCGAATACTGTATATTAAAAAATATTCATGTCAAATCATTTAAAGTTAGGAAAACCCGCCCACAACCGTACCTGGTGCATAGGTGCTCATAACACTGGCTGCGTTTCCACGCTGAATAGCAATGGCTAGGTATCTCTCTCGGTCCTCTGCACCAAGTACGATCGATACAAATTATACTATATAAAGTATAAAAAAAATGTATTTCTATGCTCGTAGGTACTTAGTTTAAGGAGCCCATTTTTCAAACCCTTTGCGGGGCCAAAGGCCATTTCTCGCAAGGAGATAAATATATAGGCCCTCAACCTATCACGCTGCCAAGTGCTGGTTGACGGATGACACAAGTTTTTAGAGTTCAGTACCTGGCGCATATACTGGTGTTTTTATATTTTTAACCTCCGACGCAAAAAATGGCGGGGTGTTATAAGTCTGTGATTTTGTGTGAGTGTGTGTGTGTGTGTGTCTGTAGCATCGTGGCTCCCGAATGGATGAACCGATTTTATTTTTTTGTTTGTAAGTTGTGTTAGGGATGAGAGTTCTTAGCTATGCTTAATGTAAATACATCTTAAATGAATGCCACAACAAAATGGCGGATATTTTTCTCACATCTTTCAATATTCGTATCCAATAAAAGAGCTTAAGTTTATAAAACACATACATAACAATATGGTAGCGACCCAAGACGACGTGTTTTTTTTAATATTAATTTACGCTTGTAGTTTAAGTCAGATACGCCTTTTTCAAACTGGCTCGTACAACAAACTTATTATACCTACCTAGTATTTAACGAGTTTTTTGAAACTGAAAAGAAACGTTACTACGCAGATAACGGTTGTAATTTAATTGTGACATATTATTAAGTAAATTAGATGTTATTTATTTTAATATTTGACTTTAGGAATAATGTTAATTTATAATTGTAATTATTTATTATTTATATTTGACATTGTTAATAATTATATTGTATTTTATTGTAAACTGACCTGTAATTTGACATATTATTAATAAAATGTTTATCTGTTTATCTCGTATAACGGCAGCATATTACCTATAAGTATAGATAGGTACCAACCTCGCAAAGATGTTCCCATATAACATGACAGTAGTCATTAGATCGGAAGTTTAGTGAATAAACATATTCATTCAGTTTCCAGAGTATGTATCGTCCGTGGTCCTTCTTGTAAACCGTATCTTGCAAGATTTTTTGATTCAGAAGAAACGTTCCATTATCTTCGCCGTAAATCAGGAGTGAGAATTCATTCTTCCTCACATCGTAGTAGACGGAGAGCGGGCCGATTCCTTCTCCGACGCAGGTCCATTCTGTTCCTACCGTGCTGTATTTAGAATATTTCACCATCTGCCTCAAAGCCAGCTCTTCTTCATCACGCAACGTTTGATTCATTTTGGAGACAAATCAGTCAATCTCACAGCACACTATCTAAAACAAAACACAACAATCTAATGAGTAATCAAATGATGAGTATTTAACAACAAAAACAAAATCACAATTTAAATGCTAAAACCAATATGATAGAACAAACGACAAAGGATTCTACGTAAAAAATGTTAATGGATTTCGAGAGCAACATAAAAGCTTGTGTAACAATGAACATAAGTAGCAAAGCAAATAAAGTATAACAAAATACAAATCAACTTACCAAAATCAAATTGGCGACGAAATGAAAAGAAACAGTATTATTCAATTCTCACTTTAGTAAGACGACAACTGCGCAAAACACAACAGGCTTTGAGATAGGATCAGTAAGTAGGTATCTACATATGTCCCGACCTCTTTGTGCGTAATCGGACATGCGCACTTTTACTTGTGCGCAAACAGGACAAATTTGCGGGAGAATTTAAAAATAGACCTTTATTGATCGCTACATTTGCTGGTGTCAACCTTCTAGCAAAACTAACAACAGCTATATTCTGATTCTGATGACTATATTCTGATGATCACAATAAATGAGTATCTTGATCACGATTTATCTGAGTCATTTGTGAAATCGGGACCCTAGTACTAAGCCTCCGCTGTCTGTCTGTTAACAGGCTGTATTATTTTACTCCATCTTTGGAACAATATTTGGTAGTCCCTCTATACATTAACAGAATGTTTAATAATGTAAAAACTTTGAAAATAAAATTGATATGTACTTAAGGGTGGCTTCCATGCAATAGTGATATGGAACTTCATGGTCAGCCAGACTAGCACATTGCCAATTTGAATAAATCTTAATATAAATAAATCTCGTGTCACAATGTTTGTCCTCAATGGACTCCTAAACCACTTAACCGATTATAATAAAATTCGCACACCATGTGCAGTTCGATCCAACTTGAGAGATAGGATAGTTTAAATCTCAAATTATAGTCGCAATTTTAATTTATTGCTAATTATTGTCTGTTATTATTTGACAGTCACAATTATCTGTTAACTCCAAATTATTCAAACAGATCAAACAGATCGATACCTTTCGAATGGGTTGAGTAAGTAATCAATAGATGGCGCTGCTATAGTAAATCTACGAACGTGTCATAAAAGCTACACTATCTAGTTTTCATACTCCTAAGTGAGGCAAAACAATGTTTGCCGGGTCGGCTAGTGTGTGTATAAAAAACACAAATGATGACAAATCGGTTCAGCCGTTTGATCACGAAGAAGTAACAATCATACACACTTACATACAAACTTTCGCATTTATAATATTAGTAGGATTCCAGTTAATAAAAATAATTTGAGTCAGTATTAAAAATAAACCTACGGTATTGATGTTTTTGACCTTCATAACCAAATGAGTGTGTGAGAGGAAGCAAACTTTCAAATGTTTTTTTTTACTTTTATGGGCTTACGCTTGATCGCAATTCACCTGATGGTAAGCGATATTGTGATCTAAGGTGGAGCGCTCTTGCCTAGAAGAAACCGGTTCACTCTTGACTTGAAAACCTCTAGATTATAAGTAGTTATCAGTGAACAGGACATTGGGTAAAGAATTCCAAACTTGGCGGTTCACACAACGAAGGTTAGTTATAGCTGCCAAATCTACTCCAATGCTTTGGGATACCTATGTCTGATCTTAAGGGTGTATTGTCTAGAAATAATAACGCATACTATTCATTTTATTACTGGAAATATAATAAAATGCACTTAATGTCTACAAATAACAATTCTAAATGTATAATACACTGTACATGTTATACACAATACATATATATCACAGTCACAATCACTGTTTGTTTAGACATATTTTAGGTAAAAAGATTGACTTTGAGTGAGGCACCTGTGTGTGCAAAATAAATTCATTTTGATAACAATATTGAAACTAAGAACTCTCGATTCTAAATAACATTTATTTACATTATCTACAAAAAGTAAGGTTTGTATTAATTTATTCATAACTTTCAGAAGTAATATTAAAACCTATTTTGAAATAAAAATTATAACTTTTGGAAGCACACCATTTTTCTCTAATTGATCCCAAAAAAGTATAAATATTCTTAGACTTGTTCTTTAGCTGGTCATTAAGCTGTTTCCGACATTATTTACTGTTTAAAATTTAAAACGAAAAACTATAAATTCAAGATTTGCCCGTGTCAGCCTTAAGAAAGGGTGCTTTCATCTCTGCTTAAGACATTAGCATTTATGCCATTTTTTATAGATAGTGGAATGGAAGCTATCGCCTGAACCTGACCCGTGCTATGCCAAAACATTAGCCATGTCAAAGTACAAGTTATTATTCTATGGCCTTGTTTAAGAAAATGGTTGATAGACAATTATAATATGACTTCATATTTCAGAGTAGCGTAAATTTAGTAAAAATGTATATTATTAGATGTTACTTAATGGATAGTTACTATTTTTAGATAATATTGTATGTTCTTTACAAACAAGACTGTTGTAACTTACTATTTTAAGTTCTGCTCTTTGTACACAGTTATACAATAAATATATTCTTATTCTTAGACCTTACTCAGTAAGCCTTTGAAAAAGTTGCCTACATATTGTTTTATATAGCCCATCACTTCAGGAGGCTTGTTGCCATCCCAGTTGACAATATTCTTGTTGTACCACACAAACTGTCCTCGGACTGAGTCAGGGGCGTCTAAAGCCAGGAACAACGGAGCCTCCGCACCTTGGTCAGCAGAGAGCAAACCTTTGTGAGACGTCATATCTGTGTCCACATACCCTGGGTGTACTGCATTCAGTTTTATATCTGAAAAAAAAAGAAGTACATAAGATAGAGTACTGTGGTGTTAATAAATAGAATATAAGGGTATGTATGTACTAACATAAGTTTTTCTTAGGAATATAAAACATAAGGTACATGAGAACATATTCACACTTATAGCAGTCTTATAAGATTTTTATCCCATATCAATATAAGATCGTACAAATAAAAGAAAACAATCATCCAAATTGGGAACCCACAATTTACCTAAAATTATATGCACAGAAACAAAAATAACAATCTATGAATGTGAATCAAAAATTCAAAAAATTACATCAATGCTTTTGTAATTTTTTATAACTCCTTACACCTAGGCATTTGAGTAGTAGGGTATGCAACATCAGTTTGTGTCACTCATGCATAGTTTGGTACAGCTGGCTTATAAGGAGGAACACACTGTTAGGTACATGGTGACAGGTTTTTCAACTGGAGGGTGGTTGCTAGCCAAGGAAGCTCTATAAAATGGCCTACCATCATGCAATATATTATTATGTTACCTTTGTCATTAAGTGCTCGCTGATATATTTTGGTAGCAGCGATCATCCCCGCTTTCGAGATGGCGTATGACGAATTGCCCCATTCCGCAGCCTGTGTGCCTTCTTTAGCAGCGTCTACATATTTCTGCATGAGCTCAGACAACTCAGGAATAGTGAGATTAGGGTCCGATATTTTTTTTCTCAACCCCTCACTCGGTATATGACTTAGATGTCCCATTGAACTAGCAACGTTCACAACTCGGGCGCCATTCTTCAGAAGTGGAAAAAGTTTCTCGCACGCCGTTATGAACGAGAAATAGTTAACAGCTAGAGTCTGTTCAGCTTGTACGGCCACTGGTTCTTTAGATTTCACTGAAAACGCCAAAGCGGCGTTGTTGACCAAAACATCGATGCCTTCATATTTTTCCTTAATATAATCGTGGAACTGCTCCAGACTTCGCGTGTCGGTGATATCCAGTTGATGATATCGTGGATCTAGACCTTCTTTTTTTAGTTTTTCAACAGCTTCCTTTCCTCTATCGATGTCCCTAGAGGTCAGATATACGGAACCTTCGAATCGCTTGCAAAGACCTCGTACGATAGCGAAGCCAATACCTTTGTTAGCTCCAGTCACTACCGCTACTTTATTTGTCATTTTTTATAACATTCACCTTGATTTCACACTATGGAAACTCTTATGATTGAGAGAAAAAACACAAACTTAGAAACACAGGACAGAAACAGAACAAAGCCAGACAAAGAAGAATACCTCAGCTTAGCCGTAGGTACCTATGCGATCTGTGCCTCCAGCTGATGGAGGTCAATGCCAGCTGATAAGTCACAGATAATAGGCATAGTAATGACAGTGACATATAATATACCAGTACATGTATCAGCGTAGTCGGAGAAGTTTCTTTGTCTACGGCGTAGACAGAGAAGGGTCTACGGGTATTCTAGTCAGTCTATAAATCTGCGAGTCTCTTTCTACGTATCAGAATTTGTCTATGACTGGTATTACAAGTTTGGATCAGTGATTAAATAGAATGCGAAAAATCGTATGTAACTATTAGAAATTGGTTAATGTGGATAAATACCACTTTGCATTTCTTCGATATTTCTGTCAAAGCATTGTTTTCCAAATGCCAGGTAGACCTCATGGTTTTCCACCCCCTCAATATTTATATGTGGCATTCCTAACCGACATGATAAGGGTTTCTTCTCTTTTTACGGGGATTCCTTATTGAGTGAACAAATAAAACTACCATGTAGACAAGCAGTTTAGCTTTATTTACGTACAGTATTACCAATATAGGTTCTTATAAAATAGAAACTTGTGAAAATATATTTGTTTACATCGGCTAACATATAATGCAATTTTATTACTACTAACTACTTAATATAATTCTATTACGTACATATTTTTTTAAGAACTCGATTCGCTTCGACTGATTTCCAACATAAGTACTGCTCATGTGTAATTCTAAATCTTAATGTAAGTAAATGATTATACAACAATATCTTTTTGTTGCACATTACGGACGGCAAATAGTAGTAGATTCAACTAACCATATACTTACATATTAACTAATCATATTCTTTTAACAATTTATCTTAATATAGTCTATAGCAATAGTAGCTATCTTAGTTTAAAGCCTACTTAAATTTTAAAAGTCAATTAATAAATAAGCTCTAAATGTTTGGAAGTTTGGAAGAACCAATAAGATTGTTAATTTCATATCTTACCAATATAGGTAGAACGAAAACTATATTATTCAATGTAAATTGAATACTTTTATACCTTATGGGAAGAAAATTATGTATGTATACTTTAGTTTCAAACTAAAATGATACCATAGTTTGTAACCAAAACTATACTCTAGTTTCTAACTAAAATGATACTTACCATAGTTTGAAACCAAAACTATACTATATTTTGATTCCAAAACTATACTACAGTTAGAAACCAAAACAATGTTATATTTTGAAACCAAACATACCAAGTTAAAAAAAAAACACAAAAACCTCGTATTGCATTCTTTTTCTGTACCTTATCCCACTTCATGTGGGGTCGGTACAGTATGTAAGCTTCTTCCATACATCTTTGTCATTCGTCATCTCTGTATTCACATCCTTCCTGGTCATATCGTCATTCACACAATCCATCCACACTTTCTTAGGCCGCCCCCTTCCTATCTGTCCGTCCACACTCATACTCATTGTCTTCCTCGTGATATGGTCTTCCTCACGTCGCATTATATGACCATACCACGACAACCTATTAACGTACTGTAATGAGTGTAAAAATTTGGTCTATCGCTCCTGCGACAACAGATAAGGTATAGCGTCATCAATACAAATGTCTCCTAAGCAGGCAACAAAGAACACATCCTCTAGGAAAGCCGCTTGGAACGCCCGCAGTGTTGCCAGCTGCAGAACTAGCGTGGCGGCTCGGGCTTCGCCCCCGGGCGCTCCGCTCTCACTGAGCGAGCGCAGCACGGAGGCTTGGTAGTCTTGCAGCTTGCGGGTCAGGAAGTCCGGGACACCATCTAAAATGATAGATAAATATATCCTACTAATATAATAAATGCGAAGTTTGTGTTAAGATGAAAAGTGTGTAAAGATGTTTTAAGTTTGTGTTTAATATGTTTGTTACTTCTTCACGACCAAACGGCTGTACCGATTTTGATAAAAATTGGTAGGTTAGACTTTGGATTAACATATAGGCTACGTTTTATCCCGGATTAAAGAGGATAACACCGCGTGGCGCAGGTAGTAAATAATATTAATTTTATGCATATTTTCTAGCACGCAGAATGGAAGCTTGGTAGAGGACCTGCACTCCGAGTATGAAAACAGCCATTTGCAATTACTATTTCGTGATGCCACTTACAATAAGAATGATCTCCACTCTCAGTCTCAACTAATACAAAAATTACCGGACAGACAGAACAAAACTAAAAGGATTTCTTGACTAGAAAACCCTAAAAGTACGAGTAGCAGAGATAATCTTATGCGCTTGTCAGAGTAGTGTGATAGCGTTATGCGCTCATCAGAGTAGTGTGATAGCGTTATGCGCCCGTCAGAGTAGTGTGATAGCGTTATGCGCTCGTCAGAGTAGTGTGATAGCGTTATGCGCCCGTCAGAGTAATGTGATAGCGCTATGCGCCCGTCAGAGTAGTGTGATAGCGTTATGCGCTCGTCAGAGTAGTGTGATAGCGTTATGCGCTCGTCAGAGTAGTGTGATAGCGTTATGCGCCCGTCAGAGTAGTGTGATAGCGTTATGCGCTCGTCAGAGTAGTGTGATAGCTTCTGGAAAAAGCATTATAAACATACCCGGTGAGAATAAGCAGAGCGCTCGCAAGTGAGCAAACTCCCTCTCGGTGAGCCGTAGCTGTTCCACGCTGGCTATCACTTGCTGCAGCCTCACTAACAGCGAGATGATCTCCGTAATGCGCTCGTCAGAGTAGTCTGATAGCGTTATCTGGAACAAGCATTATAAACATACATTACTCAAACTAAGCTTCATGTCATATACGAATTATACCTAATTACTTAAAGTAAGTATTGTGTTGTTTGTTAAAAAAGTCAGTGTGCACACTTCACATTTTGTGAGTGTGGAACACGTCTGCTTTTCAATCTGACCATTGACCTGAAACCAAGTCCTTGGCGACAGATTTTTCAACTTGAAGTAGCGATGCGCGACTGTGAATGATTCCAGTCGAATTATTCGACTTTATAAATCATTCGACTCATTCGAATGATCTCCGAAAATTAGTAACTTACATGATACCCACTCAAAATTAACCGGACTGAATGAATACTAACTACATTGGTTACTGCTTGAGCCGACTCCACTCCAACGATTCATTCATATTTCATTCATTTGAAACTAACAAGTGACATTGACAAGATTCGCTAACAATCGAGTCAAAACGCCATTAGTAACTAATTAGTAGTCATCATTCGATTATTAACATTAGTATATTACTAATATTCAAGTCAAACGTGTAAATTAGTAGTTGTAGATAATTCGACTGGTCAGATTATTCGCAGTCGCGCATCTCTAACTTGAAGGTTGTTGCTAGTCAGGCGAGCTCTAGTAAATGCTTTACCACCATGCTATGGTTTAAATGTAATAAGTAAGAAATACACTATTAAAATGAAACCATTGGTGTTGATTTAGTCATAGACTAATAGATAGTTTGACGACCTCGTTGGCGTAAAGGTTACCATGTCAGTCTGCTAAACAGATGGTTCCGGGTTCGATTCCCGGCCCGGTCAACATCTTTGTGCTTAACTAAATTTATTGGCTGTGGGTCTGGGTGTTAAATATGTATTTATATATAATATATATGTATGTATATGTAGTATATCAGTTGTGTTAGCAACCATAATACGAGCTGGAAATGGTTCAGTATGGGGCTAAAAAAAAAGTCTGTTTTCTCATTTCACTGGGAGGTCTCGCTCATTGGCGGGGATCGAACCCACGAACAGGGACGTGAAGCGACCGCACGCTCCACTGAGCTGTCATCGTTTCAAAGTATGGCGTCATCAGGTAGCAATAATACTGGATCCAGCGCTTATCGAAACTAGCAGTGACATCACAATGCGCAAATCACAAAGCAGGCTGTTTTTTATTTATCTAATATTAATTTAAACAGTTTAAATGTTTGGGTCCAATAAAGTAAATAAATAAATAAAAAATATATATTAGGACACATTTAGAAACTTGAACGATTCTCAACATTGAATCAAACATAAAAAACTGAAAATGTTGTAGATCTTTATTAATTAATGTAGTATTTCATAAGATTTATAAAAAAAACCCATGATTTTGTATGTAATTAACAACTTTATGTAAGTGCAAAGTAACAACTTCTTTCTTACATTTCACACACGGCTGGTTAACCCCATACTGAACCATTTCTAGTTTTTATTATGGCTGCTAACACAACTGATACACTACATAATTATAGTAACATACATACATATTTAACACCCAAACCCATAGCCAACAAATTTAGTTCAGTATAAAGATGTGCCAGGTATCGAACCCGGAACCTTCACATTGGCAGTCATGGTAGCAATTATGCCAAAGAGGTCGTTGTATTAGTTTGATGCCGATCATAGACATTTCCATGGCTCTCTGCGCGACTCTTATTTTGTGCACAGCCTCATCGGTAAGAGTCCATGTCTCGGCACAACAACAATTAGTCCGGTTAATCGAGTTTTAACTGTATATTGTTACCTCAGGTTGTTCAGAGTACTCGGTGGAGTCAGTGGATAGCGCTCGCTCCCTGAGCGCCGCCTGCAGGTGTGACGTCATCAGCGGCAGGAGAGTTGCCAGCCCCAGCGCAGAGCTAAACTTGCAGAGACCCAGCACGAACAACTCCGGCCAACACTTCTTTAGGAGCGACACTTGGATCTCGAAACTGGAATGAAAACATTTGATTGGTTATCGTTTATTTAGGCTAAACATTTGAATTACTTGGCTTTTATGGAACTAGTTTGGAAACCTTTGGTTTTCTTTATTTGTACATTTTTTGTATTTGTATTTAAGCTCATTTTGCATGTAAATAAGATTTTATATAAGAAGTTTTTTATTCAAGTTTTTCTTCTTCTTCTTTACCATTTCCCACTAGGTGGGGTCGGCAGAGCCTGTGTTTTTTTATTCAAGTTTTTATTGGTTTAAATGAATGGCCACTGACATTTCAGCAAACCTGCATAAGTCATGTTTGATTTATAATATAATCTACAGATAACTACGGTTCATCATAGTTTTACTCGTATTTTGCCATCAGGACAAAAAAAATATAAATGAATTTAATGCAGTTTTTGGGGTGATATCGGTAAGTTATTGCAGTGGCGGTATCAATAAGAACCGATGACCGTTACGGTAGACGAGTTCTGGAGTGGAGACCGCGTCTCGGCAAACGTAGTGTAGGACGCCCTACAACCAGGTGGAGCGATGATCTGAAGAAGGTAGCGGGTAGTGGATGGCGAAGAATAGCACAGGTAGGGCCATGTGGCGTGCCTTGGGAGAGGCCTATGTCTAGCAGTGGATTTTAATGTTTCCTTTGATTATCTTAATTTGGGTTTCAGATCACAGCGGAAGTACACTAAATATTTAATTTTGTCTTCTATATAGTCCTACACCCGACACACCTATCACACTAATAACTAACTAATAACTAACCAATATCACACCAATAACTTACTGATCATAATCATCAGCCTATGCTCGTCCACTGCTGGACATAGGCCTCGCCCAAGGCACGCCACTTGGCCCTATCCTGTGCTATTCTCCGCCATCCACTACCCGCTACCTTACGCTTCTTCAGATCGTCGCTCCATTTGGTTGTAGGGCGTCCTACACTACGTTTGCCGAGACGCGGTCTCCACTCTAGAACTCGTCTACCGTAACGGTCATCGGTTCTTATTGATACAGCTACTGATATCACACCACAAACTTACCACTACCGAAACCCATTCATTTAATGAATTTATTAGTCCTGGTGGCAATATACGAGTAAAATGACGAGATGGTCGGCCGAGGGAGCGGACTCTCCGGCGTGACGGCGAGATGGCGCGGGTGCCGGTGAGGCTCGTGCGCTCGGATAACTTGTCGCACGTTGTATGGCCGAAGGTATATAACTGTTTGCCGCAGGATATTACGAATGCATCTAATGACAGCATTTTCAAAAATAAGCTCAAGAGCTGGCTCGTTCAAAGAATTCTATTCTGTGGACGAATTTTATAATATCGAAAAAAAATATTAATTTTGACATGTAATTGTTTAATGTTATTATTATTTTATTAATATTGACATCATTGTATATTGACATTAATTACAAATTGATTGTATTACATATTTTCGCGTAGAAAACGGTCACACTTACTTATTATTAAAAGTTGGAATGAGTCCAACAGTTTCGGTGCTTTAATAATAAGTAAGTGTGAACGTTTTCTACGCAAAAATATTAAGATGCCTTACGTGAACAGTTTACAATGTATTACATATTGTCTTTTTTAATTTTTGACGTATAATTTAATAATTATCAATAAATGGTTTAAATAGAAGACAAAATTAAATATTTAGTGTACTTCCGCTGTGATCCGAAATCCAAATTAAGACAAGTAAAGGAAAAATCAACTAAGATCAATTAACCAAGCTTAATTAACTAAGATTAATTAACTAAGATCAATTAACTAAGATTAATTAAGATTAACGCTACCTATCACAATTCGGAAATTCTTAACTCTACATGTGTTTCGCCTAACCACAAGGCATCATCAGGAGATGCTGACTCTTCGAACGACAAGTCGAGAGTTTTGTCATCTATTTACAATGGATTTCCGCAAAGTAACGCCTGAGTCAATAAGTTATTTAATAAATGGTTTATCTTGTTTAAAACTATGAGTATAGCCTGAGTCAATAGGTTAGTGTATAAGTATACTGACGGCAGGGTGCGGTAGACGGGCACGGCGCGCGCCCAGGCCGCGAGCGCGTGCAGGAGGCGCGCCGCCGCCTCGCACGCAGCCTGCACGCGGACCACGCCGCTCGCCGCCTGAGGGACCTGCATGCGGAGCTGCAGCGACTCCGGCGTCGACAGGATGCTGCCTTCCGCCTCCGCTGCCAGACAAACATCTTATAAATGTATATTGACGACCTCGTTGGCGTAACGGTTACCATGCCAAACTGCCAATCAGAAGGTTCCGGGTTCGATTCCGGCACGGCCAACATCTTTGTGCTGAACTAAATTTATTGGCTGTTGGTCTGGGTGTTAAATATGTATACATATTATTATATACGAGGGTGAATCAAAAAATTCTTGGAATCAATATTAAAAAATGCGAAGATTTAAATAATAATATTTTATTTTTCTACATAATCTCCCTCCAATGCAATGCATTTAGAATAACATGTTTCTAACTTCCTTATTCCTTGTGAAAAAAATATATTTTCTTGACTCTCGAAAAAGTCCTCTACGGCAGCTATAACCGCGTCATTATCGTGAAATTTTGTTCCACGAATTTCCTCTTTTAATTTTGGAAATAAGTGAAAATCACTTGGGGCTAAGTCCGGAGAATATGGTGGGTGGTCAAGGAGATTGAAGCCAGCACAGCGGATTGCGTTGAGCGCAACTTCCGATCGATGAGCAGGAGCGTTATCTTGAAGGAACAACACGCCCAACGACAGTTTTCCACGACGTTTTTCTTTAATCGCTTCACGCACTTTCGGGATCAAATTTGCATAATAGGGTCCAGTAATCGTCTGGCCTTTTGGCATGTAATTAATAAAAAGGATTCCTTCACTATCCCAGAACACAGAGGCCATAACTTTGCCAGCGGTAGGAGCAACTCGAAATTTCTTAATGGATGAAGAGGATGGTCGTTTCCAAGACATGCTTTGTCTTTAAGTTTCAGGATCAAAATGGTGGACCCACGTTTCATCCATGGAGACAAGACGACGGCAAAAATTATCCGAATCACGCTGAAACATTTCGAGATTACGCTTGGAAATTTCCAAACGTCGCTTTTTGTTTTCGTCGGTTAACATTCGTGGCACCCATCTTGCAGACACTTTTTTGAACCCCAGTGAATCAATTAAAATGGATTGAACACTACCAAAAGATATCTTTAGGATCTCAGCTATATGTTTTATAGTCATTCTTCTGTCTTCCAAAACCAGATTCTCAACCTTTTTGACATTTTCTTCTGTAACGGAGGTTGAAGGCCGCCCAGAACGCGGGTCATCTTTACAGCTTGATCTACCTCTTTTAAATTCAGCCACCCAGTACGCAACCGTAGAATAGGGTACAGCATCACCCCCTAATGTCTGCTGAATGTCCAAAAAAATTTCCTTCGTAGAATTTTTTTTCAAACTGAGATATTTTATCACCGCACGTAACTCACTTTTATCCATAATTTTAACTTATTAGCAACTCGTTGCACAAAAAAATTTATTACATGCGAACGAACTGACAAAAAACAAGTGACAGTCTGCATAAATATAGTCTGATAGACACTCTTTTTTTTGAATATCGAACTTGATCCAAAAAGGTTTCATATATATGCACTTCTAAGAACTTTTTGATTCACCCTCGTACATATACATACATATTTTATATTTTATCTATATAAAATATGGATGTATATGTAGTCTATCAGTTGTTTTAGCAACCATAACACGAACTAAAAATGGTTCAGTATGGGGTTAACCAGCCATGTATGAAATGTGTCCTAGTATGTATTTATTTTATTTTATTTATATAAATGTTATTATGACGTAAAATAATATATTAATGATAATAATGTTAATGACGTAAACTTAGAATAATTAATAATAACTAATGTAAATAATATAAATCGGCCCGCTCCAAATCTAAATTGCTACACCCTGACCTCGGGTATATTAAGTGTTATTTAAACAAAAATATAGTAGCGGTTGGTCCTCACTTCTGGAGATCCAAGAGCTGGCAGCTATTTCTCACAAAGTCTAAGTTTAGCTGTTCAACGGGGCAATGCTGCCAGCATCTTGAGAACTCTGCCCCGCAGCGACAGCCTGGATGGTGAGCTTACTTTAATTTAAATTGTAGTGTTTTGATTTTTCTTTAAGTTTGTAAATAGTATTTTTATTTTTCTCTAACTATATTTTAGATTAGAAAATTAACTACAAGTTCGAGTTCATTGGTTAGGATTCGAAGACGTCGTGTCTTCGAATCCTAACGGTAAAATATATCATGCAGCTCGACTGCGCCTCGCGGTTTACCTGCATTAATCCGGGACAAATAAAAGGTAATCCGGGAACAAAATGTGTTAATCCAAGGTCTAATTATCTTCATAGTAAATCTCATCAAATTCGGTTTAGCCGTCGGAGGGTGGGGTATTGGTAGCCGTTGAAGAAGTAACAAACTTACACATTAGCACACAAACTTTCATATTTATAATATTAGTACATTCACAATTTTGCCCTTGTCATCACCTTGAATTAAACTTCATTCTCAAGTTTATTCAATACTCACGTTCACTCTTCATATCTTGCGCATGCGCGTGTGGGTCCGCAGGGTTGGCAGCGTACGCGCTCTGCAGGTACTCGTTGATGGCTCCGAACTGGCCGATCTTGAACAGGTTCTTGGCGAGGTGCGTCTGCAGCATCAGCTGCTGCCGCCGCGCGCCTTCCATGTCCGACGCTGCTCCGGGCAGGTATGGTGACACTGGAAGATAAGTTTCATTATATTTATTACTAGCACCCCGCCCCGGCGTCGCACGGGCTCTTAAATAATATGAGTAGCAAGGAAAGACAAAATATAACCTATGTTACTCAGGGATAATGTAGCTTCCCAACGGTGAAATAATTGTTCAAATCGGTCCAGTACTTTCGGAGCCTATTCGCGTCAAACAAACAATGTTATTTTTGCTTTGTTTAATTGTTTGTTCGAGTGGTATCATGCAAATTAAACTAAACCTACCATGGTCTGATTGCATTCAAATTTTAAGATGACACTGGAGATAAGTTTGGTTATATTTTCCACAAGCTTTTATAAAATTTTAGGACACGTCAGACACGGCTGGTTAGCTCTGCATATGTATACTAAAGCATTTCTAATTTGTACACCCAGATCAACAGCCAACAAATTTCACAAAGATGTTGGCCGTGCCGGGAGTCGAGCCCGGCTGGCATTCTGATTCCGATTGGCAGTCCGGCATAGTAAGTCTGCTGATCTATGGTCAGATTGTATTCAAATTTGGTACACTTATAAAAAATTAACTAAACCAACTGGGTTGGCGCGTCGACCCGAATCGGTTCCTGGCCTCCGATTCTAGGAGACGTCACTGTTCTCGGTCCTGTGCCTTCTCCTTCGGTACACTTATATATGTACATATTTATTTATTTATTTATTCTTTCGTAGGAGATGGGCAGGACACTTGGTGCGTAGGGAAGTCTCTAGATGGAGCAGGGCAGTCACCGAGTGGTATTCGAGGAACGGAAAACGACAAAGAGGCAGACCACCAGCCCGATGGTCAGATGACATCGTTAGGCACGCTGGAAAGAGCTGGTGGAAACTGGCTGAAGACCGTAATATATGGCGTATTGGAGAGGAGGCCTATACCCAACAGTGGGAAGACACAGGCTGATGATGATGATATATTCTTTGTATGAAAAATAATTCATTCGTGCAGGGCCGGTATGGAACCAGAGGCCGTCAGATTGAAAAGCAGACGTTTTCTAACCGAGCCACATTTGCCTTTTCTCCGTGTCATGCAAGTACCTGGGTTGTTTTTATTGAAAGCTACCGCGGCAGCGAGCGCGAAGTTGATGGCCGGTGCAGGAGACACCGTACTGAACGCGTCGCTCGGCTCTTCCTTAGGGTTTATCTGTAATATAACAATAATAATAAGGGGTCGGATACCGAACACTCATACTCGACACGGCGCGCATTGTCCGGAGGTTTCTGTAAAAAACAATTGACAAATCATTTTTCGCCACTTGTTTTGTTTTTACACGCTTTATATTAGCTTCACCTGTATGTTTGTTTGTAACCGACTTTTTTGGGCGCGATTTTGACCCACTTTAAACGGCCAGATTTCGTTGAAACTTTGTAGATTTATTGAGGACCGATGACAATACATTAATTTGATAAAATTATTACATTTGTTTGTATGTTTGTTTGTAACCTACTTCTTTGGGCGCGATTTTGACCCACTTAAAACGGCCAGATAAGTGTGGTTTTTAGTTTTTTTAACTACTATTATTTATTACTCAGAAATTTGCAACGTTTAAAAAATATGTATAACATTCAAAATTCTCATAGTTGCGATTAGCTAGAAGTGCAAATCTTTTAGTGTGCCCCATGTATGATGCGATGTCATAAGGCTAATAAATATCTATTATCTATGCATTTAATCATAGGGAATTTTGAACTTTCATAAAATGTGTGGGTGCCCAAGGCACGCACTAAGCGTTTTGCCTCCACCTTTGTTGTCCGAACCGCCAATGGAATTCCTTGCCAAATTTCCTGTTCCCCAATGACTATAATCTAGCGGTTTCTTCTAGGTAAGCGCGATCCACCGTAGACCTCAATATCACTTACCATCAGGTGAATTGTGGTCAAGCGCTGACCTGTTCTGAGTAAAAAAAAAAGGGGAAGAAGATGAGGTTACCTGTGCCTGCTGCAGGGAGAGCAGCTTGGAGTAGGCGGCCTGGCGCTCGTCCAGCGCCTTGCCCTTGTCCACGATGGGCTTCCGCTCGTGCTGGACCGCTGCCCGACACACACGCAAGAATTACTGCTCATTACTCATACAACTAATCATTAGCATAAGCAGCCCACTATATGTGTTCACAATGCTGGAAGTCAATAATCCACCACAAGCTGGCCAAGCGGGATTTATTGGCGGATGACTCACGTCTTCGGATATTGTGGTCAACATAAGATCTTTTCCTTCCATGTAAAGTGACTGCAAATGCACACATAACTTGAAAAACTAGTCATTGGTAGGGCCGGGATCGACCAGGTCCGTCTGATTGAAAAGCAGACGTTTTTGCTATTATTTCAAGGTTCTGTACCCTAAGGGTGCCAGCAGGTCTGATATGTTCACGTTTGACCAAACTGTGGTTTCCAGACATGTGGTCAGTTGTTAAACCTATACTGTGATCTACAATGTTACGCACTTAACAAGAAACCTTCGCTAGCCACTGTCATCAGGCTTTATCTCATGAATTGTGATAGCTTTTATAAATTTTAATGTATCATTCAACCTACATCAGTACCTAGACGGAAATGTAACTTTTTTTTAAATAACTGTCTGTTTAGTGAAAACTATAACTGTAACTGATAACTGCCTTTTTCACCTATCTGAAGACTGTCTGCATCGACTATTGGTTTCCTGATTTTAAGTATATTTGTAAGTAGATTCTGATTATTTTACCCTTGCTACAAGTGCTACTTTAAATTTAAATCAAAAGACTTTATTAAGAGTTTACAACATTAACAAAGCTATTTATATTACAAGTATGTATTAAAGTACTAAATTATCTAATAATACAATGATATTTATATTATTTAAATTTTGCTACTGTTTTATTACAATTATAATCTTGGATGCCTGTTGGTAAAAATAGAGAGCCAACTTATTTTAATGCCACCACAATATACCTACTTTGCAAGAAGGTAATTATTTTCTTTGAAGTTCACATGATAATAAATACTCACAGTCGCTCCTCATACCGCAGGCGAGGCATTTTTGCAGGCGGCAATACTGGCAGCGGTTACGGTGGTGCTTCGTCACCTCACAGTTCATACTGCCTCGGCACTGGTAACCCAGCTTCTTGCGGATTGATCGCTTGAAGAAACCTTTGCAACCTGCAGTGGAAAACAATTAATTATAGGCTTAGTACCAATTATATGCTTATTTAAGGTGATGGGCAAAATCTTGAATTTACTCGGGTTTTTGCGCTATAAATCGTAAATGGTAAAAAATATCGAAAATAATATCTTAAAGACTGTTTAAAAAAGCACTCTAAGAATATTTATACTTATTTTGGTACCAATCAGAGTTAAGAATTAGAAATAATTGCAATGCTTTATGGGTAATTATGTAACTGTAAAGTGACATAATATTGCAATAAATTCTTTGACTTTGAAAAATAAAACTGGTTCAAATACAAATACAAGTAATTTATTGATAACACCAAAGTTACAAGTCAAATAATATGATATCAATACAAAAGTATATGATATGTATCAATGTCAAATTTCAATTCTCAATTTTCAATTCTAGATAATCATTAATATTATAAAAAATATAAAATTTAATCAGTTTTTTTTCATAGTGATATATCTTATTGGTACCAAAATGAGTATAAATATTCTTAAAGTGGTTCTTTAGACAGCCTATAAGCTAATATTTTTCGATATTTTTCGTAATCCTGCCAATATGAATATGAGGCATCATATACTTAGCAACAGAGTGGTTAACAATTGGAACAAGTTGTATGCAAACAGCTAAAACCGGCTTGATGACTGGTGCAGTTAACAAAAAATCTCTTGCTATCTGTGATCAGTGCAACAGTGGACCTAACAGTTACTTTAGACATTGTCCATTGACAACAGTGGACATTTTGTGAACTGTTAAAAATAAAATTCGAAATCAGTGTGATATAGGCACATCAGCTTTACGGAGAACTTGCCAAGTGTCTGGTTTTAGGTGTCCAGAATGCTGGCTTTTATTTCGGACAGAAATTAAGCATTGCCATCCAATGTGGCAACGCTGCTGGCATTTCCTATACCCCTGGTCTTTTTTAGGTTAAGTTTTAGTTAAATGTTTTTAATAAATTTGACTTCCACAATATTGGTACAAAATACTAGTTGTAGAACAAAATACTTCGGCACATCAGCATAATGCTCCTCGCCTATAAATCAAATCAATAAATAAACCTGTAGTGGGATGTACTTTGTAACTGGCAAATGTCATTTTCTTACTAACCTTGGCCACTTTACATAAGACAATGAGACACCTTAGCTTCAACCTTGAATAATAACTCTTTCAAATGTAAATGAGTTCACATACCTTCACAGCTGATGGCTCCATAATGCCTGCCTGACGCCCTGTCGCCGCACACGATGCATAGCTCCAGACCACCAACGTCATTACCAGGATTAAACTTCATTTCTATGTCTTGACTTTCCATTGTACTATAACCAAAAACCATTTTTATACTTTTTAACAGTTTTATAACACTCCTTAACGTTGCAAAGAGGATTTGCACCAAGTAGTTCTTATTAATTACTAAAAAGTACACAAGGAACTTGAATTTTACGATCTACATTCACAATTACGACAATCTCTCGATTGTTTACCAACGCAACAGGTTATAGAGTTCCTTGGCCTTTCACTTTACCTAAACTTGTTTAACTGCAAGTGCGGCGGTTACATTTGTGCGTGGGCGAATTAGTTCTGGTCCATCACGATGTAGAGTGCATAAAAACCCCACGCCATCCATGGGCAGTCAAGTGAAAAGTCCATGAAACTACCACGAATGCACTTTGCGCTGCACGATTACTTACAAGATAAACGTCCGGATTGGGCTGGTTGATTATTGTAGTTGTATTGTTATTCGCATGTTTTAAAATACGATTAGTAAATTTGGCTTGTTTGAGTTATTTTAGTTTTCATGAAAATAAAATAAAATTTAATATTCACAACCAGACACAAAGAGAAAATAAAGAAATAAGATTGCGAGCGAATGAAATATTTTATAGGGATGGGGTGTCGGATCTTCTCACTGAGTGAATGAAATATTTTTTTTTAATCAATGTCATTATTTAGTAAACCGATGTCATTGTCACATGTGGAAAACACCGCGTGCTATTTTGGTTGTGTTACTGTGAATTTTACATTTATACTAAGATAAATGTTATTAAACTATATGAATACTGCGTAAGTTGATGCAGTTAATCACAAAATGGATAGCATCATTCAAAAATTCAATGTTTTCACAGAGAAACCCGTTAAGTTTCTCACAGTTCAGAACGACCTTAAAGATGATATAAAAACTCTAGTTAAATCGCTTTATGATTTTACTAAAGTGCAAGAAAAGGATGAGAAAATACAGAAGAAAGGTGCCTTACCAGAGCTTATAGTGCAGGATTTTGATGAGGAGCAAATATGGCAAGAAATCGATCTTCAAAACAACGAGTGCTGGGACAAGCTAGTTTGGGAGGTTGCCAACTGCATATCTTTAAAAGACGATTTAAAGTTTCCCGTTAAAACTGTAACAGATCAGGGTGATGATGAGGGACAACCACCTGCATCAAAAAAGAAGTCTAAAGGAGACAAACAGAAGAAAAACCAAACAGAACCTGACACAGGTGTTAAAGTTTCTCAGCAAAAGAAGGACAAGTTGAAAACAAAAGTTAAGTCCTCAATAGTAGATGATAAATTCTTCAAACTGCAAGAAATGGAGCAGTTCTTGCTGAGAGAAGAGAAAAATGATGGTAAAAATGTGCCTGATGATAGTGACGAGGAATCTATAGATTTATTTCAAGATATTGACAGTGAAGAGGATGAAGAAGAGGGAGAGGGAGCCAGGGATGTTAAGTACTCAGCATTCTTTGATCAAGCTGAAGATAATGATGAGCTGGGTGAACAGAGTGATCAAGAATTGGATGAAAATGGTGATCAAGAATTAGATGAGGATGATGATCAAGATGAAGACGATAATGATATTGATGATAATGATCTAGATATGGATAATGAAAATCTTGAAGAAAATGAGTCATTAAATGATGAAGAAACCCTTGATGAAGAACCTCAAAATGATTTAAAACTAACCAAACAGAAAAAAAGCGATAAAAAAGTTCGATTTGCTGATGCTTCATCAGATGATGACTCTGATTCTGATGTAAATGACATTGTTGCTGATAAACATACTGCTGAGAAAGCTAATGAGAAGAAATCGGAGTTTGAAATGAGACAAGAGAGATTAAAACAAACTATAAACAGACTGGAAGAGAAGACACTAAAAGAAGCCCCTTGGCAACTCAAAGGTGAAGTGGATGCTACTAAAAGACCACAAAATTCTTTGCTGGAAGAAGTAGTGGACTTTGACATGACCTCACGACCAGCTCCAATAATAACTGAGCAAACTACACTCACTCTAGAAGACATCATACGTCAAAGAATCAAAGACAAAGCTTGGGATGATGTCCAAAAGAAAGAAAAACCAGTTGATGATCAACTAGACTTCCGTAAGACAGAAATCCTAGACCATGCTAAAAGCAAACTAAGCTTAGCCCAAGTTTACGAGGCAGAATACTTGAAACAAAAACAAGCAGCTTCAGGAGAAGTGGAAGAAGAAAAAGAACCGGAAGAACACACGAAAATCCGAGAAAATATGAAGCAGCTGTTTGCCAAACTTGATGCCTTGTGCCATTATCACTACACACCTAAAGCACCTCAGGCAGAAATCAAGATTGTCTCCAACACTCCAGCGATTTCAATGGAAGAAGTTGCTCCTATTGCTACAAGTGATGCCACATTACTTGCTCCTGAAGAAGTCAAGAGAAAGCGTAAGGGAGAACTAATGATGAAAGAAGAAAGAACTCAAACGGATAAGAACAGAGAAAGGAGGAAAAAGAAGAAGCTGCAGCGTGCCAAAGGAGGTCAAGTTACTAAGGTTACCGATCATAGAAATACTAAGAAGGGGGTAGAAGCGAATGATAAGTCTTTGAAGACTTCTAAGGCATTCTTCCAGCAGTTGAATGATGATGCTTCTAGTTTAATCAAGGCGAAGAAGAATGTTAAGTTTGGTAAGAATAAAACTAAATAAAGTTTGGTCTTGTTGATGTACTTATTGTTTTCTTTTTATTATTAAAATCTTATTTGAGGTCCTAAACAGTTTAAAATTCAATAGTTAGTATTTGACCATCCGACCACTCTACAACAGTTCTGCTCATGGCGTCGCCGATTGCAGATAGGAAGAGAAATAAGAAAAAAAAAAGTATTTGACCTTATATTATTATCATAGATATTATAAACTACATATATTCTTACTTTACTGTATAAGGCACTAAACTGTAAAGAGTAACACACTAATTTGTCCTAATACCGATCTCAAAATGCCTAAAGAAATTGTATGTCAGTTATTATTTTATAAGCTATTCACTGTTTATTTTATATAGTACAGCTAGACTTTTACCAATTTGCGCTGAATCACATGAGTAAGCGACACTGACCTACGATTAAGCATTCTTGGTTGGAATAACTGACCCTACAGGAAGCTACCAGAACCACACCGTTGGTTGCTAGGCGACAGATTTTTCAACTTGAGGGTTGCTATACAGACGTGAAATAGAATAAGCTCTACTATCTGTAATATAAAAATAAGTCGGGTTTTCCTTCCTGACGCTATAACTTATAGTTCAGCACAAAGATGTTGGCCGTGCCGGGAATCAACCTGACCGACGGAACCTTCTGATTGGCAGTCCGGCGTGGTAAGCATTACTCCAATACAGTCGTCAACTCCAGAACGCACGAACCGATTTCCACAGTTTTGCATTCGTTGGAAAGGTCTCGGGCTCCGTGAGATTTGTAGCAAACAAAATTCAGGGAAACGGAGTTCGCTGGGTTAGCTAGTTACATCTAATATATTATAAAATTTCCATGTAACAATGTTAGTAACCGTACTCCACCAAAACGGCTTGACCGATTTTTACAAAATTTTATATGCGTATTCGGTAGGTCTGAGAATCGGCTACTATCTATTTTTCATACCCCTAAGTGATAAGGGTTGTACAGCCTTAACTTTTAAAGGCAAAACAATATTTGCCGGGTCAGCTAGTGTGTATGTAAATCATCCAAATTATTCCAAGGTAAAAAGGTTCCAAATTATTGGAACCTGTATTAGTATTCTGTGCACCTTATATCTATCTACAGTAGTAGCCACCCACAACACGATCCCCAAAACCAGGGTACGACATGTAATATGCAGCAGAAGCGGTTCGGCATTTAACATTGAGCCCTAGAAGTAAAAAGTAACGGCGCACGTTATGCAACTTCGACTCTACGGGTAACTGCAATACTTACAAAGAGCTACGAAAGTTAGATATGGATAGTACTTTTTGCTAACGCCTGTAGCCTTTAAGTACAGTGTAAACTCTATATAACGACACTGAAGGAACTGTGCATTTTATAGCGTTATAGAGAGAGCTCGTTAAATGTAGAGAATGTATCATTGTATGGAATACAAGCTAAACCAACTGAAGCTGAAGAATTGATTTCAACGCTTTAGAGAGATTGTCGTTAAAATGAGTGACGTTACATGGAGTTTCATCATCATCATCAGCTTATCTGCGTCCACTGCTGGACATAGGCCTCTCCCAAGGCACCCCACTTGACCCTATCCTGGTTATCTCGTCTCCATGGAGTTAACACTGTACCTACTTATTTAAGTAAAATTAGAATTAGAATTTTTGTGTTCCAAGTAGTTTTATTAAAATATTTTTACGATTTTATTACAAATCATTGAAGAAAACAACAAACTCACCTATGAAAAGATAATCCATCGTGGCTCTTTTGTTTTTGGGAACTATTTTTGCAATCACAAAAGACGCAATACGGCATAATTTAATAAAAAGATACGCTGCGAAGTGACAACCGCGGAGCCGTCCAACCTGAGTGTTGCTTGGTAGCGACTGCGAGCAGAAACGTATTACTGGAGCATTTAGTATTACTGAACTTGCAGTCACTCGTAAGTTCGACACCATGGCGTCTGCCTTTATTCCAGTAGTCTGAGGATTATAATTATTTATGTGTAAGTTGTGACCGCATCGTTAACCTAACCTAACCTAACAACTAAAATAAACATGTACGTAACACAATTGTTCTGGGTTTTCATTAAATATTTTATGGTTACCTCATTTTCACGATGTGGTCAAACGTGGGTGACCAAATCGCTAAACGTTTATCGTTTAATGATTTGGTTATCATTAGTTGGCCACTTCATGAAACATGAACACTTCACGAAATGCTCAACCATTTCATGAAATGATCAATTCAGCGATTTGACCACGACATATACATTGTAGTTATATTATGTTCTTAATTTTATATAATTAATTTATGTAAAGTTGCCCAAATATAATTATCTATCTATCTAAATACCACAGTGACCAGCGAGCTCTGTTGGCACCTCCACGTTGCTTCGTACCTCTCGGGGCCGTCTGATTCGTCTCGCGCCATAACGCGACGTTTTTCCGCGCTAATTACGCGGCCGCAGTTACGCCCCGAGTTAGTTTTACAAAGCCGCCGTTTGCGGGTGGGCCGCTCGTGGAGACAGCGCCTTATTTGATGCACTTTCCGTAATGTTGCCGAGCGTTTAAACTAAACGGTCGTGGTTTTTGGGTGGATTAGGCGGAAGTTAGCTGATGAGTTCTAGACTAGTGAGCTTAGTAGATATTTGTCTGCTCGAGGCAAATATAAGAAATTTTAATAGGTACTCATGTCATTTTTCTCATGTTAGTAATTTTAAGATAAATTAAATTAATATTGAGTGAATTCTTGATTTTACAATTTTTTCCCGTAAACAGAAAAAAATCAAATTCATTTATTCCTTAAAAATATAGCATTACAGAGGCATAGTCTCTAAAGCGCTACATTTCTTAAAAATAACATACAAGCACTAAAAGTAAACATTTGCCCAGTGCTTTATTAAATAAAAAAAACACACACAAAAACACAAACAAATATCGAAGAAATAGCAGGCTGTCTAAGGAACCACCCTAAGAATGTTTATACTCATTTTGGTACCAAGCAGACTTATGAATTAGAAATAAAACTGGTTTAAAAAATGTCTAAAATTAAGTTTTTTGAACCAGTATTTTTTATCGATTTTTTGAGAAAAAACCGTAAAATCGAGATTTTGCCCTTATCTCGCTTTAAATACTAAGTTCAGTACAGAAAATCAAAAATATTAGGTACCATGTACAATATAAGTTTTTATAAATTGAACAGCCCGTGCATTTCGAACTTAGGTAAGTTACTAAGTATAATTAATAATAGCTAGGTATGTACAGTATTATACTAGATTAGTATAAAAATCTTGAAAAAAAGAACTTCTGACTTGCTTAACGACTGCTTGTACTAATATTAACAGCCGGGACCTACAATTTAAAGCGTCATCTGACCCACGGTAGCGCATTGAAATATGACACTTTTTAAAACACTGCCGCGACAGTCTTGTGCTGGGTCAGCTATCCAAAGACTGTCCGCATCGACCGTTGCTTAACCATCGATGATTTTGTTACTTATTAGGTAGTCTAATGCTCTAAGCTAGACCAATTTTCGTACCTAGCATGTAGCCATCTACAGCAAACTACAAAAAGCGTCCCAGCATCGCAGCGAGCTATTCCGACGGACATTTAGCCGGACTAGTAATTGCGTCGGCCGGAAGCGCCTGATATTGTCCGCAGAGGCGCACTTACACACAATTGCAGTTAGTTTTTTTACAGGCGCTTCCAAATTTGCTGTCTATTTTTGAAGTGTATTTGTAGTTTTAGTTTTTTGGCATGCTTACGGAAATAACAACATATTTACATATTCCAAAATGTTCACATTCGATAAAGTTACTTTTAATTTGGTAAACAGGTACCTACTGTACCTACATGTTATGTAGACAGTTTTTTTTATAAATTATTGAGTTTTTACCTCATATCAATTCGATACAAGTAATTATCTACATTTTTAGATTATACAGATGGACATCCAACACGGTGCGTAAACAAATCAGCGTCACTCTGCGTCAAGATAGAGCATGCCTAGTCTGGCCTAATCTAATAATAGGCCCTCAAAGAGACTCTCCGTTAGGCGCCGGAACTCACCGTTAGGTGACCAAATTTTAAGTAAAAAAAATGTAATAGACATAATACCGGTTTGGAACAAGCTGCAGTAATATTATGAAAAACACTACATACTTACATTTTCAAGTCTATACATTACTACATACTTACATTTTAAAAATAAGTCGGGTTTTTCTTCCTGACGCTATAACTCGAGAACGCACAAACTTATTCCCACGGTTTTGCATTCGTTGGAAAGGTCATTGGCTCCGTGAGGTTTGTAGCAAACAAAATTCTGGGAAAATTCCACAAAAAGGAGGAAAACGGGGAAAATCATTTTTCATATACAGCGCCATCTCTAGATAAATAGCATGTACTACAAAGCAATATGGTTTTGCATAGTGACGAAACGGAGTTCATCGGGTTTGCTTGTAAGTGATTTATAAAAAAAAATTTTTTTTCTTTATTGACGCGAGTATTACTTATCTACGTTTTTTCCTGAAAGTCACCTCCGCAGAAGAAACATACAATGCGCTACCCCAATAGTTTGATCTTCCTCAAGTTGTTGAATCATTTAAAAGACTATATTTAAGCCCAATTATTCGTACACCACAACGGGGGTAGATAACGTAAAACGGCCCAAAATGAGTGAGCATCGTACCGCAGGGTGACCACATATTAGCCGGCAGCCAGGATAATGCATCGCGCAGACTTACTGCGGGGGGCAAGCACGGGTAGTGGATAGTTTATCCACCGGGAGAGACAAGAGCCTGTTTTTTTATGAATTTGTATCTAAAAAGTAAAAACGGGACCTTTCTTACTAAGCCTGTTTGTCTGTTTGTCACCGGGCTACATCTTAGATAGCTTAAGTAATAGCTAAATAGCTGATTTTGCCCGTGCCGCTATAACAAAAAATACTAAAATCAAAGAAAATTATAATATAATAGAGGTCTTCCATACAATAACCGTGTTTTTTTGCCCTATATTAATAATGGAAATAGACCCTTGACCTGCCGTTTTTAAGATAATGGTACGGACCTATTATATATATTAACAAAAATAGAGATTGAAAGAGGAAATACGGCCACCTTATACGACATGAAAATTTCATTTAAAACATCATAGGAGGAAAGATACAAGCCAGGAGAGAAAAAGAGAGACCGGACCTAGAATATTTAAACCGAATTAAGGAGGAGGCGAAAGTCATGTCGTATAGGGAGGTCAAGGATTTGGTCGAGGATAGAACTACCTGGAAGAAACTCCACGGACAAGAGTCTAGCTCTCAAACATTGATTGATTGATTGATTGATACAGCTAGGCATTTGACCAGCAGGGCGCATAACTACACGAGTTAGTGGCACACACTTAAGGTAAAGCATGCCTAGTCTAGAATAACTGGATCTCAAGAAGGCTGCCGGACACACTGTTAGGTGCTTGGCGTCAGATTAAACCTCTTTCCCGGTCATTGGCAGATTCGCCATTCCTTTTTATGACGATGACTGACTCTATATCACGAGTGTTAGAGTAACATCGCCAAACATCTTCGAGTCTGATGAACATTTTAGTCACTTATTACGACAGGCAGGGGCCGTCCGCAGCCTTATTCTGTCACCCAGGGTCACAGTTCAGTGTGCAATGATAATATAATACTTGAAAATCTCTATTCTCTGTTATCTGATTAGTTTATGTAAATAGTATTTTTCAATTTCTTCATATAATTGCGTGTTCTCCTTCCTAGTGTACCGTGCGTGACGTCACAGCCAGCCTCAACGGAAGACCAGCGTTGGTTGCTCTCCAGCAACCAGCATTATGCTGAGTTGAGGCTGTGTTGTGACAAATTAATGTTTATTATGTGTACTAGTTTATATATCTTATCTTATATATCATGTCTTGTGTTAATTTGTCATAATAAATAATTTTCTTTCTTTCTTTCTTTCTTGATGGCCGATGCGATGTAAGTAATGTCTCATATTAGCGCTGTTCGCCTCTGCGGTCGCGGGACGCGGTGCTAGCAAAGAACAGAGCTATAATGTGTCCGTGCGGTAGAGCAGGAAGGACTAAAGAGTTCAACGGAGTGTAGGTGTTTTAATTTTCGCGTGTTCGTCATAATTTCTGTATTTTTTTTTATAAAATAATTAACGCATTAAAAAATAAAATAATAAACCTTTATCAGTTGACTACACATATTTACTTAGTTTGTCATCTTTTCCTTTCATTTTTACAATTTTGGATATTTAAT
The DNA here is from genome assembly GCA_035578125.1 of Mellilla xanthometata. NCBI lineage: Eukaryota > Metazoa > Arthropoda > Insecta > Lepidoptera > Geometridae > Mellilla > Mellilla xanthometata. Next base: position 9,660,167 of record JAPUBQ010000023.1, on the reverse strand, counting down.
TATTTAACACATTTTTTTTATTAGTTCTAAATACATAATTATTATGAAATCTACGAGTAATGTCAACATATTAAATGCCAATAAAGATGCAAATCGAAATGTTAAATAGTAATTAGTTATATTATATCAAAAACTTGTGTGTACTGTAGATACATGCTCAGAGCTATGGAAATAAATAAATAATTGTAATAATTGTCGTCAATTATTAGTATCGCTTGTCAAATATAATAAATGTCTTAATAATTAGAAAACGATTACAGGCCAACTTGCTCCATAATTTTCTGCCACGAGCTAATTTACTACGCATTTCTGAAACTTGTAGATACCAATTTAAGCTTTCAGACGGATTGATTTTATTTAATAAGACAAAATATGTGCGTAGCACTTTGTGCAAACTGCTTGTAAGCGAGTGTGACTCGGTGGTAATAACATCTGCTTTTCCATCAGACGCCCTTGGTTCGATACCGGCCCTACACCAATGACTTGATCTTCAAGTTATGTGTGTATTATGCAATCGCTTTGCAGTGAAGGAAAACGTCGTATGGAAACCGGCATGTTTAAGGACCACAATATCCGAAGACGTGTGTCATTCGTCCACCCGCACTTGGCCAGCGTGATGGATTATGGTCTATATCTCTCTCGGAAGGGCCCGATTCCCAGCAGTGGGAAGTAGTGGGCTGCTTATGCTTATGCTACACTGCGTGAAAAGTGTTAGTGATGAATCACTTACGTGTATCGGAAGAGGGCTAATGCTATGTACAGTCAAGTAGGATATTATAATTGGCGATGCGTGTTGCGTAGGGCGTAGAACTCCGCTACAGCTATAGAGGGTGCAGTCGGTTGCACATTATATCATTTGTACGTCTCCCAATCACTAGACCTGCATAGAAGGTCTAGGAAATAGAAAGACTAGAAGTGATTTTGGGTAAAATCCCTTATAATTAAAAAAAAAAAAATTAAATATTAGGACACATTTCACACACGAATTAACCTAGGTTAAAAAAAAAATTAACCAGCCCGATAATCCCTATGGGGTTAAGCAACCATAATACGAACTAGAAATGGTTCAGCATACTGAACCATTGAACAATAAATATGAATGACCATACAAAAGACTGTTATTTAATCTTTTGGTAGCATTTTCATCTAAGCGTTACCGTGGGTCGGAAGACACGTTGGACCCGGCTGTTGGAGGGCTTGAAAGCTTTCGACACTGGACCTTGCCCTTTAAGCTCATACGAAGAAGAAGATGATTAGAATAGAATAGAAAATAACTTTATTGTACAACCACAAACAAGAAAAATGAAAATATATAAAATTTAAAGTAGAGTACAAGGGCGGCCTTATCACCTGGTGATTTCTACCAGGCAACCGGGAATGGAAAAATAAAACATACAAAAGAAGGCAGTAAGATTAGTAGGATTAAAAAATTACATTAATTAATAATAATAACAATAATAAATTTATTTGCACAAAAACTTATGAAATAACTTATATTGAGTTACAAGTAAAAATTAAAAATTATATCTTAAGCTAATTGTTACTTAAATGCTAACTCGGGGGACGCTGTACTCCACACTAGGATCGACCTGGGTCGTGGAGTTCAGGCTCTTCCTTACGTATAAAAGTTTGGACTACAGTTAGATATATATATATATATATTAAGGTATAAATGTAAAATTATCAGAAGTAAAGTAACATAATACAAAACACCTATTAAAGTACAAGAATTGCAAAAAGAACTTTTTAAATATGTAAATAGTAGGTAGGTTACTTATTAATCTATTTTTATCCTATTAAAACTAAAGATAATATATTTAATTTAATAAGTTTATAGATATACTTATAAGTGTATATTGAATTTACACACGAGCGTTTAAAAGTATTATATAAATAAATAAACTAAATAAAAACAAAATTATTTGTAAAAGAAAAATATGCCTGCAGCTTCGCAAACAGTTTAACGGTAGTGTTTAAAGAAAGACAAAGTAGGTAGTGCAATCAACAAACTAATATAATAATAATTCGAGTAAAGTCTTTTCTATAATGTTTTAGTGCTTGTTACCAGGGCACCAGCGGCAAGGCGGAGCTCTCAGACAAATAAATTCTGTCGCAGATAACCGACGCATAAATCTACGGACGCTCGCGAAGCAGGCAGAAAAATGCCTTCACTTCTGCACTAGCTGTCTCGCTTACTCTAGACAGTTTTACAGTTTGTTGTCTCGCTCTTAATTTGGAAATGAGATTATTATTTAGACTGCCTAAGGTCAAAGTCTGTATGGGGTTGTTTTGAATGAGTTTTAAGATATTTTTTATGTTTTACTAGCATCCCGTCCCGGCTATGCATGGGCTCTAAAATAATCTGAGTTCCAAAGAGAAACAAAATATAGCCTATGTTACTCGTGGATAATGTAGCTTCCCAACGGTGAAAGATTTTTTCTAATCGGTCCAGTAGTTTCGGAGCGTAATCATAGAAATCATAGAACTTTATTAACCTTATAACATTGCGTTATACTAGGCACGTCAAATTTACATATACATATTATGTATATTCATCAACAATTAATTAATTAATTAGTCAATCGTTCAATGTCATAATAAATAAATAATAATATAATTAGTCATCATATATTATTATCTTCTTCTATCTATACTATAAGACTCTTTGTCCTGACTTATTCATTCATTCATTCATCTATAGACAAAGCAGAGCCCAAACGGCTGGTCCTAGGGTTGTGAAATTTGGAGGGTGTATTTGTTTTGGTATGTAGACGCGTACTAAGAACGGATTTTTGGAAATTCCACCCCTAAGGGGGTGAAAGGGGGTAAAACCGTTTGTATGAAACTTCTTTGTTTTTGAACTTATAGTAATGAAATTTAGAATATGTATAGTTTATGTAAAATTAAAAATAATGGTATCAAGTTTTTTTTACCAGGGGTGAACTAAGGGTTTGTTATGGGGGGTGAAAGTTTGTATGGAAAAATCTTTATTTATCAAGTGAAAGTCTTGAAAGTTATTATGGTAGTAGTTTATTAAATGGTTAAATTAAAATTTCAAAAACTTTTGCCAGGGGTGCATTAAGGGGGATGCCATTGGGGTTGAAAGTTAAAAATGAAAGTTTTGTGTTTTTGAACTTAGAGGTGTAAAATTTGGAGTGTGTATGTTTTAGTACTTAAAACGTGTACTAAGAATAGATTTTTGGAATTCTACCCTTAAGGGGGGGATGAAAGGGGGTAAAGCAGTTTGGATGAAACTTCTATGTTTTCGAACTTCTAGCAATGAAATTTGTAATATGTATAGTTTATGTAAAATTAAAAATAATGGTATCAAGTTTTTTTGCCAGGGGTAAACTTAGGGTCTGTTATGGGGGGTGAAAGTTTGTATGGAAAATTCTTTATTTATCAAGTTAAAGTCTTGAAAGTTGTTATGTTTGTAGTTTCTTTGATGGTTAAAATAAATTTGTAAAAATATTTGCCAGGAGTGCATTTAGGTATGCTAATGGGGTTTAAAGTTCAAAGGGATAGTTTTGTGTTTTTGAAATTAAATACTTCTGAATTAGAATTTAAGTAAATGGTTAACTTAGTGGTATGGTTCACGTATTCTAATTACATATTTAAATTAAAATAATGGCTTGGAGAAAACGATCTAATTTGTGGCATCATCACCAAAGTAGCTAAAAACAGAGGTTAACTAGATCTCAGGAATCGAATGAGGAAAGATTATATAAAATTGGCACGGGAATAGGATACCATAGAGTTTTTCCACAGGTTACCCGAAAAGCGACCTTCACGCGGGCGGAGCCGCGGGCAACCTCTAGTATTAAAATAAATATTAGGACATATTCACACACGGCTGGTTAGCCCCATACTGAACCATTTCTAGCTCGTATTATGGTTGCTAACACAACTCATATACTACATATACATACATACATATTATATATAAATACATATTTAACACCCAGACCCACAGCCAACAAATTTAGTTAAGCACAAAGATGTTGACCGGGCCGGGAATCGAACCTGGAACCTTCTGATTAGCAGACCGGCATGGTAACCTTTACGCCAACGAGGTCGTCATAATAATATGATTATTCGTACAATGTCAAACAAACAACCAAACTTTTCCTCTTTATAATATTGGTACAGATGCAGCATGCCTAGTCTGGACTAACTGGTTCAATACTAGGCGGCCGGAACTTACCATTAGATGCTTGGCAATAGATTTTTCAATTTTCAACTTAAGGATGGTAGATGGTAGCTAGCCAGGCAAGCACAGAAAAAAATCTTTATCATAGTGTCCTCACAATGTTTTCACCAAAAACTCGAGCTCATTAGCAGAAAACGAACCGGCGATCTGTGGGGCGTAAGGCATCACGCCCGACTGACCTGTCGTCGCTTCGAATATAGACACGATTTGTGTCGAGATCAAAACATTATTTGCATATCGGCTTTCGTAGCGCGTAGCACGTAGTCTACCCGTAGCTAAAATATAATGTACTAGCTGACCCGGCAAACGTTGTTTTGCCTCACTTAGAGGTACAGCGCCATCTATTGATTACTCACTCAACCCAGTTGAAAGGTATCGACATCTGTTAGAATCATTTGGAGTTAACAGATAATTGTGACTGTCAAATAATAACAGACAATAATTAGCAATAAATTAAAATTGCGACTATAATTTGAGATTTAAACTATCCTATCTCTCAAGTTGGATCGAACTGCACATGGTGTGCGAATTTTATTATAATCGGTTAAGTGGTTTCGGAGTCCAAGTGCAAGTGGAGGTGCAAGTGAAAAATTCACGAAGTTTTCTTCTGAACATTTTCCCTAGCACTATAATCCGGCCACTTTTTAAAACTGCTCCTAAGTATTATACGAGAAAGCGACAACGTTGAGAAAATTGCAATTTCCTCGCACATTATGTTGCCGCAGAATTTGTGAATATTGGATCGGAATTTATATTACGTGTTACAACGTGGTTACCCCAGCACAGGACCTAGGTAAGCTGGAAGACTAAAATAATAATAGTAAAAAAAAACTAAAAAACACGCTTATCTGGCCGTTTATAGTGGGTCAAAATCGCGCCCAAAGAAGTCGGTTACAAACAAACATACAAACATACAGGTGAAGCGTGTAAAAAGCGTGTAATATTATACGACGACCTCGTTGGCGTAATGGTTACCATGCCGGACTGACAATCAGAAGGTTCCAGGTTCAATTCCCGGCACCGCTAACATCTTTGTGCTTAACTAAATTTTGTTGGCTGTCGGTCTGGGTGTTAAATATGTATCTATATAAAGTAAGTATGTGTAGTATATCAGTTGTTTTAGCAATCATAATACAAACTAATAAATGTTCTGGTATGGGGCTAACCAGCCGTGTGTGAAATGTGTCCTAATATTTATATTTATTTATTTATATTAAATATCAGAGCCATATTGTACCACTAAGTCTTAAGAACCAGTCATTCTAGACTTGGCTTGCTCCAACTTGGGCAAGAGTCGAAATCAAAATACACTTATATGATTCAAATCTTCTTACAAATTTAATCTTTCTCCTTTTTAATCTTTTCTTTGCTTATTTCCTTTTGATTTCAGATTTTCTGCCATCTACAATGGATAACTACAAAACAAAGCCTAAGTCAACCTGTAACTACAATTTTCGTTTGACTTTAGACGAAACATTAGCGCTTCTAGTAAACTTAGCTCTATTCTATATCTAGGCAGATAATAATCATATAACGTAGGTAAAGGATACCAAAATGCATACGGTCCTTGTATGCACTTTCGCAATTCCTACACCTTGAGTCTTTAAACCTTGCACATAAATACATACGCCTTCTTCTATTTGTTTGAGCTTAGCTTAGGTCTGGTGTCGAAAGTTTTCAAACCGTCCGAAGGTCTCTAACTTTGTACTACTCCCCTAGAGATTAATTTGAAAAGCAATAACTATAATATGTTGGTTATAACATGTTGTTTTTTGCAAAACTTATAGTGTGACCTACATACTATGAGCTTACCGGCAGAAATGCACGGTTTATTCTTCCGTCACAATTCATATATAATTATTAAAAGTTCAATAAATATTACTTAATGTTAAATCTCATCTAAAATTAATTAAATTAAAAGTAAATATAGATGTAATTGATATGATAATTATCTAACTAGTCTTTTTAAGAACTTAAACAATGCCTGTAGTGTGACTTGCCTTTCATAACAATATTATTTATAGCCAATAAAGTTCTATGTTTTTTTTATGTGTTTTGTAAAGTAAATAAATTAAAATTAAATTCATAGATAGATTCATAGATATTTATCAGCCTTACATTTCGTTATAATACGCACGTCAAAATATACATAACAATTATTATTACTACATATTATAATTAATTTAAAAAATATATACACCAGTGGTCAATGTTAAAAATTCCTATTATCTATAAATTAAGATTGATTACTATACACAAATTAAGACTCAGCAAATAAAGTAAGTGCGGCAATCTCATACATACATTTGTATTCATTTATGGAGTAAAATGCACTTGTCTAGAAAAACTGTTTAATATCTCTTTTGAATAATACAGTAATACCCCGGACTTACGCGATAGGTGGGACCGAGCGCTATCCGCGTAAGAAGTCGTTCCTATGTCGAATTCGGTCGGGGTACAATATTGCATATACATACCTACCTATAAAGTCATACAAAGTATGTTTAATTGGGACCGAAGACTATAATTTAGGAAATATAAAACAATAATTTAGGAAATCAATTTTAATTTAATTTTAGATAATATGACAAACTATATTAATAAAATGTATAAACACAATCTGAAGTGCGAGGCTTTCAAACAAAAAACGTTAAAATAGACAAGAAAATTAAATCGCGTAACTCCGAATTCGCGTAAGTCGAGGTAGCGTAAGTCGGGGTATTACTGTACTTTAATTATACTATGTGGCAACTTGTTGAATTAGCATTTATCTTATTCTAATATATAAAATTTACATGTCACTATGTTAGTTACCGTACTCCTCCGAAACGGCTTGATCGATCTTTCCCAATTTTATATGTGTATTCAGTAGGTCTAAAATCGGCTACCATCTATTTTTTAAGGCAAAACAACGTTTGTCGGGTCAGCTAGTGTTCAGTTCTCATAAAGGTATTATTGTGAAATGAGGGTAGAACTACAAAACCTGCAGTCCGCGCGTCGCGGCCTGAGGCAGTCACTCTGGAATCGCATGGGAGTCAACCCGCGCTCGTATCATCACCGCGCCGTAGTACAGAGTTACTCTCTTATATATCCTAAATCGTGTCGCGCGTCGCTTCACCGACGAGGATATTTTTCTGTGCCGTGCACAATACTGTTCTGCATTTCAACAAGGAGCTTGACCATCGTTACCTACCGAGCTGCCGCCAGACGCGAGGAGTTGTCCCGGGGAGTGGCGTCGTGGATGAAAGTTACGTGGTCCTATGCAAGTTTCGCAATTTCCTTGTGAGAATCAGAACTTACATACAGTCCACTCGTTTTGTCTCGAACAGCTAGTTTTATTATAAATACATTGCTTTTGGCCTATGGCTAGCCTTTTCAATGGTGGCCTCAACGCATCGCGTTTTAGTCGTTGACTATTTATTATAAACAATTTCCTTAGTTACACTTAGAAAATAAGGTATTTACTCAATTTGGTTAAAATGTTTTTCGAATATATTTTTATTTTAATACATAGTGGGTTAATTATAAAGTTAAATGATTGAAAATACAAGTCAATTATAAGATTAAAAACTAATAAAAAAAAACTAAAATTATTACAATGATTTCTTAAACAGTTTAATTTTAAAGCTTTCTTAACACACACACACATACGCATTTAGTTTTGTTAGATGTTTGTATACGTATGTGTACTCCCTAAATGTGTGTATGTATGTGTGTATGCAATCAGTGCAGCAGTGCATTGTTTATCGCGCCTAGCAACGACCCATAACCGATAGCGGTTATTTCTCTATGCCAATAACCGGACATGTTTTCAAATAACTATAAAACTGCTAGCTGCAGCCGCTGGCTTTACTCGCCTTTTTGTTTTGTTGCGAGTTAAGGAGTATTCGATTACTAATGTAATACCATTTGTACGTTTTTATTGTAATAATATCTATACATACTTTTTATTGTGATAGTAAAAAGTATGCAGATGTAATTTTAATCTTTTCGTTGTTCTACTGATACGTTTTTTCTCTGTTTTGTATTGTCTTTTATCTGTGTTGCAATAAAAAGTTTATCTATCTATCTATGTCAATTATAGGAAAACTTTATTGTTATTTAATGATGAATAGGCTCACGTTTGAACGCAGCTTGCCTGATGTTAAGTTTTACTGAGGCCTGAGGCATCTATCAGAAAGCAGCGTATCCAGCATATAGGTAGACATAAACTCTATTGTAACACAAATAAAGGACAGTACAATAACAGGAAAAATAAAATACTTATAACTAGTGTTACAAATGGCGACCATATCCCTTAAACTAATAACTAAATGGCGATCTTATTCCTAAAAACGATCTCTTCCAGGCAACCAATATACGGAGTGAAAATTACAATAACTATCATGGAGTGTACAATAAAAAGAATAAAATAACTAAATTAGTTATATGTAGATAACATATAACCAATAAATAATAAAGGTAAAGAGACAAAAATAGATACACAACATTTCGCATTAGAAATTCAAATTTATGTATTTATTTTAGGATCAGGTGCCATATTGAAATATTAATATAAACAAAACAAATTATATTATAAATCATCATACACACAATTCTAATTATAATACAATTCTAATAATCTTCTAGTATATAAAATTTCCATGTCACAATGTTAGTTACCGTACTCCTCTGAAACGGCTTGACCAATTTTTACAAAATTTTATATGCGCATTCAGTAGGTATGAGAATCGGCTACTATCTATTTTCCATACCTTACCTTTATCACCTAGGATAAAGGTTGTTCACCTTATCTTTTTTTATTAGTAATAATTTATAAGGCAAAATGTTTACCGGGTCAGCTAGTCTCTTTTTTGCCTTCACGTTTTCCCACTATGTGGGGTCGGCACAGCCCGTTTTTTGCTTCCACACTCTTCTGTCAGCCGTCATATCTACATTCACTCCTTTCTCTTTCATATCCTCTTTCACACAATTCATCCACATCTTCTTAGGTCGTCCTCTACTTCCACTACCTTGTACAGTCATATTCATACTTCTCCTAGTCACATGCTTCTCCTCTCTTCTCCTCTCTTTACCGGGTCAGCTAGTATTTATCTATAAAATACTTTAACTTTAAAATTGACACTATATAAAAATATAACAGTGAAACAACAGGATGGACAGGATTTATAGTACGGACGGCCAAACTGTGGAACTCCTTGCCGGAATCCCTGTTCCCACTGAACTACAACCTAACTGTCTTCAAGGCGAGAGTGAACCGGTTTCTTCTAGGCAAGCGCTTTTCATCTTAGACTGCAATATCACTTAACATCAGGTGAGTTGTGGTCAAGCGCAAGCCTATTAAGCGTAAAAAAGAAAATGGACAAACAAACCAACAAACCGTCTCCTCCAAGCTACAGCCTGATGCGCCGATAGAGGTCGCCGCCGGCGGAGTTGAGCATTTATCTGCGCCTATAAAGTCGAACAGCGGGAAATTAAAAAGAATAACGGTCAATAACTGGCCTAGACCGCCTCGGGGGATGCACTTCCGCCGCCTTTTTTAAAGACGATACAGACATAGCGTATTATTTTACTATGTAACCTGTTCTTCCTGTAATTTCGTATATGACGTCACTGGTCGGCTCCAGGGGAAGACCAGCGCCGATTGCTTTGCAGTCAGCACACGCTGAGCTGGGGCCGGTTTTGTGCCACTTAATTTTTTTTTTATTGTTTATTATGTTTGTTTTTATTTATTGTCTTTGTGTCACAAAATAAATGTTTCTTTCTTTTTTCTATTTTCTACTGCTCGCCTGGCTAGCAACCACTGTCACTTTGAAAATTCTGCTGCTAATCACCAAACACCGTGTACCGGCAGCCTCCTTGAGAGCCAGTTATTCTATACTAGCATCCCGTCCCGGCTTCGCACGGGCTCTAAAATAATCTGAGTAGCAAAGAGAAACAAGAAATCGGTGAACATACATAAAAAAAAAAAAAAACATACAGTCGAATATATAACCTCCTCCTTTTTTGAAGTCGGTTAAAAATAAAGAAACAATCAAACTTTTCCTCTTTATAATACATATTGGTATAGTGGTATAGACTTGGCATGTTCCACCTCCACCGAGGTGGGTCCGCTCGGGCTGCGGACAGCGGTCTGGGCGAAGAGAACATAGCGCTATGCGGTCCTGCATCCCTGCCCCCGTCGTGAGATGGGACACCGTGAGGTTGTAGTCGGTAGTGACGGCCCACTGGCCCTCGAGCCCGATATACCCCGCCCGCCTCGTCCAGGCTTGCGGCGGGAGATGCGTTTAATGGTAACTAAACACAAAAAGAAAAAAAAGGAGAAAATATCAAAAGTGGGGGTAAAAGGATGTAAAAAGACTATGAAACTTCTTTGTTTTTGAAGTGGGGGTGCGGATGGGGATCTTATAGGCGAATGACCTAAATGCCCTTCTTCTTTGCACTACCATCTCCATGCATCTCCTAGTAACATGCATATCCTTCATACCACGCTAACACGTTTTTCACATATAATTGTAATCTCGGAATCGGCTCCAACGATTTTCATGAAATATAGAATAAAGGGGGTTTCGGGGGCGATAAATCGATCTATCTAGGAATAATTTTTAGAAAATGTCATATTAAACCAGGTACTTTATTATTATGTCCATTCTTGTCACTCCAAATATCCATCACAACATTGGCAATTTGGCAATCAAGGAGTAAATACCTGTGCTGAAAAAAAAACCTTTGGTTCAGACTAACTTGGTTCTGTTCGTTCAGGATATTTCTATGCGTAATTTTTATTTAAATTCAGAACAAACGAACTGCAAATAATTGGAAAGCTAAAGTTAAGCTAAATCTCAAGAAGTACACGATCCATTGCCCACGGAATCAAATGTAGTATTACGCCTAGTACACACTGCACGAAATTAATACAGAAATTAATTTAATCCAGAATCAGTAAAATAAAAAAGCACACGGTTCAAAAGATAAGGTAACTAACTTGCCTGGAAGAGATCGCTTTAAGTGATAAGGCCGCCAATTGTGACACACTTATTTGTAAGCCCTTTCTTTTTTTTTAATTTTTATATGTGTCCAATAAATAATTTTCTATCTATCTATCAATCTATAACTTCGTGAACATGCGTTTAACGTTTATTATGTTATTTCTTCACGCTCCAGCGGCTGGACCGATTTTGATGATATTTCCTAAGTAAGTAAGATAAACCTTTGATTAACACGTAAGCTACTTTTTGTCCCGATCAATTTCTTTTATCATGGATTAGTGCGGGCTCAGCTAGTAATTTTATAATTTCGGATGGAAACCTATGTTTATGCTCTTATAACTTTCTAAGTTTTTAGCTTACACGATTGGACAATTTAATTTTGGTAACACGATTTCAGTTTGAAAAATAAACAGAACCAGAAAAAATTACGAAAATATACACTATCATTATTATAATTTGACAAATTATCAATAAAATAAAATGTTTATCAATAACGAAATCAAGCACAAAAAGCTAAGTAGAAATGTGAACCTCTTTTGAAGTTACATTACTTATACATTTTCTTCCATTCAAAGCATTAAATAAATAATAATATCGTAAATAATAAAGTATATTAGCATTGGTATATTAGCTATACTTATCAATCAAACGAAGTTAAAACCAAACTAAAATTAGGTTAGGCTACTAACCAAATTTTGGTTTGGTTTAACTTTGGTTTTACCCAAAAAGCCGATGATGAGGTTGATGATGATGAAATATCAGTGTGTCCGTAGCCGTAGAGCCTTAAAGCCGTTGATGATGATATTGATGATGAAATATCAGTGTGTCCGTAGCCGTAGAGCCTTAAAGCCGTTGATGATGATATTGATGATGAAATATCAGTGTGTCCGTAGCCGTAGAGCCTTAAAGCCGATGATGATGATAAAAATGATGAAATATCAGTGTGTCCGTAGCCGTAGAGCCTTAAAGCCGATGATGATGATAATAATGATGAAATAACAGTGTGTCCGTAGCCGTAGAGCCTTAAAGCCGATGATGATGATGATGATAATAATGATGAAATATCAGTATGTCCGCAGCCGTAGAGCCTTAAAGCCGATGATGATAATGATAATAATGATGAAATAACAGTGTGTCCGTAGCCGTAGAGCCTTAAAGCCGATGATGATGATAATAATGATGAAATATCAGTGTGTCCGCAGCCGTAGAGCCTTAAAGCCGATGATGATGATAATAATGATGAAATATCAGTGTGTCCGTAGCCGTAGAGCCTTAACCCCGGCACAGCGGGGGTGGATTTAAGGCCGCGCGCTGCCTGGCCTAATATAATATACGCCCGCGTTTTGTGAACGCTACTAGCGGTGTATTAGATTTACTACTCTCTGATTATTTGCAGAGCAGATTGTATCAGAAGAAACCGGAAACGGAAATTTGCAATGGAAAAATCATTTAAATAAAAAAAAAAACAAAATAATAATTAGCCAAGTGCGAGTTGGGCTCGCACATGAAGAGTTCCGTACCATTGTTGTATGGGAGCCCCCCTTTGTTTTGTGTAATTTAATTGAATCATAAAATGTATAATACAATGTAATTTAGAATACATATGGGTCCTTGAAACCTGAATCAAATAAATTTATTTATTTATTTAAATATATATTTTTTATTAAATTTTATAATTTCATTTGATAGTTAATATACATTTATATATTTTGTGAAAATTTTAAGTGTCTAGCAGCTACCGTTATTGATATAAAGCTAAAAAATGCGAAAAAACACGTTTATTGTATGGGGACCCCCCTTAATATTTTTATTTTTAGTATTTGTTGTTATAGCGGCACAAGAAATACATATCTTGTGAAAGTTTCAGATTTTTTAGCTATTACGGCTCTGAGATACCTGGAGACAGACAGAGGAGTCTTAGTAATAGAGTCCCGTTTTTACCTTTTAGGTACGGAACCCTAAAAATGAGACCTTGGAACTCTCTTCCTGAGTCTCAGTTTCCTGAGAAGTACCACCTAGGGGTCTTCAAATCTAGAGTTAATAGGTATTTTCTAGGTAAGCGTGTAACATCGTCGGCCATAGTATTGTTTAACACCAGGCAAGCTGTGCTCAAACGCAAACCTATAAGTTGTAAAAAAATAAAAAGTATATAAACTGTTTATTAATTATTTGATACACAAAATTTAATATTTATTTATGTCAATATTGGTTTTATACATGTCACATATTAAAAACTAATACTAATACTAATCAAATAACCCGCCCCTGGTCGCCCCCGGTGCAAAGGTGCCCATCACGCTCGCTGCATTACTGCGCTGAATAGCTATGAAAATTAAATTCTATATTTTTCCCCAAAAATTTAGATTATACTGAATAAACTGCAACTAATCTAATGATAAGTATTGTTCCAATCTTGGATAGAATACGCTGACCTAGAAGAAAACCGATTCTCTCTTGACGTGAAGATTGTTATTTTAATATTATATTTAATTTATATTATTATATTACTATAATTCCTTTCGCTGTTGAGACTATGGGCGTTGGGGTGCAGATGCGAGGAGGCTAGTAGAAGAACTCGGGCGAAGACTAGTGGATAGGACGGGGATCCCCGTTCTCGATCGTACTTGGTGCAGAGGATAGCCATTGCTATTCAGTGTGGTAACGCAGCCAGTGTTATGGGCACCTTTGCACCAGGTACGGTCATCGGCGGGTTTTACTAACATTAAATGTTTTTGACATGTATAAGTTTTATTATATTTATGGATTATGTCTATGTTATGTAATAATTTATAATATAATTGGAAATATTTAATTTTTCTGAGTAATTTTGTAGGTTTTTCTTTCTCTTGTAGCTGCATTTCAGTTTTAACTCAATGAGTAAGCATTCTCTGTGCATTCTCTACTCCACACCGAATGCTACGATCTGCAATAACATGCAACCCTGCACCCTGCCTACATTACGTCGCTAATCAGCTACATACGTACTTATACAGGACTAGTAGAGTTGCCCACGGCTCCGCTCGTGTATAGGTCGCTTTTCGCGTCTTCTCCACTACCATGCAAAACCATATTGGTTTGTAGTACATGCTATTTATCAGAGATGGCGCTATATATATGTAAAAATGATTAACTCTGTTTTCCTCCTTTTCTGTTGAAATTTCCTTGAATTTCGTTTGCTACTGCCCTCACGGAGCCCGAGACCTTTCCTACGAATGCTGTACCGTGGAAATCGGTTCGTACGTTCTGGAGTTGTAGCGTCAGGAAGGAAAACTCGACTTATTTTTAAACGACTTCAAAAAAGGAGGAGGGTATATTATATTATAGACTAGCTGTGCTCCGTGGTGTCACTCTAAAGTTAAAAGTGGCTTTTGCGTCGATCTAGAGTCTAGATCGCCTTCCCATTGGCCGCTTATGTTGAATTTCGTCGCCTGTAATGTACAAGAGAATTAGTTAAACATTTATTATATTATATGCTTCACGCCGCGTTATCTGTGGTTAAAAGAAGCCTATGCGTTAATCTAGAGCCTAACTATGTCTGTATCTAATTTTATTGTTCAGTCGTTTGAGGCACTACTTTGGGCACACTAGGCTCTACTTTGCACAGTGGATTAGCGTTGCTATACAAAGAGGCAGCTCGGCTGGCATTTTAGGTACTCTTCCCACTGGCACTGGTTTTCTTACATTATACATACTTTTAATTTAATTAATTTTAGATTAGATTTCTATTAATAATCGTTTTTTTTATCCTTGACAGATTAGCGTTTGACTACAGCTAGCCTGATGTTAAGCTGCGCTGCAGTCTACGGTGTGGCACGCTTACCTAGAAGATACCTATTAACTGTACTTTTGATACCTCTCAGGAAACAGAGATTCAGGTAGTGAGTTCCAAAGCTTCGCAGTCCTAACAAAGTACGAAAGTTTGGAACCTCAACTCTGTCTCGGTGTCTCTTCACTGACTCTCTGCTCGTTCTGTAGTAGAACAGAGATGGTGGAATCAAATTATGAAGTTCCATAGCACACTCCCCGATGTGTCATTAATTAATTTATTTAAATGTTAAGGTTGGGGGGTCAAGGGGACCTTTGAAAGTGTGCGAAATGCTTGTTAATATACGCTCTGTTGTATTATTACCTGGTATACTCGAGTGATCACTGGTCTCGATTCCGAGGCACACCTCCTCGTGATGCCCCTCGTCAACTTCGATGTGCAACAACAGAATTAAAACAATTGTTTTTTCTGTTGTTGCATATTAAAGGCCAACGTGTCAGGAAGACTTGCCAAGAAGCACTGGCCAGCGTGGCGTTTTAAGGCTAACAACCCTTCTCTTAATACATAAGAGAGAGGAGGCCTATACCCAGCAGTGGGTCGAAATAGGCTGATGATTAAAATGTTCTGAGTTGACTATGAAAAAGTTATATTCCATAAAACATTTTGCATCATTCCCAGTAACCCAGAATATGCAGTTTATTATGAAAGCCACACATGTCTAAATCACAGAACCTATAGTTTCGTTAGCAATGCAGACTTTACTTGCTCAAGATTATATTGTTAAACTACGCTTGGTACTATATAACATACGAGTATCTTAACTTTACAAATAAAAAATGCATGTTTCCATCGTCACTCAGCGGGGAAACACTGCCAGTATATTTATAATATTACTAGCTGACCCGGCAAACGTTGTTTTGCCCTTAAAATTTAAGGGCGAACAACCCTAATCACTGAGGGGCATGAAAAATACATAGTAGCCGATTTTCAGACCTACTGAATACGCATATAAAATTTGGTAAAAATAGGTCAAGCCGTTTCGGAGGAGTACGGTAACTAACATTGTGACATGGACACTTTATATATAAGAAGAAGATAAGAAGACAAGTATTTAAAATTTCATAGCCCCTTCCGACTTCGCACGAGCTATAAAATAATTTAAAAACACAGAACTTTATCCTACTAATATTATAAATGCGATACTTTGTGTGTTTGTATTTTTATTACTTCTCCACGCTCAAGCGGCTCAACCATTTTGATGAAATTTGGTGTGAATATTGGTTAGACTTTAGATTAACACATAGGCTTCTTTTTATCCCGCAAACAACTTCGAAATCTATATTACTCTTTCACGTTGCATCGGCTGGAGTGATTTTGATAAGATTTATTTTGAAGATAGGTTAGACCTTGACTTAACACATAAGCTACTTTGTGTCCCGGATTAACAACATTTTGTCCTGGATTAACGCGGGTAACATTGCGGAGCGTAGCTAGTTTATAATATTACAAGTATTTATTATTTTATAACCCGTCCCAACTATAAACTAATATATCGACGACCTCGTTGGCGTAAAGGTTACCATGCCGGACTGCTAATCAGAAGGTTCCGGGTTCGATTCCCGGCCCGGTCAACATCTTTGTGCTTAACTAAATTTGTTGGCTGTGGGTCTGGGTGTTAAATATGTATTTAAGTATATATAATATGTATGTATGTATGTATATGTAGTATATCAGTTGTGTTAGCAACCATAATACGAGCTAGAAATGGTTCAGTATGGGGCTAACCAGCCGTGTGTGAATGTGTCCTAATATAAAAAAAATAAAAATTCTAGGGGCCATAATTTATTCTAAAAACACAAAATTTTATCCTACTAATATTATAAATTTGAATGTTTGTGTGTAAGTGTGTATGTTTGTTTTATCCTCACGCTCAAACGGGTGAACCGATTTTAATGAAATTTGGTGTACACTTTACGCCTTTTTTTTTTTTTTTTTTTTTTTTTTTTTTTTTTTTCGAGGGGGAAATCTTCCATAAGATACCCAGCTACAATGGGGTGCAGCTGGGTTATGTGGGATTTTTACCCACTAAAACCCTCTCGGTGCTCTGCCTCGATGCTTTATGGAGGGCTTCAGGTTCTTCGGTGGAAACACACTGAGGCCCTCCTAGCTTTTGCTTGCAGCAACATCCACATAGGCAAAAAGAACTGCCAACCCTCCCGGGCCCAATTTAGATGGACTGTCGGAACCCCACTTCCGACAGTCCTTGAGCCTGAGTCCAATCGCCCCCAATGCTAGCCAGTGGACCGTCATTGGTAGCAATCAGACGGGGAGTACACTTTACGCCTAGTCTTTTATGGACTTAGTTTAGTTAAGTTTTAGATCAAATCTTTAATTTAATTTATTACAAAAAATAATGTGTTTATGATTGAATAAAATATTTTAAAAGTACAATTTGGTGTCAAAATAGCTTAGACTTTGGATTAACATAAATGCTTCTTTTTATCCTAGATTAACTTATTTTGGTCCCAGATTAACCCGAGCAACACTGCAGGGCGCAGCTATAGTTGGCAATGAATAACATATGTTAAAGGCAAGTCACACTAAATGCATTACTTAAATATATAAAAAGACTAGTTAGATAGATTAAACTTATCAATTTCACTAAATATTCTATTTTTTTCTTTTTAATATGAGCTAAGTGGTCAAGCTCTAGGGTCATTTTCGAGCCGCACAAAGGGCTAAATTGGCTTAAAAATGGTAAATTTCATCCGGGGTTCTTCAAAAGTTCACTTAATAGGTATCTTCTAGGTAAGCGTGCCACACCGTAGACTGCAGTGCAGCTTAACATCAGGCTAGCTGTAGCCAAACGCAAACCTATCTCTTCTTCTTCTTTACCTTATCCCATTTAAGTGGGGTCGGCACAGCAAATCTTCTTCTTCCACTCTCCTCTATCAGACGTCATCTCCACACTCACTTCCTTCTCTCTCATGTCCTCATTCACACACTCCATCCATGTCTTTTTCGGGCGGCCTCTTGCTCTTTTTCCTTGCACTACCATTTCCATACACCTCCTAGTGACATGCATCTCCTCTCTACGCATCACATGTCCATACCACACTAACCTTCTACTCCTTATTTACTCCCTCACTGGGGCTACTTTCACACTTCCTCTGATGTACTCAATCGCAAACGCAAACCTATCTATTAGATAAAAAAGATTGCTCGTTGAATGCAATGCAAAATGCAATGCAAATGCAAATGCAATGTTTCGTAGAGCGTATCTGTAGACCCTCTACGGATAGTCGTAGATGGTCTACAGGGGTCGTAGCAACGCTGCGAGCTACGGCTGGTCTATGGCAATGTATTACGAGACTTTGAAGAAATAATAAATATAGTAAAGCTAGCTTCAATTATATTATGTATTATTCAGAAAATAAATAAAAGCTCCTTATAATGTAAGACTCACATTACTGAACTGGATGTATTTAGTAACAGCCTCAGTCAATTTAGAAATAATGTAAGTTATAGGTTAAATTGTTAATATTGCTTAGTACTTAAGATTACCCCTTTTTCTTTTTTATATGTATATCTGAACCTTCCTTATTATTAAGTTTACACTAACATGCTGTACTCTGTTTTGGATTGCAGACTTGTTTTTGTTCTTTGTAGTTTAGTAATGTTAAAATGAATGTTTGTAATCTGAGTGCCTAATAGATAAATAAATAATAAAATTTTAAAAAGTAGTTAGCCTAACTGGTGACCTTGTATACACTTGTGACAAAATTCTAAAAGCAAACATATCATAAAGGAAATCTTCCTATTCAACTCAAAAACAAAAATTGGGTTACCCTACAGATAAAAACATTACCTATCTCTACAGAAAAAATCTGCCTAAAACGTACCGCCCAAGATGTGTTTTTAACTCACACTGACATACTTCTACGCACACACACGCACTAATGTGACATTTATAGACGCGTCAGCTGAAAATCTCGAACAAAACAAAATCAATCGTAACTCCTCCTAAATAAGGTCAATATTGCTCGAAAAGCCCATGGTAAAATTAGGATATTTCAAAAGTCGAACGTAACACTTCAACTACTTTCCTTACATACAAACTTCAACTCTTTTGTTCCGAGCATAGAGTTCTAAATGTCAAATTTGCCAAAATAGATATGTCACGTCTACGTTCCGAATTTGAAAAAGCTTTCCGAGTAGTGCCGAGCGCGTACCGATCGGGACCGAATGGCGCCGAGCCGAGGCGAACGCTGCGAATGCATTACGACGTAGTGGTATAGGGTTGGCACGCCGGAAAAGTTTGCTTTAGGAATATTGGGTTATTGTAATTTGAGGTCATAGATTTGGTGCAGAAATATGTGCTTATAGGTTTTTTTAATCTCATGTCGAAGAATTTGTGTGTGCAAGATCTTCTAAATAATTTTTAGTAAATGATTATTACTGAACTCCTGTTCTTATCCTTGTGAATTTTTTAGTTATTTTGTAAAAAATATTATTTCTTTAGTTAAATTATATGCTGGTTACGTACATCAACTATGATATCAAAGATTTTATATGTACTATTTGCTTTAGTTTACCTGCTGTATAAGAAGTTAGTTGAGAGATACACATGCACCACTGAAACTGATAAAATATTTCTTTTTAAAAGATTTGGTTAAAAGATTATTTATTTTATTAAGAACTGACAAATGTAATCTTGCATGCCTGATGGTAAAATAACACCAACTTATTTAAATAACACTACATTTGTACCTGTTTTGCAAGAAATAAATGATTTGATTTGAAACTAAATATTTTTTTAGCCACCGTCAATAAAGCGTACCCGGAAAAGCTCTCCGCGGCAGCCCTGGCGGGCGGAGGGCGGGGGGTGACGAGGGCGAGGCGCGCGGGCGGCGGAGGCAGCGCGCCGTCAGTCGGTCGCGGGCCGCCGCGCTGCCCGCTCGTCATGCGCGTCTTATAACGTATTATGTTCCTCCCCGACCTTCCGCGCGCCTGCATGGTGGACGACGTAGCGACTTACCTCCAAGCGCCCTCCTCGGGACAGGTGGCTACAATATATTCACAACCCATATGTAATTAACAATGATCATATTAACAGATGTTGTGAGCTAATGTCGCTTACCTAAGCCGCGACCGCCGCCCGGGTATTTTCGGTGCGATTTCGCCGTCAGATCGATTTGGACCCACGTGATTGTTGGCTGAATGCGATTTATCGTTCGTGCCCTAAAAAAAAAGCAATAAAAAAATTAAACGTCATTTTCGAACGTCATTTTTAATCTTTTTTTTTTCACGTAATTTGAATAGCACGTGTAACATTCAGCCTGATGAAAAAAGTTTTTACTGAAACGGCTAAGAAGTGAGGGGGATGACGGAAGTAGTGTTGGAAACACACCGTGTAAACAGATCAATAGAGGTCAGTTATAAACAGGGTGAGACAACTTTAAGAGATTCTGTGCTTTTACTGTGTAATACAGCAAGCAAACAAACATTTCCTATCTAAATATCTAACATTTAACTGTAACAGACTAAAAATGCCCGTTAATGTTTTCACTTGACATAATATAACCTCAAAATCACACTCTTAATTTTCGTAAGCTTCATGCAATTTTTAGAGTATATTTTAACACTTTAACCCACACAAAATACGTGACTACTGAAGAAAAAAAACATGTACAAACGTAAATCTTTCGTAACGATCAAAGATTTTACAACTCGAATTTCGTCGCTCCAATAAATAAGATAACCTCTTAAAGCCCGTACAAATTCCAAAGAGAAAGCAATTTACGAAATTCGGCATAACTTTTTTTAATGTAGCTTTGCACGATTTGTGTATTTAGCCCCACATTATGTACTCGAATCTTCGTGTGAGAATTTGAGAATGTTTTGAGTCAGGAACTAATATAGAAAGTCACAAATTACGTTGCGACAATGTAAATAGTGCAATAAAACTGGCTGAAATAATGAGCTCGTTTAAGTAAACACGATTACATGACCCTTATTCTCTACTGGTTTGTTATTATTCAAAGAGTACCTATATTTAGAGGATGACCAATTTTATTATTATAACTAACTAACTATCTGCAAGAGTTATATGAATAAAAAGATGCCAGATATATTTCTTGTTGGTTGAGCTTTCAGGGAGCTTTTATACTTAAATTTATATTCAAGAAATATATTTGAAGTTTAAAAATCAGCACTTTTCAAAATTATGTCACGTTTTTGAACATATATATTTGTTTATAGGAAAATACTGCTTATATCAATATAATATTTATCTAAATATAGCAAAATACAATATTTTGCTAAAAAAACTTCTGTAACAAAACTTGTAAATACATAATCAAGTTTTTAAAATCAGTATTATATTTAATACAATTTTATTTTTATACGCCATAGATTCAAAGATAAAAGAATACCTATCCAACAAGAAAAGGGCTTCTTAAAGTATTTTCTTAAGTTCTTTTTTCAATATAAATAAAAAAAAAACATACATACATATTCAGCCTTTTACGATGTAAATAATAAAAAACATACTTTAAGTTATCTGTCAAATTCTATATAATCAACGAATGATATTACTAGTCATTTTTTTAACTATAAAAAATATTCACCAGATATTCATTTGTTATTTTTTTATTATTATTGCTTTTTAATTTTATAAATTATTTCAAAATGTAAATATAATAAATGAAAACATAACACACACGTATATATTTTTTGTATAAATATACTTGCTTTCTTTCGTTCTTATACATTACATACTAATAAAAACAACTAAAAATGTGTAACATATATTTAAAATAACCCACACAATACAAATAAAACAATAAAACTTTAGTTATAAATAAAAAAACCGCTATTTTAGTATCTATCTGACTAATTTTAAAGCACGTAGTCGTTCTTATTGCTTTAATATAACCAGATATTAAAAAAAAGTTTTAAGTAAAAAGTTTGTAATGTGGTAGTAAATCGATATGGCGAAGATGTAAGGCAACTGCAGGGAAACTACGCCATTCTAGCATAACGCCCCATTGCTATCTGCAGCCGTATCTACTCGAACGAGCGATTCTATCTATCGGACACCCTTTTAACTACGACCGTCGAGAATATTCGCAAAAAATAGTTTGTTCTAATTTTGAATTGAAACTATTTACTTCTCAACCGTTTTCTCGTTTCAAAAATATTTTCTTTGATTAGTATAAGCATTTACGTTTCCATGATAATTGTTCCAAATTTAAAAATCAATTATATTTCGACTTTCGAAGCATTTTACGAATTTTTGGTTTGATGTGCTGATAATTTAAAACAAAATATAATATGTTTTTGCTAATGGTTGTAAATTCAAATTAATTGAATTTTAAATCGTGGAATAATTTTATTGCAAGTTCTAAATTTAACGGATGCGTATGTAATATAAAGAAATATAAATAAAAATAGTAAATTTTTGTATAGAAAAGAAAATGAATAATATTATCGATTTAAGTGGTTAAATTGAATAAATCCACCTTTAACTATTTATAATTAGAAAGTTCTGAAGACTTAATTTGGCCTGAAATAAAGATAGATAGATATACTATTTATTGGGCATATTATAGGCACAAGTCAAAATAAAAAGTAACAGCACAAAATTATTTACAGTGTGCCACAAACGGCGGCTTTATCGCTAACAGCGATCTCTTCCAGGCAACCATTGCATGGAAAAGAGTTGAAGAGACGACAAAAAGAGGGGTTGCAAAATAAAGAATATTAATACTTATAATTATGACGGAGGACTTAAAATAAACCATAATAAAAGTTAACAACATTATATGCAAAAGAATATTATAAAGAAAAAGTTATTTAGTTTTTTTGGCGGAGAATTTATTTATATTTTTCCTTCTGGCCCTATTACCTTTGTATTAAGTTCAGGTGCACTAAAGCAGCCATGCGAGACGCTTGCTGTCTTTACTTCAGTTAAGCAATTTAGAAAAGGTACAGCTGATGCAAATAATTTGATTCTAGATTAAAAAAAACTGAATGGTGTGGTCCATTCAGGAAACATATACTTCACTAACGTGCAATAACTTTACTACGTACATAAGCCCTTGTAAATGCCCTAAATATATATATTTTTTGATATTTTTTTCAAAAATAATTGAACAGTCCATCAAGGTTAGGTTATGTTATGATGATTGTTTGTCAGATGCTGTTACTGCCCATCGATACCCTCATTTGCAAACCTACTAACTCCTCTGCAGATTTTTTACGGGAGAGGCTCAAAACGTCATTGTATTTTATTTAGATAAATAAAAAGTTATATAACTTTATTTGTATTATAATAATAAAAATAAAGCATAGTTTTTCACGGGATTTAGGTTTTTCTTTATTGTGTAAAATAAAAATACAATGATATTTCGAGCCTTTCCCGTAAAAAGCACGCAGATGAGTTAGTAGCTTTTCAAATTAGGGTATCGATATGTAACTACTTTTTACTGCTCATTCATTTATTTTCCTGCTCAATCGTATATTCACTAATCATTATTTTTTTATTAATTTTTAATAATTTAGTAAGTGTGACCGTTTTCTACGCGAAAATATTAAGATGCCTTACGTGAACAGTTTACAATGTTTATTAATTTTTGTTTACCTTACTACTTAGTTTTAACTGCTGAGCTAGTTATTAAATGTGCCATAATAGTGGTTCTTGAAAGTTAAAAATTAAACATATAGTTTTTTGTTTTTCTATTTTCCTAAAAAAACTCACTCAACTCTGTCAATCCCCTTTAAATAAAATCTGGTAATATTAGCCTACTCGACCCTCCATATTCAGCAAACACGAAAGCTTCTCAGCCGTGTCGGGGAATGCTTCTATTTATTTCACGGTACGGCGCCCGATGCTTACAGTGCCTTACTTAAAGCCAGGTATCTGGAACCCAGTGCCTTTTCAATCCTGCGCCATTAAATGGCTTCATTTGTATCAATTGTGCATACGAGTTTATACAGCGCGTAGCGTAGCACATTTGCTTCAATGTTTCAGAAAGTCTAGGTCAATATTATTGTGAACCGTTTGTTAGTAATGATAGTAATCATCATTTTGTTTTATGCAAAAATGATTAAATTTTTAAACAAAATGTGTGTGTTAGGAAATAAATAAAAAATCTTAGTATAGTGTTATTTTTATTATTTTATTATTATTTTTTGGAGGCTCTAGCTTTTTCAGTAGATTTCCCTGAGTTTGAGAAAGCTAGTTTTTCTCTCTCTTGTTTACGTAAGGCGTTTCAAAAATTTCTGTGTTTGACCGTTTTCTACTTCATATGTATTTTTATTTGTAAAATTAAGTCAATAGGAAATAAATAAAAATCTTAGAGTATCTATTGTCATTTTAATTATTTTTTGTATTTTTGGACGCTCTAGCGAAATTATTGAGTAAAAATCCCAGAGTTTGAGAAAGCTAGAGAAAGCTCTCTTGTTCACGTAAGGCATCTTAATAATTTCTGCGTTTGGCCGTTTTCACTTAATATTTAATTTGTAAAATTTAGTCAAAATCCAATAAATAAATGAACACCAAACTTTACAACAAAGCAATCATTTATACACAAAATAATTTACGTAAACCTAATTTTTTGTAAGATAACTCGTTAAATTAAATGATGTCCATCATCTTTGACTGCACAAAAATATTTATAGCTTGAAAAAAAAAACAATTTCCAAAATCGGTCTTAGCGTATTCGTTAAATCATGTAAAGCATAAACGTTATAAAGTTCTCATGCAGTTTTGAATTTCTGCACTGATTGTTTACTTGATGGTATAGTGGGCCTTTTAAGATTAAAAGATACCACTTACTGATGGGACATCAATGGCTGAAAGCGATAAAAACAATACTGGGTCTCCTACGCCCTGTTTTTTATGTTAAATCTAACATCAAACATCTAGGTAACAAAATATGGGCGTGGCCTAACACTTTTGTGAGCTATTATTGGTCAGGCCAATATTTTGTTAGATGTTTGATGTTAGGTGATAGAATACAGAGTCACACACAGCCTTTTAAGACAGGTTGCAAATGAAGGTTGTTATTTTACTTCTAAATAAGACATTCTGTAAAAACAGCAAATACATGGTCAGGCTAATATTTTGTAAGATGTTTGATGTTAGGTGATAGAAAACAAAGTTCAAATCTCTTTAGACATGTTGTAGAATTTCATAAATAGAACAAAAAAACAGTAACCGTTTTTGTTCTATTTACGAAATTCTGTAAAAACTTTGTAAATGGAAACTAATCGAAATACATTTAGCTACATACAGATGTATATGTATGTATACAGATGTAATAACAGTGGGCACTTGAGAGGTTCAACTAGCTAGCCCTGACTCGGTATTTGAATGCTACAACACCTGAAATTCTAATTTAATTTTTTAAACTCGCGAGAAAGTGTTTCTAGCCAGGAGGTTCATATTAGCTAGTTTGCGCGGAAAATACTTTTGAAATAGCTTTTATTACACTGAATAGGTAAGCTTTATTTATCTAAGCTTATGGAATGAGAATTTTAGATAGGAATCTACGATATTTTTACTTTTATAAACAAATTTTTACTTATATAAGCTTGTAAGTCAGCGTTTTGAAATGTAATCATGAATATTATAAATAAATAAAGTCATTTATTCCCAAGAAGCTTCAATAACATATCATGGGTTGGTGAAATTTATATTCGTTTTTATCTTTTTTTCTGTTTATTTGCAATTATCAAACGTCTTGGGGCACCCAAATATATGTGTAGGACCAAATAAATTATTTTCGTATTTATTCATTCAAAATACAATACTCTAATGCCAAAAATGTTTTAAAAGTACACTTGGGCAAACTTTTAGGTAATTATATAAAACTACAAAATGACTTGACTTAAAAGGTTTAAAAAAATTAACGTTAAGTTTAAATTTAAAATTGATATGAGTAATATGGAAATGAATTTTGATGATCAAATTAAAACACAATTCTGAAGTAAGAAATGAACCATAGAGTAATAAAAATCCAGAGCGAAGATACCCGGCCGGCAATCGTGCGAACCCGCGTCGCATCGGTGTTCAAAAATATATTCGATGTTTTCTGTCCCTCTCTCGTGTGTTTGTTTCTCTCACCCTTTTCACTCTTCTCGATGTTGAATGTTTTTCACTAACTGTTAATGTTGATATAACCCTTTGTATTTAAAATGTTTCAGTTCAGTTTTTATGTGTTGTGTGAAATGTGTTTCAAAAAAAAATTTTCTTGACCAATTCATTAAATTTTATATAAATCTATATGTTTTCTTTCTTATTTCATGCCTAATAAAACAAATGAGACAAGGACATAATATTTGTTTTTGTTTTAAAAGCACACTTCACTCAACAAATATGAGCGTAATTTTTATTTTAACAAAACTTTTTCAAATAGAATAGAACTAACACGTGAAACATCGCGTCAGTTAATAAAACATTTGGTAGTTCGCTTCGTCTTGCTCACACTCGTTTGTTTACACGAGTGAGAGAACGTGATCTTTAAAATGTTTTTTTTATTGACTCACATTAAACATATTAACAATTCGTTAAGTAAGGTTCTATCTGAAAGAGTTGACACGTGTTTTATGGCTATTTGTGACTAGAAAAAAGCACAATTTCACATAAAAAATTCTGACTCAGAGACAAGGCATCAAAAGTGAGTCAAAAAACATACGAGTATAATAATTTTCGATTAAATTTAATCATTTTTGATGTAAATATTAACCAATTGGTTTTTTCTAGTCACAATTTGAGTATTTAATAACCTACGTATATATGTGCATGATTCCCGAATGCACCCTACGAATGTACTTGTATTAATGCACGAACCCTACATTTTCTTTTTCCGAACTCGTTTTTTTTAATTTCACAAACTTCGATGGCTAAAGTCCATTAGCTAAATTGATTTTTGGATATCGGTTATTTTTGCAGCAAGGTTTTGTGAAGATTGCAAATGTCTGTCGGAATTTTAAGTGATTAAGAACCCAGGTACTCGATTTTAAGTATTTTTACTCGTAATTTGTTGATTTAACTGCACAGGGCTTAAGTGTTTGGATAAATCACGGAGCGGAGCAAGAGTTGTGGGAAAAAGGTATGTATTCTTATAGTTTTGAGATTGATTTTACGTTGAATAAAATACACTTGAATTATTTTCGATTTACGAAAAAACACAAAGGTGAATTGAAAAGCTTTCTTTTAGCGTAGAACAGCAAGATATAAACAATTCTATGAATAGTAATCTTGTAAGTACCATTATTATAATATTATAATTCACTATAACTGTTATAAACAAAAAGGATTAAATTAATATTGTACCATATTTTTTTTATTTGACTCACTACAATTACTTAATTATTAGGACTTCGATAACTCGTTAAAACTTATCTTTAAGTGTTTCTAGACGGTTCTAGAGTCAATGAAATTCTAGCATCTGCAGTAATCGACCTCCGCTTTATAACCATACGGATATAATATTATGTATATGCATAGATAAGACACAAGCGTTGTCTGTAATTCTGTATACTCAAAGAACTTCATCTATCTTTATTTATGTGAGTTTTCCTCCTTTTTTATGATTTCCACCGTTTGTGAGCGAAATGAAAGAGAGTACCACTTACAGGGGTAGTAAAGTTTATGCTTGTTTGTTCTCCATTTATTCGGGGGTTGGAGAAATGTTCCAGTGGTAACACTGAAATAGCCGTATGCGGACCGATAGGTTGC
Organism: Mellilla xanthometata; assembly: GCA_035578125.1. NCBI lineage: Eukaryota > Metazoa > Arthropoda > Insecta > Lepidoptera > Geometridae > Mellilla > Mellilla xanthometata. The sequence goes on along the minus strand of JAPUBQ010000023.1, from coordinate 9,632,454 downwards.
GGTCCTTCAAATACGTAGATCACATCGATTTTTTTTACCTATAACCAATAGATAAAAAATGATATCTCAGGCATATTTAGAACATCAAAGGAAATCAACTTTCAACACAATTATTTCTTCAATTCTGGATAATACCTTGGTCATATGCAAAACAACTGAGGTAACAACTTTCAATACATATACATTTCTAGACAAAAAGAGTTTCAGGTGTTTACATAATACTAGTATTTTCTGAAGGCTAAGCCAAAATGATTTCCTAACTCATCTAGGTACTTAATTTTTTATACTAAACTAAATCAAAATGTAGCCTAACCAACCTATTGTCACCAACCAGTTTTATATTGATTCTTTCTGAATAAGCTGTATTGTCTAAAAACTTTTTTTTACCATTTTAAAAAAAACACTTGTTCCATCATATTCCCATTGCTAATTATCCGTCGTCACCCACTCTCACAAATTGCCATCGGATGACGAGTGTTTTCCAGCGCGACCTTCGCACGCGATGATTAACATTTCCCCATGGGACAAACACAGGCTCGGATCTAGGGAGATCATGGGGGTCACATACCCAAGGGAAAGATGGTATTAGGATTTTCAGTTCGTCAACAACTAGTTTTAAAGTCGGTAACTTATTTTTGTTCAAACAATAGAGGTAATAAATTCCAAATGATCAAGTTGTCGTCGTAAAATAAAACGTTGCTGTGTTCGAGATGCAGACGTCAAATTTAATTTTTCGAGTTGTAGAGTGAAAATATGTACCAAAATGGCTTGGAAAGACTTAAAATGGAGGTTTTGATGTTTGAAGGGAAGGGAACATAACATTTTTTCGAAATTTGGAGGTTTTTGACTTATCGAGGTTCTACTGTATTATGGAATCTAGCGATAACCTTTCGATCCAAGCGTTACTTTGCGGAAATCCATTGTAAGTAGATGGAAGAACATATGAAATATGAAGTGTCAGCGGAAGTACAAAACATATTTCAGATATTCTTTCATCTATAATCAAGTGATTTCCAAAGAGCGACTGAATAGGTCTTCTCAAGCGCTAACCTATAGCGACTGTGGCTGGAAAATCGTCTGCTTTTCAATCATGTGTAATCCGACCTACGGTAGCACCCAGATGAAAATACCATTGGAAAACGACAGTCTTGTGCACGGTCATCCATCCAAACACCGTTCGCATCGACCGTTGCTTAGCTTCGACGATTGCGTCAGATCACCTTAGCTAGCCGAGCTACAGGCGCTACCATTTAGTAAAAAAATCCAAATAAATTTTTGGAAACAAAAGACCAGCCCTTTGACCCTCTCTTTCGCTGGATCTGTTCTTGAAGAAATGATTTATGGTCCTCATATAGAAGCTCCCCCCCATAAACAAGATGGGGACCGCATACTAATGTCTTGCGGAAGTCGCTATGAAAAATATACGAATAAAAACTACTTTTACATCTTGATGGGTGTTCCCGAACAAACATGGTGTAAAAATCTTGATTTTATCTCTTTGGTTACAATTTTCTATTTGTTTGTTCGCGCTGAAAGATTTAATGAATACGGACTGTTTTCGTGCACTGTTTGAGTGTTATAGACAGTATTTTATACTAGTTGCACCCCGCGATGTTACCCGCGTTAATCCGGGTCAAAAAGGAGTGAATCCGGGATAAAAATAGCCTGCGTAAATCTAAAGTCTTACCAATCTTCATAGTAAATCTCATAAAAATCAGTCCAGCCGTTGGAGTGTGAAGGAGAAACATAGTTTTTGAACTTATTTGCGTATCCCACGGGAACCACAATTGTTTTCGGGATAATATGTAGCCTGTGTGTTAATCCAAAGTCTAGCTTGTCTTCACATAAAGTTTCATCAAAATCGGTTCAGCCGTTTGAGCGCGAAGAAGTTACAAACATACATAAACACAACCAAATCAAATTGTTTATTTGCACAGAAGTAAAGTTGGTACGCTGAATGTCTAAAAAAATTGTACATTTGTAACTTATTGACTCAGGCGTAGAAGACAAAATTAAATATTTAGTGTACTTCCGCTGTGATCCGAAACCCAAAACCAAATTAAGACAAGTAAAGGAAAAATTAACTTGACTCTTCGAACGACGAATCGAAAGTCGAATCAATTCGTCGTTCGAAGTGCCAACATCTCCTGATGATGTTTTGTGGAAAGGCGAAACACGTGTTGAGTTAAGAGTTAACGGATTGTGATAGGTAACGTTAATCTTAATTAATATTAGTTATTTAATCTTAGTTAATTTTTCCTTTACTTGTCTTAATTTGGGTTTCGGATCACAGCGGAAGTACACTAAATATTTAATTTTGTCTTCTATTGTACATTTGTATTAATTTCACAGTTGGGTCTACAGCTGTCTAAGCTGTAATATAGAGAGCTTTAGACATTAGAATATAAGCCAGCATTTTGGTTGACTTTAGTTAATTTTTCCTTTACTTGTCTTAATTTGGTTTTGGGTTTCGGATCACAGCGGAAGTACACTGAATATTTAATTTTGTCTTCTATTGTACATTTGTATTAATTTCACAGTTGGGTCTACAGCTGTCTAAGCTGTTATATAGAGAGCTTTAGACAGTACAATATAAGCCCGCGTTTTAGTCTCGAGTAGAAAAGCCAGAACCTAGTTCCCAAGGTTAGTACAGGTCTCGGGAGACCACCCTCCTCACTTGGCAGGCTGTCCCGTCGCTTACCGTTACCAAACATTAAAAGTAACTAACCGCGGCTTCAGATAAAAGACAGATGGACAACTTCGTGGATTCTAAACCTGAGAAAAGAAATTGAAAATTGACATTTGATTTATATCATGTACTATTGTAATGATATTATATTACTAGAATTAGATGTGACATTTGATTACTATCATATACTATTGTAATGATATTATATTATTAGAATTAGAATTGAAAATTGACATGGATACATATCATATACTATTGTAATGATATTATATTACTAGAATTAGATGTGAAAATTGACATTTGATTAATATCATATACTATTGTAATGATATTATATTATTAGAATTAGAATTGAAAATTGACATGGATACATATCATATACTATTGTAATGATATATATATATATATATATTATATTACTAGAATTAGATGTGACAATTGACATTTGATTAATATCATATACTATTGTAATGATATTATATTACTAGAATTAGATGTGACAATTGACATTTGATTAATATCATATACTATTGTAATGATATTATATTACTAGAATTAGATGTGACAATTGACATTTGATTAATATCATATACTATTGTAATGATATTATATTACTAGAATTAGATGTGACAATTGACATTTGATTCATATCATGTACTATTGTAATGATATTATATTACTAGAATTAGTAGTGACAATTGACATTTGATTAATATCATATACTATTGTTATGATATTATATTACTAGAATTAGATGTGACATTTCGCCGTCCCCGGAGAATAAAATGATAACTGCCATTATCTTCATTTTAGTGTTATTCCATTTTTGATATCTGTGGGTGCTGATACATCTGCTAAAATTTTTTCGTGACTCTAATACTGTTATTTACGGAAATATAAAATATTACAATGTTATTCGATTATTAGACCCATGCCTAAAGTTACAAGAATATAATTGTATTGTAATATTATCAAAATATTTTTAAACTTATAAGTATGACAAACAATCATGAAGTTATATTCTCGTAAAAAATATTCGATTAGATATTGATAATAGCAGTTATCATTTTATTCTCGTACAAAACCATCCGTGCACTTCGTATAATGTTCTGTTAGTAAAACTATTCGTGTTGCAAAACATATTGTTATGCTCTGTTTTCATTTAGAAGTGACGGTTATAGTTTGAAATGGCAGCTACATAATTGGTAGGGATTCCCGCGAAGTATCCCTCATATTATAGTACTATCAATATACGATGTTGATGACAAAAATAAACAACACCATCTAATGAAATCATTGGTTTAGATGTAACATCCGATAATACTTCCGAGTATATTGTCGAAACAAACGGTCACTGATAATATGAACAAGATACCTAATCATCAGGATCTAAGACTAGGAGAAGAAAACAATGAATATCACAGTCTCGTAGGAATAAAAGACCAACCCGAAAGGGGTTCATGCAGTGCCAGAATTTTTAGACAAAACAAGCATAAAACCTTAAAAGCCTGAAAAAAGATAACTCATGAGCAGTCAGTACATGGAATGCCCCGTTCAACTGCTGTCTTTCACTTATTTGCATCATGATAAGAAACAATATTATTAAAAAGGTTGCACAGCGGTTTCACACCCTCTCATTAAAAGTGTAATATACGGGGGTTGCACTCAAATCTCGTTTCTATCCACCACCATCTTGAGACATACAGACCTCACCTATTGTTTCTTGCGGAGACACAAATCAGATGTCCGTCCGACGTGTCGTACCTTTCCTACCCAGGGTACACCCTGGAGCACAACTTCAAACCACGCGCGGGCGTATGCTTATACGCCCGTGACGATATCTAAGTTCGGCGTCTCCGTAAATTTGAAGATTCCAGCTTCACGGTGCTTTGGGTACTGGTGGGCACAGGCGTGGAGAAAATTCTCTATTCCTGTGTCTACCGGGCGCACAGCGAAGATTTGGAGACAATGAGGCTCATTGACTACCTCAGCGAGAGGGCGGATGAAGCTCAACAGGAGTGCCCGTCGGCTCAGCTTGTGTTATTAGGGGACTTTAATGGTCATCACCAGGATTGGCTGTATCCATACCTAGACACCAACCATGATGGACGAGAGACTAAGAAACTTTCTCTTACATAGATCTCACCCAGCTGGTTCAAGTAGCCACACGGGTACCCGACGTTGACTCTCATACACCTTATTGCTAAGACCTTCTGCTGACAACTGATCCAGACCGGTACTCAGTGGCGATTTCATCGTCACTGGGTCGATTTGACCACTGTTTGGTGAAGTCTGTATTTGTCTTCTCCCTGCCAGATCCTAGCCCAAAAGGCTCTAGGCGGCTGTGGCGATAGAGTCAGCAGACTGGGATGAGATGCGATCGCATCTCATCCCAGTCTGCTGACCTTGGTTGCCTATATGCTTCTCTTGTAGCGATCCTAGTGCCTGCGCTGATGCCGTGACTGATGTGTTGCGTAAGGGCATGGAACATTTTATTCCTTTTTCTGACGCACCATCTTCATGTAATGCTCGCCCATGGTTTGGGTCTGAATGTGGACGTGCTGAGGCACAAAAACAACTGGCGCACCAAGCCTGAGCTGAAACTCGGCAGCGTAAGGCGTCTGATTTTCGTGATAAAAAGAGAGCTTTTAATAAGGATCCAAGTCCTGCAAGAAGGTTATACAGAAGGCCCGTTTTGACCATATTGGCCGAATAGGGACCAAACTGGCTTCGTACCCGGCGGGTAGTAAAGCATTCTGGTCCCTAGCCAAAGCGGTCGAAGCTAACTTCTGCCGTCCCTCGCTGCCGACTCTGCTAACTGATGCAGGTCCATATCAGTTACGTTCGTACTCTGTAAGAGTATGGAACGTGTTCTGAATCGCAGGCTCCTGGCATACCTAGAAGCGAATGACCTCCTCAGCGATCGACAATATGGCTTTTGCCGGAACCGATCCACTGGAGACCTTCTAGTGTATGCCACTCACATCTGGAGTTAAGCCATCGAGAAATTCGGAGAATCTCTAGCGGTTTCTCTCGACATTTCTAAGGCTCTTGACAGCTCCTCCTACGATTTGCCCTCTGGTTTCCGTGTGTGGATTTCCGACTTTTTGAGAGAACGATCTATACGGGTGGTCATTGATGGCTGCTCGTCTGATCTAATGGCAATTAATGCCGGTGTAAATTTGTTTTCAGATCACAGCAGAAGTACACCAAATATTTCAGATTTTCTTCCATTTACAATGGACTTCCACAAAGTAACGTATAAGTCAATAGGTTATCCCAAGCCCTATCCCAAGCCATGTGCTCGAATTGCAAGTGTTATGCACTGAGCCTCTTCTTATAAGCAAGGCTTTGCATGATGATCTCATTAGGCTTTGTAAAGTAGGGCATATAACAAATTAAGTTATCCAGACGCTTACAAAGTGATTTGTGATTTCAAGTCTGTTTTTATTCACTATTATAGAAAATAGCTGTTAACTTGTAATACTCAATTGAAATGACCGTTTTTTTGGTTTTGTAAAAACTGTGTCCTTTTTAATATTTTATGTCAAAGCATGACCAGATTCTGAGGCATGATGGCCGAAATTTAATATAACAGTAGGATTTGTGAATACTTACCACACAAAGTTTTATTGAAATAGCTTTTAAACAACATAGAGTTAGACAATGATAACGAGAATAAGACGATAATAATGCATTATCATCTTCAATTGTACCCTAATAAACTACCGAATAAAATGACAAGACAGTGATACAATATCAAACTTTGACTAAAAAGTACCGAGAATAAAATGATAAGTGACATTATACAACTCGAATGACGATTAATTTTTACTAACTTCTTATTTTTTAAATATCTTTATTATGTTATATTATATATGTGTTCTATTGAAGTATTCTGTATGTATAAAAAATTAGCTTTACATAAAGGTTAGAACCATCTGCCTCCGACTAGTACTTTTTAAGAAATTAACAAAAACATGTTTTTTGGCTCTCCTGAAAAGTTGAGTTTTTGCAGTTATCATTTTATTCTCCGGGGACGGCGATTTGATTAATATCATATACTATTGTAATGATATTATATTACTAGAATTAGATGTGACAATTGACATTTGATTAATATCATATACTATTGTAATGATATTATATTACTAGAATTAGTAGTGACAATTGACATTTGATTAATATCTTATACTATTGTAATGATATTATATTACTAGAATTAGATGTGACAATTGACATTTGATTAATATCATATACTATTGTAATGATATTATATTATTAGAATTAGAATTGAAAATTGACATTGTTACATATCATATACTTTTGTTTTGATAACATATTATTTGACTTGTAACTTTGGTGTTATCAATAAATAATTTGTATTTGTATCACACTTCAAGTTTTTCTACTATTTACTTAAATGTTAGTTAGACGCTCAACCTTTTGTTGAAAATCGTACTACGTGTATCATACGATACACGTAGCGCGTATATATTCGTGTTTTCTTGAACCTACGTTACTCGGGTCACGCAGGCTACTATCGTGATATCACTATGCGACTGCTGCGCGTTGTGGAGTTTGGCAGCAGCTAGGCGGCATGCTCGATTTGCAGCGGCATCTAGGTTTCATCGGTAATAATGGCAAACTTACGCCTCACTCTTTATTTTGCATGGGTACCACCTATATTTATATAAAAATAAAATGGAAATACATATCTTGTGAAAGTTTCAGCTTTCTAGCTATTACAGTTTCTGAGATACAGCCTGGAGACAGACAGGCAGCGGAGTCTTAGCAATAGGGTCCCGTTTCACCCTAAAAAGAAGTACTAAAAAGTGACTTTGATATATTTGTGTTCTATCTGTACTTGACCTTCTGCACTTCCCTAATTACGGGAAGGGAATACGATAGTCGAGGCGGCCGGTTGCTGTAGTTTCTCCAAATTGCAAGCATTGCTGATGGCCCCATTCCGTTTTAAAACTTCCACTTTGTAATTAGAAATGTTAGCACAAGTTTAACCAAGAATTTTACGTTTAACGTTTAAATGGGGATCTTTAAGCTCAATGGTATTCAATGGTAGCCCTAGTACTCATTTTCCCGAGAAGTACAATTTGGGGGTCTTCAAATCTAGAGTAAATAGGTTCCTTTTTTTCTAGGCAAGCGTGATAGTTTTTAGGTAAAGCTAAAATCAGGCAAGCTGCGGTCAAACGTTAGCCTATTCATCATATTAAAAAAAAACAAATAAAAACTTAGACTCCATAATCTGCCTGTCTGTCTGTGTGTTACCAGATTATATCCAGTGAACCGCGACAATTAAATAGCAGAAATAATTCACAGATGATGCATTTCTGTTGCCTTTATAATAAAAAAATACTTAGTTTAGTATAAAATAAAATTATAAGGCTTAGAGGAATAAATAATAAGGTTGCTGCAAAAGAAGCCCGTGTATATAACCTGTATCTTTTGCACCATGGATAACTAGAGAGTTGATTTTTTACAGATGACATATTTTCTTAATCATAAAACTAAGCACAGGGTATATTTTTATGTTTTTTTTTTATATTAGGACACATTACACAGCTGGTTAGCCCCATACTAAATAATTTCTAGTTTGTATTATGTTTGTTAACACAACTGGTATATACATACATACTTTCCATATAGCTGCATATATTTTATATAGATACATCACTTATAATGATATAAAGACAATTTGAATTAGATCACATATTGCCCCCAGCACTAAGTGACCTGACTCGCAATTGGCCGGTTATTAATTTACTGCATTAGCTTTCTTTTGGTAGTCTCAAATAAATGCTATTGTTTCTTTATTTTAATTCTAGTCGGCAAAGTCACACTTCACGTGTGTAAAGAAAACTTTAAACACGCTGTTCTTTGGTCTGTCAGTGCCAAGTAGGACTTCAAGCTGACACTGTTGGCAGGGGACTCCGTTTCCCTTTACCGGCGACCTACACCTGACCAATCATTCGCATTTACTCACTTTATACCAAACATAAAAAAAATAAGCCTTTATTGCTGATTATACACTATTAACTAAAAAAACTAACTATTTACATGCTTATATTACAGCTTGTCTTGCGACAAAGGCCTCCTCCAGACACTTCCATTTTCCTCTCTCTCTAGCTACTCTACTCTCAAATACCAAACATACAGGGTAGTAAATAAAAGCAAGAAAAAATAAATTGATATGAATTGAATACAGCTCAATCAAGCGCGCGGCCGGCCTACGTTCCGCAAGTCACAAAATTGTTTCACAGTCACATAGAGTTTCAAAGTCACACATACCTACAGAGTCACATGACTCTTTCGGTGAAGGAAAAAATCGTGAGAAAACCATAGCTTGTTGAGCATTTTATAGTGCCCTTTGTAAGGGGCTATTGAAGTAATTGCATTTGTTTACTATTTTTTTTAATTTATAATTACATTGCGTGTGTGTGTATTTAAATTACTATTTTGTGCCATTGTTTTGTAAAAATTAATCGATAAATGTTAAATGAATTTTATAATTATAGTGCTTGTGCTCAAGTTGAGAAATCTAACATAAAAATCTAACAACACGCCGGACTGCCAATCAGAAGGTTATCGGGTTCGATTCTCGGCACGGCCATCATCTTTGTGCTGAACTACATTTGTTGGCTGTCGGACTGGGTGTATATGTATGTAGTATATCAGTTGTGTTAGCAACCATAATACGAACTAGAAATGGTTCAGTATGAGGCCAACCAGCCGTGTGTGAAATGTGTCCTAATATTTAGAATAGAATATAACTTTATTGTACAACCACAAACAAGAAAAATGAAAATATATAAAATTAAAAACTTAAAAGTAGAGTACAAGGGCGGCCTTATCACCTATGGTGATTTCTACCAGGCAACCGGGAATGGAAAAATAAAACATACAAAAGAAAGGCAGTGGTACAAAAGTAAACAACATATAAAAACCATAAAAATAAAATACAAACATAATAACGGAAGGAAAATAAATAATAATTAAGCAATGGAAAGAAAGTGACTAAAATAACTGATAGTCCGGTCAAATTAGACCAAAAAATTAGGGTGAAATTACATAAATTCGCAACAAGCTGAATTTTGGTACAATTGTTCAAAACACGATTATAAACAATAGCTGAAAGTTCCCCATCATTCCCGTGTGTGGAAATTTTTTTATTCAAGGCCAAAGGTCAAAAAAATTAGTTTTTCGCAATTTTCAGCAAATCGGTTAGTTTTATCAAAAAATATTTCATACAAAAATTGTAGATCATAATGTTATCTACAAAAAGTTATTTGATACTTTTTTTTTTACGAGCCACCGTTTTTGAGATATAACGATTCAAAAAGTTGCACGTTTTACTTCCATCTGCGCCGGAAAAACTGCTGAACTCGATTTTTTTGCAATTGTAAAAAGGGATGCAGTGCTAAATATTTTTTGATAAAACTTACCGATTTGCTGAAAACCTTTGACCTTGAAAAAAAAAATTCCACACACGGGAATGATGGGGAACTTTCAGCTATTGTTTATAATCGAGTTTTGAACAATTGTACCAAAATTCAGCTTGTTGCGAATTTATGTAACTTCGAATGTCTAAATTGACCGGACTAGGAGATTTGAAAATGTTTAGAGATTCAGCCTGCCTTATATATAAAGGCAGAGCGTTCCACAGTCTAACAGCTCGTACAGTGAAAGAAGAGTAAAAGTATAAATTGGAGTGATCGAGTGTGTGAGGAAATTCTAGGATAAGAGATCGGGAAGGTCGCAAAGAAGTATTTATGTATAAAAAAAAGACAGAGAGTTGTAATCCGTTCTCAAAGATACGTAGATAGTTGTAGTAGGTATACTCCAGCGTACCAGGTTTGTTTATGAATGGGGTCCCGTACAAAAGTTGGCACCACGTGGTCAGGACGCTGCCAACCGCCGCGCCCTTGACTCTGACTGCCGATGATGCTTTTTGCCGCCGCAATTCATAATGCCGTCGCTATGCCAAGAAAATGAGTAAAAAGTACAGTGATAGATAGATAGATAGATGAACTCTTTATTGGGCAAATAAAGGTACAACACAAAATAAAATAGTAACAACACAAATGTATGCCACAAACGGCGGCCTTATCGCTAACAGCGATCTCTTCCAGGCAACCTTTGGATGGAAAGAAGTTGAAAAAGACGAGAAAAAGAGGGGTTGCACAATAAAGAATAATATTATTTAGTGATAAGTAGAAAAATTATAACGCTGTATTTCTATTTAGTTGACCGACTGAGTGAAGTACCGGCGGCAATTTTGCACAGAGTTTAGCCGCGCCAAATAGTTGAGCTATGAGTCTGCACCACGATGTTACGTATTTCACAAAAAAACATTGAACAGTAAAATAATCTAATAAGCCTTTATATCGCAAAAAAATAAATAATAATATAATATATGAATAAAAATAAAATTTTAAGCTTTTATTTGCACGAAACAAACGGTCACACTTACTTAAAAAACGTTGGATATACGTCAGACGGGTTTCGACGAATTACGAGCGTCATCATCAGGGACGATCTTCAAAGCTTTTATTGTTGATATGAAAAATGTAAACTAAGAAACGAACTATTTACACAACATTTAAACATTTGCAGCTTGTCTTGCGACATAAGCCTCTACACACTTCACTTGCCTCTATCTCTAGCTACTCTCGTCTATCAGGAAACATGGACAACAGAAGCTTGAAACAATGAATAATAGTCTAGTAATAAGCTCTAAAGATTCTTAATAATATTAAAATTGTTTTAGTTTCTTTATTACCTTTAAACTATTCAATTTTAAGCCGACTACTTTTGATAATTATAAAAATATCAAGAGAATTCTACGTCATCATAAACATATAACTCTTCTTACCACATTCTGCATGTTTTTTTTTGCATTACATTGAACTGGTATAGAAACGTAGCTTTCGTAAAAATGTAGGTTAAAGAACTCAAATCAGAAACGTTTATTTGACAAAGGCTACATGATAGTAATAAAAGTAATAGGTATCCAAAGGGGAGCCTTTGGATACCTATGTATGTGGAAAGTAGTTTTAAAAACGGTGTTTTGGGAGCCAATGGCAACTCCCAAGTTTATTCTACGGTAACATTAAACTTATGCTTAAGTAATACGGGACAATGTAAGTTCCTTCAGTACGAAAATAAATTGTTTAAGCGTATTGAAAATCATTCGTTTGCTTCTGAAAATATCGTGCTCGAAAGCTAAAGAATTTCATTTCGCTTTTTATACCAGTATCTTTCGCGGTATTTCTTCTTTACAAATAAATGAAAGATTCCTCTGATTGGCAAAATCTAAACTTGCTAAGTCAAAGTCAAACAAAACCCGCGTTTCCACTCAGTTCATTACATCGGCGCCGCAAATATAACATTTCTCCCCCAACTTCCGATAGATTTGTCTACTCTCCCATGTTAAAGCAGGGGTGGTTTAAGGGAGCGGTCAAAGGGGTTAATACACCGGCTGAGGTTAAACTCTCGCCATCCCTTCTGAAGTACAAAAGTCTAGACATTTTCGTTTGTTTTAATTGAAGGCAGCCTCTGATTTTTTTGGCAATGATAATAAAAAAAATACTACCTGACCCGGCCAACGTTGTTTTGCCTCACTTAGGGGTATGAAAAATATATAGTAGCTGATTCTCAGACCTACTGAATATGCATATAAAATTTGGTAAAAATCGGTCAAGCCGTTTCGTAGGAGTACGGTAACTAGATAGATAGATAGATAATAGCATTGTGACATGAAATTTTTATATATTAGATTGTCATAAATGCTACTTTTTTTTTCTTCTTATAGGCAATTTTAGAACTTTGGGATTAAATAATTGAAAGATAAAGCCATACAAAAAACCTTCTTATTACTTAAGAAATATAACTATAAAAGAACTTACAATTTTTTTTGCACATCATTATTTCACTAACCAGCAAGGCATTTAGTCGTACAACTCAGCGAAACTCTAGCCTTAGGTGTAGTGTACCTAGTCTAGAATATCTGGCTCTCATAGAGCCACCGTAACACACCATTAGCTTAGTTTGGCGACAAATTATTCAACTTGAGTGTGGTTGCAAGCCAGGCGAGCACTAGAAAATGCTCCACAACCAAAATCTCCCCCCTCTTGGTTCCCCCCGAAAACCTCCTAGATCCCGCCCAAATATCTGAAGACATACGCATTGCAGTGCCGCGTAGACAGAAAGATGCATCATATTGTAATGCATTGCCGCGCTTCATATTGGGACGTTGTGGTAAAGCCATTGCTTGTGTGAATTTCTGATTTAGCAAACTGGATAGAATAAATAACATGATTTTATTTTTCTAAATAAATATAAGACGAGTAGAAATAGTTTCAAGACGGTCTTTAAGCAATTGTTTCTATATTATTTTATATATTAAAATAATCAAAACTGTAATTTCAAGATTTTGCCCTTGTCTTGAAGAAAGGTGAGATAAAAAAAATCAGATATCATCATCATCTTTGCTTATGATATTTAAATACTTTTAACTGCCTTTGTTTGGATAGGTGACAAGGCTGTCGTTTTACAATTGGGATTTTCATCTAGACGCTACCGTGGATAGGATGACACGTTAAACTGTAGGTCCCGGCTGTCTTAGTACAAGCAGTCGTAAAGACAAGTTAGAGGCCTTCGGGCGGCTTACAAACTCTCGACACCAGAGCTTGACCACTTAGCTCACAAGTTATTATTCTGTGCTCATACGAAGAAGAAGAATGGCTTTTTGTCCTTACTAAAACTCGTAAGTAAAAGTAAAAGTAAAAAAGCCTTTTATTCAACTACAACATATTTACATGCACATATATATTAAACTCTTGTCAATTATCAAAATTAATTTCATTATAACTACTCATTGACTTGATTATTAAAATTAAATGTCACATTTTCGATTTATTTGTCAATATCTATAATAATTGTCGTATCATATTAATAGTGCGATTTCTCTTGTTCAGTTCAGTTAAACTATCGGTTTATGTAGCTGTTGCCTCCTTGGCGTAGGCCTCTCCCAGTTTATTCCATAGTTTCCTATTTCTCGCCATTCTCGTCCATTCTTGTCCGTGTCTCTGCGTGAACAAGTCCTCCCATCTTCTATTTGGCCTTCCTCGACCTCTTTTGTCATCTCTTGGTACCCATTCTAATACTTTCTTAGTCCAGCGATCACAGTTCATCCTACATATATGTCCTGCCCAATTCCATTTTATAAAACTAAAACTCTGTATTAACATTAAATTGGTAAAGATTTAAAACTCGCCATAAAGGTGCAGTGGTGTAGAAATAATTTCACTTTTCCTCGATATTTATCTGCGCCTGTCCTGGACAGACTTTCTGATGAGACCTGCGATATTATATCGAAGACTCAGCCGGTTTTCACGGCACTTCTTTCCCTGAAAACTCTTTTTAAAGAAAATATTGGAAACGGCGATAAAATAACAGTTTTCTTTCGGGTTCTGTATTTTTTATTGAATGGCGAGGAAATTTGTGGAGCGTTGACTTTTTTTCTTGGTCTCGTGGTTAATTGCGTCTGTGTAAACCTTTCTGTTTTAGTTTCGGCTGTTAGTGTGGTAGGAATTTTCTCAATTTGTTTATTTGTGGTAGAGTTTTATTGATTAAATTCAATAACGACAAATTCTATATCCTTAAAAAGGAACCTAGATAATTCCTTTTTAAGGATATGGAATTTATAACTTTGACAAATTCGAGTATAATGAAAATTGTCCAGTAAATAAAAGCGCTGCAATAAATTTTGCCTTTTTTATGGGGAATAACATTAAGTAGTAGTGTGAACTAAGATTCGTTGAGACTGGTTCAAAATTACGACTTCTACGCGAGAACCAAAATACAGACAGACGAAAGTAAAATAGAGTTTTTCGCTCGCTTCGCTCCATCGGTCATTTATAAATGCGAAAGTTTGTGGGTAAGTGTGTATGTTTGTTACTTCTTCACGTTCCAACGGCTTAACAGAATTTGATTAAATTTGGGGTGAAGATAGGTTAGACCTTGATCCGGAAAACAATTGTGGTTCCCGCGGGATACGCAAATAACTTCAAAATCTATGTTACTCCTTCATGCTCCGACGACTGGACTGATTTTGATGAGATTTGATTTTTATACTAATTTGATTTGATTTTTTACTATGAACATAGGTAAGATCTTTGAAAATTGACATTTCATTCATATAATTACTAGAATTAGAATTGAAAAACGACATTGAATCATATCATATACTTTTGCAATGATATTATATTATTTGACTTCTAACTATGGTGTTATCAATAAATGATTTGTATTTGTATTTAATTTATACAAAGGCTACTTTTTATCCCGTATTAACTTCTTTTTATCCCAGAGTAACGTGGATAACACGGGGCGCTAAAGCGGCAATAGCAAAAGTAAAGAAAAAAGAAAGAAATTTGTTTATTTACCAAAATACATAGGCTCAAACATATTTGTTTATACATTTTGAATGATTTACACATAGTTAGTCTAACAAAAGGATTTATTACTGTAATTATACATATTATATTGTCTTTAGTACGTAGGTATGTATGGCATTTAGATAACACATCGGGTCCCAAACTCGGCTGGCGCCTGTGACTTGGGTAACCCAGCAAAAGTAATATCAAATAAATATTCTTTCCAATGTATTCTGGAAAAAACAGCAGTACTCAATGTGAATGGAGTTCATGAACGTCCAAACAGTGTATGAAAACTGAAACAAACAGACTTTGATGCGAAATCCTCCTGACTGGTGCTTACTTATGAAAAAAATTAAAAGCTTTCATTGTTATGGTTATTATATGACGTGCTTCAGTCTGGAGAGGCGGAATGGCGTGACTCATTAATATTACCAGTACAGTGGAATACAATTGATTTTCCGGACTTTTTCTTTGTAACTCGGTGTTAAATTTGACTTCTGTCTCTCTCTTTTTCTCTCTCTCTCTGTGTATGTGGGTGTCAGTCTGTGGCTTCGTAGCGGTACGGATGAACCGATTTTGATTCAGTTTTATTTTGTTTGAAAGATTAGTTAGTCTTGTTAGGCCTAAGATGGCCGCCGCCGCAAGATGGCGGATATTTTCTACATTTTTAATTTCCTCTTGTTTATATCTAGAGTTTGGTGTCTCGGTATAAAGTATTTTCTCTTTGTTGTTTGTGTTGGAAAGTTTTCATTTATTTTGTCGAAGTAAACAATGTAAAAGAGCATTTAGCGCGTTATTTTGAGTAATGCAGCGAACTAGAATGGGTAATAAGATGGTCACTGCGTCATCGGATGTGTGACCAAAAATATAAAGCATGTTATTCGATGTTATGTATATGTTGTATATGCGACAGTACAGGCAACGTATTCTCCCACCGATGAATACAACGAGCACCAAAGAGCTGGTGAAGCCCCGGCGGAGGCGTTGGCGGCGGGCGCTCGTCGCGTCCATTTTTCCGATAATAGAACGCGCGGCGGCGTTGCGCAAACAGCTAGCGCTAAACCAGGCCTTCTCTGCGCACTAAATATAGCAGTGCAAGTTGCACCGCGCCGGCCGTGCGACATTACCCCACGATATATGGACACCGCATATTACGCCGGCCAGATTTTCGGCAACACAAATTGCCGTATAATATTCAATTAGGTCGAGTATTGATGGCCGGCCCGGCAGTTTCGGTCGGCCCATCTGCCGCCGCTACGCGCCGTTTGATATACGATTAGTTTTACATGCCGGCTCACGGTTATTTCGATTGTTATGCGCCGCGGCCGGCGGTATGGCCGCCGGACGGCCCGGAGTCTTTCGGTCTGATGGCGCCGCTACAGATATAGATAGAATCCGAGATTCTCGGCGAGCGGCCGTCCCTCAAGGTACGCCGCGGGGACGCGGCTAAATATAAAGTCGCATGAGTCGCGATCGCTGCTCGCCGACGCCGTACGTCCGGCATGCTGCCAGGAGACGTCACGCGCCCGTTACCTCATAACGCCAAACTTTGAGAAAGGACTCGCGGCGAGCAAGGACGCGGGTTCACACGCCGAGTATTTCTGTAGCCTCGATAATTACGCAAGGCGATCCCGGCAAGATGGCGGCGCGTCCCGCTCGCGGGAGATGAGCTGTCGCGGGATATTTATGAAATTCGAACCGAAATAGATTCAGTAGTAGCTTCGTCGAGTCACCTTGACGGCGCGTGCGTTATATAACCGCGCGAATCGAACGCACGCATTCGAAAATCGAATTCGAAAATGTCAAAATCGTGACGCCATGAGTGACGTGCCGTGTGACGTAAGTTTAGTGTTGCCACTCCTCCGTTCGACTAATAAATTTATTGTTTGGCATGTAAACGGATGCGTTCGAGCCAAGAAATTACAGCGTTCGGTAAAAAAAATATTGAATGAACCATGATGATGGCGCAGTCTGATCGGGCCCGTCTTGCAGCTTTGCCAAACACAATCTTGTTTATCGTTCAACAGTTGCAACATTTTTTTTTGATTACGGAATGTTTACCTTCCTACGCTGTACGCCTATCTTTTTTACAAAGAAACCGAAGAGGTTTTGTTCCCTTGCGCGATTTTTTATCGGAGTTTTAATTACTCGTTCTCCTAATGACGCCGGCGTCCATTGAAACGGGACCACTTAACTTAAAGTGGGGACGTGACTTTTATTTTCAAGTCGTATATTTTAATGAGTAGCTTTTCCGTTGTTCTTTTCAGGCCCTCTGTTTGAGAGATTCCGTGATTTCTAGAGCTCCATTGTTATGTAGACTTCTGAATTCGGTTTCAATTAGGAATTTGTAACTTTTATCTATTCTCCGTAAAAGTCTGGGAAGTTATTCGGCGAGACAAACGGTACCACAGATTAAAATAAGAGTAGCTTCTCTGAACACAATAACAAAACGCAATGCGGTAAAAGCGCAAAGATGCGGTCGGGGCCTTTTTCATTCTCATATTAATAGGGCTGAGAGGCACCACTGTGTATTGTGTACGGAAATCGTTTGTTTAGTTTCAGCCCCATGGAGTCTATAAAAGCGTAAAGTCGTAAGTTTCCTCTTATGCGTAGAATTTCGGCTTGAGAGCCAAATCTTCTCCAGTCTGCAGAAAATTAGGTTATAGTTGAGGCTTTGAAAGTTCCCTTTTGTTGGGTTTTGAAAAGAAACAGTGCTTTTATATTTTTGTGTAGTCAAGATAAATATGGACAGTTCAGTTCAGTTTATTTTATTCAATGTAGGTACAAAAGTACACTTATGTATGTCAAATTATACCATATATTAAAATGTCGATTTACAATATTAAAATATCAATACCAATTTTACAATGTCAATTTACAATATTAAATTGTCAATGTTAAAATAAGTCATTAAAAATATAAATTTATAACTTATATAAAAAAAAAAAAAATTATTTACATAAAGTAATTTGAGTAACATTAGGGAAGCTTTTATCATCCAAAAACTCGTTTGTTTAATAATATGCCTCATTTGTTAATAGATCTTTAAGATATTTTTTAAACTTATAAGTATTCAAATACTTTAACCATTCATGTACCAAGTTATAAAATTTAATACTATTTACATGAAAATTACATGATCAAAAACTGGAGCTGTTATAAGAATTTTAGTAATTGTGTCACACGATGTTTATAACATCATTTGGTAGACCCAACCATTCTTAGTTTAAATATGTATTAATTTCAAAAATAAAATATTAAAATTTAACTAAAATAAATATATAAGGCAGGGGTGCAAACTACATCAAATTTGGTTTTATGCCATATTCAAGATGATGGCACGGAACCCTCCATGCGCGAATTCTACTCGCACTTGGGCAATTATTGACTTTAAAAGTACATTACAAAAATATGTTCAGTATTTTTGTATTAGTCAATAATACCTACAAAGAACTTCTTTATTCGAAATCTCGCTCCAAAGTCCAGTGAAAATGTTATTTGGAGCGAGATTTCGAATAAAGAAGTTCTTTGTAAGTATTATTGACTTGTACAAAAATACTGGAAATGTCCAGTGAAAATGTTAATACAAAAATGAATTGACTATTTGTTAGAATGCCGGTCGCGTGGCCCTGCAATGCAGGAGTTGCAATGCCTCTCGACTTGTGAATTAATGCTGGCCATTCTATTGGGATGTGAGTCGCGTGCGGCACCTGATATCGGAGTTGTGCATCCTAATCGACCGTGTGTAGCGTCTTCTTCATTACGGATGTTGGGAGAGAATTTATCTCAAATATATCTTATCTATATCTTTAAATGAGCAATTCTTTTATATATAATTTGGAATCTCGGAATTGGCTCCAACGATTTTCATGAAATTTAGGGGGTTTCGGGGGCGATAAATCGATCTAGCTAGGAATCATTTCTAGAAAATGTCATATCAAAAAAAAAAAAATAACGAGCAAAGCTCGGTCAACCAGGTACTCTTGTTTTTATCTCAAAACATACTGCACCCTGCACTAGTACCCGTGTATATGTGAATATCCATCATCTATCTTCTAATCTTCTCTTCTTCTTCTTCTAATATATAAAATTTCCATGTCACAATGTTATTTACCGTACTCCTCCGAAACTGCTTGACCGATTTTTGGCAAATTTTATATGCGTATTCAGTAGGTCTGACAATCGGCTACTATCTATTTTACATACCCCTAAGTGATAAGGGTTGTTCAGCCTTAATTTTTTTTTTTTTGACGAATTTTTTTTTAACGGCATTAAAATTTTTTCGGCATTCAACCCAAAATTTTTACTTTTTTATCACTAACCAAAACTGCAACGGTCGATCCGGATGGATGGGTGACCATGCACTAGACTGTCGTTTTTAAAGTGCTATTTTCATCTGGGTGCTACCGTGGGTCGGATGACACGATAAATTGTAAGTACCGGCTGCTAGTCTTAGTACAGGCGGTCGTTAAGCCAAGTTAGAGGCCTTCGGGCGGCTTGAAAACTCTCGAGGCCAGAGCTTGACCTCTTAGATCATACGAAGAAGAAGAATATGGTAAAAAAGAAAGAAAGAAAGAGACCTTTATTTTGTGACACGAATAACAAAGAAAATCAATACACAAGAAACATAAGAGAAAAGAAAACATTTACGAGGCACAGAACCGTAAGACGTAATAAGTAAAATTCAAGACAAAATTAAATATTTAGTGTACTTCCGCTGTGATCCGAAATCCAAATTAAGACAAGTAAAGGAAAAATTAACTAACACTAATTAAGATTAACGTTACCTATCACAATTCGGAAATTCTTAACTCTACACGTGTTTCGTCTAACCACAAGGCATCATCAGGAGATGCTGACTCTTCGAACGACAACTTGTCTTAATTTTGACGTAAAATTCAGCTCTCCCTTTTCCAGCAATTACGTACAAGAATCTTGTTTATCAGTCCAGCTGGAGTTCCTTAGCCCAGAATCCGGGCAATTAGTCCCGGAATCCGGGTAAGACGTGGCAATACGCGATGACATTTAACGAGGATCGCATGCAAATGTCCCGCCGCTGGGCTTACGGTACCACATCACTAATCCTCCGGTAGGTAGCACATCACTAAGCCGGGAGAGTTAGCGCGCTAGCTTCGGGTAAGATATTGTGGGTATTGGGGTGCGGGCCGGCTGGGACGGACCTAGGGATGAGATTCATTCCCAAACTGATTCACCTTCACTCTTATCAAGTATTAACATAAATATAAAACCGAACTCTCATAGACCTCACTCTAAAATATTTTCTCTAATGTGTATAAAAATAATACGTCCATATATAATCCTATAGTGAGAATGTGTCGCCAATACAATGGTCTCCTTGAGCACCATCACCAATCACTTGATATTTTTGATTGTAACTTACCTAAATTTAAACGTAAAATCTTATCCCTTTTAAATGATTCTTTTGTTGTGACATAATGTATAAAAATTGTATACATTATACATTGTGTTGCAACGGGGGAGTCATTTGAAAGGGATAAGATATATTGGGCTTGAAAATAATTTGTTGGTAAATTTAGTATAGGTACTTACTAATATTTTTTGTATTTTATGTAAATATTTACTTAGATCATGATGTGTACACATTTGATAAGGATATAACCTAGAACGATACAATGTATGTATAAATTTTTAGTCTTTTAAGGTTGTATTCTGTTTTGTGTAC
Source organism: Mellilla xanthometata (assembly GCA_035578125.1). Taxonomy (NCBI): domain Eukaryota; kingdom Metazoa; phylum Arthropoda; class Insecta; order Lepidoptera; family Geometridae; genus Mellilla; species Mellilla xanthometata. The sequence continues at coordinate 9,611,603 of JAPUBQ010000023.1, read as the reverse complement.
CTTATTACATATATAAAATAAAATAAATAAGTAACGGGGCTTAATGTTAACAAAAAACAAACAAGAGTTTGTTAGTATGATTTTTAATAAAGTAAGTAGAACAAAAATAAATTTATCAAAGTATATATAATACTGTTAACTTTATTTTTTTTTAATGGGTATTCAAATTAAAGGTTTAGGGATGGGGTAACGGGGCTTGGGGTAGATGTAAGATGCAAAGGTTAGAAGTGGTGGTGTTTGATTGGCTTGAAAGTTCTCGATGCCAGGTTAGTTACTTCGGTTATACGAAATTAAAAAAAATGAGGTTGGACATAGTTTAGACCCCTGAAATATCTTACTTCTTACTATTGATTTTGAATTTTTAAATGTATTTTGTAAAATACAGTTTTTTTTTGCAATAATGCTAATGCAAACATGGGTTTTGTTTCAAAACATATTTTGTTTTTTTTTTTATATTACAGGTTTATCTTTATTGTAATATATAAGTATATTTTTAATATTCATTTTATCTATTGGATTTATAATATAAAACTATGCGCCAAGTTTGTGCAAAGTACCCATTTATAATCGTCCCGGTTCTTGATTTAGAATAAGGAAGCCACTAAAGATGACAAACCCTTTAGTCATAGTTTTATAATTAATTCGATATATTCATGTTTCATTTGCATACGAACGCAACATATTATGTACATCTTCAAGTATTAAACGATATGTTGAATTCTGTAGTACTCAAAGTTATACATTTTATATGTCAAATTTGGAAGATTATATTAGCGACAACAAAACTCTGCAATCTCATTTCATGCTTAAATTAAGGTTAATTACAACTTTTACGTGGTAAATAAAGTTCTTTCAAAATTTTTTGATAAATAATATTGAATAACGAAAAAAATATTTAAAGGTTTTAATATTAATATAATAAATGTTTCCTTGCATTAAATATACAATCAATTAACTTTTAGACAACAGTGTAAAATCTAAAAACTCTATATAACGACACTGAAAGGACTGTGCATTTTATGGCGCTATAGAGAGTGGTTGTTAAAGAGAGAGAATATATCATTAAACCAACTAAAGTCAATTGATTTTGACGCTTTAGAGAGTTTGTCGTTAAATCGAGTGACGTTACATGGAATTTACACTGAATATGCATTACATAGGCTAAACTCATAGGTTAGAAATGACTAAACGCAATTTACAATAGATTAATGCATATTCGTGCATTCGCCCCACGACGAAACTGCCCCAGCGCCGTCATCCCTTACTCCGCCCCTGTGCCCCCAAGATATTACGAACAGCCGTATGTGTATGAAGTTATGATAATGTGTATCGAGGAGTGGTTGCATGTAATGTACGGAGTAACGAGGGAGGCTGCGTTATAGGGCGCGTTGCTACACTCTGGGGGTTTGGATTAATAGGGCATACAACACGAAGTTATATGGCAGCACTTGATTTGTATCTGTGTAAAGGTATTGACTCTAAAGCGTTGCGCTGTAACTCAACAGACTAAGATTATCCGATGTGGTCTTTCTTCTTCTTTATACATATATTCATACTTTTTCTTTTTTTCTTCATAATAAAAAAAAGCTTTTATTTACCTTAACCGAAAATAAAAACAGAGTTAATGGTTTGTTAGAGTTTTAATTAAGTACAAGTTAGTAAAATGTTTTTACGTAATTATTAAATTACAGTCGGTGTAAGGTCCGCCTGTGGCGGTAAAAGCCTCCTCCAATTTTTTCCACATTACTCGGCTTTTGGCTGTTCTCGACCAGAGAGCCCCGGCTACCTTCACTATGTCCGTTGACCACCTTTGTAGAGGCCGACCTCTCCTGTGCGCACTATCTCTAGGTCTCCAGTTTGTGATAGTGTTTTTTCTTCATATATTTCTTTATATGTAGATCGTTTAGTTCTGTTCAACTAAGTTTGTTTGATGTCGGATTGGGTGTTAAATATGTATCAATATAAAGTATGTATGTATATGTATTACTAGCTGCGCCCCGTGGTGTTACCCGCCTTAATCCGGGACAAAAAAGGTTAATCGGGGATAAATAAATTTCCATAACACGAACTAGAAATGGTTCAGTATGAAGTTAACCAGCCGTGTGTGAAAAAAAAACAGTATCAGAAAAGAAGTAGTGTACAGACAATCGATTTTTACCGTTTTATTTTAGTATGTATGATAAACTACACACGTATTAAATAAAGTTAGAACTGTATAAAATTAAATAAAAAACGCCAGCACTAGTCCAGGGGAAAGAAAACATAAATTAACGTGATAAATATCTGAAGGGAAGTGCATCGATGAAAGCTTACGCAGCGCTAACTGCATTGCGCTCTTTGGTTAGGTCTCGTCCTCAGAATACAGAAAGAACTGTATTCTGAGGTCTCGTCTTATATTCTGTCTACTGAGAGTTGTTATAGGTTTAAGATTTTCCATTAAAATTATGATGGTAGTGCCAACATCATCTACAATTTAGTTTTTAAAAGAATTTTTTTAGCTTACCTCAAAAGAGGACGAGGTTTTAAATTAGTCTGAAAGTTTTTTTTTTGGGTTTGTTACCTCATAACTCCACCAATTTTGGAAATTACTTTTTTATTAGAAAAGGATTATTTACGCGTGATATTATTGTTATTGAACTTAATTCGTATTTTTTTATTGAAGTCGGTTCTCAGATTTTTTACTCTCTTTCAAAATGTTATATTTTTGTACAACTTGAAGTATTATTAAAAACTGACGTTTTTCAAGTGGTATTTTGCTGGGCGCTCCCATACTTACAATAATCATACCCAGAATAACTATAATCATAACCAAAAGAATAACCATTAGAACAAGAATAATATATATGCATGAGTATGCATTAAAAAAAAAATAAAGAAAAATCAAAATTTTGTAAACTTATAAAATAACAACACAAAAATTGGAAAGACAAAATTAAGCCATCCGCCCAAACGTGCCCATCAAGCTTGCCGCATTGCCTCTTTGTATTGCAAGGGAAATACATATTTTGCACAAGGTGTGCTATATACATAAATATGTTATACTAGCTGACCCAGCAAACGTTGTTTTGCCTTAAAATATTGTAAATCTTTAATTAATGTAGTATTTCATAAGATTTATAAAAAAATACCCATGATTTTTGTATGTAATTAAGAACTTTATGTATGTGCAAAATAAACTATTTCTTTCTTTCTTTCTTTCCTTAAGTACAGTTAAAAACACTATAATTGATCAGTTATCGAGCGGAATGAAAAAAATATTAAATGACTAAAATGGCCATATAAATAGGACATGGTGATAAAAAAAATTTAAGGTCCTATGTATTTTTAATGGGAAATTATAAAAAAAATACAAAACAAAAAATTCAACGAAATTAAAAAAAAAAAATGATGGTGAACAACCCTTATCACTTAGGAGTATGGAAAATAGAGAGTAGCTGATTCTCAGACCTAATCAATACGCATATAAAATTTGGTAAAAATCGGGCAAGCCGTTTCGGAGGAGCACAGTAACTAACATTGTCACATGGAAATTTTATATATAGTTAAGAAGATTATATAACCACATTATCAAAAATATGTTTGTATTTATTTTTTGAAAAAGATGACAAATAGCAAAATCCCACGGGGTCCCGTTAAGCTAATCCAAAGCGAACTATTAGAATTCTTCCGCCATCGCGCAAGGTGAGTAGAGTGCGATGCACCGCGCACAATTATTTGCAAATCACAAACTTGGATTCCACTCACGCGCAACTACTTTTTTTTACAATGGCGAAGGCAGGATTGTCGGCTGACGCGCGTTGGGGCTATGTTAATTTGTGCATTGTTTAGTTGAGTGTGTCATTGTTGCGTAAGTGAACAGGATATTGGTGGAGAAGCGGATAGTTGACGTGGTTTGAGGAACCAGTGCTGCCGCACTATCATATGTACCCATTTAACGTAGAAGCGAAGGCCTTAAGGATAGGCAGATTATTTATTTCTTTTGTGACATATTTATGAACTTCTTTTATTTTTTTTACACATTTCACACACGGCTGGTTAGCCCCATACTGAACCATTTCTAGTTCGTATTATGGTTGCTAACACAACTGATATACTACATATAGGTACATACATACATATTATATATAAATACATATTTAACACCCAGACCCACAGCCAACAAATTTAGTTAAGCACAAAGATGTTGACCGGCCAAGAATCGAGCCCGGAACCTTCTGTTTAGCAGGCCGGCATGGTAACCTTTACGCCAACGAGGTCGTCAATGATTCAGATCACTTCGTCATGAGACGTCAAATCAAATCACATGGTTTGAGGAACCAGTGCTGCCGTACCATTGGGTACAGATGGTACGGCAGCACTGGTTCCTCAAACCATGCCCATACCCATACCCATTTACCGTGGAAGCGAAGGTCTTATGGATAGACAGATAGATTATTTATTGCTTGTGTGACATATTTATGCAATTAAAGACGTCAAATCAAATCGCGTGGTTTGAGGAACCAGTGCTAGTACTATCTGTACCCATTTACCGTGGAAGCGAAGGCCTTAAGGATAGGCAGATTGCAGATGTATGTATATAAATAGTTAAAAAGATTACGTTAATGATGATGTTTGTATTCAGCTTCCTTATGAACAGAGGACACTTATTTTGTATTTCTGCTTTGGTTTATATATTAATTATAGTCGGGAGCAGAAAAGACGCCATATTCCTTTTTACATTTTTATTGCAATAGTGATGGGTAACACCGACAAGTTGAGCATAGATAAAAAAAGATAATTAGAGACGGGAAACTATTCGACTACAATATCCGACAGTGGCCGAGAACTGGCAAGCGAGGAGTGGGACGTCCGGCAGCGAGATGGGTCGACGACATCATCAAAGTCGCAGGTCCTACCTGGACGAGGACTGCGCAAGATAGACGCAGATGGCACATGCAGAGGGAGGCCTATACCCAGCAGTGGGACAAGAAGGGCTGTGGATGATGATGGATGATGATGATCCGACAGTTTGAAGCCTCTGAGAACCTCTTTTTTGCCGCGTAGGATTGTATACAGTTAAAAAAAACAAAACAGTTTGAAAGCATATTCTTAGAATGGTGCTTTAGTTTTTCGATATTTTTTACCGTTCACGATTTAAAGTGAAAAAAACTGTAAATTCAATATTTTGCCCTTTGCCTTAAAGACTCACTGTTAAGCATGGAAATTCCTATAAACAAAATTGTAGTAATATATGACCGTTCTAGCGTCCAAAATATTTCATCGAACACATCTTTAGCCGGGCTCAGTACAAAAGGCGATAAACGTGTTACGGCGAGGAACGTAATTTATAGCTTGCACACGTAAATGCAGCTAGGTATTAATAATCTATGCTATTAGCTATCGAGCCCTAAAAATAAACCAAGGTCTGACTCACCGAATTATAGCTAAGTGTTTAATCTATCGTCCATTAGATAAATACTCGTAATATGAGTTCTATAATTCTATAGAACTGAAAATTCTGCAGCTCTGGATTTTGGACTGAAACGAATGATAAATCGCCAATATTTGAAAAAACTCCGTTTTTTTTTTTAAATAGATTACTTATAAATTGTCACTGATAAATAACACAACCTTTTAAGGATAAAGACAAAATATTATTGAATTTACAGTTTTTATTTAGTTTGTATTTATAAATGGAAAAATAGCTTAAAGTCTGTCTAAAGAACAACTCTAAAAAAATATATTTCTTTTGGTACCAATCAATATGAAATAATGCTTTAAAAAAAATTAAACCAGTAATCCTTTAATCCATAAGTCTGATTGGTATCAAAATTAGTGTAAATGTTTTTAGAGTAGTTTTTTAGACTGTCTTTAAGCTATTTTTTACAGTTTACGATTTATAGCGATAAAACTGTAAATTCCAGATTTCTGCCCTTATCTTCGCCTTAGGGCCGGCTTAATAATATTTTAACTCAATACCATAGACAAAGTTTGTTTATGTCAATACCAAATGTCATGCAATATGTTTCTTGTAAGACAACGGAACCGTTAAAAAGAGAAATAAATATATATATATATCTTGAATAGTGAAATGGTAAAAAATATATGTAAGAAATGGTTTCTACCGAGTTAGCAATTTCCCAAATGAACTTTTAACAGTTTTCTGTACAGGTGGTGCATTGCGTTGAATGAATATGAAATTTATTTGAACGTTCTCGGGGAAATGGCGCATAGTGCAGTTGTTGGTTTGATTTACATCTATTCTGATAGTAAAATAAGTAGAGCGAATAAAATTTCGTTTTGCTTTACTAAAATATTTTACGCGCTCAATAATATTCTCAAAAAAAAAATGTTCTCTTAATCTATACTAATATTATAATCTATACCAAAGGCTTAACAAAACGACCGGTGACTCCCGCTCCGGATCTTTCCTGGTGCAAAGGATAGCGATTGCCATTCAGCGCGGGAACGCTGCTAGTCTGATGGGCACCTTTGCACCGGGAACTATTAGGGGCGGGTTATTTATTTAGATTTAAGTTATTTGTAATAAATTTAAATTAATTTTGACATAACTACGAGTATATATTGTGACATGAATAAATCATATTCTTGCTTGCATCTATACCATATTTGAAAAATTCTTTCATCGTTGGGAATCTACATTATCCCCGAGTAACATAGGCCATAGTTTGATTCTCTTTACAACTTAGATTATTTTATAAACCGTGCGAAGCCGGAATGGGATGCTAGTCCGTAATAATAGACATCATGATAAAAATGACTGTAACACGAAATTATACCACTGTTTTTGCTTTTTTGGACAACTAAAAGTGCTTGGCCAAATGCGAGTTGTGCTTCCGCATGAAGGGTCTCGTACCAATCTATAAAAACGGTATATGATTACGTTTGAAGCCTATTATATAGTATAAGTTAAAGTCATGTAGATTTTGCGATTTAGTTTGTTTAATAAAAGTGTACTAACTATAAGCTATACCTAGCGCCATCTATTGAAGGGCAGCGTAGTCTCTTTACAGGTTCGTTACAGTGTGTTGTATAGAAGCCCCCTATCAATATTTATTTTTAAGATGTTTTTAGTATTTGTTGTTATCACAGCTAAAGAAAAATACACTATCTTTAAAAAAACAATTGTCTAACTCACGGTTTATGAGATAAAGTCTGGTGTCAGACAGACAAACCGACAGACAGACAGACGGGCAGCGGCGTAATCTTAGTAATAGAATCCCATTATCACTCTGGGTACGAGACCCTGAAAATATGAGTTCAATATATTTGGCTAATTTAAAATATGGACTAAAGATTGACCAAACATTCTTGAAATAAATAATTTAAAAGTTTTTTATTACCTTAGCACGCAAATGCCTGTTATTTCTTTTATTAAGAAGTCGGAATCAAGTTTTTGTGCTTATGATACTTGTTTTTACACATATTGGTTAGTCTAGAAAGAAAGATTCATAGTAAAAAAAAGACTAAAATAAATTGTGGCCAGAAATACTTAAACCAAGTCTCATGGTCAAACTTTATGGTTTTTAAAATGACTCTTCCTTTCCACCACTTTTTTAGCTCCCACGCAAACAATAAAAAACAGATTAGTAAAGCATAAAATCCTCGCTAAAATATTGCATCTGCATCCAATAAATCTATCGAGTGAGAACTGAAGTCGCTCTACAAAAAAAACTAACCTTTTAGATCTCTAACAAAAATATTGACACTGATTTCTACTGAAAATATATTCTAAAAATGTAAGGTTAACCTTGAGATGGTCAGTAGAGACTGCTTGTTATTCTGTGGTCTTGGGGGCGTAGTAACTACTGTGTAAGCTGTGGTGACGGTTGACCAAGTGCCAAATAAAATATTAGCTCGCGACAACTCCCAAAGTTGGGTTTCTCCTTTGAAAGAATAGTTCAAGAGCCAACCAGTGAAAATAACAATGATAGATTTTTTTCGACTTGGTTTTCTTCGTATGAGCTAAGTGGCCTCTGTACACTCTACTGTCAAGTTTTCAATCCACCTGAAAGCCTCTGACTTGAATTAGCGATTGCTTGTATACTAATACAAACAGATGGAACCCACAATTTAACATCATCCGACGAACGATAGCACCCTGATGAACATGCCGCCTTTTTAAATGACAGGCTTGTGCATGGTCCCCCATCAAAAGACTGTTCGCATTGACCGTTGCTTAACCTCGATGATAGCGTCAGATCACCTTAGTTAGCCGAGCTACAGACGCTGACTATTTTTCTGTCATAATAATGTTATGTCATGAGATTGTTTTTAACTCGTTAGTTGACGTGCGCTTAATTAAATGTCAAAAAAGATGACATTCCGTTAATTTAGTATAACTACGATTTTAACATTGACGTCATAGTTCGGTATTATGTTTTTGGTGTCAAATGGTATAACTAAATAGGTTATTAACAATCTAAACTAGAATATTATGACAATCTGATCTCCCAAGTATGTAAAAATACAATTAAAACAGCCTTTATTTCTACTGCTCAAGCAAAGACATGGATTTACAAAATATTTAATTAATCTTATAGGTATGTAACCGTTGCCTCCTGGGCATAAGCCTCCCTTTTTGTTTCCATCCTATTCCCGCTTTTGGCGAGTGATCAAGTAACTAACAAATTATGATACTGTGCACTATTTATAAAGAAATGGTCTTGATTAATTGTGGATTGTTTTATTCCAATAAGAATTATACATAACAAAAAAAACCAAAGGTACGTCTTGATTTATATAAATAAAACACTAAAGTTTTAAAAGTATACATTTAATGATAGTAATATAATATTCAAACTAAAATAAAACATTCTTATTGTTAATTATTATCATTACTAAAACTTTTCAACGAGTCGTTTTGGTGTCATTATTTTTGTTCATTAAAGATAGTCACAAAGATTATCCCTCACCTCTCCGACTATAAAGTTTTGTATTAGCGAAAAGCAATGCATCATAAAGTCTGATAGTCTGTACCAATTTGTGCCGATCGATGGCAGCTTTACAAGAGGAAGCAACTGCATTCATTGCTCTATATAAACTTATACTATACTATATATACGTATGTTTTTCTCAGTATAGGTTGATGCAAACGCTATGAAAATAATATCTCGACTATAACGGTAACAGATATACTCTTACTATTGTCACATATTATTTAAATGCTTATTAACATTGAAAATAAATAATTAAAAATAAATAATGTAATTATCAAAGGGGGTTTCATAAAAAAATATACGTAACTAGCAAACCCGGCGAACTCCGTTTCGCCATAAAGTTGAAATTTTCCCTGAATTTTGTTTGCTACAAACCTCACGGAGCCCGAGACCTTTCCAACGAATGCAAAACCGTGGAAATCGGTTCGTGCGTTCTGGAGTTATAGCGTCAGGAAGGAAACCCCGACTTATTTTTATATTATAGGCTAGCTGACCCGGCAAACGTCGTTTTGCCTTACCTAAGTACAATTAAAAACACTATAATTGATCAGTTATTGAGCGGGATGATAAATGATTAAATTACTTAAATGGCCATAAAAATAGGGGTTGGTGATAAAAAACTAAAAATAAAGGGTTTTATGTATATTTTGATTCCACATTATAAAATAATAAGAACAAAAAATGAGAATAATTAAAAAAAATATTATGGTTGAACAACCCTTATCACTTCGGGGTATGGAAAATAGATAGTAGCCGATTCTCAGACCTACTGAAAACGCGTATAAAATTTAGTAAAAATCGGTCAAGCCATTTCGGAGGAGTACGGTAATACATTGTGACATGGAAATTTTATATATAAGACTAGCTGACCCGGCAAACGTTCTTTTGCCTCACTTAGGGGTATGAAAAATAGATAATAGCCGATTCTCAGACCTACTGAATACGCATATACAATTTGGTAAAAATCGGTCAAGCCATTTCGGAGGAGTACGGTAATACATTGTGACATGGACATTTTATATATAAGATAAGATATAGAGAATGAGAAAAGATTTTATATATTTTTTTTTTCAATTTTAAATATACGTTTACACGTGTATCATGGGAACACTGGTAGCACCACACGGCTCTCTGTGTTATGATAAATCTGTAAATGTATTCCTAGTCCCTCGGTCTGGGAAAGCGCACATCAAAGGGCTGGTACTGTATATGGCAACATCCTGATTGGACACCAGGAAAACCTACGTGTGGACGCGACATTAAAACGCAGGAGGACATTACCATGCGCCCCGTACCGCGAATTTATTAGATACGCTAGAACCATAGAGTATACGCTATTCTTTACTTTTTTCTGCTCCTCGCTTCTATTTTATTTATTTTATCCATACTTAAAAACAAATAAACAGTAGTTTATTTGTTTACGAGGTGTGTTCAAAAAGTATAGTGAATTTTGAATATTCGCGGGTTACGTATATTCGAATTTCGATTTTTTTGTGGCGTTATGTTGGTACACATGTATGACATGTTCGATCATTTTGAATATTCAGTTAATTGTTGACAGCTGCCTTGCTTGCACGTGTTTTGTTTCGTCATCGATTTTTACCTATTCCAAAAAAAAAATATAACAAAGAACCTGTTTCAAATGTTGTGTGCAAAACGAAAAAGCACGCGAATGCATTCCGGATGTTGACTGGGGCATACGGAGAAGCTACTTTGGACAAAAGCAATGTTTGTCGGCTTTTTTTAGATAGATAGATAGATAGATCGATTTATTGCAACAAAAATAACAACATGGTGGCGCTTACTAACTGTAAGCGCGTAAATGTGTACATTGTTTACAATTTATACTAAGAAGGGTTTGCGTTTGATCAGAATTCACCTGATGGTAAGCGATATTGTGATCTAAGGTGGAACGCGCTTACCCAGAAGAAACCGGTTCACTCGTGCTTTGAAAACCGCAAAATTATAGTTTTCGGGGAACAGGGCATTTGGCAAAGAGTTCCACACCTTGGCAGTACGTACAATGAAGGTGGAGGCAAAAAGCTTAGTGCGCATAAAATTGTAGGTGGTACAAAATGTTGTTTATTTGTCAAATATGTATATACTCGGTACGCTACGTTTTGGTTATTATTATAAATGATTAGAATTTGTTGGCAATCATCAAAGTTAAGGATCGATGGTAACCACGTTTTAATCTTAATCTTAGTACAATCACGGGTTAATCTTAGTACAAGAAGTCATCGAGCCATTTTTGTGACATTTTACACATACATAAGTCTTAACAATTACCTCATGCGCATAAGAAGGAACTTTTTGTAGAGTTACTGCTACTACTTAGAAAGTAGATAGTTAGATAAACACTTTATCAAAACACTCACAAAAAAAAAATGGAACAAATTACAAAAAACATATAAAGTACATAAAAGCTAGTGCCTTAACTGGTGACCTTATCGCTAATAGCGATCTCTTCCAGGCAACCAATTCCAAGAAAGAACATAATGACGAGGTGTTATAACATAAGTGTATATGGAAATTCAAATACAAAAATATTATAATTTAACAAAATAAATATATAATAATATATACAAAATTTATAATACATATATACACACACACACACACACACACATACACACAGTACAATCAAAACATTATAAATATTAAGTACTAGGCATCAAAGTTGTAAGAGATTGTATCCCAGGGTCCATACTTGCGGTAAGACAGACGCGGCGTCTCCAATGACATCCGGGAGAGCGCACGACGCCTGAGCGTGTCTCATTGATATGCTACCACAGGAATCCTACACGGATACTGGAACATAGTACGATATATTTACATTTTTTTAATATAGATAAGCTTAAGCTTGACCGTTCAAATTAAATAGTTTATTCAGCACAAATACAGGGATGAAACGTACTATAACTAATTAAATACTAAAGTATAGCTTAGCCTTAGTGTATGTTTTGCCATATCCACTGCGCCCCGCGCTAAGTATCATATGATCCTGTTATGTTACTTACCTGTTGTTAAGTGACGGTCTAGAATCGAAAGCGCTTGCTGAGAAGAAAACGAGAAGAGTCGTGGAACGTTTTCACACATTACAGCTTGGCATTTGACTAGTAGTATGCATAATTTCAGGGGACAAGCGACAAAATTTAACTTAGTAATAGGGTTTACGTTTTTTTTACGTTTTAGGTAAGGAAGGTCCTTAACAGTTGGAAATAATAACTTTACAATATATGCCAATCCTTAACGCTTCAACGACTGGACCGATTTTGATGAGATATGAAAATAGCTTAGACCTTGGATTAACACATATACAACTTTTTGTCCTGGATCAAATTCCTTTGTCTCAGATTCAGCTAGTCATACAATATATACAAACTTTCGCGTTTATACTTGTAATGTTAGTGGAAAATAGGATAGAATCTGCTGTGGAGCTTTCCTACTGGTAAGGCACCGTCCAATCGCCAGGCGATTCCGCTTGTTACTTCCCACGTTGTCTGACCGTCGTATGTAGTGAGTAATTAGCAAACGTTTGTAAGCTGGCATGGACGTAGTATTCATAAGTAACGGGAGACAGTTCCTGGAGGCAAAGTGATCACCGGGAACTAGTGAATTGACGATATGTGCATTTTTAAGCAATGTCAATCGATATCTGTCTTCACGAGTAGTTAGATATACCCCACAATAGTTAAAACGAAACTTTTTGTACTATCAGTTAGTTATTGGTTTATTTTTAAAATACATTTAAATGTAAACCGCATTCAACTTTTTTTTTACACATTTAAACAAGGCTGGTTAACCCCATACTGAACCATTTCTAGCTCGTATTATGGTTGCTGACACAACTGATATTTTCAGTTTCAGTTTAGTTTCAGTTTATTTATTTTGTACACAATACCACTTATCATCTATACACCAAGTCTTAAAAATTATGCATTAGTTAAATTTAGGCTACAAGTAAGAACTAGGATATTTAAGACAAGGGGTGCACTGAACTCCACAGAAGGTTGAACCTGTGTCGTAGAGTTCAGGCTCTTCCATTTAGCGTACATGATTACAAGGTAGATTAATTAGGTACAAAGGTTAAAATACTGAGTAATAAGCGATGAGTAAACTAAGGTAATACTAATTAGGGGTAGATACAAATACACATTAAATGGGCAAAACAAAAAAAAATAAATGAAAAAACTTAACATAATGACACTAACTTAACACACTAGTTTGTGAATAGATCATATACTACATATACATACATACATATTATATATAAATACATATTTAACACCCAGACCCACAGTCAACAAATTTAGTTAAGCACAAAGATGTTGACCGGGCCGGGAATCGAACCCGGAACCTTCTGATTAGCAGAGCGGCATGGTAACCTTTACGCCAGCGAGGTCGTCAACTATTCAATTAATCGTAAAATTTTCAACTGACCTTACCATCCGGTTTTTATGAAACAACGTTCCTAACTATATGTAATCCACATGTGAAAACCGCATTCAAATTCTTTGTGAGATGTTGAAGCTATAACTTACCAGACAGACAAATATTTTTTGGTGTCTTTGAATTTTTTTTAATCACCCTAAATATATTTTTTTAATATTTAATGTACAGACACTCGATTTTTAACCGACTTCAAAAAGGAGGAGGAGGGTTATATATTCGACGTGTATGTATTTTTTTTTTTTTTTATGTATGTTCACCGATTTCTCAGCCATTTGTGGATCGATTCTCAAAATTCTTTTTTTAATTGAAAGAGTATGGTACTGAATTGGTCCCATTGTCACCAAAACTGGTTCTGATGATGGACTCCTAGGGAAATCGAAGAAAAACCTAAAAAGTTAGGTTATTTTTTCGCATGTAGAGAGATTCACGCTCGTTTGGCTGTACTGATATTCATGAAATTTGAGAAGAAAATAGGTAAGACTATGTGTTAACACACACGCTACTTTTTATCCCGAAAATAAATACTATTCCCGTGGGATGCACCAAATAACATATAAATCTTTTTAACTTCTTCACGCTCGAACGGTTGTACTGACATTGATGAAATTTGGAATGAAGATAGGTTAGACTATGTGTTTACACATAGGCTACTTTTTATCCCGAAAATAATTATTGTTCCCGTGGGATGCACCAAATAACACATGACACACTGATTTCGCTAAAATTTGATATAGGGGGTAGACTAGACCTTGTATAACACGAAGGTTACTTTTTATCTTAAAAGTCATTGCTATTCCCGTGGGAAGCCCAAATAACTCGATAACCTATTTTACTTCTTCGCGCTCATACGGCAATACAGATTTCGCTCATAAAATCGGCAGCTTATAGTCTGGCTAACAAAAGTAATCTGACGCGAACATCGAGGCTTAGCAACGGCCCATGCGGCCAGTCTTTGGATGGGTGACCATGCACAAGACTTCCATAAAAAAATGTGATATTTTCGTCTGGGCGTTACTGTGCTTCGGATAACACGTTAATTTGTTGGGCCTGGACCACTACTCTTAGTACAAGCAGGGGTCAAACTAAATCAGGGGCTTGAAAAACTCTCGACGCCAGAGCTTGGCCACTTGGGTCATACTTAGTGGAAGAAGGAACTGTAAAATTTGATATATTAATAGACAAGACCCACGAACGGATAAGGAAAATATTTACGCGATCGCTTCGCTAGGAGTTATCCCGCTTCGTTCGAATTTCCCCCAGGATGTTCTGGGCTTATGACACTCCAAATATTATATAATTTGTGCTGCTTTGGACTTCAAACGGTTCGAACAAATACGGTGAAAATTTTCGCGCTCGCTTCGCTCGCATCCTGCTCGCTTCGCTCGCGATTGGTTCTAGTACGTTTTGACACAACAAACATTATGTAATTTGTGCTGCTTTGGACTTTTTTATGTTCAAACGGTTCGAACAAATACGGTGAAATTTTTCGAGCTCGCTTCGCTCGCGCATAGCTCGCTTCACTCGCACTTGGTTCTAGTACGTTTTGACACAACAAACATGTGATTTGTGCTGCTTTGGACTTCTTTATGCTCAAACGGTTGGAACAAATACGGTGAAATTTTTCGCACTCGTTTCGCTCGCGCATAGCTCGCTTCGATCGCATTCATCTCTTTTCGCTCGCACTTGGTTCTAGTACGTTTTGACACAACAAACATTATGTGATTTGTGCTGTTTTGGACTTCTTTATGCTCAAACGGTTGGAACAAATACGGTGAAAATTTTCGCGCTCGCTTCGCTCGCGCATAGCTCGCTTCGCTCGCATTCATCTCTTTTCGCTCGCACTTGGTTCTAGTACGTTTTGACACAACAAACATTATGTGATTTGTGCTGCTTTGGACTTCTTTATGCTCAAACGGTTGGAACAAATACGGTGAAAATTTTCGCGCTCGCTTCGCTCGCGCATAGCTCGCTTCGCTCGCATTCATCTCTTTTCGCTCGCACTTGGTTCTAGTACGTTTTGACACAACAAACATTATGTGATTTGTGCTGCTTTGGACTTCTTTATGCTCAAACGGTTGGAACAAATACGGTGAAAATTTTCGCGCTCGCTTCGCTCGCGTATAGCTCGATTTGCTCCCAATTGGTTGCCTGCCTGGCACACGCCAAATTTTTTTCATCGTGAAGTTTATTTGGCTCTCCATAGCTAAAACTTAAACAAAATATCATTACCAACCACTAAAAATGTAAAAATAAAATTGTTTTAAAAAACAAACAACCGACTTCAAAAACACAACTAAAAAGGGAAAAATAATTTTAAGCCTAAATCAAATCAAGAATATATAAATAGAATAGGAGAGTTTATTTCATGTACTTATAAAAACTATTTGCAATTTTTAGTAATCCTGTATTCTTGAAGTCGGTGCCATCTAATAAGAACAAATTAATGTTTGTTAAAAAAAACTATTTTCAATTGTCTTTCTTTGCTGGCACCGACTCCAAGAATACAGGATTAGTAAAAATTGCAAATAGTTTTTATAAGTACATGAAATAAACTCTCCTATTCTATTTATATATTCTTGATTTGATTTAGGCTTAAAATTATTTTTCCCTTTTTAGTTGTGTTTTTGAAGTCGGTTGTTTGTTTTTTAAAACAATTTTATTTACTGTCTTATTATATGTGTTGATAAAAAAATGCATTCTGATAGTTGTGTTAGCACGTAGCTACTGACATGACTCGCTCATTCGGTGCAACATCGTCAGAATTTCATTTTTTGTAGAATAGGTTTTTTTTGTCATAATGTTCGAAAAGTCTAATTCCACCCGGAGAAACATCGACCGAATTGTTATTTTAATATTATGCCGCTAGATGGCGCGGGTGTCATTTGTAAATTGAATGAAATGACGCCATTTCTGACGCTACATAGTTAAAAAAAGGCCAGTTAAAATCTGTTTTTGGGTAGTTACGCCATTGTTGCACCAAATATTACACACATTGTGTGTAATATTTTGAAGCGATGATAGCTCAGTCAGGCTTACGGTGGCCTTACGTGCCGCAGTGCGTGGGTTTGATTGACCTCCGAAAAAGTGACGTAATCAAATCTAACTTTCCATACATCTTAGCTTAGGTCACGTTTAAACAGTCGGGTTTCCCTACAGACCGCATTATAACGATCCATCATGCTGTATAAGGTTATTATTGCCTCATTATGGTCTAGGTTTTCTCTAACATAAACCTAGATTTAGGTAGCTTTGGCAAGTAGTCGCTTGGAGTCGAAATGTGATGTGAATATAATTTTAAGTTGAAATTATTTAATATCTTTCTAACCATTTTATATTAAGGTGCTATTGTCCAATACATATTTTATTTAATAATAAGGTGCTATTGTTTAATATCTTGCTAACCATTTTATATTAAGGTGCTATTATGCCAATTTCAGCCGCCATACATATTTGAGCTCAGCGTCTAATGTGCGGCAGTGGATTTTTCACGGAATAAATTTGTATAAAATGAACAATTAACAATATAGAAACTTTATTACAAAACTATATGAAAGAAAACAAGTACGAGTTATGTAACTAGCCAGATTAAATAAAAAATAAAACACTATGTATACAAATGTTCTACTCCCTAATTTGAGTTTTCGTGATTTTTGTGTTAAATTTTCGTTTATAAGTACAGTTCAAAGCACTAATTAAATGCACAAATTATATCTAATTTAAAATTAATCAAAGTAAAACTATATCAATGGCTTTTTTATCTAAAAATCCAGTGCCAGTGGGAAGAGTACCTAAAATGGCAGCCGAGTTGCCTCTTTATATAGCAACGCTAATCCGCTGTGCAAAGTAGAGGCCGGCATTTTGGTCACGAGTAGCGTCGACCAAGCGCTTCTTTAAATTTTGACGTGACAACGTCTTAAATTAGGTTGCGGCTGGGAGTCACTTATGAAAAAGTGTAACGCCCGGTAACGTTACGATGAGTCACCGAACGAGAGAGAGGCCCGCCGAATGCCTTTCGTCTCTCTCCCACTCAACTATGATCGGTCCGGGTCGCGATCGGTCCGCGTTCTGCCGCGTGCTGCGCGCGTGGCAGAACGCGGAACATATGACTAACTTGGTCATAAATAAATAAATAAATATTAGGACACATTTCACACAAGGCTGGTTAGCCCCATACTGAACCATTTCTAGTTCGTATTATGGTTGCTAACACAACTGATATACTACATATACTTACATACATATTTTATATAGATACATTTTTACACCCAGACCGACAGCCAACAAATTTTGTTCAGCACAAAGATGTTCGCCGTGCCGGGAATCGAACCCGGAAACTTCTGATTGGCGATCCGGCATGGTAACCATTACGCCAACGAGGTCGTCGTATAAATATCAAACTAGTGCAAATGCGTTCTATATAACAACGGGTTTAAACTGTAACATATATATTTCCCCGTCAAATATCGAGGGCGGCTGTAATTGAAAGCTAGCGTTGCATTACCCCGGAGTTTGAATGGAGCCGATAGTGGGAAGGTCGAACCGATTGCAGCAGGTATGGCCGGGCTGGCAGCGGGCAGACATAGGCGACCGATAAATAGATCAACTAATTATTTGGAAAAGCCGTTGAGTCATTTTGAAGTTACGAGTGTATACCTGACAAACAGACGGACAAACAAAACAATCCAAATATTATTCTTTTTGTTCAAGTTATTTTTCATTAATAGCCCTAATATTTTGTACAAAAAACTGATGAAAGTATTTCGGAAAAATATTTAATGTACAGACACGCGATTTTTACTGTCTTTTTAAATGTATTGACTTCGAATCAGTAGTTCATAAATGTCTTAACAATGTTATAGTATAAATATACATTTATATAAAGTGAAAGTTACAAATTTCGTAAAGCCCCGACATGATATTAGACGGCCACCTTGAATTTAAAATTTGTCATAATTTGTTTTAATTGACAAGCTTTTTCATATAAAGATAAAGATAATAATAAAGAATATTTATAACATAACTAGCTGACCCAGCGAACGTTGTTTTGCCTTAATAATGATTTCTAAATATACAGTAGCCGATTCTCAGACCTACTGAATACGCATATAAAATTTGGAAAAAATCGGTCAAGCCGTTTCGGAGGAGTACGGTAAGAAGATAATTATGTGTATAAATTACAAAAGAGAACAAAAAACTTACTTAAATTTCTAACAAAAAACATACAACAAACATAAAACGTAACCTATATAGCAACAAAATATGATACCCATACACATAAATGTTACGCTTTTTTTGTAGCCGCGGTAATTATTGTACGATCCTCATATAACATATTATGTAGTTAAGAACACTTTCGTCTAATTCTCATATCATACGTAAAAATTTAAATTAAATTTGGGCTTATAAAAAATGAAAGCATAGCGTTGATTTTGCGTATTTTTTTAATATTGCTATGGGGCGCAAAGCCCTCTAAAGTTTCAGATAAAATACATATGGTAAAATTATCTCTGACAAAATATCTCACGTTTATATTTTGTTCAAATAGTTAAAAATATTTCTGTTGCAGACGTGTAAAAATAAATGTTAGTAGTGAGTGACATTTAAAAAAAAACTGACAACTGTAGCTTAGTAACGTGTTTGTCAAATAAAACTATTTTGATACTTGTCGCCGATGTTTTGTTTTAAGGACGTTCTTTATAACGAATAGTTTTAGCTTTACTCATAATTAATTTAATAATAGTAATAATAAATTCATTTATTTCAGGCATGGTGGCCCTTAAGAAAATACATTACATTAAATATTACATCAAAAATAATAAAATTGACACAGTTAAAGAAATTAAATTAAGGCAAAATAAAATTTAAATTTATTTCAAATCAATAAATTGTGATATAAAATAACAATGTGATACTCGTAGTTTAATTTTTTGTATAAATTTTTGCATATTAGCTTTAATTTATTATAACTAATCTAATAATACTATATTTGAACTCATTAACACTTAAAAGTAATAAATAGTAAGTAGCGGAACTATTATGTTGATATATTTTTAAATTTAAATGTTCTTCACGAATACTTAAATGATATTATTACGAGTTTTATTGCATATATAATACCATGCCGGACTACCAATTAGAAGGTTCCGGGTTTGATTCTCGGCATGGCCATCATCTTTGTGCTGAACTAAATTTATTGGCTATCGGTCTGGGTGTAAAAATGTATCTATAAAAAATATGTATGTAAGTATATGTAGTATATTAGTTGTGTTAGCAACCGTAATACGAACTACAAATAGTTTAGTATTGGGTTAACCAGCCGTGTGTGAAATGTTTCCTAATATTACTTTATTTATTTATTTACTAGCAGATCGTCCCAGCTTCGCCTGGGCTAAAAAATAATCTAAGTTTCAAAGACAAACTAAATGTTACTCAGGAATAATGAAGCCAACGGTGAAAGAAGAATTTTTCAAATCGGTCCAGTAGTTTGGTGCCTATTTGCGTCAAACAAAGAAAAAAACAAACTTTTCCTCTTTATAATCTTATATATAAAATTTCCGTATCACAGTGTTTGTTACCGTACTCCTCCGAAACGGCTTGACCGATTATTTCCAAATTTTATATGCGTATTCAGTAGCTCTGATAATCGGCTACTGTATATTTAGAAATAATTATTAAGGCAAAACAACGTTTGCCGGGTCAGCTAGTATTAGTATAGTATTGATGTATATTTGAAGATCGATCGCTGTTTTAGAGGTAAACTCTGTCCGCTACAGATGTCGCCCCGCCCTTAGTTCTTGAAACTATTTTCTATTTCTGCATCGGTTCAGCTGTTACCATACTTCACTTGTTGGTATGCCGATATACAGGGCTATCATAGGTGATCTGACGCGATCATCGAAGCTAAGCAACGGTCGATGTTTTTTTATAAAATTAAGTACCCATAATTACCGATGAAACCTTTTTTGACGTGACAACGTCTTAAATTAGGTTGCGGCTGGGAGTCACTTATGAAAAAGTGTAACGCCCGGTAACGTTACGATGAGTCACCGAACGAGAGAGAGGCCCGCCGAATGCCTTGCGTCTCTCTCCCACTCAACTATGATCGGTCTGCCGCGCGCGCAGCACGCGGCAGACGTTGTCACGTAAAATCTTCGCCCGTAAAACCGACTTTACAGGCAACCATTTTTTTTTCGTGAGGAAATGCATTTACGCATCTCCCGCTACAAGCCTGGGGGAGGCGAGCGGGGTATGTCGGACTCGACGGCCAGAAGGGCCATATTTGCCATAATTACCGATGAAACATAGATGGCGTTGCAAATCGAGCGTGCAGCCTAGCTGCAGTCAAATTCCGCAACGCGCTGCAGTCGTATAGTGATATAACGATAGTAGATTACGTGATCCGTGTGGAATCTTTCAAGTCGTTTCAAGGAAAATTTTATTTGGGGGAAATCAAAACTAGAGTAAATAGGTTCCTTCAGGCAAGCGTGATACATTTTAGACCACAGTCAAGCTTAACATCAGGCAAGCTGCGGTCAAACGTAAGCCTTATCATTAAAAAAATACGAATAGATGCCGCTACGAGTTTATTTATTTATTTATTATTGCAGAACATGGATAATAGAATAAGATAAGACATATAACAATTTGAGTGCGCCATATTCTAAACCTTTCGGCATGCAATTAAAAGAAAACATATATAAAAAAGATACAATTTTACAAATACAAAACAACACAAGTTTATAGAGAAAAAAAAACACATTGAACAGACTGGAATAAGAAAAAATAATTAATAATGTCATATGAATTTAATTTTAAATTAGTAGTGTCACAAACAAAATTATTGTTTTAGACATTTATCCTTTAAAAAATCGTCAATGGTGGCGATTCAGCGGCACACACGACTAAACTAAATTTAAAAAAGCCCCGTCTCTTTTCATCTTAGGTTGCCAGAAAGAAGAAAGTTGCCGCCACGTTCTGAACCACACACAAAACAACTAAAATCACATCAAATATGAAAAATGTAAGCAATTTTAGAGCGCACCCAATTGTATCAGCTCTAAATCTGACGTGTTTGACCTGATTTTAGGTATTTTGTCTATGGTTTAGATCGTACCATCTCTTTTTGATCATTTATGACGAAAAGAGACAGAGCTACTTTAAATTTAGTTTGATCGTGTGTGCCGCTGAATCGCCACCATTATCATAGTATGCTTTGTCTGCTAGATAGCGTTTTAGTCTGCTCTTAAATAGGTCTGATCGACTGGTACTCGTAGTACGATTTTAAACAAGAGGTTGAGTGTCTATTATATTTATTAGTCTATGATCACTAGTAACTCTGTATATCTTTATACCTACTATATATAGAACTAGGATACATTTATATTCGATTTGCAGAACATTGTTGGGACAGCGAGGCGAAGGGAAATGTTCAGAGTCGAGATTGAACTTTCTGTTTGTTTGAAGTTTGGTTTTACGAGAAAATGTTAGTGATTCTATGATGAGGCAGTAAAATTATATCAGCCAAATGCATATAAATAAATTTAGTTGATGACATTTTCATGGTAGAGGAAAAAGGAGTAGAAAAATTAGCATAGATGGAATAAGGTGGAGTTAAGAATGAAAAAAGAATAGAGTCACCAAGTACCTTACAATGTGTTTCGGCTGAATGTTAGTTGAGATAATTGTCCAGAATAAAAAAAAAGGAAAGTTAATTAAGTTTATCTTGGTATTTATTATATATTTTAGTTCTTTAGTTTTCTACATAAAATCTTTATTCACAGAAAAATATATTTACACAACAGACAAAATATAATTAAATACAGAATACGATTACAGAAATTACAGAAAAAAGATTAAAATACTATGTGCAAACTCAAAGATATAAAGAAACGAAAAAAAACATAGCACTACAATTTAAATTAAAGTTATCTCTACATTTAGGCTGTCACTGAGTGACAGAGTTCCCAAGATGCTGGCAGCATTGCCCTGTTGAATAGCTTAGTCTTTGCAAGAAGTAGCTGCCAGCTCTTAGATCTCGAGAAGCGAGGACCAACCGTTTTCCAAAGTCAAGTGTAAATGTGTTCATTAATTTAATTAATACGTTAATCCAAGGTTAGGTTAATCCAAGTTTAATGAGCTTACCTCCCAAACCAAATTTTATAAAAGAAAATTGAATCATTTGACCGTGAAGAGAAAGTTTAAAGTGTGTGTGTGTATTGTTTGTTACCTACAAACATACACACAAACGTTCGTATTTATAATATTAGTAAGAAGTAGGTTATCTGAAGAAGATATTCAATCTGATGGTTGCCACATCCACCGCCATGATCTATTCTGATGATCGGAATATTGTTTTCATGACACAGAATAGGTACCCGCCACTGTCGTAAAATGTCGGTGAGCTGATAAAAATAGACGAGATTTAACCGACATCTTACCTTCTACTACATCCGAGAACTTTATGAAAGCTCTTCGAGATTTTTTTTAGTACAAAACATTTTCATCAGTGATATTTGTGAGAAGTCTTTTAGTCTGAGAGATTTTTCACAGTTTCATAACTGTGTGTTGTTATCCGCGTAAATCCAGGGCAAAAAGAAGTTAAGCCGGGATAAAAGTATCATATGTGTAGATCTAAAGTCTAACCTATCTTCATAGTAAATCTCATCAAAATCGATCCAGACTTTTACATACAGTTACTTTATTACTTTTATTACTATATCAGTTTTTTATAACCTACTAGCTTGCCCGCGAAACAGTTAAAAACACTATAATCGATCAGTTATCGAGCGGGATGAAAAATGATTAAATTACTGAAATGGCCATAAGAAAATAAGTGTTTGTGATAAAAGTAAAAAAGTAGGGTTGTATGTATTTTTTGATGCCACATGAAATATATAAAAACAAAAATTTGTCAATAAATTAAAAAAAATATTTAAGGGTGAACAACCTTATCACAGAGGTATGAAAAATATATAGTAGCCGATTCTCAGACCTACTGAATACGCGTATAAAATTTGGTAAAAAACGATCGATCGGTTAAGCCGTTTCGGAGGAATACGGTAAGTAACATTGTGACATGGAAATTTTACATATAAGAAGATATACATATGTACTACCTATATACATAACATGAATTCTAGTTTTATATATATACACTCATATTTAAACAGGAAAACTCAAAAGACAGAAACAAGAGTCCGTTTAAATGTAAGAGCGTAGAATTGCAAGTTATTTGACTGAACTAAAGTTCCTAGATCTTCACTAGATCTTTAGCGCCCAAACCATTTGCTTGCGAGTCAGCTGCCTGCCATACCGCACGACATCAGCCATGCTTTATTGTTATTATCTACTGCTACGAGTACATATTATGTAGCTGGTCCGTCCTTCACTATGCTACGTGATATTTCTTGACGACGCTCGCGGCGAATTCCGCCTGCGTTCCTTTAAGTACCCAAATACATATAATCGAATTTGCAAGCATTACGCATGCGAAACCACGATGCGATTTATTGTAGAAATACGTGCAGTGTCAGTAAAGCGTGTGCGCCGCTCACCGGTTGCGTTAGCGCGCCAACCCGGCTCGTGGCAAACATGGCGGACGGTGCGTAACTTTTTTTGTTATTTTCCGCGTGTGCCGTGATTTTGGCCACAGTTCCTGCGTGACGTAGCGCCCCAGTTAGGTACGCCAAGCGGTGCCACGGCCAAGAACAGGGCATCCCCGATGAACCGGCGCCAATATCTATAAAATAAATTAGACCGCAGCAAAATAATGCCGGAAAAAAATAATAATGAAGTAAACTTCGATTTGCCGCCAAAATGCGCGGGTTGAACGCTCTCCAGTGTTTTGGCATGGCTGGCGTTTGGAAGTGGTCCTAATAGTTTGTTAGATTCGATTAGGCATAGCTTTATTGCCTATCAGCTCTGATTTACTCGATAAACATGGTGTGGAACTACTTGGACGTATCTGCTGGCCTGTCCTGGCTATTTATTTACCGATCACGAGGACGTAAACAAGGAAATAACGCCAATAAATTAATAAGATACTAAATCCAAGGACAAAGTTACGGAGAATAGCCATTTTTGCAATTTGGTAACGGGAGTCCTTGAGCAAGAAAATCAAATGTAACAAGGAAAGTTTTCCTACTAAACTCGTAAAACCTTATTGCTCGTTGCATAAACATAAGCTCCAAACCTCTTTGCTTGAGACAAAGGTAGAGATAAACTAAAGAGTATAAAATTTTATTTAATTTTATTTAAATTGTATTGCTTAAGTTTGTATATAATATTTTAATTGATAATTTCTGTAATAGTTATTTGTATACAAAAAAATAAGTATAAGTAAAAATTTTATTTTAAGCGCAATCATATTGTGGCCTTTTTTAAACCAAAGAGGTTTAGTGTTATATAATCTTTGTTTTAAACTATCAAACTTACATAACTGGTACTAAATCGCACCAAAAATATTACGCCATTTTGTTTTTTGTATTACACCATATTTATGTGCACTTGAATTTTCAATCGACAACGTTAATATTTGTCAAAAGCTATCCAGTTGGTTAATACGTAGAAATAATAAACAAACATGTGTACATGCATACACACAAGCTACGTGAAAAAACACAATAAACGAAATTTTCCGTAGAAAAAACATGAATGAAACTGTATCATCGTCCAAAATCTTTGATCGAGAGTTAACGTAAGCAGCAAATTGTTTCATGCCCACCTAAAAGTAAAAACGCAGCGTTGTTACTATGAAATTCCACTATAACCCACACCTTTGCCAATAATCTTACTATCCAGTGTTGTTCTTATATTTGCCAAATATTTGCACCTTATCGCGCGATTGTGATAGCTTTATGACGCCATTTTGTATTTTTTCTGCCGCGCTGTTTTGGCGCGCTTCGATGTTGAGGTTGGTCGGGTCGTAGTTGAGGTTTTATGTTTTGTTTATGCTTACATTGTTGTATTTAAAGCAATATGAGAGCAAAATAGCATATTAGGAAAAGCCCTACAAAATTCTTCGTGATAGGTTTGAGATTTTTGTGTTAAGAATCGTTAGAGTTCCAAAGGTTACGTACAATTTTATCGATGGCTTTATTTTGTGAAATACAGTCGTTTTAAAATGTTGTGCTTCTGAAACTAGTAAAGTAATTAAAATAAATATTACTTTTTTGTTGGTAATGAATGAAGAATTGTTCGAGCTTATAATTACAATATAATTCTGTTGATTTTATGTGACTTTATTTCATGGAATGCCTATTATCGCGAATCAAGCGCTTCGCTCAAATACGTTTGACACGGCTTAACTCGGTACATTAGCGCCATGTCAATTTGTCATAAAGAAAAAATGGTAAAGGTGTAAATTGACGGATATAACTAAGACCATTTTGATGAAGTTTTTAGACAGAAAGAAAGAAAGAAAATTATTTATTATGACAAATAAATATCATATGACTACACAAGACATGATATAATATTTAAAATAGTACACATAACTTTAATTAGTCACAACACAGCCTCAACTCAGCATAATGCTGGTTGCTGGAGAGCAACCAACGCTGGTCCTCCGTTGAGGCTGGCTGTGACGTCACGCACCGTACACTAGGAAGGAGAACACGCAATTATATGAAGAAATTGAAAAATACTAATGAAAAATAATATTTTACACGTACTTTCACTCGTTTTTGGCATTTTCCTTTGATGAAGGAATCTCAAGGTCGAAATCCCAGTCAAAACATAATGTTGGCGAGAGTCCCCTACAAACTTGGACGTGGCACAGACGTCTTGGCCTGGCCGAGGGATTGCCTCTTGGCAGGACCTTCCGAATCTCCTGGCATCGCGGGTGCATACTCCAACCTGGCCGATACAAATATTTTGGGTCAACGGTCGACAGATGACTCTTGCCAGTGTAGACTTTTTTACGTTCATTCATCAGATGTTTATCGTAGATTAGAAATCTGAAGATGTGGTGTGCCTGTGAAGTGCAATGTTGATTTATAGAAAGATTTTAAATACGTCAGCGCTTCAAGGCTACTGCGTCAAAAGTTGAAACGGAAATAGAATTTCTATTGCAGTATATACCGGTGCTAGGTAAGTACGTAGGATTATTGTTGGTTCATTTTGCAAGAATCTTGATAGGTGTAGGAGGTTTTCGATAGCGTTAGACTTGTCTTGACATGGAAAGCTATGATTATTTCCTAGGATAATTATCATATACTGACTTATTAGATTTGTCCGTATCCTTGGCTTTGAATTTTAGGTTCAGGATTCGATTTCCACTTACAGATGAAATTGACCGCTTTGGTTATTTATTGTCGTGACTCAAGTTTGGCAGCCTCGAATCTACATATTTTCAAGGTGGGGCTATAGCTGAAAAATGCTGCCCCTGCTCCACTTTTTTCATTTTTGTAATATCATCTTCCTGCTTTCGGAAAATAATGGAGACTCGTCGACTTAGTGAAATGTGCTTAACAGAACCCTTCGGAGATCCAGCATATGAGAAGTTTCTAACCCATTGTAACACTTAGCTGGGAGCTGTGAACTCGATTGTTGAACCTCTTCCTCATAGACGAGAGTTCCAGTTGGCAAATGGTCACCAACTGCCGGATGAATGGATCCACGTGGCGAGGATCCTGCCAACTGGCTGCCGCTGGCTGCGACGGTCGCCAACTAGCTGTTGTGACGGGACGGAGTTTATTGAGCTAGACCGATAGGGGTATTTTTACCATTTTTTTTATCTTTTATTTTGGTTACTCATAATAATAATACTCATAATACTTCTTTATTGGTATACATAGATATACACGTGGTTACCATACATTATTGCAATATATATATATATATATATAATGAACCTTTCACGGTAAATGTTGATCCAGTGTGAAGTTGGAACAATTGTTGATCCACCTATTTTGCGTGTATTTTCGGCTCCTCGTCTTTAAAACCGATATACCCTGATCCAGCCTTGGTATACTCGTGACGTCGGTGGATCTGCACTAGCACGTTTTCCGTATACTCCTCACCAAATACACCGACATCGTTTGATCCGTAACGGTCGAAAAAAACATACTGAATGTGATTTCTTAGATCCGGAGCCAATATTGACGATTAGGTATTCGAAAACAAAGCGATATATATTTTTTAATAATTATGAGTACGAGTACTTTGAAATGATTAGTTTATTTTACCTTGGTTAAACTAATTTTTAAGGATAGTTTGAGTGGATTATTTGACTAAGAAAAATTGTCTTTAGGGTTGAACTTATAAATCTTGGTTCAACTGATGACTGATTCGTTATAGATATTTTTATAGACACACACACACGCGCCCGCGAGCTCACACACACACACACTGACACACACTCACACAAACACGCGCCCGCGAGCTCACACACACACTGACACACACACACACGCTCCCGCGCGCTCACACACACTGACACACACACACACGCAAACACACGCTCCCACGTGCTCATACACACACACACACACACTTACACACACACGCGCCCGCGTGCTCACACACACACATACACACGCGCACACACACACACACTGAGACACACGCACGCGCCCGCGTGCTCACACACATACACACGCGCTCGCGCACACACACACACACACACACACAGACGCGCGCGCGCGCACACACACACACACACAAACGCGCGCCCGTGTGCTCACAAACACACACACATACATACGCGCGCGCACACACACACATGCACAAACACACACACACACACACACTGACACACATACACACACACACACACACACTGACACACGCTCACACACACACACACTGACACACACACACACACACACGCGCCCGCGAGCTCACGCACACACAAACACAAGCGCGTGCACACACACACATACACACACACACTGACACACACACGCGCCCACGTGCTCACACACACACACACACTGACACACACGAGCCCACGAGCTCACACACATACACACGCGCTCGCGCACACACACACACACACACACAGACGCGCGCGCGCACACACACACACACACACACAAACGCGCGCCCGCGTGCTCACAAACACACACACATACATACGCGCGCGCACACACACACACACACACATGCACAAACACACACACACACACTGACACACATACACACACAAACTGACACACGCTCACACACACACACACACTGACACACACACACACACACGCGCCCGCGAGCTCACGCACACACATACACAAGCGCGTGCACACACACACACATACACACACACACTGACACACACACGCGCCCACGTGCTCACACACACACACACACTGACACACACTCACACACACACACGAGCCCGCGAGCTCACACACACACATACACAAGCGCGCGCGCACACACACACACACACATACACACACACACACACACTGACACACACACGCGCCCACGTGCTCACACACACACACACATACACACACGCGCGCACACACACACACACACGCACACTGACACACATACACACACACACACTGATACACTCAAACGCGCGTGCGCACAGACACACACACACACACTAACACACACACGCACATTCACACACTGACACACACATACAAACACACACACTCGTCCGCGTGCTCACACACACTGACATACACACACACACACACTGACACAAACACACATACACACACACACACACACGCGCGCGCGTGTGCACTCACACACACACTGATACACACATATGGGCCCGCACTCACACACACAAACACACGCTCTCTCACAAACTTTTGCCTTTAAAATATTAGTGTTACCAATGGGAAATAGTGACACCGCAAAAAAAATATTTTGAGGATCGGTCCACAAATGTCTGAGAAAAAAACACAATAAAAAATCATACAGTCGAATATATAACCTCCTCCTTTTTTGAAGTCGGTTAAAAATAATATGTTGATACTATGAATCTATTAATAAGGAAACGTCTTGGCTGTTGTCATCCAATCCGACGCTCGCTGTGCTCTGATTGGCTCATTTGAATTGGATCAACATTTACCGTAACTATCGCAAGGTGGATTTGTATATCGGATCAACATATGCAAGCGCTAGTAAAAAGTCACGTGATTGTAAATGTTGATCCAGTCGGAGCCACATTTGTTCCCAGAAATGTATATTGGATCAACAAAAGGCGGCGGATCAACATACGTTTTTGGATCAACAAATAACTCGTGTTAAGTCGCGTCAGATCAACATTTACCGTAAAGGTATCTCTATATATATATATATATATATATATATATATATATATATATATATACTACAATAATATTTTTATCAATTCTAATGTTATGTATAAATAATGCTTAAAAATAATTAATTATAAATTCGTAATAATATTGAATATAATAAAAATTTTATAATTAAATGTAAATTCGATTAATTATTAATTTGATTTAACTTCGATGAATTCCTTGTACTATAAAACGATTGCTCGATAAGCCAGCTTTTGTTACAGTGCGCTTAATTGTGCAAACATTCTGATCAGACCTTGTAAAAGTTATGTGATAGGTACAAGTAGGCGATTTGTTCAACAAACTGATAAATAATAGAACGGACAAGTCACTTTTCGATATTTTTTTCTTAGTAGCGCCTGTGGCTCAGCTGTCTAAGGTGATTTGACGGGATCAGGGACGTTAAGCAACGCTAGATGCGGACCGTAGACGGATTGGTTTCTCCGTCTACGATGCGGACATCGGATCTTTAGATGGTTGACACCAACTGACGATTTAAAAGAGGGAATTTTTAATTTGGCAATACCGTGTGTCTGGCGATAGGTTGAATTATACGACCAGGCTTTTAGCATAGGCAGTTGTTAAGCCAAGTCACCTTTGGGTAGCTTGAAAACTATTGACACCAGAGCTTGGCCACTAAGTTCATATGGAGAAGCAAAAACTTAAATAAAAAGCAGTTATTAGAAAATAAAAATTTTGCTCCAAATCTCTTTCTGTCTACATATCACCGACTAATAACTATGGAAAGTTTTTGAATATAGAAGGTAATAGATTTTGTTATTTCATTCATTGAGAGTATGTGTAAGTAAAATAAAAACGTTACATTACCCAAATAAAAGCAAACAACGAGGAAAACTTTACATAAAAACAAACATATCCATATTATGCTAATGCCGTAATACGAGAAACTTCTTTTTACGGTAGGTATTCCGAGAATATCAAAATGCAGATACAATCTCCATCCTCAATTCTCCGAAAATCAAATACTTTCACGCGTCCAGAAGCAAACAATCGAAAATTCCACCCCAGTGTTACCAGTGTCAAGTGCCCAATAAATCACAAATCGCACACGCATAATGAATAAATAATAAATAAAGTTATGATTCAAGTGGCAACACTGGCGAACATTTGTGTTCTTACGCGTTTTGAATACGTAATGAATGGTTTGTGTGTTTGTATATAAAAATCCAATGACCCATTTAGTACAATAGATTCAATTAGTGTACTGTATGTGTTGAATTATAAAGTGTATAGATTACTTTTGCTTTTCATCTATGTCGGACGAGACGTACTGAGTCACTTTGTAATGAACTTTAGAAAGAAATTGAGATTTAATTGTAGCACTTTCGTGGGTTAAAACACAGAATGTGTAAGTCTATTATTATTAAGATAGATAGGTCGTTCGGCCACGGAATTTGTTGACGTAGTATTTATGACAAGTGTAAAATGAAAATTTTAATACCTTCCTACAACAACCAGTGATCGCGGCCATCTTGAATTGAATATTTATCATGGTATTATTTTTAGTCATGTCTTTTCATTGGCTGATGCCCTATTGACAAAGTTGCAAAAAAAATATGTGATATAATCAGTTGCAGTAATTCTCTTATCTTATTTTGTTTTTATTTATTTTTTGTAAGTTTAATAAAATGTAACAATTTTTAACAAACACTTTACTACAATATTTCTTATCTTATTATTTCTACCCACGGTGCAAAAACCATCCTCAAAATGAGTTCCTAATTATAGGACCTTGATAATAAATAGAATATGTACATACATACATTATATAATTAGAAAATCAAAAATTTGATTTCATAATTAATAAACTAACCATAATAATAATAAATTAACCATATTTAATATTTTCGCGTAGAAAACGGTCACACTTACTTATTATTAAAAGTTGGAATGAGTCCAACAGTTTCGGTGCTTTCCGAGCACCATCTTCAGGGGCGAGTGTTACACGGACCGCCGCCGACGAGATCTACGCGTGCACTCAATATTGAGTGCACGCGTATTCGCCCCTGAAGATGGTGCTCGGAAAGCACCGAAACTGTTGGACTCATTCCAACTTTTAATAATAAGTAAGTGTGACCGTTTTCTACGCGAAAATATTAAGATGCCTTACGTGAACAGTTTACAATGTTCATATTTAATATGGTCACCACCACAAAATATTATCGAGTGATTTCTAAATAAAAATTAATATAATTGTCTGTAATTTATCTCAAACTCTCGTTTTACGTGAAACTCTTTTTATTGTGATATTTTTATTTTTACCTACACATTCAAGTATGTTAATAATCACAAAAATCAAAATTACTTAGTACATATTTAAGGACCACAAGTCTAGTCCGTGACCTCGGACGTCGAATGAGGGAGCGAGGTCAGGACCCTCGGTCAGGGTGGTTTTGACGCAGCGAGTTTCCTTGGTAATCCAGAGGGGTAACGCCGCCAGCATTTTGGGGACCTTCGGTGCAGCGTGGTCTGCTTTAGTTGTTTTTTGTGTTTGTGCAGTTTAATTTTTATTTATAAATGACGTATATATATAAATATAATCTTATATCGGATAATTTATGACTTAAAATGTATAAAAATATTTTCAATAAACTATTATAACAGAATATAATAAATAAAAGGACCACAATATCCGAAGACGTGTGTCCCCACTTGGCCAGCGTGATAGAATATGGCCTATTTCCTCCTCACGAGAAAAGGCTCTGAGTCCCAGCAGTGGGAACATACATATAGTGGGCTGCTTATGCTGATATAAGTTAAAATAGAAGATTTATAAATTAATCAAAGCAGGTCACGTCACGCCTAATTAGCGCCATAAAACTTTAGCACTTTTATTTAGTTTTATTTTTAACTCGAACGATCGTAAAGTTCGTGTGGTAATTAACTAGGATTGTCTGTCCTAGTTTTTGTGTGTCAAATCTTAAATTAGATACTAATCGTGCAACAGGACATAAAATATAATTAAGTAATTAAGAAAGCTTTTCAATTTTTGTTTCAATGTCAACTTTTGTTTTAAATACATTTTTTTTTGTATTTTAAAGTTCATTCCATCTACTCGTATCTCTAACTGCGAAATGGTAAAAAGCTTTATTATCTAATAGTTTTTACTTATAAATACGTATCTCATAAGTACCTACAACAATATCTTTAGTTAATAAATAAATATTTTAAACAGTTACATATTAGGACACATTTCATACACCAAAACCTAACTAAACTATTTATAGTTTATATTATGGTTGCTTATACAACTGATTCCTACATATACAGCTTAAAAATTTAGTTCATCACAAAGATGTTGGCCGTGCCGGGAATCGAACCCGCAATCTTCTGGTTGGCAGTCCAGCTTTGTAACCATTGCGTCTACGAGGTCGTCAGGGTACATACACACATATATGTATCTAGTGTTTCTCTGTAGTACTTCTGTAAATTAGGTAAATTCCGACAGACATTCTCTTCAAATCACGTTTGCTGCAAAACAAGCCTCAAGTGTCAAGATGACCCAACATTTTCTTTATCCGGTTTGTATAATACCTCACTGTCTGGACTGTGTACCCCTGAACGATGTGTATTCATTGTTTGCAAGCGCTTTTGTATGTAAATAAATGTTTTATACTCCGATATTGATCACTGTCTTATTGTTAGTAAGTTTTGTTGTAAGACATTCTGCTCTTGTGCTTGGATAACGTCTGACTCAGCAAATCTTGTATTTGGCCTTTATTTTATCTATAAATAGAACTTACATTAAATATATATACGAGTATATATAAAGACGTTACTCAAACCAAGTAGCATTAACTAAGAATAGCTAAAAACACACCAGACTTTCTAGATTCATTCGTTTGTACTGAATAATGATTCTCAAACTAACCATAAAATCATTAAAGTCACACACATAGATTTGCAACAGTTTAGTCCCATGTTGGGCGCCAATTCTAAGCTTAGTCCAATGTTGGGCGCCAATTCTAAGCTTAGTCCAATGTTGGGCGCCAATTCTAAGCTTAGACCAATGTTGGGCGCCAATAGTAAGCTTGTTCCCATGTTGGGCGCCAAAATAACACATTAACCTAAAACTAGCTTTGTAAACTGTTTGATTGTTCACAGGACGAGTTTCATCCGTTCATAGAGGCCCTCATGCCATTTGTAAAGTCCTTTTCGTATACTTGGTTCAATTTACAAGCGGCCAAACGGAAATACTACAAGAAACACGAGAAACGGATGAGTCTTGAGGAGGAACGGCATACTAAATATGAATTGCAGGTAACATCTCTCTGTCTATGATTTCATAGTCATTTATAGTTAAAAACAGTATGTATCAGACAAAAAACTAATTAATACATTAATTTTATATGTCACTGCTGCAAAACCTAAAACCGTTAAGGACCACCATTGCGTTATTCTTATGTCGCTCCATAATAACGTAGCTGCACAGACAGGGGCACTGGGCTTCAATTGCATTAAGGCAACGACTCTATTACTGAAGATATAGAAATGTTTTAATATACAGAATAATTAATTCTCACCGTATGTAAGTTACCATCGTATTTTAAAATCTTGCGTGTATCGCTCCTCTAATATATCTTCCAACTAACAGGTGCATTGCAATCGGCTTAAACCTAGAACATAGTTTAAAAAACTAGAATATTTTGAAAGCCACTATTTTCACAATAAGCGCTCTCTACCTTTGGCTAAACGTCGCTAACTCTTTTGGTTACGCAACCTGCTGGTCATATGTCAGCTATAATGTATTGAAAAAATAACATATTAAAGAAGGTTTGGACCTATTGATGTCAGTTTCAGCCTTTAATATACCAAACAAATTAATAAAATACCAAGATTCTTAGAAGAGTTAAAAAAAGTATAACAAGCCATCAAAACTGTTCCAGAACGAAAAAGCAGAAGTGAAACAGAAATGGGCGTCGCGTCTACTCGGAAAGCTGCGGAAGGACATCACGCAGGACTGTCGCGAGGACTTCGTGCTCAGCATCACGGGCAAACGGCCCGCGGTGTGCGTGCTCTCCAACCCAGACCAGAAGGGCAAGATGAGGAGGATCGACTGCCTCCGACAGGCGGATAAGGTAAGGGAGCTTTTAGTTTTAAGATGTTATCAGTCTTTAATGACACAAACAAACAGCATGGTGTAAGATAGGTATGAAAGTGACAGGTAATGAATGAGGAAGAATGAATAGGAAGTAAAGGATGTCAACGAACAACAAGAAATAATTGGAAATTTAGATAAAACTGGATACTAGCTAAATTTGATTTCAGAAAGTGGTAACTAAAAGTCTTGTGGGTAAGTTTGCTAAAAAGTCATTTCGAAAGTTTAAACATAGATATGAAAAATTTAGACAAAAGACGAAGTAAAATAAATAAATGTATTTTTTTTTGCACACAAAAACTTCTAAACGTAGACAAAAATAAATTTATAAAGAAAAATAATGCCGATGTGTACATTGAGAAAAAACATATTTGATCTAACAACTTATGTACTTGTATTTACAGTTTAAATGATGTACGTTGATAAACATTATTTTGGTACCGACATAAAAGTAAACCAACATAATCTAATAATTCAGTAGCGAAGTCACCGATTTACTCTGTCTTTTCATATGAAGGCATAAATTGAAAGTGTGATAACAAATATGAACATGTGAATCGAAAGCTTTTGCTCAATCCAAAACATTTCAAATTCCAGGTATGGCGGCTGGACCTAGTAATGGTGATCCTGTTCAAGGCCATTCCTCTTGAGAGCACGGATGGCGAGCGTCTGGAGAAGCACCCGGAGTGCACGCAGCCTGGGCTCTGCGTCAATCCTTACCACATCAACGTCTCCGTCCGCGAGCTCGACCTCTACCTTGCCAACTTCATCAACAGCTACGGTAATGGGAGCGACGGTCTGCCAGGTCTCTCGCTCTGTTATTTTCATTATGTATATGCTTGCTTTTTGGTCTTTTTTGCGCATGTGGTCTTTCGTTACTATGGGCTGTATACCAATTCAAATTTCATTAATTAAGGCAATTCCTTTGTTTTTTAATTTTGACATTCGTGTGCATGATGTGTGAAGTCTGAAATGGCAAAAGTGGATAAATCTTAAGACCACAAGGTCAAATAAGCTAATACGAGATATCTAAAAAGCTCTGACATCTCGTATAT
Organism: Mellilla xanthometata; assembly: GCA_035578125.1. Taxonomy (NCBI): domain Eukaryota; kingdom Metazoa; phylum Arthropoda; class Insecta; order Lepidoptera; family Geometridae; genus Mellilla; species Mellilla xanthometata. Next base: position 9,575,767 of record JAPUBQ010000023.1, on the reverse strand, counting down.
GCATTCATAAAATATTGGCATTTAATTTGTAGTATTCTTTATTTAAAGCAGTCATATAAAATTTTAATGATACTTTAAGTTTTTTTTTTATTTATTATCACAGAGATCTGATAAAAATATAAAAGCACACCGAAATAAATCTTTAATTTTAATTTTAAGCAGCTGACGCATAAATGCACTAAGAAATATAATATCTATTGCACCGCACTTATAGTTAATTCTATTTTACTTTTTATCATAATTTATTTTTCTCTAACTAATCCGTTGATTATAATTCTAAGTACGTTTCACTAAAAAGTACCACAAAAGCAGCTCACAACTTGTGGTTTCAAACAGATTAATATAAGTTAGTATTTTTCATGGGATATCTTTAATGAAACGCACTTTATAATACGAGATCACGTTTCAGATATACTGAGCGGTTCGCTTTCCCCCCAGCCTAGGGAGAAAGAGAACGAACACGAGGCAAAGACTAAAGGTAACCACCGCTAGATGGCGGTGTCGCTGTTGTCGTAGACATGTGGCAATCAAACTCTGACACTTGATACAATCTCTTTCATGATTGGAATAAAAATGAATATAATTATACTACTGAACAAACTTGGAAAGTAATACAAAAGAATAAGCATCTCACTAAACGTTCTCTCGGCTGCGACTTGGAACTTCACGAAGAGAGAGATATTATAGGTGTTAATCCACCACGCTGGGAAAGTATGGCTTAGTAGAAAACACACGTCTCCGGATAATCTGGTTCTCAAAAGTGTCGGTTTCTTCACAATATTTTTATCCACCGCAAAGTGCAATTCTACACATAACTTGAAAAACAAATCATTAGTGATCAAACCCGGCGATGTCAGATTTAAAAACCGTCGTTACAGACAGAGACACACTATTCACTTTTCGAAAGAAAAATAATGCTAATGATAAATGATGTCAAAGGTGTTTGACAAAATTGAAAGCTATTGTTCTCTTTTAAGAAAATTAACAGCATATTTTTTAAAAAGGTTATCTAAATACTAACGATAAGAAGTGATTGAATAGCAGATATGAATGACTAAGTAGCGAAACAATGCCTCCAATCAACTTGCAATAAAACAGCAAAAAGAAGATTTTTTAAATTAATGTGGATCATATTATATGTAGACCTTAAAATTATCGCATGTCTATAAAGATAACTAACTTTGCACCAATAACAATAACCGAAGAATTGAAATTTCGTAGGCATAATGTTTAAGAGATAAATTTTGAGTTTGATTGCCACAATTCCAAAATTATAAGAGTTCCTATCTGTGATTGGCACTGCATAAAACACGTGTTTTTTTTATATAATTTTGTCCTGCATTTTTTAAGATTAAAATTCCAGTACCTATTGGCTTGCACTCACACCCCTCGCTTTTCCAAATTTTTCGAGTTTTCTGCAAGAACCTTTGATAAGTTTTTGTATTGTAGTCGGTGTTCCTTCTCTTTTTCCATGTTTTTCATAAGTTGTTGATGTTATGTGTTTTTAAGTCAATGCTATTTTGTAATGGCTGTTTGGCCTCAAACTTGTTTAAACTCTACGAGTATCTTTGTTTTCGATAAACGAAACCTTTTGGATTTTTGAGGTTTATTAAACGAGGTGATTTATGGACAGTTTTAGTAAGCCAAATTAAACAAACGTTTTCCAAATAATATTTAACTGTTTCATACGAAAAGTCTGCCGTCACGTGGATGCAGAAGATGTATGGAGAAGTGTATAATATTTTATTCATATCAACGGACTAAAGTCGACGTTAGAAGATGTTGGGTTAACTACCTGTGACCGTGTATATATCAAGCTTTTTTCAGATTATTTAAAGAAAAAATAGCATTGACTAGTTTAATGAATAATTGGTGTTGTTTGTGGCTTGATCGTAACAATATTGCCCAAACCTGTGAGTGAACAGGCTTTTAATTCTTTTCTAATTTTAGTTTCAAATTTGATGTTACCAATACAGATACGAGTAACTTTTGATAACTTTGCTATTTCTAATTCTTTTTAATGAATTACTTTAGGTATCATATTAGGTGCCACTTTTTTATGTTTTTTTTGTTGGTATCATCAAATTGAAATATTTTTAAACAGCTCTCAATCAGCAATGAAATGAAATGTTTCCACGACCCCGATATCTTAGAAGAATATTTTTTAGTATAATTCGAGTCAATAAAGAAAACAGTTGAAAGTTTATATTCTCTCACATGAATAACCAAATGAGTGAGAACATAAGAAAGCGAGCTTTCAAATAGTTTCTTTATTCAATCGAGCTATAGTATATGTAATATATTGATGATATTATCACCAATTGTGCCGAGACCCCTTCTTAGTTGACCACAGTGAAACGGTAGCCAACCCCCTAAATGTTAGCGCAAAGTAAAGTATATGTGATTGCTAGATTAACGTCGGAACTGGTGGGTTTCAGGCTATAGTCACAATCCTTACAACGGCGTAATTTGCAACGATATTATTCTAGCGACTGGAGTCTTCTCTTCGAAGGAACTCTGGAAGTTGTCTAAAGGTATGTATGTTTTTAGTTATTTTAGGCCTGGTGTTCTGTGGCAAAAAAACACAACACAAAAAGCGGATCGGTGGGAAAAAGGGCTTGGTTCAATCCCGGCCCTACGCCAATGACTTGTTTTTCAAGTTATGTGTGGATTTGCACTCGCTGTACGGTGAAGGAAAACATCGCGAGGAAGCCGACGCGTTTGAGGACTGTGATATTCAAAGACATGTGTCATCCGTCAACTTTATGGTATATATCTCTCTCCTGATGAGAGAAAGCCCCGTGTCCTAGCAGTAGGAACGTCTAGTGGTCTGCTTATCCATGTTCTGTGATAATTATAACCGTGATGGAACCGAGGCCTGTATATGCGTTTGGGGTGATAGGATGTTTGTATGTTTGTGCAAATCGATGTTACCATGTTCAAAACTACTAGTCATGTTTAGTTCAATAAGAGGTAGAAATCTTATGAGCCTGTTTTAAATAAGTGTCATAGTGACAACTCACCAGAGGGCGCTACAGCAAACAAAAATGTTACAAATCAAACTTCAAAGTTGTCATTTATCTACATAACTATTATTCAATTTAAATGCAACATATCTGTCTGCATGTCTGTAACATATAAACGACGGCTGGATATTGCTGCCTGATGTTCTGTAATTTTTTTTTATTACTAGCATACCTATCTATGTACCATGGTTCTTGTGTCTAAAATAAAGTTTTTTATTATTAATATTATTGCGGGGGTTTAGTGATAGTTGTTAAACAATTCAAAAGTACTAATGTCCTACTCTCCCCAATTCCAGCGTCGATCCTGCAAGAGTCCGGCTCAGAGTCCCCGTCGGGCTCCGGCGGCGGTATCAAGCTGGAGTCGGGCTACTACTGCGGCTACAACAGCCCCGCGCCTCCGCCCTTCGAGGCCAGCACCGAGCGCGCCACACCCTCTACCATGCTCGTCTCGCAGTGCTTCAGTGAGTGCTGTATCTCTGTTACTATATAATATCTTCGTCTTCTTCCTTGCCTTATCCCACTAGGTGGGGTCAGCAGCAAATTTTCATCTTCAACACTCTTCTATCAGTCATCATCTCTATACTCACTCCTTTCTCTCTCACGTCATGTCTTCTTTGGTCGACCTCTTGTCCTTCTTTCTTCCACTTCCATTTCCATACATCTGCTAGTAACATGCATCTCCTCTCTACGCATCACATGCCCATATCCCGCTAACTTTCTACTCTTTCATTTCTCACTCACTGGCGCTACTGTCATATTTCCTCTAATGTACTTATTTCTTATTTTGTCCATTCTAATCACTCCACACATTCATCTCAATATTCGCATCTCTGCCGCATGCACTCTTCTTACATGCACTACTTTTGTTCCCCAACACTCAGATCCATACCGTCATTGTAAAGACTGTGGAAAAGAACAAAATCAATAAAATAAGGTTGTTTGTGTAAAATTCAAAAAAATAATGAATTAATTTTTATTTTATTCTATTCATGATATACTATAAGCTTGGTATCAAATGTACACTTTCGGTACAAAACCTAAAAACTCGTATTGCGAAAAAAAATATGATCAATAAAACATTGTTTCCCAAATAATATTATCCATTTCTCAAAATTAAAAACAAAAGCGCAGTTCGCAATAATCGCAAACGATCAAATACCAATCACACAAAACCACTAATTCAATATAACATGCGCGATATAAACAATTGCATTGAATAATTTGTAACAATTTGTATTCTAAGCACCGTTTGAGTTACATGCGCTCGCTCTAAATATAGTGAGCTGGTGAATATAATTAGTTGGTGATTCAAGAAGTTAGTGAACCCTGGGTGGCAGATTAGGTGACAGTTTGTATACTACACTTTGGGATGCAGAATAGGTTGAAGTATTTATGAGACTTCGTGGGAGGTGTCAGTTAGGTTTGCCGTTGACACCACGTATTCGATACGCATTAAAACAAAACTAGGGGTTTTTAAAGTGATATAGCTGTATCTTACACACTTACACTTAGGTACAATTCATTCCAATAAAAGTAGTAAAAAAGTGTTGTTCCTTAGAATAATAACAATCTTATAATTTTAATTGCCGTTTTATCTATTAAAACCCCGACACAAAAAGTCTGTGGCTCCGTAGCTCCCGAGGATGAACCGATTTGAATTTAGTTTAATTTTTATTTTTGAAAGGTGTGTTACTCTATGTTTGATGAAAATCGGTTTAAGATTGCTGCCACCACAAAATGTCATTACATATTTATTAACAGCTCCCATAATATGAGTATCTAATAAAATTGTTTGTCTAGTAAAATACTAAACATTATAATGTTTTTGAAATCCACGATGGCTGCGCACTAAAGTATTTTACGGGAAAAAGTATTTGTCGATATTTCTAAAATTTCTGACGTTTTCTTGTCTCCATTGGCGTATTTTTTTTATATTCATGTGTATAATACGTTCCAGGCATACCACACAGCTCCGCGGGTCTCAGCGCGCAGTCTCCGCTGGTGCCGTCAAACACCATCTTCTACCAACACGCGCCGCCCCCCACCGAGACACATCCTACTGGTGAGATACAACACTATACATAGCACACAGCTCCGCGGGTCTCAGCGCGCAGTCTCCGCTGGTGCCGTCAAACACCATCTTCTACCAACACGCGCCGCCCCCCACCGAGACACATCCTACTGGTGAGATACAACACTATAATTAGCACACAGCTCCGCGGGTCTCAGCGCGCAGTCTCCGCTGGTGCCGTCAAACACCATCTTCTACCAACACGCGCCGCCCCCCACCGAGACACATCCTACTGGTGAGATACAACACTATACATAGCACACAGCTCCGCGGGTCTCAGCGCGCAGTCTCCGCTGGTGCCGTCAAACACCATCTTCTACCAACACGCGCCGCCCCCCACCGAGACACATCCTACTGGTGAGATACAACACTATACATAGCACACAGCTCCGCGGGTCTCAGCGCGCAGTCTCCGCTGGTGCCGTCAAACACCATCTTCTACCAACACGCGCCGCCCCCCACCGAGACACATCCTACTGGTGAGATACAACACTATACATAGCACACAGCTCCGCGGGTCTCAGCGCGCAGTCTCCGCTGGTGCCGTCAAACACCATCTTCTACCAACACGCGCCGCCCCCCACCGAGACACATCCTACTGGTGAGATACAACACTATACATAGCACACAGCTCCGCGGGTCTCAGCGCGCAGTCTCCGCTGGTGCCGACAAACACCATCTTCTACCAACACGCGCCGCCCCCCACCGAGACACATCCTACTGGTGAGATACAACACTATACATAGCACACAGCTCCGCGGGTCTCAGCGCGCAGTCTCCGCTGGTGCCGTCAAACACCATCTTCTACCAACACGCGCCGCCCCCCACCGAGACACATCCTACTGGTGAGATGCAACACTATACATACCACACAGCTCCGCGGGTCTCAGCGCGCAGTCTCCGCTGGTGCCGTCAAACACCATCTTCTACCAACACGCGCCGCCCCCCACCGAGACACATCCTACTGGTGAGATGCAACACTATACATACCACACAGCTCCGCGGGTCTCAGCGCGCAGTCTCCGCTGGTGCCGACAAACACCATCTTCTACCAACACGCGCCGCCCCCCACCGAGACACATCCTACTGGTGAGATGCAACACTATACATACCACACAGCTCCGCGGGTCTCAGCGCGCAGTCTCCGCTGGTGCCGACAAACACCATCTTCTACCAACACGCGCCGCCCCCCACCGAGACACATCCTACTGGTGAGATACAACACTATACATAGCACACAGCTCCGCGGGTCTCAGCGCGCAGTCTCCGCTGGTGCCGACAAACACCATCTTCTACCAACACGCGCCGCCCCCCACCGAGACACATCCTACTGGTGAGATACAACACTATACATAGCACACAGCTCCGCGGGTCTCAGCGCGCAGTCTCCGCTGGTGCCGTCAAACACCATCTTCTACCAACACGCGCCGCCCCCCACCGAGACACATCCTACTGGTGAGATGCAACACTATACATACCACACAGCTCCGCGGGTCTCAGCGCGCAGTCTCCGCTGGTGCCGTCAAACACCATCTTCTACCAACACGCGCCGCCCCCCACCGAGACACATCCTACTGGTGAGATACAACACTATACATACCACACAGCTCCGCGGGTCTCAGCGCGCAGTCTCCGCTGGTGCCGTCAAACACCACACAAGATAATGGAGCCGTCTGTTTCTCCAGCATCTTCTACCGACACGCGCCGCCCCTCACCGAGACACATCCACGTAGTTGTCTACTTTACGATCTACGATTGGGAGAAGAAATCGGCTTCCGTCATACAGTTCTGAACTAGTTTCGAAGCCTTTGGATTTCTTTATTTCAATTTTGTTTCAATTAATGGGTTAAATAAATAAATCGATCTACGATTAGAAGACATCAGCTTCCATCATACAGTTCTTAACTAGTTAAGCCTTCAGATTTCTTTATTTAAATTTTTGTATCGATTACTGGGTCAAATAAATAACTTTTGAATTTGCATTTGTATCCTACTAATAAGATACTACACTATACAGTCAGTGTCTATCCAAGAAAAATACAATGATTTATTGACAAGATGTTGTTAGGATGAGATTAGGATGGTGGTGCATCTTGTGTTCCAGCATCAGAAGGTCTGAGCTCGCAGCACAGCAGCGCCAAGTACGAGACGGCGGGCCAGGACTCGCTCGGGGACTTCGTCACCTTCGTCTGCCAGGAGCCTAGCGACGTGCAGCAGTTACAGGTTAACAAATACAAATACAAAATAATTTATTGGACCAACTTACATTCTAAACAAAAACAAACATTAAATTATAGGTACCTTAACTAATTAATACTAAATCTAGAAACTAAGTCTTAATGTATATATAGTATGGTGGCTAGCTTCTGCAGTAGGATACCCTGTGTTTGCAAGAGCTAGCTCTTTTCAGAGGTGCTACAAATGAAGTTGGGATATATTGTGTATATTGTGAGTGTGTGTATGTGTGATTGTATGAGAGAGAGCGAACACTTGACACTTTTATTATAAAGGCAAGGTTTGTGAGCAGTGCATGCATATGTTGGTTACAACTAGTTTATAATAGTTTATAGTAGTAAGTTCGAAATATGTACTAACTCTTTGTTGCCTGAATAAACGATTTATTTATTTAACTCCTGTACCAATTTTGTTCTGCGCTCTGATATGACCTGGACTATTAACAATGGAAAAAAAACTTTGCTACCGATTCATTCTGTTCAAGGGTCCTTTGTTCTTAGTGACGTGGTTCTTAAAAGCAGCTGTTAGAGTTTTATATGTGTTTCGTATTGCAGGTACACAGCCTATCCCGGAGTCCGAAGCCAGCCTACTTCAGCAGCTCTATGCTGCCGCCGCCCCCGCTCCCGCCCATGGCCAGACCTGTAGCCATCATACGCTCTACAGGTATACAACTTTCTTACTACTCCATGACAATTATTAAGATTTATGACCAATTTCAGGGCTCTGTGCCTGAATGGTAAAACCGGGTCCCAATTAGTACCTAAGCATTCGCTGTCTTTTTTTAAATATATTTATTCTGTGATAGGTTTGCACTTGATCACAAGTCTGTCTGTCTGTCACTAAACTGTATCTCAGAGACAGTGATAGCTAGAAAACTGACATATTGACATTGATTGCATGTTTCTGCTGCCGCTGTAACAACAAATACTAAAAATACAGACAGTATATTTCTGCACAGAACATTGTTGCAAACATAGCCCACTATACCTTCCACTCAAAATTTAGAGCCTTTGCTGACAAGGAGATATAAGCCATAATCAACCACACTGACCAAGTGTGTAGTGTTGAATGACATACGTCTTCACATATTGAGGTCCTCAAACGTGTCGATTTTCTCACGATATTTTCCTTCACCGTAAAGCGAAAAATGCAAATCCACACATAACTTGACTAACAATACGTAGTCGTAGTTATTGGTGTAGGGCTGGGATTAAAACCAGGGGAAGTCAGATTAAAAAGCAAACGTCTTTGCCACCGAGCAACAATCGCTTTTATCTTACTTTACTTTGATGAATTAAATATATAATAATAAATATATTTATTAATGCATTTGATTGTGTTTAAATGCTATGCTTCACAGTGCTAGCCTGCAGTCGCAGCAGGCTAGCACTGTGAAGTGTACTTTATCCGTGCCGTTATGTGCTATAATAAATTATTATTATTATTAAGCTATTCAACATATAACTAGATGACATAAAATTGAAATTATTATATAATACTATATGGATTGCGGTTTTAGCACTTGGGTGGGTGCCCAAGCTCCCATAGTAGGATACCCTGTGTTTGTGGGAGTTAGGTCTCTTCAATGTGCAAACTTACTGCTTAGTGATGCAAGTGTGATGTGTGCGTGAGTGTTGTCTGACGTTACCATATGTATAAAGCCGGCTGTACACAACACCTTGGCCCCATGGGCCAAGGTGTTGGGCCAACGTGTAGAGAGCTACTTGGCGGTATGTTGGCTTAGTTGGTCTAGTTGGCGCCAACATTGGCAGGCCATCCGAATAGTGTCGGTTTTTAGTGCACACATCAAAGGATCTTGGCGCGCTCCGCGAACAGCGTTCACACGTTGGTGTCTTGTTCAGTTCGTTGTTAAGGTAGCGGTTCGCGCCGCGACAGAGACTGGAGACCGCGACCGGAGACCGCGACCGACGACCGCGACCGTTACTTGACGTTAGGAAATGTATAAGCGACAGTTCGCGAGCGAGACAGAGACAGGAGACAGAGACGCGAGACAGGAGACAGCGAGACGGTCGCTGCCTTGGACCAGTAGTGTCTCGTGTCGCGCTCGAAAAGCACCTTTGTTTAGTGTGAAAAAAATGAATACTTTTTCTGAAAAAGAGTGTGAAACGCTGATTGAACTGATCAGACAGCACCCTCCGATATATGATGCACGACTAGACTCCTACAGAAACGAAAATTTGAAAAATAATATTTGTAATAATAGTATAAGAGCAAATCATCGTCTTCTTCTTCCTCCAATAGTAGTTCTATAACTTGGTTTTCCATCATGCATGACACAGAACACAACTGACTCCATCGACACACACTCCGTACTGAGATACTTGGCACGGTCTCTAGTCTCGGTCTCGACCTACAGTACATGCAGGAGAGACCGAGACACTTGTCGCGGTCTCCCGTCTCAGTCTCTGGTCCCGGTCACTTGTCTCTGTCGCGGCGCGAACCGCCACCTTTATTCGTCAGCGGAGACAGTATCGTGTCGTGGGTTTTTTTTAATGTGACACTGACCTTCTAACTTTTTGCAAAATTATTACCAGCCTGTATATCAATAATAACTAATAACACATATATGTACCTCGTTCGATTCCGATGAATAGTCACCACGTGCCATGCCACCATGTACGTAATGATTAAACGCACTGTATAAATAAATTGCCGCGGCTGCAAGAACTTCTACGTCCATCTTTGAAGCGCCAATGCAGAATGAGCAGTAAGCCAATGTGTGAACAGGAATCTTGGTTTCCATCATTTTTGCCCAACACATTGGCCCAACACCTTGGCCCCATGTGTACAGCCGGCATAAGACTTTGAAAGTAACTGAGAACATGTAAGTTAGCAAGTGTCGCGCCGATGCCCCGTTTGGAGCGTGCGAGTTGATTCCCCACTAGACATGTTCGGGTTCGCAGCGGGCGAGGCCCCCGCGTCCCCCGAGCTGCGCTCCCCGCCCGCCTCCCCGCGCCGCCGCTCCCCGCACCCCTACCGCGAGTGTCACCCGCCCATCAGCCACTTCAACCACTTCCACTCGCAACCGCAGCAGGTAAGACAACTCTCTTTACTAAAAAAACAAATAGGTAGATCTACACTTGGCCACTAAGTCGTTCGATGGAAAGAACTTGGTTCTATTGGCGAGAGTTTTTATAGAGAGAAACCAATGAGTGCCTTACAAAACTCTCAAATGAGGGTGGATTTAAAAGTTCGCGACCTAACACATAAATACTTAAACTATTTTAATTTAACTGACCTCATTCAAATAGTTTACTCTCTGGTTGTCAAATTGTAAAATACTATCGCAATAGCATTAACTGTATTTAAATTAGGCTAAACTTTGTGCAGCGTTTAAAGATAAGTTATGATATGAAATGTCTTGAAGCTTGATCATATAAATGATCAAGCTTCAAGTCGTTTCATCTAACTTAAGCGGCTATGACATGGGTTGAATCTTAAAAGTTTCATTGCTATAAATCATAATATTACAAAAATAACGTATGTAGTACCTTCTAAAGAACAGCCTTAAGGGTATTTATGAGGGTATTAATAACAGTTTTTAATACACGACTGCTTCTACTAAATCTAACAACTGTAAACAAACCTACGCTACATTATTTTCTCAATCATATTCCAGATGTTCCCGTACAGTTCTCTGGGCAGCTTGGGGGGTGGTGCGAGCGGTGGAGGAGCTGTTCTGCCAGGGGGTGGTGGGGTGTCTCCCCCAGGGGGGCTCGGACTGTACGCACCCAGGTCTTCTGCTAGAGCTCCCCCCAGGTTAGAGATGATGATTGCATTACATATGTCTTTTCTTCGTCTTTCTTTTACTTGTGAGTTAATAAGACAACTTTTGATATCGAGTTGCCGAGATTTCAAGCGAAGCGTAGTATGAGTACAGTAATACCCCGGACTTACGCGATAGGTGGGACCGAGCGCTATCCGCGTATGTCGAATTCGCGTAATTCGGGGTACAATTTTGCATATACATACCTATAAAGTCTTACAAAGTATTTACACGAAACAAAACGGTCACACTTACTTAAAAAACGTTGGATATACGTCCAACGGGTTTCAACGCATTAAGAGCGTCTTCATCGGGGACGAGCTGCACACGGACTGTCACCGACGAGATCCGCGCACAGACTGGCCCGGCGCATGTTGCGCGGGAGCGTCAGCGACCCGCGCGTCCCGCACCCCGCGACGCTCTGCGCGCGCCGCAGCCCTCCGTTCCCGCGCAGATAACGCCGGCTGGATGGAGATTGTTTCTTCCTCATCACTGGATGGTATTGGAGAGAGTATACTCGGGTCCGCACACACTACACTGATTGTGTCTTGAGTAGGTTCCGTCATATCGGATCGCACAATATTTAAAACGGGCTTCCATGATGGCGCCAACGTCCAACCGCGATCCCGATTGAAATTAGGGTGACGATGAATCTCGATTGCCTCGCGCACTTTTCGTGGTACCACAAACTTCTCTCGCGCTAAGACAGACGCCTTATCGAACCGCAGGAAATGGCCATGCCCCGCTGCGTGTTCCGCCACCGCGGATTTTGTGGAATCTGCATTCTTAACACTACGAATGTGTTCTAACAGCCGCGTCGAGACGTTTCGCCGTGTTTCCCCAATATAACACTCGCCACACTCACAGGGAATTCGGTATACACCCGGTACATTTAGCGGCTCACGATCTTTTGGCGACCGTAACCAACGACGAAGTTTATCCGGCGGACGGTAGAAGGTGCGTATGCCATATTTACGCTGCAAGAATGAACCGATTTTATCGGTCACTCCCTTTATAAAAGGCAAATATATCGGCGCACGGTCCACCCTGATTCGTTTATATCCGGTATTAGTCGCCCATCGCCAACATTGGTTCCACTCGTACCCATTCTTTTCCAACACCGACCGTACATGATCCAACTCCTGCGCCAGATACTGTGGGTCGCATACACTCAAGGCCCGATTAATCAATGATCTCGGTACGGATGCTAACTGCGACGGATGATGATGAGAGTCCGCTCTCAAGTAGCGATCGGTGTGAGTGGGTTTACGGTATACTGTACGTGAAACTGTACCGTCTAAATTACGAACCACACACACATCTAAGAACGACAAAACACCATTCTGCTCCGTTTCCACAGTAAACTGGATTTTCGGGTGAATGTTATTTAGGTGGTCAGTGAACTGGGCAAGTGACTCTTGTGTTATGATGGCAAAAATATCATCCACATAACGCCACCAACAGCGAGGTTTAATTACAGTACTCTGTAGCGCCACTCCTTCAAACCATTCCATATAAATGTTCGCTGCCACTGGAGCCACTGGTGATCCCATCGCCACGCCATCAACCTGAAGGTAGTGGTCCCCCTGCCACATCAGGTACCCACTCTTCAAACAGCATTCAGTCCAATCAATATATTCCGTAGGTAAGTCAGTACTTTGAATGAGATCCTTTATGATACTGATTGTTTCGTCAACAGGAACATTAGTGAACAGGGACGTGACGTCAAAACTCACCATGATCTCCGAGGTGTTAATCTTTAGGTCCGATAATAAATTAACAAAATGCCAAGAGTCTCTCACAAAACTATCGGTTTTTCCAGCAAAACGCTGCAAAACAGTTGACAAGTGTCTCGACATTTTGTAAGTAGGCGCGTCAATCTGACTAATAATCGGACGCAGCGGCCAATTAGGTTTATGAATCTTAGGAAGGCCATAAATCTTTGGGGAAGTAGGGTTATAAGGGCGTAGTTTTACTAATAATTCAGCATCGTCACTGGCTTGCAAAAGATTGATAACTCTTTTTGTAAAAACCGCGTTGAAACCCGTTGGACGTATATCCAACGTTTTTTTAAGTAAGTGTGACCGTTTTGTTTCGTGTAAATATATAATATGCCTTACGATAACAGTTTACATCTTACAAAGTATGTTTAATTGGGACCGGAGACTATAATTTAGGAAATATAAAACAATAATTTAGTAAATAAATTTTAATTTAATTCTAGATAATATGACAAACTATATTAATAAAATGTATGAACACAATCTGAAGTGCGCGGCTTTCAAACAAAAAACGTTAAAATAGACGAGAAAATTAAATCGTGTATCTCCGAATTCGCGTAAGTCGAGGTAGCGTAAGTCGGGGTATTACTGTAGTTTTATAAATCTTAGTTAGAGCTAATGTATTTCCACTGTTGCCATACTTAGCTTAAACTCATACTGTAACTCCACTATATCGCCATAGTACAACGGCTGCAAGAATTTGTGCCCAATCCGGGGGTATAGATATTTAATTTATTTAGAAATAGAAATAGATTTTTTTTTTAATTTCTACCATTACCAGAAATGTCACGTTTAACTGGCAACTAGAGATGCGCGACTGCGAATAATCTGACCAGTCGAATTATCTACAACTACTAATATACACGTTCGACTTGATTATTAGTTATATACTATGTTAATAATCGAATGATGTCTACTAATTAGTTACTAATGGCGTTTTAACTCGATTGTTAGCGGATCTTGTTAATGACACTTGTTAGTTTCAAATGAGTGAAATATGAATGAATCGTTGGAGTGGAGTCAGCTCAAGTAGTAACTAATGTAGTAGTATTCATTCAGTCCGGTTAATTTTGAGTGGGTATCATGTTAGTTACTAATTTTCGGAGATCATTCGAATGGTCGAATGATTTATAAAGTCGAATAATTCGGCTGGAATCATTCACAGCGCATCGCTACTGGCAACACAAAAATGCTTACATATTCTTTGGATTGATAATTGATTGTGAATTGTTTCTTCTTGTTGAATCTCAAAGATTTGATTAAGCCTAAATTTCTGAAATTGTATTATTTAAACTACTATGTGCGGTGTTGTGTATATTTATTTACGCGGAGCGGGAGTTCTGTTGCCCTGCGCCACAGGCTCGCAAGAGCACTACAGCGGGGCACAGCCCCCTTACTTCGACCTAACAAGCGAACTAACACGCCCACCAAGTCGCTCCAATATGCGCCAACATTCTATGGTGACAACAAAGGGATTTGATGTTGGCGTATTGGAGCGACTTGGTAGCTAAATTGGAGCGAGTTGGTGGTTGAATTGGAGGCGAGTGAGTCGTACGTTCCAGATTTATAATAAATTTTATAAGTTATTGAGCATTCAGTGTGTGCAACCTTTTTGCATATAATAAATAATTTATTATGATTTTCTCAACTCTAAAAAATAATATTGTGTCAAATCAGAGTTGCCAGAAGTACGAGAAATTACAAAATTAGTTAAAATTAAATTAAAATTAGTAGTCAGTACGAGATTCAAGATTAACAAAAATCTCTACACTTTTTTTATGAGATTTTAACAATGACGACTTCTTTCGCATACCTTTATCACAGATACAGTAAATGGTACATTATTAGCTTCCGAAAGCGCTATAGGCCCAAATCGCTTAGGCAATTGCGTACATTTCGAACCATCAATAGAAATGTACATCAGAATAACAGCTGAAATGATATACTCTAAAAATAAAGATTATTTTACTAACATCCCTGATATCGAATATAAATAATAAAAATTATATATAATATGCATTTTAATTGTTTTCTTTCAATTGAACAACCCCAAGCAAAGAATATGACTACACAAGTTACTTAGTACAGTAAATAAATAGCATTGATTTTATTAGAGTTTCTTGAAATGTATGCATTTACGAGATTATCCGTTGAAATTACAAGATATTTTAGCAACCTTGGTAACAGTAAAAATTATTGTCATCTGGCAACCCTGTACCAAACACATGGAATGTCAATCGTGCATATAATTGTTTGTTTTGTTCCGTATTTGAATTCCGCAATTCATACTAAGAAATTGCTCTTAACTTGTTTAAAACGCAATAATTCTTACACGAAAGTGTTTTTTTCGACAATAAAGTTGGCTTGGTTGTGGTTTTCATCACTAGAAGCTCAAGTTACAACCAATAAACAAATATGTCATAATATAATTATATCATTTCATCGGCAGTGTTATTTTAAAAAATAACTATGGGGAAATGTTGTGCTTGTGGCAAGTTTGTGTCTTCAAAAGGACTCGTAAAGTGCAACGATTGTGAATGTGTTTATCATAAACATTGCCTGTGGAGATGCAAGAAGTGCATAGCGAAAAATATTGAAACAAATGATAAATCTCCGGCATACATTGATCCCGAACCAATGCCTGGCACTTCCTGTGGGTCTTCACTTTTGTTACCATCTGCCACCTCGGTTTTGTCAGATTCAACGGTACACCAACTTATCAATGAGATGAGATCATTTTGAACCTGTATGCAAAAATTGAATGCAGAGATAGCTGAATTCCGTATGGAATTTGATAAACTTCGATGTAATCAAAATTCAATGCAATCAGAGCTTGAAACTTGTGTCTACAATGTAAATTTCTTAGGCGATCAAGCCAATGAATTAGAAAAAAGATTGAGCGATATTGAAGAATCTGTAAGAAATATGTGCAGTGATGCTGTCCTGGCGAGTCTCTATCAATTGAAATGTGAGGCTAATGAAAGAGATCATCAACTGCTAATGAATGATATAGAAGTGTGAGAATGGCTGTTGGCAGCCGCGTGGACGCACCCGCTCGACGCCGGCGACCTGGGCCTCCTGCCCGATACAGTGGCTAAGCAAACGGGTCTATTTTAATGAAAGGCTGACCAAATACAACAAACAACTTTTATATAAGGCCAAACAGGAAAAAAATAAGACTAAATTATAAATATATATGGACACAACATGGCAAAATACTATTCAGAAAAAATGAAAGTGGAAAATTTTTTCATGTAAGACGGGACAATGATATTCTTCATGTTTTTAATTAATATTATAAATTTTCAGACATACATACTAACTCGTTGTGCTTATAATTAACACTTTAATTATAATGTTTAGGACCTAGATCCTACACAAGAAATTAAGCCTAGTTTTTATTTTATACTTATTACCAACCGATTAAAGTAGCTATTTAACATATTTTTAATATATGTTTGTCTATAGATACCTGACATTTAATATAGAATAATTTTTAACTATTAAGGATTGAATGGCGGGTGTAAGCTGTGTGCTTTCACTCACTGCAGCCTAGCAATGACAAATGTATGTTATCCGTGCCGTTATTTGCTATAATAATAAAATTGTTATCATTTTATTATTAAAACTGTTGATTAGTTATTTCTACTGCTGTATTGATTAACCATGTGGTTTCTGTACTAATATAATAGAACTAAAGAAAATATGTATATAATAAATATGTATATTTAAATGTGTAAATCTTTTGTTAAATCTCATTGCCTTATTTTACATTGTAATTATGATGTTGAAATATTTTATTTATCTTTATTCAGAACCTAATATAAGATGGTCTCTACTGATTTTGCTTAGTTTTGAAGTTATTACCATGTGCTTATATAATAGTGTACTACCTATATTTATGTGACTAATTAATGGGTATAAAGGAGCAGGTTGAAAACCAGCGCTGGAGTACTAAGTGTACTTTCAGCACATGCTGAACCTGCTCCTTTAGTGCACATACACAATACATAAGTCATTTTGTATGTCAAACTCAGAAGTCTGTGCACAATAAACAATTTTTCTTTCTCTCTTTCTAATTGCACCAATATCAATTTATTTATTGTATTACAACATATACCTACCTAATATTGTTGAGTATTAAATAATTTGTAAAAAATTGTGCCATTTAAATAATATAGATATATTCTACTAGTAGCTTGTTACATCATAATATATCTGTTAGGTTTGTAATCTTAGCTTAAAACCATTGTTAGTAATATTAATTTGTCTTTGGCAATATGTATTGGATATATTGGAAGTGATAAATAAAAACATTTTCTATTTTTGTATTTCATTTACTATTTCCTGCAGTCTAGAAAGATAGAAGACACCAGATCAAGTGGAAGGTGAAGATCTAGTTGGAACAGGTCTGCCTCTACTTAGCAAGGGACAAATGTGCCCGAGGATGGACAATGCATATCCTCAGACTACAGGAATAAAGCCTTTTTTCCTGTAGTCTGAGTGCATATCTTGGAGCGATCGCAAGTGCGTTGAAAACTTCGTGAAATGAGTATTGTAATTACTAGTAAAAGGTGGTTACGTGGCAGCGGCGTCACAATAGAATACTGAATATAAATAATCATCTTTTATGTTACATACTGAGTACCCCAATCGGGGCACACTATTTTTTTGTTCTTAGTTATTATTTTATCTTTAGTTTTAAGTTTGTGTCCAATAAAGTATTACTAGTGCCGCTGCTTCACCAATATTTAGATAACTAATAGGTACCTACCTAGTTACTTTTACTTACTTTTTGAAACAATAAAACGCTCTGTCTAATAGGTTGTATGGCGAAATAAAAAGGTTTCAATTAGGAGCGAAATAACTGAACTCAATTTTCGTCAATTTATATAATTTCAATTCGACTTAAGTATGTATGTAATACAATTATATTTATTTACAAATTATTCCAGTCACATGCTATGGTAGTCGAAGATGGCTTCTTACATACATGAAATCACAATAACAAAATCATTGATTTTTTTCTCTGTATCCTTCTCTGTTTTACTTTGATTGTCTGCTTGTATCCAATACTTAGGTATTGAAGTAATTTTATTATTTTTTAGAAACTACGTATGTAAAGTAACTAATTTATTAATAATAAACACAGTTGACATGTGTTTGAAATTTTGACAGCAGCTGCAGACTTTTTAATTATGTTCCACTTCCAGTTTGGTGTTTTAGTAAATTACATTTGTAGCATAAATGAAAGAGGTTGGTTTGTTTTTCACAGAAGTTGTCGAACAGTGTACAATAAAGGCACAATAAACAATAAAATTAATCATGGGAAAAAGTCTAAACTTTATAAATAATTTAGCGCTTGTTATTACTGAGTTTTATTTGGTCTAGATAGCCTGAAAACAAAAAAGCGGAAAAAGAGGTTATTCAAATAAAAAAAAAATAAGTGACACAAATAATATTTATTGGTATTTCACATCTCTAATCCCAGCGAATTATCAGCGACTTATCAGCGATTTAACCGTGGATGGTCGAAGTAAGGGGGCAGTGCTCCCACAACGCACCACAACAACAAACAATAAGGTATACATTGATGTAAACTGCTAAATGCGCTGCTAATTTCTATGAAATAATTCTTATTCTTATAGCAGAGTTAGAGCGTGCTGTAACTCCTATGTTATAGAACTTCTTAATAGCCTTAGGTTCTGTTTAGATCTCTTATAGATCTATTATAACTCTTATTCTTAGCGCCTGATGTTAGTTGGGAACCTGTGATGCAAGCTCCCGAGTTTTCAAGCGAAGCGTAGTCCGAATTGAGTTTTATAAATCTTAATTAGTGCTAATGTATCTCAACTGTTGCTCTACTATACCGCTTAAATTCATACTGTAACTCCACTATATCGCCATAATAGAACCTAACTAGTAGTAGTTCATACGACTAGCGACACCCTAATGTTACATAATGACAGGTTACATGTTACTGTATTAATTTAATTTGTACTGTACATGTTATGGTGAAATAAATATTCTATTCTATTCAAAGGATGTAAAAATTTGTTCCCAATCCAGGGGTATAGCTGAGTTAGTGCTATAACTTTTACGTTATAGAACTTCTGAATAGCCTTAGGTTCTGTTTAGATCTATTATAACTCTTATTCTTAGCGCCTGATGTTAGTTGGGAACCTTTGATGTCACGAGTAGAGTTTATAATTACTGACTCCGGTATCATTATCATTATTCCGGGAATTCTTACGATACAGGCTCCTAGTAGTCCTATAGTGGGGTGTAGTGCTCCCTACAGCGTACCAGTTAGTTTTAAGGTATTATGTGAGGATGGACGAGACTGTGGAGCATGTGCTGTTGCACTGTGAATCCACAAACCAAACAAGAGAGAAAACCGGACTAGCTAGGGAATCTCAACAAAACACTATGCTACACTTGAACGCCTCCTGCTATAAAAAAAGTACCACAACATCTGACACAATGGCAGTGGAACAGGTATGCCAGCAACCCAAGACAGTGATCTGCTACTATAAGGAGCTTGGATGGCTTGGGTAGGCTGGTAGGGGGAAATGCACAATACTCCTCCTGCGGGTTGTCAGTGCAGGTCTGATCGCTCCCATCATAGAATAAGAATAAGAAGGTATTATGTAGACATAATAACTTGTGTACGTGCACTTTCTTGTTTTTACAGAATAAAATGTATCTTATCATATTAATTAGGAAATATACTTCACCTTATTTGTTATAAGAATAAAATAAAGAAAATAATTAGTGATAAAGGGTTTAAAACAAGCGCTGTGTGGTTTCAGATGGAGCGCGCCATTCCCTACTCTAGAGGAAGAATTCAACATAATGGCAGCACCTGCTGGGCCCGACCATGTTGTTCTATTGGATGATGGTGAGAATCATAATTACCTTCTTCTAATTATTCTAGTACTGCGGTTATGTCTTTTTTAGGGTTCCGTACCTATCAGTAAAAATTGTATCCTATTACTAAGACTCTGATGTGTCTGTCTGTCTGTCTCCAGGCTATATATCAGAAACCGTAATAGCTAGAAAACTAAAACTTCCACAAGATATGTATTTATCGTGCTGCTATAACAACAAATAGTAAAAATAAAAAAATTAAAAATATTAAGGGGGTCCCCATACAATAAACGTGGTTTTTTCGTATTTTTTTTGCTATATATCAATACCTAAAATTTTCACGAAATGTATAAATGTACATCACCTTTCATATTAAATTTAAAATTTTAATAAAATAAATATTTGATGGGGGCTCCCATACAACTATAGTACGGAACCCTTCATGGGCGAGCCCAATTCGCACTTGGCCATTTTTTATTGTTGACAAGGTGGAAATCTTCAACAAGACACCTGGCCATAATGGGGCACAGCCAGGTTATGTGGGATTTATACCCATTAAAAGCCCTCCGGTGATCTACCCCTGTGCTTAACACAGGATTACGGGTTCTTCTTGAAAACAATCTGGAGACCTCCTTACACTGTGCTGTGATCGGAGTCTCATCTCTGAATACCTTCGAGTCTGATGCCCCTTACGACAGGCAGGGGCAGTTTCGCAGCCCTATTCTTTCACCTAGGCTGCAGGGCTAATAGTGGTTCTGGCAATGACTCCGAGAACTCACATGAAATCAAGTAAATTAATTGGTTACTGATAAAAATTTCATTAAAAATAGATGCAGGCAAATTCATGTTATTTCTTTACAAACCTGGTATTTAAAGCCCTCTCCCCAGTGTTCCTCTAACAATCTAGAATAAAAACATGATGTTTTAAAACCCGTTGAATGTTGATATTATTGTTGAAAAGTTGAGAGACGATAAACAAGAAGATGGCATGACAATGTGTGGATGAATATTTAAATGAGTTTGTGTAAAATTAAATGACAATAATATGAATTGTAAATGAATTATAAAATTATAAAAATGACGAAAGATAGATATGAATGGAAGATATTACAATGCTGTGCCAACACACACATAGAGTGGGATGTAGTAAAGATAGAGTGAGACAAGGTAAATCAGCATAATGACTAGTACTGTTTCTGTGGAATACAACACCACCTCGAACAATTGATGTTAGAGGCAGTTGCCTTACCAAACTAAAAATCAGTCCTTTCCACAGAGCGTTTCTTCCAATCGTCCGTGATCACCTCCGAGGCGACGGCCATGGATACGGCCGGCTCGGTCGGCCAAGTCGTTGACACCTCTGAAGACATTGCTCCAGACAAACCGGCTCCCGACCTGCGGTCGCCGTGATCCACGCCCCAGCCCGCCGCGTGTGACGCAGAACTGTCAAACCAAGTGTCAGAGTTTAATATAGAACACCCGACGTATGCGCTCGCGACCAATTCGGTTCTCAGGTGGACGCCCGCGCCGCTCCCGCACTGGCGCCCAGTCTCACACAGAACTTAGAATTGATAATGGCGGAATTCATTGTACATAGAGGTTGTAGTTGAATTAGGAACTCGACGGTCGTGACGAAAGAACCCATGTTGCCACGGCGCGTCAAACTATTTGTATCACAGCGCCATCTATTGGCCAAAGTCGCGAACCGTCAAGACAACGTTCATTTGTTACGAGTTAAGGCGAATAAAATACTCCAACTATAATTATGAATAATACAAACAAAATGTAAACATTATATTCTAATATTTTTATAGAATATAAATTGATAAACGTATTATTATGATCGAGCCTTCCAGTAATTTAGTGAAGTAAAATATGTAAATGCAGCTTAAAGTCATATTGTTTGCTGAGCTGTGTGACAGTTAGAAAGCGGATTTTGAAATCGAATGCTTCCATGTTTAGCGTCAAACATGAATATATTGACGAAAGTGTGATATTATAAGTTGTTTTTGTTTCGTTGTTGTGTGTTTTGTAATAAAAGAAATTAGAGTAAGCGTCAGTTAGTTTAAAACATATTTTTCTTTAATTTATTCAATATTTAAGAAAGACGAGCCTTGCTTAAGAGATTAGATTAGTTGTAAAATTAGTAGCTAACTGATTAGGGGGTTTGTTATTGTTTTCAAATTCAATTGACATCAATAAATTCATGAATTTATTTTATTTCTCAGTATTAATTAATTGTTGAAGTACTTAAACAATGTGATCTCAGACGCAAATATTTTAATTTGTAATAATTAATAGAAGTTGTCAATTATGTTAATCGAATCGAAAACAATAATGAATCTGTGTAGATCGACATTCGTCGAGAGACATTTTATAGGTGCCTTTAATAAGAAAACTATAATAACTAAACTATAGGAATTTGTAAAGTGTAGAGGTTTTTTAATAACTGAATCCGCTCAGACATTGTAACGATGACAATTTTGTAACTCTTAATACAGCATGTAGCGAAATCCTAATGTGGAAGCATGTATACAGAGATGATGTATCTATTTCACTAGGATTTATGATAAGTCCCATTTATTTCACAAAGGAAGCTAGAATTTCGCTTAAATTTCATTCAAAGCAATAATTTCGATACCCCGTGGCCATACGAGAAAAGCTAGTCATTAGAGATACAATGTAAATGTAATGTTACTTAAAAATAAAATATTTACAATTATTAACACCCCTTACGTTTATTAGTAAGGGGTCGAAACTAAAAATTGTGGCCAAATTATTCGTAATGAAATCCAAATATATATACACGGTTTTATAGATATAGACTATGTAAGTACTGTACGGTTAAGTTCAACAGTTCATAGTTACATTTCTGTGATAACAGAATATAACATGAAAAGCAATAAAATTACATTTTCAGTTCAAGTAAACGGACACAAAAATGGAAAAACAACTCGGGCTAAAAAGATAAAATCATCAGAAAACTAAGATATTATTGATTTGTATTCGTGTCATCGACACATTATAGAAATGCCTTGGTATGTTCTAATGAAATAAAATAGGAAAATAGTTTGTAGGAATAGTAGCAATAAATGACAAGCAATAATTAAATATAATATAATAATTACAAAACAGCTTTAGTAAAGCTAGAAATTGGTACTGAAATTAGAATGATCCTATAATCGTAAAGGTTGACTCGCAGAATATTTTTTCTATAGAAGAATGGCAGGACAGACTGGATTCTATGTATAAATCGGTATAAAGATAGGGAAGCATTTTGGTACAATTATTAAATAGCAATTTCACAGAACAAAGTATATTAGAATATATAACAGCAGTAATAGTTCAACTAGGCAACGGCGGGAATTAGTCAATTGCTAGCTATAGACGAGAATAGATGATTATAACAGTTAGACAAATAGTGTTGACACTAAGGCTTGTTGATTATAATTCGAATACCCATTATTAGAGATGCGCGACTGCGAATAATCTGACCAGTAGAATTATCTACAACCACTAATATACACGTTCGACTTGAATATTAGTAATATACTAATGTTAATAATCGAATGATGACTACTAATTAGTTACTAATGGCGTTTTGACTCGATTGTTAGCGAATCTTGTCAATGTCACTTGTTAGTTTCAAATGAATGAAATATGAATGAATCGTTGGAGTGGAGTCGGCTCAAGTAGTAACTAATGTAGTATTCATTCAGTCCGGTTAATTTTGAGTGGGTATCATGTAAGTTACTAATATTCGGAGATCATTCGAATGAGTCGAATGATTTATAAAGTCGAATAATTCGACTGGAATCATTCACAGTCGCGCATCGCTACCCATTATCGTCAAGTAAAATCTGGAAAGGACGGCGTGAAGGCATCGCTAATGGTATTAATATGGTAACGAATTTAGTAGCTCATTGGTGCCGAAAATTCTAGACTGTGATTCAATTGTTCATTCAGAACGTGTCTTATATTGAAATAGTGGTTTGTATGATTGGCAATTATAGCACGCAAGTGCTTAGGAAACGGATAAATGGAACTGTAATATTAATAATGTTGCCGAAAAAGGTAATCGGGATGCATTTGTTAATATTGTATTAAAGGTACGTAAACCGTAAAGCGAAGCTGGTGTTTGTATATCGTTTTCAGCACAAGTAGAAATGTTAGTTGGTTTTTTTTTCTAGTAGCTTTGCAATAATTTTGAATGTGACAAATACAAAATTTTGTACGCCATAAAAACGATCTTCGAATTGAATGTTACCAAAATTTGATACTCACTAGTTTTAAAAATTGTGTATTCGTCACGTGAGTCGATGTTATGTTTTTATTAGCACCATTGATACGATATGGAGTAATCATTGAAAGCCTAAACATTATGTGCCTTAGATACAACAATATTGTATGATATTTATGATGCGTTCTATACAACGTGCTAACTAGAAATAAATGATTAACATTATTTTGAATGCCTGGACTCAGAACCTTCTCGTTGTTACTCTTCGTTTCTGCAAATGCTTCACTATTGACCTTCCCTGATGTTTTTTTGTCACCAAAAATATTAATCCAATCGTAATAGTTTTCCCATTTTCACTTTGAATGTCCTTAATTTCGTGTTGGTGCTATATATTTTATTGTAAATATTGAAACACTCAATGCGATTGTGTTGTTTGAGAATATCTTTCGAAATTGTAAACAAAACTGGGCACCTTACAGTCTGGAAGTTAGTTTCGAATCCAGAGTTTCAACTTGTAACCCTATAATACTTATTAAATTATTGTACGATTAAGTATCGCTTCGAAGCGTAGATGCGCTGCAATATTGAATAATTCTAATATATTGTATAATTTTAGTACTTACCTACATTGTACCCTCTTTAAGTACATATATACTTTACTGACCTAATATGACTTAATCTTGGCAAAGTTTCTATTAGGCACGCTTTATATTTTTCATAAAAATATACTTGGAAACAAGTCTGATTCTCGCATGGCTTCTTGAGACTACCCAAGTTATATAATCTCCAAATATATAATTTATAATCTTCGTTCTTTTCACCTAATCTTAATTATGGAATCTAAATCCGTCTTATTATTAAGTTTTGTGGATTTCATAAACTGAAATAACTTACATACGTAAATAGGAAGTAATTGTAAGCGTAATAAAATAACCAGTAGAAGAATACTCCTAGTTCTCGATTAGTTCATCTGATGTGCAATTATTATTAACAACGTTTTCTTTAGCGAACTTATCTTTACTTAATTTTTAGTTTTATATGTTTTTTGTCCATGTCCATATACTATATGTATGTCGTATGTAAATATGTTCCGAAGAGTGTATTTATAATTTTGTATTGGTATATAAATAACAGTAGCACGAATTTATCTAGATAATAAAACTAATTTCGTTGTGTTGTTTGTCACACTTCATGTCCTTACAGCGTTTTCTATATTTTCTCGTAGATTTGTTTACATTTTTTCTTGTCTTATATTAATTTGTAAAATGTAGAGGATAAAACTATCAAATGACCTATTCTAACCGCGTCGTAAAGGATAGAACACCAATTTTAGAATACGTTGTTTGATAATTAAGAATAGACTTGTAAAAATGTTATAACATGTATTTTTAACCTATATTATAGTAAGATATTTATAGAATTTTAGTCGTTTAATTATTTCGAACGACTTGTTATAAAGAAAATTGGTGCTTAAAGCTTAAAACAATTATGAGTCGGCCAGAGCCGGAGTGTACGAGTCTCGGAAGAGCATTGACTTAGCATGCCTTGTTATGCTTGCGGCACACCGTGAATTGTTTATTTCCTTATTTCTATTACAAATATAAGATAAAATCAAAAATGGTACACATAACTTCAATTAATTTCAACAAACCATGCTGCGTTGTGGTGGAGACTTCATCAACTTATTTCGCAGTCATGCAGTTTAGGAAAACTCCAACAGATGGCGTTGATATTTATATCAATTTATTTTTAGACAAAAAAGCTTTCATCAAAAAAAAAATGATGGTTGAGAAATAATAGTATGTTTTGGACCGATAAGTATGAAAAATACGGTAAAACTTGCGGTATTTTTTATAATGTTTCATGTATGAAAAATACCGTAATTTACGATATTTTCCATATATGATTCATAGCATTTTGTTTTTATATGTACTGATTTTAAGAGATAACTTTTATTTATTATAAAAGTATTCAATAAAATCATAAATGGAAAAATAAACAATTCAATGTGTTAATCGTAAGCAATTATAATAATGTAGGTAAATTTGCTCAATAACGAAGAAAACTGAAAGAGTTACAGTTGATGCAATACAAACAAACAAACAGATACAATGGCTTTTATTTATTATCCTATTGATAGATTGTTTTTATTTGATTATGGTAACAATTTAAACGAAATAGTGGTAGTATTTTAATATGAAAATAGCGAAGTTAGGTATAATTCAGTGGAAACATATTCCGCCAAGAAGTTTGCTGTCCGTACTTTTAATTGTGTGTCGAAACGCTTAGAACTTCTAGTGAATATCGGTATCTCGCTATTGTTCTGGTAATGAACCATTCAACCATTTCTAGCTAGTATTATGGTTGCTAACTGATATACTACATATTTTATACATACATATATATTTTATATAGATACATATTTAACACCCAGATCCACAGCCAACAAATTTAGTACAGCACAAAGACATTGGCCGTGCCGGGAATCGAACCCGGAACCTTCAGATTGGCAGTCGTCATGGTAACCATCACACCAACGAGGTCATTAATTAAAATTATACAGTAAATTAAATTGTAAATACATGGTAATATTGGATATACTTAGTTGTTTTTAAGCTAAATAAGCTAGTTTGACCAAAACTTGCCTGTTATTTGGTATTTTTACTGTGGTCTGACTTAGCACATTTGCCTAGACGAAACCTATATTTTACTCAAAAATTGAAGATTCCTAGTAGGTAAGTAAGTGCTTCAAAGCGAATCATACAGAAAAATACACTTGGCACTCAGCAAAGCAAAGGCAAAATTGAAGTATAAATATTTTTGCAAACTGCTTAGGTACCGGAAAAACCTCGCAATATATTTATTTCAACTAAAATGGGAAACACGAACAAAACAAAATAAAATAGTATTATAATAAGAGCAAATACTAAAACCAAACGAACTTCTACTACCTTGAACAAAATTAATTCGTCATTTACAGATTGATACAAGATCTTTAAAATCCTACAAACATTATAGGTAAATGCGAAAGTTTGTGTACCTATAGGTAAGTATGTTTGTTACTTTTTCACGCTCAAACCGTTGAAACGATTTCGATGAAAATTGGTACTTACCTATGGACATAGCTTAGACCCTGGATTAACATATGGAGCGACGACGGTCTGCCTCCATCTAGCAAAGGGATATCCCCCCGGGCAGATGTTGTGTCCGGAGACGGCCGTCCAACGGTCATGCATTGTAGCTTGAACCCGTCGTACGCGCGCTGTAAATACCGTTTGCGCGATTCAGGACAAGCGCTCTGATTGGTCGCGGGCGATGAAGTGCGACAGAGACGCCACAAACATAATAATATAGACTATTTATTATCCTGGATTAACGCAGGCAACACAGCAAGATGCAGCTAGTAAGGTATAAATGTATGAAAAAAAAAACAAAAGTATCGAAAGATAGATACATCTTCCCTTCTTCTGAAAGAATAATACAGAAATACAGAACTTTATTAGCCATAAATAACATACGTTTCAGGCAAGTCACACTACAATAATTACTTAATTTAAAAATACCTACGCGTTAGATAAAATTAAATAGACTTACCACTTTAATTAAATAAATATTCTACCCCATTAAATACAACACACAATAACACTTGTTTTTCATAATTATCTATTATATTTAAAATATTACTGTATATCTATGTGAATATCGATTCTGCAAGCTCCATATATATTTGTATTTGCATATCCATATATAGGTATTTGAAAAATATTTTACTGTTGGAATGCTACATTAACCCCGAGTAAAATAAGTATACCTACTATGGGTCGCCAATGAGCTCCAGTTTTCTGTGAAGGAAAACATCTTGAGGAAACAGTGGTAGCGTTTTCTGGTGCTCGTCTATCAACTACTCTCAAGATCAGAACTTAACGGTGCTACAACTAACTAGTTGTTACAGACTAGATATGCTCCACCTTAGGCCTCAATATAGCAAATTCATTTGGTTACGCGCCCTGCTATTCAAATGCCTAACTGTATTGTGTAAATAAAGCCTTGCCAAATATCTAATCGTCTACTTAGTTAAATTATACTACGCTGCAGATAGTTACATATACCTACATATATAGCAAGTAGGTATTACCTAGGTAATAAGTAACTTAAAATTACTTATCTATTCAATTCAATTCATTTATTTTTTTCACAGGAATACCTATACATTGAGTACATATAACATCATTGGGAATATACCTAATAACAACAGTTATGAGAAAGACACTTGTAAAAAGTCAACATCTAAATTACGAAAATATGATAAAGTATCTATCTAAGTAAAAACCAAATCTGCTGAGCAAGCATGCCTAAAATCATTACTCGCTCGAAACAAAATCGAGTCTCACAAGTGTAATCCAATAAATCGAAAAACGTCGCATTTCGCCGAAGGGATCGCAAAAATCAATAGTCAATGTCGTGTACCGTGCTACCTAGCTCCTACCGCTTTCAAAAGCACATAATTTAAACCAAAATCAAACTTATTTTATCAAAAATAAAGTATAAAATCAAACAAATTTCAATAAGCACATGAGCCGTTTTTGTTTCGATCTCAAACGAACGGATAATCGACGCCTAGCCTTGTGCGATATCGATTTTACCAAGCGTCACTTTTACCGTAAACGGAACTACAAATCGCCTTATATCTCGCTTTATCTTAAGAAGAAATTTGACGAGTGTGAAAGAGATAAATAGCAAAGCTCGTTTCGCTGCGGGTCAGGTCACCCGGTCGTAGCGTTGCCATGGCGACGTACGTTCGCAAGGGTGATATTTTCCAATACGGATCTCGTTTGCCAATATCGAATATTTTTAGCTATGTCAGAATTTGTTATAAACGTTCAAGTAATTGGGAAATCCGCGGAAATTAGCACGGACTATGGGAGTTTTTCGATAAATATAGATGAAAACGATCAAATTATTGATTTGGTAAGGTTTTCGATGATTATTTTTGGGAGAAAGTATTTTTAGGTTATGTACTTACATATTACTAGAAAATAATTAGAGATGCGTCATCAATACACTAGGCTTGTTAATAAAGTTGCGTATTGATTTTGTAGTTTGATTACTATGTAGTTGTACCTAAGCAATAATATTATAATCGTATCTAGGTCAATAATACATTTTAGAATGTACCTATTAAAATTGTCATACAATGTTTGGTAGCCATTTTCATTTTCTGAAAAAGGACAAATACCTACTAAAATTACGCACAGGTAGGTACTGTTGAGTAAGCGAGTCGACTTAATATCGATTTTCAGTTATGTAATCGTACCTGTGTTTACTTTCTTTCTAGATATCGTTTCATAAATCATGTTAAGGTACTTTTCTTCTTCGTATAAGCTATATGGTCAAGCCCTGGTGTCGAGAGTTTTCAAGCGGCCCGAAGGCAGACTTGGCTTTGCAACGACTGCTTGTTCTAAGACTAATAGCCAGGACCTACAATTTAATGACTCTTTCGTCATCATTAACCAAGGTAGGGCCTGGATGAAATGCCACTTTTCAAAAGACTTGTGCATGGTCGCATCCATAGACTGTCCGCGTGGGCCGTTGTTTGACCTCGATGATCGCGTTAGATCACCTTAGTTGTTCGAGCTTCAGGCGCTACTATAGGTAGGTATATGTATTAATGACAACATTTAATTTTTATATCTAAACAAATACTTATCTAACCCAAACTCTGCGGCCGGTTTTGTGGCACGTAAATGTTTTCTTTTATGTTTCTTGTGCTTTATTTTTCTTTATTATTTGTGTCACAAAATAAATTGTTCTTTTTTTCTTTCTCTGATAATCATTATGTTTATTTAATCTAACTTATATTAATTTAATATATCTTAAAATTATGTCCAATATAATATTATATTTATATTAAATACACGTCACTTACAATTAAAAATAAAAACTGCACAAACACGAAAAACAACTAAAACAGACAAGGAACTCCCCGCGCTGCACCGAAGGTCCCCAAAACTCCCAAAAGTTCTTTTACTTTTATCTAATGTAAATAATTATGTCAAAATATTATTTAGTTTACGTATTTCCGTTAACCACGTGCAGGCAAAACCGCAAGTCATAGCTAGTTAATTCATAATATACTTCGGATGTGGTATCGGGAAGGGTGGAGCTCCCTTTGAAACGGTTCGCTTGTCACTTCCCGTATGACATGACAGAGAAACCTTACTACTTTATTACAACTTACTAATTAAAACTACAAAGAACTGCAATAAAAAAAAAAACCGTTTTTATTAGGGTTCCGTACCTAGAAGGTAAAAACGGGACCCTGTTACTAAGCCTCCGCTGTCTGTCTGTCTCCAGACTGTATCTCAGAAACCGTAATAGCTAGAAAGCTGAAACATTCACAATATATGTATTTCCCCAGCCGCTATAGCAACAAATACTAAAAATAAAAAAATGAAAATATTAAGGGGGGTTTCCATACAATAAACGTGTTATTTTTGGTATTTTTTTGCTATATATCAATAACGGTAGCTGTTAGGTACTTTAAATTTTCACAAAATATATAAATGTGTATTAGCTATCAAACTAAATTATAAATTTTTTATAAAATTAATATTTGTGGGGGCTCCCATACAAAAATGGTACGGAACCCTTCATACGCGAGGCCACCTCGCATTTGGCCAATTATATTAACTATAACTAACTGTGATGGCTCGCTGACCCCGAAATGGATCCTGGCCTCCGACACTAAGAGATACCACCTTTCTCTATCCTGTGCTGTCTCCTGCCAGTCTGTGGCATGAAGTGCGCTCAGGTCTTGCTGCACTCTTCCCAGCGATACTTGGGACGACCAACCGGACGTCGGCCAATTGGTCGTCCCAAGTATGCTCGCCTCACAGCCCGATCCTCTCCCATCCTTTCCACGTGGCCGAACCAACTGAGCCGCTGTGCTTTACTTTTATCCATAATGTTAGGTTCTGCCACAAGGTTTTCTAATTCTTTTCTTTTTTTAACTAATTCTTTCAAAGAAAGAAAACAAAAAGTTTTTATATCAGTTAAAAAAAAATATCTCTGAATAGGTCAGCGCTTGACCACAATTCAACTGATGGTAAATGATATTGAGGTCTACGGTGGATCAAGTAAAGTAGCTTTAGATACAAAGTCGATAATTATTTTGAGGTGAGGTGTCTATAAAATCGTATAATTATATTAATCTCATGAACTCAATTACATTGTGTTGATAAACGTCATCGAAATTAACTGTCATCGAAAATTAGCTCATGCAAGAAGTTTCCTTATGCGATAATAATCGATAAAATGAGAGAACATCTCTAACTATGTATTATCTTCCTTACAAAACGTCGAACAATCGATCTTCCATTCAAGAAACCGCAACCCTTATCCTCAAGTGCAAATACTCAAAGAATAAAAGTAAAAAGGTCAATGCACCCGGAAGTTAGTGTGGCACGGGCCCCACAGGTGTGCGCTCGATACTATCGATTGTCGCACAAAGATCGATATCGGCGTGACGTCACGTGACAAGATGGCGGCCGGCGCGTGCGCAGCTGTCAGTTGTTTGATACAGGGGTGTGATAAAAGTTGTTTGGGTGAGAGAAGTGCGGTTCTAACGGGGTTCTGTAGGTTTGTTTTACGTATTTAAGCTGTTATATTGCTTATTAGAGTAATTAATTGATGACAATAATAAGGAAAATATACAATTTAAATTATACTACTCTCATTGGAGCAATCGTGCTATATGTATAATTATACCTAATACCACAATATCGCTAACCATTAAGTGAATTAAAGAAATGCATAATACATACATACACACACACTAACACATACATAAAATCACACACCCACAAAATATATGCGTCTGTGTTAAATAAAAAAATGTATTTGTTACTGAGATTAAACATAAGCAAATTAGTTTAAAAAATATACATATTTTTCTGTATATTTTCTTTATAGAGAGAAGGCATCAAGTAATTTTTTAAAATCTTTTTGGTAAGGTATTATCTGTTGAATGAGGAAACGAAGATCGATAGACGAAACGTAGGTCCCTAAGAATAATGAACAACAAAAAATCGTGTTATGCAAATGAATTAGGGCGATTTCTAAAGGGTGATTGTGATTAGAATATATTTTACATTTTCGGCGAGCAGATGAATATTATCTCATATTTTTTTTTAAATGACGTGTGCCGTTTTGCACAAGAGGTAAATGTACAAAGGGGTCACAACTGGTTTACAGACAAAAATAGAAACGTAACTAGAAAAACGCGATTCTTTTAAAAACTTCTTCTTAGTTTTACTAAATCAAATTTTATACATGTATCCTTGTTCAGTCGTCTATAAACTCCTCTATATCCAAAGCTTGCCTGGAAGAGATCGCTTAAAGCGATAAGGCCGCCAATTATGGCACACTTATTAGTAAGCCCTTTCTGTTTTTTTTTAATTTCATTTTTGTGTCTAATAAAGAATTTTCTATCTATGTATTGTAAGTATATACCCATATATCATAAATGCAAAAATTGGTGAAGAAGAATAAATGTGCCTTTATAGAACTCTTTCACTCTCAAACGGCTGATTCGATTTGGGGTAAATTAAGGAGAAGGTATCTTATAGCATTAATTAACACAAAGGCTACATTTCAACCCGAATTAATGAGGGTAAAACCGCGGCGCACAGTGAGTTATTGCTGTAGTTTGTTAAAAAATCTGACTCTAGACCTATCCACTCGTCTAATTCAGAGTATAGAGTAGGTAGCTAGAGTATAAAAGGGAAACAGTGACGTAACTGTAAGTTAACACCGCTACACCGCGGTATAGGGGCGGCAGTCGCACTTAGCTAGTGATGGGCTTCTTAGTGGTATATACTCGTATATCGATATATTCAAATAGCTTGAATAGAAGAATACAAGAGTTGTATGAAGAAAAAGATGATTATTTTAGAAAAAGATGACGATAATTTTTTTGTAGCTTTTGTATTCCAAAACTTACTTCTTGCATGACTTTTCTCATAAAAAAAAATATTTTATTTTAATTTAAACGATTAACGAGTTTAAGCAACGGTTGATGCGGATAGTCTTTGGATGGGTGACCATGTACAAGAATATTAAAAAAAATGCATTTTGATCCAAGCGCTACCGTGGGTAGGACGGATGACACGTCAAATTATAGGCACCGGCTGTTAGTTACAGCACAAGCAGTCGTTAAGCTCAGCCAGAGGCCTTCGGCGGCTTGAAAACTCTCGACATCAGAGCTTGGTCACTTAGCTCATACGAAGAAGAAGTTTATTTTTCTACATATTTGTTTTTTTTTTTAGTTTATTGTAAATATTATTGCGTTAGGAGATGGTTTTGTAATACTGACATAACAAACGGTAAGAACAAAATACAATTTTGTTAGATTAATTTCGTCTATTCAGAGATCGGGATCCAACTAGAGTCTAATTGGCAAAAAAAATATCGATATGTCGTAGCCTCGTCCCATCCCTAGCAGCCCTTTGTCGTGAGCCAGGTGTCGAGGGGTCATTACGTTTGTTTGTGTGCGTCTATTGTCCACACACACATACACACATGCGCTTTTTGGGGCTAACATTGTTAAAAACTTTGTCTTTTTATCATAACTAGACATGCTTTCGTACCAGGATGCAATGTTAGTAGCTCGGCTTACTAAGGTGATTTGACGCGATCAGCGAAGTTAAATGGCCATGGTTGTGGACAGGCAGCGGATTTACAGGGGCTCACTTCCAACTAACAATTTTTTGCATTGTTTTATAGATAACGGTACGAAACCCTATAAAACGCGTGACCAATCGCAATAGGCCAATTATTTAAAAAAAAAAAAACATTTTTTAAATGTTATTTCGACATACATTATATGATATTTAATTAATTATTATAATTGTTGGATATTAACATTTACTTCTTCAGTAAAAAGTCAAAATAAAGTAAAGTCTGAAGTAAAACAGGCGCGACAGTTCTTATATCAAAAAAATATTTTGTATGTTTAAAAAAATATGCAGATTTGAAAAAAGCGAGACTTATTTAATAAGCTGGAAAAAAATACACATTTGTCCTGTAAAATACATCTATAATTTACTCTTAGCTTATTATATTAGCTGGAACACTTCGTAGGTAATACCTGACCTAATTAGTTGTAAAGATAATAATGATTATAACGCAACTATTGCAATCATGTCCAATGGGGAGTATGCATCTCTTATATACTAGCTTACACGCTTAGTTTCGAGATGCAGGCTCATTACTTGTAGCTCTTAATACAAAATATGTAAAAAACCATAGGTATAAGAAACTTGTTTGCTACCAATTGTAAAAAATTGTAACTGTATACATAAATAAATTATTTGAATTGAATTTGAAAAGAACTAAACTCTAGTTTAAACTAAACATGGTTCTTTCTATCTAACCTTTAACCTGAACCAGAACTTCGTCTACCGCTCACCATGTGCTGGTTAAAAAGAATAGAACACCCCCTACCAATGTCATACAAACCCTTAAAAGTTCCTTTGAAAACTAATACTTGGTAACCGTACATAGACATGTTTGTGGGCAAGATAAAATTAAATCCAATTTCAAAGCAGCAACGTATTAGGAAAACAATTTAATGTATTATATTCACATTCATCCTTATGCAGGTTAAGCGTGCATTGTATGGCCTTTCTGTCAAATACTGACTGGAATGGATAGCTGATCTAATTTGAACTGTATTCTGTAGTAGATAGAGTAGTTTGCAAAAGCTGGTTAACCCTAGGTTGGTTGTGTTTTTAGAATCGAGCTTTGTAGTGTGTAGTGTCAATCATATCCAAAAGAGTGATATTGACGATTACGAATAGTATAAAGTGTGAAGTTATTATATTTCAACATAATTGTAGTCATCGTGGAATAGAGAAAACGTAAGGGTTTAACTTTAGTAAATATCAAAAAGTAGGCTAAAATCTAGAATAAACCGGCAGAGGAACAGACATATTCTAAGGGAATTAAAAAAATACCAAATTGATCTCGAATTAAATAACATAATCTGCCAGTGATAGAGATGGTCGTCTTATTTTTATTTTCCGTATGAGTTAATTGGCTAAGTTCTTGTGTCAAGACTTTTCAGTCTCTGGCCTGGCTTACTGCTTCTACTAAGACCAACAGCCGGAACCTACTATATAACGTATTGCCCGACCTACGCCTAGCGCCAAGATACGAAAGCATTTTTTTTAAGTGACGAAAAGTCTTTTGCCTCTCAAAGTCACCCATCCAAGGACTGTTCTAATCGTCTGTTGCTAAACTGAGATGATCGCGTCGGATCACTTTAGTAAACCGAGATCCCGATGCTACATGATAGAGATCACTTTTATACTGTAGTACCTTAGTGAAAACTTTTTTTTTTTAGTCATGGTATAATAGACCGGAGGCGAGTGTCCACTAGTTAGCGAGGGTGAGCCGAGCCGGGGTGTGTTGCAGGGAGGAGACGGGGGGTGCGAGGCGCGCGCATGCGGGCCGCAGTCGCGCGCGCGAGCCCGCAGCCGCCGGCCGCGCGCTATGGACGAGCCCCGCTGCCGCGAGCGCGCGCCGCTCACCGTCATCGTCGCGCCCAGCCATGCCTCGCCGCCCCGGCTCTCCCCGGGCGACCTGCTCCCGGACGGGGACGCGGCCTTCCACCCGCTCTCCGCGGTCAACGGGCGCCTCACGCCGCCGGGGCTCGAGCCCGCCTCCTACGCCACGTTGACGCCGCTGCTCCCGCTCCCACCGATCAGCACGGTCTCGGACAAGTTCGCGTACCATGCCGGGGGCACGTTCACAGTGATCCAGCAGCAGCAGTCGTACGCGTCCCTGTCGCCGGCGGCGTACCATGAGCCGCTGTCGCCCCAGTCCGCGTACAGCCGGCGCAGCGCGTCGCCGAGCTCGTTCGAGCGGCGCTCCCCCACGCCGCCGCTGCCCAGCCCCGGCCTCGACCTCAACGCGGCGTTGATGGCACGGGAGGAACAGCAGCAGGCGCAGCAACAAGCGCAGCAACAAGCGCAGAACGACACGGAAGAAATCAACACGAAAGAACTGGCGCAGAGGATAAGCGGCGAGTTGAAACGATACTCGATTCCTCAGGCGATATTTGCTCAAAGGGTGCTCTGTCGGTCGCAGGGGACGCTCAGCGATCTACTGAGGAACCCTAAACCCTGGTCGAAGCTGAAGTCCGGGAGGGAGACCTTCAGGCGGATGTGGAAATGGCTCCAGGAGCCGGAGTTCCAGAGAATGTCTGCGCTCAGGCTGGCAGGTAATGCATGATGCTTTATATAGCTTACATATTTGTTTTTGGCTTTAGAGAAGGTTGTATGAAACTTATGAACTTATTTGATGTTCATACATGATTTGCAGTATTTAAATTAGTTATCTGAAATCCATCTTGTATAAAAATGTTAAGTAGGTATGAGTAGGATAAACTGCTAAAGGAGATGGAAGTTTGTGAGGTGAAAAGTCTTTCAATCGTATCTTTCCACAGATAATTTTGTTTGAAAACGTTGTGTATTTTTTGGTGTTGAAGTAAGTATAGTCGTCATACTTTTAGGTATTATACCCACATATAGTATATAGTATTATACCCATATCTATATACATATCTGGTATTATACCCACGACATTACGTCGTTGTAGCGACGAACGTATTATGCCAAAAACAACTTGAGAATACCAGTTCCTTATTTATACGGGTAATAATCTGCAAAGGAAAGTTACAATTATACGGGTCGTTATGTCATTTTAAGATTACTTTAAGCAGGTAATTAACTAACCAACAGGTGTTGTTGTATATAGTTAACGTATACATTTTACATTTCATAATTTTAAGGCAAGCTGCGGTCAAACGTAAGCCCATTTATCATTAAAAAAAAAAAAAAAACTTCTATCTCCGACCTACCACAAAACGAGAAGAGACTCAATGAAGAGACACCGATACAGAATTGAGGTTCCAAACTTTAATTTTGAGGAGAGCAGAGCTTTGGAACACGAATTAAGTCTCTGTTTCCTGAAAGGTATCATTCGGGAGTCTACAAAAGTAGAGTCAATCGGTAACTTAGAGCTACCCGTCAGACAAGCTGTAGTCAAACGCAAACCTATTAACTGGAAAAAAGAGAGTCATAAAACCTCAATAATTCAATATTACTTTCGTAAAATAAGTGCCGACTTACACTTAAAAAAAGCCTATAAATAATTTTATTGATACTAGCATATGTTGATAAAACTTTTTTACGATTTTAAAATTTGGTAATAGTTTTTTCTTCTTTTTCGTATGAGCTAAGTGACAAGCTCTGGAGTTTAGAGATTTTTCGTCCGAAGGCCTTTAACTTGGCTTTTATGAATAGTAAACAAATGAGTCATACAATACTGGGTTTAGTGTCCTCTGCGTAGAACATCGCTACGCGCTGCGTCGTAGACTATCTACGACTATCACGTAGCTTTCTTCGCCAATACGACACAGGCAGCCCACTAACCGTTCCCACTGCTGGGACAATAGTATAGTTAGATATAGTATAGTTGGTGGATGACACATGTCTTCATTTCAAGTATTGGTCCATGCTCCACAAAAAATACAAATAGACGACTTGAAACTTGACTTACTGATAAAATACAATTTTCTACATACTTCAATAGGTTAGCTATTTTAAGGCGATAACAACTCGGTCGGGCGGCGACATCAAGGCAAGGCGTGAGTTTGAGTCCCGCCAGTGAGCTTGAGCTTTTGGTGAAGGTGAACATGAATAAATCAATATTAAATATTTTCACACACGGCTGGTTAACTCCATACTGAACCATTTCTAGTTCCTATTATGGTAGCTAACACAACTGATATACTACATATACATACATACATATTTTAAATAGATACATAGGTATTTAACACCCAGACACACAGCCAACAAATTTTATTAAGCACAAAGATGTAGGCCGTGCCGGGAATCGAACCTGGAACCTTCTGATTGGCAGTCAGGTAACCAACGAGCCAACGAGGTTGTCAAAATACGAGTACTATATTTATTTTATAAATAAGAAACAATCAAAATAACACACGATGGCGTTTCGCTACTCCAGAATATGTGTTAGTGAATAGCTTAGGTCATCCAAGCGCTAGAGATAAGAAAAATCCATCGTGCACGTCACCCCAGCTGCGTGCATCGATTGTGTGGGAATCGATGCGTCGCGCCGCGCTCCGGTCGATGCTCGTCACAACACTAGTGCCACTTTGTTGGGGCAGTGGGGAATTGCGCGATTTGACAAGATTAACTTACCTGTGGAATTTAATTAAAATAAAAAAAATAATAAAAAAATGTGTCTACTGAAAGTTAACCTATTTGTTTGTTTATTTCCATTTGTCTTATTTGTGTAGTTATTTGAATTTTGAATTCCATTTCTAATTTTGAAACTTAAATTTGATCACATTGTACTTACTCGTATTCGATTTGTTTCGTATATCACAATAAAAACAAATGCGTTTACATACATTGAAAATGACAATCAGTGACCTATTTATAAAGTGGTTTTGCTATGTTATTTATCAGGTCTGTATGATGCTAATTATAAACAAATATTGAAAGCTTATTAATTTCTTATTTTAATTTGGTATGAAATTAAATTTAATGTACTAGCATCCCGCCCCGGTTTTGCACGGTCTCTAAAATAATCTATGTACTTAAATGAAAAATAAAATATAGCCTATGTTATTTGTAGATAATGTAGCTTCCTAACGGTGAAATATATTTTCAAATTGGTCTAGTAGTTTTGGAGTCTATTCGCGTCAAACAAACAAACAATAAAACTGTTCCTCTTTATAATATTGGTATAGATTATACTTGAATTTTATGATTCAGGTTTAAACTCTAATATCATAACTTATATATTCAATTTATTTACAAAACGACTATATACTTGAAAACCTTTTATCTGAAAGTAATTATTTAGCGACGCCTTTCTAAAACGGCTCCCACGTGTGTTATCAATCCACCTGTTATAAAATATCGACAAACGTCCCCGTCAGCTGTTATCGATTGTTCTTCATCGACATATTGCACCTAAACAGATCGATAGTGTCTCATCCCTATTGTAAAAGGGGTCGTCATATCAAAGGAAGGGGAGCAATATTAATAGAGGGGTGAAGCTTAGGGTACGCGAATAACACAGAGTATGGGGTTTGGTTTATATTGGTCACAGTTGTTTATTTTAGATATTTTTTAGATTTTGGCTTCACTACACTATGTTTAAAAACTATTAGAAGATTAAAATGAAATTGGGCAGGACATATAGGTATGTATGGAGGATGAACTGTGATCGTTGAACTAAGAAAGTATTAGAATGAGGTCGAAGAAGACCAAATAGAAGATGGGAGGACTTGTTCATGCAGAGGCACGGACAAGAATGGACGAGAATGACGAGAAATAGGAAACTATGGAATAAACTGGGGGAGGCCTACGCCAAGGAGGCGACAGCTACATAAACCAATAGTTTAAATGACAAGATAAATCGCACTATTAATATGATATAACAATTATAGCTATTGACAAATAAATCGACAGTATGTTACTCGTAATTTTTGCTAATCAATTTAATGAGGTTTTGACGACCTCGTTGGCGTAATGGTTACCATGCAGAACTGCCAACCAGAGAGATTCGATTCCCGGCACGGCCAACATCTTTGTGATGAACTAAATTTGTTAGCTGGTTTGGGGGTTTAATTTTGATATAAAGTAAGTATTTATGTTTGTATATCAGTTGTGTTTGCAACCATAATACCAACAATGGTTGCCTATACCGACTTGGTCATAGGGTCCCGTTTTTACCTTTTAGGTACGGAAACATAAAAATAAACTTATAAATACTATATAGCGAAGAGACACCGATTTACTGTCGAAGTTCCGAGGATTCGCACAAAGCGTTTTGCTTCGACCTTCATTGTGAGAACTGCGAAGCTTTTGAACTCTCTTCCTGAGTCTCTTTTTCCCGAGAAGTACAATTTGGGCGTCTTCAAATCTAGAGTAAATAGGTTCGTTCTAGGCAAGCGTGATACATCTTAGACCACAGTCAAGCTTAACATCAGGCAAGCTGCGGTCAAACGTAAGCTATTTATTAATCATAAAAAAAACTTCTAATCGTCGAATTACTTCTTTATTAAAGTATCGCGTTAAATATATGTACTCACGCTAAAATATACCCTCGATATGAAATGGTGTGAAGTACAAGGCTTTTTCTTCCCACGTTAACTTCATCACATCACTACGTCAGTTGAGGGCATCGATTGTCGCGAATCGATGTCCTGGTTTTGCCGAGCGCAATCGATCTGACGCGTCACTAGTGCTTAGCATACAACGTGTTTCCATTATTCGATAAGAACTAACTTTGAGTGATATTTACTGATATCGCGATTCACACGGCACGGCTGGTTGGCCCAAAACTAAACTATTTCTAGTTTGTATTATAGTTGCTAACACAACTGATATACTACATGTACGAGTACATATATAAATACCTACGACCTAAAGATGACGAACTTGTTGGCGTGATGGTTACCATGCCGGACTGCCAATCAGAAGGTTCCGGGTTCGATTCCCGGCCCGGCCGACATCTTTGTGCTTAACTAAATTTGTTGGTTGTGGGTCTGGGTGTTAAATATGTATTTAAATATAAAATGCGTTTGTATATGTAGTATATCAGTTGTGTTAGCAACCATAATACGTACTAGAAATTGAACTGCCGTGTTTGGAATATGTCCTAATATTTACAAAAAAAAAACTTTACAGCGATATATAATTAACACCCAGATCGAAAGCCAACAAATTTGGTTCATCACAAAGATGTTGGCCGTGCCGGGAATCAAACCCGGGTCCTGTCTGGTTGGCAGTCCGGCATGGTAAGCGAGGTCGAGGCTATACTATCCACAATCTAAATTTTGAGAGTTTATATCAAAATCTTTGGGTATATTTTGTTGTACAACGCTGTTTAAATACTATGCTACTTAGGCTGTGCGGTCACTAGTATAGCATGTGATACAATACTTGCTGAAATATAGCTTGTTTTGTACAAATTGTAATAATATAATTATTTATAATACAAAAAGGTGTTATATTTTAACGCACTTGTTAGCAAATTTTACCATTTTTTTAATCTTAATAGTTCAGCGCTTGACCACAACTTACTAGATGGTAAGTGATATTGAGGTATATGGTGGAGCGCGCTTACCCAGAAAGAACCGGGTCACTCTCGTCTTGAAAACCGCTCATTGGGGAACAGGGAATTCGGCAAGTAATTCCAAATGTCTAAGAGACGTCACGTCCCTAGTCACATAGCATTTGAAAGCGATTGTACTGATTTAGATAACACTAAAATAAAAATAACGCTTTATTTGTTTTTTCCCAACGTGTTTTTTTTTCTAAGTTACAAGTTACATATTTTATGTACGAAAACATACATTCTCTGTTATTAAATGTCTAATTAAAAGTAACTCAAACAAGCTATGCGGAAGTATTCGTGAGGGATGTAAAATCCATCAGCTGAGAGCATCGATTCCTCATAATCGATGTCCTGGTTTTCGTCGCGCTGGCAGATCGATGCCCCTCACTAAAGCTTACAGATCAGGTGCTTTTATGTAACCTCGTGTTTTTAATTTTTTTTAAATATTTTTTTCCACTTTATTTACTACTAGCTGTGCCCTGCTGTGATACCCGCTTTAACACAGGACAAAAAAGGTTAATCTGGGATAAACAGTAGCCTTTGTTTTAATCCAAAGTCTAACCTATCTTCATAGTGAACCTCATCAAAATCGGTCCCGCCGTCGGAGCAATAAAGATTTTGAAGTTCTAGGGAACCACAATTGTTTTCGGAATAAAAAATTGCCTATGTGTTAATCCAAAGTCTAACCTATCTTCACACCAAATTTTATCAAATTCGGTTAAGTCGCTTGAGTTTGAAGAAGTAACAAACATACACACACAGATTGCTGGTTAGCCCAATACTAAACCATTTCTTGTTTGTATTATGATAGCTAACACTACTTATAAATTCATAAATACTTTATATCGATACATATTTAACACCCAGATCGACAGCCAACAAATTTAGTTCTTCACAAACATGTTGGCCGTGCCGGGAATCGAACCAGGGATCCTCTGGTTAGCTGTCCGGCATGGTAACCATAACGCCAACGAGGTCGTCAAAAAAAAATCTATACATATAATCATCATCATCTAAAGTCGATTCTCTTTCACTGCTGGGAAAAGGCCTCTCTTCTCTTCATACTTCCTATAATTTCTAAAGCAATATGTCTAATAATACTAATAATATTAAATTGTAAATTGTAATTTTTAATTCTCATTTTTAATTTATTTTATTTTATTTTTTGACATTTTATAATTGTATAGTTTTTGACATTATTATAGGTATTTTCTTTAACATGTACGAGTATGTATAAAACCTTGTCACTAGAAAATAAATGTTTTGAATTTGAATTAAATTTGAATTTGAATTGAATACGCATGGTAGTAGAGCATTTGCTAGTTCTCGCCTGGTTAGTTACCAACCACAATATGGGAGTCTGTCGTCAAGAATACAAATACAAATACAAAATAATTTATTGGGCCAACTTACATTCTAAACACAACAAACATTAAGTATTGGTACCTTAACTAAGAGACTACTCCTTGAGAGACAGTTACTCCAGACTAAGCTCCACCAGACTAGGCTTGGCCGTGCCCTGCTCATCAAATAGGTATTAAACATTAGGTGATTACATTTTATGATTTAACTAAATTTTACAAAACAAAAGC
This sequence comes from Mellilla xanthometata, assembly GCA_035578125.1. Classification (NCBI taxonomy): domain Eukaryota; kingdom Metazoa; phylum Arthropoda; class Insecta; order Lepidoptera; family Geometridae; genus Mellilla; species Mellilla xanthometata. Next base: position 9,532,942 of record JAPUBQ010000023.1, on the reverse strand, counting down.
ACAACCAAGTATTAAAAGTTACATATAGAAATTAGAAATTTAAAAAGAAAATTAAAATAAAATGACATACATATATACAAACAATACTTCCCGAGTTAGTGGTGAATACCACCACTACAGCTAACTTCAAAAATAATTAATAGTTTAAAAAAACTTTTAGTGTATTGTCATCGGTCCTCAATAAATCTACAAAGTTTGAACGAAATCTGGCCGTTTAAAGTGACTAAAATCGCGCCCAAAGAAGTCGGTTACAAACAAACATACAAACAAACATACAGGTGAAGCTAATATAAAGCGTGTAATAATAAGTTGGAAAGATGGCTTATCGAGCAAACATTTATTTCATTCGATGAATTTATTAATTGTCAAATAAAATAAAAAGCGTTATCATTAGATCATTTATAATTAAATATATAATAATACTAGCTGACGCGGCAAACGTTGTTTTGCCTCACTTAGGGGTATGTAAAATAGATAGTGTAGCTTATATGACACGTTCGTAGATTTACCATAGCAGCGCCATCTATTGATTACTTACTCAACCCAGTCGAAAGGTATCGACATCTGTTAGAATCATTTGAAGTTAACAGATAATTGTGACAGTCAAATAATAACAGACAATAATTAGCAATAAATTAAAATTGCGACTATAATTTGAGATTTAAACTATCCTATCTCTCAAGTTGGATCGAACTGCACATGGTGTACGAATTTTATTATAATCGGTAAGTGGTTTAGGAGTCCATTGAGGACAAACATTGTGACACGAGATTTATATATATTAAGATGACTGTAAAAAATATTTTTTAATTTATAAATTTGTGTTTATGAATAAATTGCTTATGACTTACTTCAATAACCATGTGGTGATTTCCTACCAGCTCGGTCCGGGGCGCTCAAACCGCTCGGTGCTCTCTCGTGACGTCACACCCTCCCCCGCTCTCCCCCGCTGGAATATCGATCCACCCCCCTCACTCCCCGCACCCCGCACCGCCCCCCGGACTGCTCTACTTGCGACAGGGGTTTTCTTAGGCATTTTACCTTTCCCGTCACGAAGGCTGTTCTGGAGATTTTGGAATTTTAAATGTATGTGACTGGTTTGGTAAGAGATTTTGGTTTTGGGTTCAGCAAAAAGGTTATCTTTTGTTGCCTCGTTTCGTTGTACGTTCGTACGTTGTGTTCGGTAATTATTTATATTTGACATTGTTGATTATTATATTGTATTTTATTGTAAACTGACCTGTAATTTGGCATATTATTAATAAAATGTTTATCTGTTGCCTGGTGATTGGGGTTAATTTTTTGCGTGGTATTACGCTGACTGGTATTTAGGTATGATATTGGCAGAACGACTAATTATAACAAGGTTTTGTTATAAAGTCATCATACTTGGTCAAGTAGTTAATACTCTACTAGTAGTTAATTGTCTGAGTCGTGTAATTTCGATATCAAATGAAAATATTGAAAATAAAATAATAGCAAGGTTGATAGTTTGTAGAGCTATAAAACATTCAAATTGAGATAATAGGGAGATAAATTCCTGGTCCCTGATTCGTCAAAAATGATGAGCATAGGCAGTGTTAACCAATCACAGCCATCACAGCTGTGTATGCGCGTAATTTATGACGAATCGGGGCCCAGATTTTTTGGCTTATTAGCTTGACTCGCTGAATAAACTATAACCACTGAGGTACTACTACGTAATATAGTTCAAAGACTATAAGACAGTTTTCCGTTACCACATAGTAAGCATTAACATTAACTAAAGGGACAATATATACGAGTATAAGACACATAAAGTGTTACGTATATATGTATCATTTTTTTTAAATAGAATAGATTTGGCCACCAACTCATCTGATGGTAGGCGGAGCTGTGGCCGAAGATGAAGCACGTTGATCTATAATAAATCTGTTTATTCTCGCCTTGAAAAATCCAAGTTATATAAATATATAGTTATGTATTAGGAAATATGTATATGTGTATTTGTATCATTATTGAATTTCCGTAGCGTCGGTCTATGGGTCGATGACATATCATCAGTCGCAAGTTAAACCTGGACTTTATCGGCACAGGATCAGAGTAAATGGCATGTTAGATGAGTAGTCTAATCCCAACAGTGGGGTAGAACCAACTGTAGATGATCATGATGATGGATGATGAACTTGTTACGAATATCGAATCTAATAGAAAGTTGAGAGCCTAATCCCAACAGTAAATAAATAAATAAATCATTTATTTGCACCAAATATACAAAGGTTTGGGCTGGGCACATCAGCCGGATGTCGGAGGATCTGTGGGCTAAACGCACCACCCAGTGGGTACCACAGAGCGTCCGACGTCGCGGCAGGCCCAGACGGAGATGGCGGGACGAACTGGATAAACACTGCAAAAACTGGCAAGAAATAGCAATAGATCGTGATAATTGGAAAGAGGGTAGAGAGGCCTTTGCTCTTCAATGGGACAAAACAGGCTCATAATAATAAATAAATATACAAAAACAGTTACATTATAAATGTACCCTATAGTTATCACTATTTAAAACTGTACATATTCAAAAGGACAACTAAAACAGTGCGGGAAAACCAACTGTAGATGATGATGATGATGATGAACTTATTACGGGTATTGAATCTAATGTGACGACCTCGTTGGCGTAAAGGTTACCATGCCGGTCTGCTAATCAGAAGGTTCCGGGTTCGATTCCCGGCCCGGTCAACATCTTTGTGCTTAACTAAATTTGTTGGCTGTGGATCTGGGTGTTAAATATGTATTTATATATAATATGTATGTATGTATATGTAGTATATCAGCTGTGTTAGCTACCATAATACGAGCTAGAAATGGTTCAGTATGGGGCTAACCTGCTGTGTGTGAATGCGACCTAATATTAAAAAAAAATGTTGAAAAAGTTGACAAAACTATAAATTTGCAGATACGCCTCCCCAGCAATCGAATAAGAGCGACAATGTAAACAACATGCCGCCTTGTTTCGGCGCGCGCGAGTTCGCCCCGACGCCTGCGCCGGCGCACCCCGCGTACCAACACTGGGACGCCCCGTACGAACCAGCCGGGGACGTTTCTTGCTTGTGAGTCCTGCCCTGTTGATTTCGTTCCTCGTCCTTCTGTCCTGTTCTCCTTTCCTTTCCAGTATAGGAGAGCTTAGAGCTGAATTAATGAAATTTGAGGGTAGAATGTCTTTCATAATTTGAATGAAGTGAGATAAAAAGGTTAGATAGACTAGTTAAAGATTAAATGTTCTTGCAAATATTATATGTTCTCACGTAAGTGATCAATGTAATCTTTGTGAGAAATAAATGTCTTTAAACCCATTTTATTAAAGGAAAGCTTAGAGCTGAATTTACGAAATTTGAGGGTAGGAAATTCGATAAGAAGGTTAGATAGGCGATAAAGATGAAATGTGATGAATGAATGAAGACGAAGTATACTATTTATAAGCCATTGTGCTATAGAGAATTTATATGGTAATGTATGTTAATAAACAAGGCATTAAGAGTTGATGTCCTCTTGCTTATACGAGTAATGAGTGAAAGTGAGAGGAAGTGAACTTTCAAATATTCCTTTCGATCGAGATAGAAGCGTTTTGATCAGATCCCGAAAGTTACATAACTGCAAAGGTACAGATAAAGAGAATTGGAACATAATCAAGCTATTAAAAGGTTTGAAGAAGAATAAAGTGTAGGTTTAAAAAACAGTTTCAGATAGAACCCTAATTACTTATTTCCCCCTTCCCCCCCTTATCCGTGGCTGCGTAGCAGTGGACAACTTGGTTTCTCATAGGTATTATATGTAAATAGACTTGTCCCAAAGGTAACACAAAACTCATATACCCATATATTTATATATGTATAGCAAGTATTCTATAAGAATATATAACTTTAATTACAATTTATATTAATTTAATCCAGAACGCTTTGAGACAAGCCTCTTTATTTAGATCGATAGGGGAATGTCTGGATGTATTTTATTTATTTATATCTTTATTTATGTCTATCTCATTTAAAATTAATGTGTAAAATGTATAGAGATTTGCTCTTATAGATGTATTTTCATTTTAAATAGGCAGTATCCTTTCCAGAGCTTTGGATTCTTTTGGTTCTATGGTTGCTTTGAAGTTACGCATGGTGGTAGGGCATTTTCTAATGCTCTCTTGGCTAGCAACCACCCCGTTGTAAAATCTGTCGCCAAGCATCTGACGGTGTCTTTTGGCAGCTTTCTTAAAAGTCAGAGACTATTCATTTATTTCATTCTAGACTAGGCATGCTCTACTTTGACCAGAGTGTCACCAACTCGTAGTACCACATCCTGCTGGTCAAATGCCTAGTTGTATCAAGTAAAACAGAAGTTTATAACTTTATTGATTTTGTTTTTTGGAGATTGGCAAAGATACTGTCTCTAAGCGAATAATTGTTCTAGAAGATGTTTTAAAGGTTTCTAGCTGTAGGTATGTGTATTTTGTTAGCTTCGGAAGCCAAGGTTGATGTATAGACTGCTACCGCTACTCCCTCCCTCCCTTTTTGTTTAAACCCGCCGGGCTGCTATAGATTTGTTTTCGAATATGATTTTTAGGTGCCTGCGTGATTAAAGAACCCTTTGTTAATGTTGTTTACATTGTCGCCAGGTATGCGTTCTTATATAATACTTTTTTATGTTCAAGTGTTTGAGATGTTTTGAAACAAGATGGAAAGAAACGTCTAAAAACGTCGACGCTGTAATATTTAGGAGTATTTCGGCTGCGATTAAAACCAAGTTAAAGTTAATTATAAAAAGTAAAATTCAGTAACTTTCTGACAAATTGGGAAATACATAATATTCTATTCTATTGTACAGTATACAACATTGGTTTGTCAAACGGAAAGATCGACTTTTATTGATCAGGTAATACAATAAGATATAATGTATATATAATATTACTTTGTCAATTTGGTATCTTTAATTTAGAGAAACTACGAGTATATTACTAAAGTTTCATAAAGTATCAATAAGATTAATTGATATTATAATTAAAAAAGAAATCTTGTTTCAAAATGTCTTTTAGTGGAAACTAGAAACATTAATAAATGATTGTTAAACTGATGTAAAATTTGTAAAGAAATTAAGAACTAAAAGTTATAGAATTAATTAACATTGTTAGAATTATGTTCTACCTTTAGATATTTCTTGTGATACATTTAAATTAAGGAGTTGATAAATGCACTCAGAAATTAGATATATCAATTTTCTTTTGATATGTTGTTGACGTTATATATAAGATAAATGATTAAAATAAATGAAATATATTTGATCTTCTTTTTAAATCTTGGTATTTGTATATTGACACTTAACTCTATTCTTGCGTTATTTTCTGGGTGAATTATCAACATTGTAGTACATGTTTAGGAGCATGTTTGTTGTCTTTAGAATTAAAATAATTTATGAAATTAGTTGAAATTTAATATAAAAGTATAAGACTGTATAATGTATTTTTAAATAATTATTAAATTATGGTTTGTATTTGTTACAGCGGCCCAGATTCCTCAGAGAGGCAGTAAGTATTTAAAACTAAGGTTAATTAATTAATTGATTTATAACCAACCTAACAATGATATTAAATACTAAACTAAAACTTAACCTACAAAAGTCCAGGTGTAGAGGAAAAGGTGCCCAAAATGCTGGCAGCATTGCCACGTTGGATGGCAATGCTTAGTTTCTGACCGAAATAAAAGCCAGCATTCTGGACACCAATTTGTTAATAATTTATTCACCTATTCTTTCGAAGAGAGTTCCGATATTTGAAATCTCTTCTTCTCGTATGAGATAAGTAGTCAGGCTATGGTGTCGAGAGTTTTCAAGCCACCCAACTCTCAATGACTGCCTGTACGATACTAAAGTACAATAGTAAATATAAAATATATTCAATAAAAAAACAAAAATAGCGTTATTAGGGCGATGACACGGACTCAAAGAATATATATATATTTAATTTGGCTCCACTCAGATTTATGAATAAGAAATAAACCTGGTTCAAAAAATATAATTTCCGATTATTTAAATAATCAATATTCTTTGAGTTGTTCTTTAGACGGTATTTTAGCTATTTTTTAACATTTATGGTTTATAATCAGAGGTCGGAATTAGGTAGAGTTATTTATGTACTTGCATCGAAATATTGATATTAGTATGGACCTTCTCGAGATTTCTAATGGACAATCCCGTGTGGCTAAGAAGTGACTTTACTATAGGTTGTTGCGAACTACAAATGTGACCAACATCGCGCGTATTGGTATTTTGCAACTTTGGACATCCGATGTCATTGATGTAAATTTGGCAACGTCGTGCGTGCAGTAGTTTAAATTGTGTAAAAATAAATAATTTTTAATTTAAAAAAAAAACACGGGATTTTGTCTGCTCTTTAAAATTAATCTCGGGCTTTGAGGCATATCCACTTTATTCTTTCGCTGCATGAAATCTGTGTTAGTACATGAATAACTCTACCTAATACCGACCTCTGTTTATAATTAAAGAACTGTAAATGTAAGATTTTCCCCGTCTCAACGCTTTAGAAAGCATAGCTGTATGAGATAACTAGTATATTTATTCTTTTAATTTAAAACTTGTTTTAGTTTAGTTTGGATTTATATATAAATACTTATTTTTCTTTTTTCAAAAAATGTTGACTAAAGTCTCAAACAACTATGTTTGCAAATCTAAATATAACTTACTAGTACTTTGATGAATAGATTTATATAAACTAACTTTTTATTTCCAATTTTCAAAATTTTATTGTTTAATTTCCAAACAACTTGTACATTTATTAATTATATTCTAGTTTTTAAATACATCATATTATTATGTATATGGATAGATTAATTTTTTTTGGGAGAAGACATTGGCTTCCAATATACAGTTCTTACAACTAGTTTGGAAGCCTTTGGATTCCATAAAATTTTGTTGATTTATATTTACTTACCTTGTCAAACAAAGATTTTGTATTTGTATTTAAAGATTTGCATTAGTATGACTCCCGGTGTGACCTTTGCCACTGGTTTCCTCCCAGGCTGCAAGCGCAAGGAGGAGCTGGGTACGGACACCCATCCTTCCCCGAAGAAGCCGCGTTTGGTTTTCACAGACCTCCAGCGGCGTACTCTACAGGCTATTTTTAAGGTGAGGGTTTCTTCTATTATATACTCGTACTCTACAGGCTATTTTTAAGGTGAGTGTTTCTTCTATTATATACTCGTACTCTACAGGCTATTTTTAAGGTGAGTGTTTCTTCTATTATATACTCGTACTCTACAGGCTATTTTTAAGGTGAGTGTTTCTTCTATTATATACTCGTACTCTACAGGCTATTTTTAAGGTGAGTGTTTCTTCTATTATATACTCGTACTCTACAGGCTATTTTTAAGGTGAGTGTTTCTTCTATTATATACTCGTACTCTACAGGCTATTTTTAAGGTGAGTGTTTCTTCTATTATATACTCGTACTCTACAGGCTATTTTTAAGGTGAGGGTTTCTTCTATTATATACTCGTACTCTACAGGCTATTTTTAAGGTGAGGGTTTCTTCTATTACATACTCGTACTCTACAGGCTATTTTTAAGGTGAGTGTTTCTTCTATTATATACTCGTACTCTACAGGCTATTTTTAAGGTGAGGGTTTCTTCTATTATATACTCGTACTCTACAGGCTATTTTTAAGGTGAGGGTTTCTTCTATTACATACTCGTACTCTACAGGCTATTTTTAATGTGAGGGTTTCTACTATTTTATACTCGTACTCTACAGGCTATTTTTAAGGGTTTCTACTATTATATACTAACACCACGACAAGGGCAAGACAAACTTGCTGACAAAGGATCGTTAAAAAAAATGAAAAAACACGAAAACGAGCATCTTCCATCAAAACAATCTCCATCTGCAGCAATTCATGTGTGCTCTGGTTGGTCACGAATAGACTCAGCGACTCTTAGCTACTAGCGGGGCAAGCACAGGCAGTGGACAATTTCTCCACCGAAAATATATGGAAAGATAACTGTAACATATGTAGAGGACATTGATTGATTAACTAGCTGCATCCCGCAGAGTTACTCACGTACATTTGGAACGAAAGTAGCCTTTGTGCTAATTCAGGGTCTTAGCTATCACCGCACGAATTTTCATTGAAATCGGCACTGAGGTTCGTGTTTGGTATAACAATGAATACACACACACTTATACATAAGCCATTTTTTTAGGGAATCATACCTAGAAGGAATAAAATCAGGATTCTCTTTTAGCTTCCGCTGTTTATCTATCTAACTGTTAACTTATTGACATCGGCACTGCGGTCCGTGTCTGATATGACAATGAATACACACAGACTTACACATAAACCAATTTTTTTAGGGAATCATACCTACAAGGAATAAAAACAGGACTCTATTTGTTGCTAAGCCTCCGCTGTCTATCCGTCTAACTAAGAGCCTTGGTTTACACATAGGCTGCTTTGAATGCCAGATTAACTATGATATCCCGAGTTTCAAGATATAAATAATAAATAAAACTGGATAAGCACAAAGGCTGCTTATTATCCGAATTAATGCGAGTAACACCGCAGCCAGTTATATAACAATTAAATATGTATTAGGACACATTTCACACACGGCTGGTTAACCCCATACTTAACCATTTCTAGTTCGTATTATGGTTGCTAACACAACTGATATACTACATATACATACATACATATTTTATATAGATACATATTTAACACCCAGAACCACAGCCAACAAATTCAGTTCAGCACAAAGATGATGGCCGTGCCGGGAATCGAACCCGGAACCTTCTGATTGGCAGTCCGGCATGGTAACCATTACGCCAACGAGGTTGTCAAAATAATTGTAGTGTAATACATTATTACTGTTAGATTCATATTTTTAAGCTTTTGCGTTTAATGTTTTTAGATTGACCAGCTTTACTTACTATGTTTTTCTCATTAACTGTTTTATTACTCAGGTTTAACTCTTGGCAATTTTAAAAACTTAACTCTTACCCTATGTGTATTAAATTTTTCGGGGTTCCATATTCAAAAGGTACCAAAAACTTTCGCATATTTGATCGAAGGCAACAACCTAATAAACCTCCGCTGTCCGTCTGCACTGTCTGTCTGTGAAATGGTTCTATCTAATGAATTGCAATAGCCACGTAGTATTTTTTCAATAAAAACAGAGTATAATAAATATTTATAAGGAGCTCCCACTTGGCTATTTCTGTAACTGTCATTAAACTGTATGAATATTCGCAGTGTCATAACACAAATATACGTACAGGACACTTATCACAAAGATAGGAAAACTTCTTCTTGTTCTTTAGCTTATCCCACTTGGTGGGGTCGGCACAACAAATCTTCTTCTTCCACTTTCTTCTATCAGACGTCATCTCCACACTCAATCCTTTCTCTTTCATATCCTCTTTCACACACTCCTTCCATGTCTTTTTCGGGCGGCTTCTTGCCCTTCTTCCTTGCACTACCATTTCCATACTTCTCCTAGTGACATGCATCTCCTCTCTATGCATCACATGTCCATACCATGCTAACCTTCCACTCTTTATTTTCTCCTTAACTTGGGCTACTTTCACACAAATCACAAAGAAAGGAAAACACCTTAAGGAAACCATAGCATAATTGTAGTTGCGTTTCTATTGGTCATCTGGCTAGCTACCACTCTCAAGTTAAAAGATCTTTCACCAAGCTCTTAACAGTGCGTCCCAGAAGCCTCTTTACGAGACAGTTAATCCAAATTAGGCGTGCTCCACCTTTCACCAGACTTTCGCTTACTCATGTGTTTACCCACCACGCTGGTCAAATTAGCTAACTGCAATGAGTAAAAAAAACAAAAAGATTTATAATTCTGTTAGTTTGTCCAAAAACACATTTCTTCACAAATTTCTTTTAGATCAAGTGAGCTATATCTTCGGCCACAACTTCGCTTACTATCTTGGTGGCTAAGCGTAGATCTATGTAATTCTATCTATCTATCTAAGCCTATAAATCAGCCCACTGCAAGGCAAAGGCCTCCCTACCGTCTCTTCACTTTTGTCTGTCCTGGCCAACGGTCTTTCAGTGTAGGTTGTGCGTGTCGAAGTCGTACCGTCTATCTAATTAAAAAAAAAATACACACAAAAAACTAATCAAATTTCTTCACCAATTTCCAGGAAACGAAGCGACCATCAAAAGAGATGCAAGTAACCATTGCCCGCCAGCTCGGCTTGGAGCCCACTACCGTTGGCAACTTCTTCATGAACGCCCGGAGACGGTCCATGGACAAGTGGAAAGATGACGACGCGCCTAACGAGCTGGAGCAGTGCGAGGGTCAGGACCTGGACCACGTCCCCAGCCTGGACTCCGCGGATTCCGACGAGGAGCACGACGATAATGATGACCACCTCTTGTGACGGCTCCATCAGCAGCAACTGTTGGTGCTCTAAGACTAGGTTGTGTTGCTGGATATTGTGAGTGTTTCCTTTGGTCTCGGTTCGCTTGTTCTCTGGATTGATCTTGTACCGCCTACTTGTACGTAGGTACTTGCAGATGTGTTGGCATATACCACTATTTATACTTCTGACTGTTTAGAAAGAAGAGAAAGAAATTTATTTTGTAAAAACAAAAGTTGATTATTTCTCTTCTTCGTATGAACTATGTGTCGAGTGATTCTAAGCTCCCAAATGACAATGACTTGGCTTAAAAATCAAAAAACAAAATCAATTCATTTATTAACCTTATGACTACTTTTGTCATACACGGCACGTCACTTACAAAATTGTAAAAAAGTGTAAACTTAGTGACCGCTTTGTACTAAAACCTGTAAGGCCCTGGCTGTTAAGCCAGGCCCTACAAATTAACATGTCACTCGACCCACGATAGCGCCGAGATGAAAACAGCACTTTTAAACGAAAGTTTTGTGTATTTGTTGCTTAACCGTGATTATCGCGTTTTTTAACCCAGCTACAGGCGCTACAACTTTACTCCTTATTCAATAGTGGTATATGCCAATGATACGGATTTCTGTGTTAATTCACCAAATATTACATATAAAAAATAATAGAATATAAATATGTATGTTTTAACTACGTGATCATTCACGTAGTTAAAAAGACAAGCAGTCCAAACGCAGTATTTTGTAAGACAAACCATTCCAAAATAATCTATTCAAATGTTGTAGATTAAGAAGTCATCCTGTTTTTTTCAATATTTAATTTGTACTGACTGATGTATTTAAGACAATTCTATTATGTTAAACCAGCGAACTAGAATAAACGGAAGAGTAACTCCATACAATTGCCGCTTAGAATTTGAATCCTACGCACACAATTATACTGCTATCCCAACGCAACACACATACACAAAGCTCGCACGCGATTGGTCGCATCAAGGTCACGCCACCAATACTAGCCGCGCGGGTAGCTGTTTTGCCCCGCCCACAGCGGTATTTTACGCGTAGATGGTGGAACCATTTTATCAGTCATGTTACTATTATATTTATTCTAGTTCTCTGTGTTAAAGGAATTATCAGCTAACTCATCCTATTTTTTCTAGTATTGGTAAAATATTGTTCAATTGTAAATTGTAATTCAGTCCATAAAATGCTATTTTGGATTATTTTCGTGGTGTTAGTTAAACGTCGAACTTTAAGGCAAAATGTTGATTTTACAGTTTTCTCACTATACATCGTAAACGGAAAAATAACGAAAAATGGCTTAGCCGTCTAAAGAACCACTCTTAGAACATTCATACTTATTTTGATACCAATCAGAATTGTGAGTTAAAAATAAAATTGGTTCAAAAAATCTAAAATCAAGTTTTGTGAACCAGTTTTTTTTCCCATTCATAGGTTTGATTAGTACAAAAAAAACAAGATTTTGCCTTTATCTTCGCCTTAAATAACAAGAAAAACAAAATTTGGTAAATATTAAATGTTACCTAAAGGAAGTAAGAGTCCCATATTCAGTTCAGCATTTACAATTCTGTGTGTAAATTGGAATAACGGCCATGTTTAGCATCACATTTAAATTGTTCAGCTTCTACAACTTTAATATGTACAGTGGAATAATGGTTACGTTAGGCATACGTTCAGATGTTCAGCATTCACAACTTTTGTGTTTACAATGGAAAAATTGTCATGTTCAGCATTACATTCAAAATGTTCAGCATTTACAGCCGTGGTGTGTTCAGTGGAAAAATGGTTACGAACAATAGTGCGCGAAATAATAATAATGAATGCATGTATGTATGAATTTTGAAGTCTGTTTTTTATATCGTCATGCAATTTCGTGTAAACTAGATTTTTTTCAGTTTACAGCTAAGTTAAGCTAACATTGGAAAATTCAATAATTATATAAAATAAAATAACAAAATAAATATATATAATTATTTATTAATAAATAATAATTATTATTTATTATGTTATTCTATTTTATATACAATTGTTAAAAATTTCATAACGATATAAAACAGACATTATAGTGACTGGATCGATCTCTAAATCAAGTGTTGCTAGTCAAACGTGGAATATTTAGTCATTTAGTTTTACTATCCTAGACGAACTTTTATGTTTGGTGTCTTGAAGTCACTTGAGATTTTTACTTAAAACAAGGTATGACTTTACATATTTTATTTAAGGTAACTGGCACTTGTGTAGGTTATGATAGACATTGCAATTCAGCGTAACTATGCCACCAGTGTGATCGATCGGGGAGTATTTGGGGAAGGGTTATTTAGTGATTAAGGTTTTGTCATGATTTAATTTTGTCACTTTAGTTGACGTAGTCAATAAATTTACTGTTATTATTTATTCATTAGACGTTTCATTTTTTACAAGATATTGAGAAAACGAAATAAATATTTCTTTGTATTTGTTATTCTATAGTTTCAGTTAGACTTTGTATCTTACTTAATATTTATGTGACAGATATAGGTACCAAATTAACTGTATAATTTATTGATATACATTCAATGTTATGCAATAAAAATACATATATCAATAAATTATACAAAATCGATCAAATATGTGCTATATTATTAGAAAAGACATATTATTTTTTAATAAAGTCTCAAGTGATTTCCTAGCTAATTCGTTTATTGCTAACAAGTTTGTTTAATTAGCTAAAATGTCCGATATAATCGGATCGCGGTTTTGGATAACTCAAATTCAGTAGAAGAAATACTGAATTTGAACTTTTTGACTTTAAGATATCATTGTTTGGGATTTCGTATTATTATTATTTATTCAAAACCTATAATAATAAATTTAAAGACTTTTTGGATTAAAAAAAAAATAGATATTCTAATGCTTTGGTGTCAAATTATATTAAACATAATTTATATCTGCAATATCCCGGATATTGATATCTCAATGCAAAAATTAATGCGTGTAATTTAAGCAATATCTGTTTTTTATAAATTTTGTGGGATTTGGTCAGTAAATTAATGTGTAATTTGTAAAATTTAAGTAAGTATTTATATTTTTACGTAGGAGTAAATACGTTTCATTTGAAAAAACTAAGTCATTAGTCAACTCTAAGTCATGCATTTTTTTATTTATTGTACTTAGTGTAAAATTAATTTCAGTAATAGGTATTTTTTGTATTACGTAGCTTTATCTAGTCAAATGATCTCGATTAGCATTCCAGTCTTAAGTTTAGCTTAAATAGTAATTATACCAATATTTTTCTAATGAGCAACAAATACTTAAGAGAGATATCCTACTCATCAGTACGATTAGTTTCTCTGCGGCCACTGTAGAATTCAAATAATCAAAACACCAAGTTATCTCTCAAGTTTGCCGAACAGCTGAGCAAATTTGTCGATCAAGTTATCAAACTTGTCAATCAACTGATTAAATTTGCCGATCACCTGAGAAAACTAGTCAATCAAGGGATCAAATTTGCCGATCACCTCAGCAAAATTGTCGATCAACTGATCAAGTTGTTACGGTGAAGTTTTTCTTTAGGGTTTATGGCCCCATCCCACAAAGGCAATGCTCATTAAAAAATAGCGGTTAAATTATACGGGATTATTGGTGATCACTAACGTAAAAGCTTTGTAAAGAGGTCTCAAACAAAAGCATACAGAAGATTACTTAAAATGGTTTTGCCAGGCTCTTAAAAGTGTTTTCCGTTAGTTGCTAGTAACCCAGTACGTAATTAAATAATATATTATTTGATTTACATATATACTAAGTAAATTAGCTTTTTATTCGACCGTTTTAGGTCGATTGCAAAATATTTTTTTAGTAATTCTAGGCCAATATTCCATGTGAAAAAAATATTGAAAAGGTCCCAATTCTTTATTTCATATAGGTATGTCATGATACATTTCGCGCGTGATATTACTTGAATAATAAAGTTAATTTAGTAAATAATATTATTAAGGCAACTTAATATAACTGTTTTCTAGTCTGATTTGTGCAAAGTACTTAATTTATTTATTTATAAAAAGTATATCTAAGTTACAAAGGTTTTTTTTTACCTGTGTCAAGCTATGCTTTAACACTAGATTATAACTATCAAGCCCTTATGAAAGCGATGAGAAGGCAAATGACCTAGTGCTTACAATTTTTAGCGTTTTAAAATCATTGCGATATATGGTCTAGCTATTTTGGTCATAAATTTGCAAGATTATTTACACTAGTATAATATAACCTTATAAATATCAAAAGACATGCAATTAAAAAAGTTTTTTTTTAATGGATGCATAGTTTTTTTATACTGATAGTGTTTTATTATTGCTTTAATTTTCTGGGTAAAAATAACAAATAAATATATAATAAAACTTGAATACCGCATGTTTATGCAGTTTATGAAGAAAAATCTGTTACTCTTATAAAAAAAATGAAATATAATGAAGTATCAAAAACTTCGTTAATAATAAGCAAGTATTTCTTGTTTTTGTCAAAGTATTTAGATAAAGTAGAAGTTGGTGAGGTATTATTTATAAACTAAGTTTAGGTTTGATATTTAATTGAAAATTGCTCAGAAGCTATTTTTTTTTAAAAATGGTTGCCTGTAAAGTCGGTTTTACGGGCGAAGATTTTACGTGACAACGTCTGCCGCGTGCTGCGCGCGCGGCAGACCGATCATAGTTGAGTGGGAGAGAGACGCAAGGCATTCGGCGGGCCTCTCTCTCGTTCGGTGACTCATCGTAACGTTACCGGGCGTTACACTTTTTCATAAGTGACTCCCAGCCGCAACCTAATTTAAGACGTTGTCACGTCAATAATATTTTAAATGTTTTATTTCATTTCACCAAAGACAATGTGCAATTTTTGTTTCATTAGTGATTTATGTTTTATATTGCTTATTTGAAAAACTGTTCGCTCCACTACGCAATAAAAATCAATTTAAAAAAATAATTATTATTTAAAGTACATATTAATTATAATAATAATAATTATTTTTTTAACAACGCATGAATTTTAAGCTTGGTAAAATAATTATTTTCAAAACAAAATCTTATAGAGAGAGATAGTTCATTGGGCAATAATAAAATAATTACTAGGTAGAGGATTAAATTTCATTTGTTCTAGTGCAAAAAATTTGCGCACAAATCAAACAATTTTATTTGTTAATAATATTAAATCTTGACTGAATGTATCCAAACTTATGGTTTTAGCTGTTTTATGCAATTTTGTTTTATATCAGAATCAGTACACAATAGAAAAAGGTATTTTTGTGTATGTATAGTATAATTAGTATGCTTAAATTGTAAATAGTTCGTGATTAAATGTAAGATTAAATGTACATTTTACAAAACATTTTCGTTTTTTCATTTACTTCTATCCTATATACCTATTAGTCCGGTCAAATTTGACCTTGAATAAAAAAAATCCACACACGGGAATGATGGGGAACTTTCAGCTATTGTTTATAATCGTGTTTTGAACAATTGTACCAAAATTCAGCTTGTTGCGAATTTATGTAGCACCGAATGTCTAATTTGACCGGACTATATGTTTTATTATACTTCCAAACTTATTAATAAAACATTGAAAATATTGAAAAAATAATTCACATAACATAAACAGCCCACTATACATTCCCACTTCTGGAACTCGGAGTCTTCTAATCGAAACCCATTGGACGTACGAGTACATATATAACTTTTATATTTTTTTATTTATTTAAATAAGTGTAACTGATTGTTCGTCCTAATATACAGTGTGATATAACGACAATGAAGGGACTGTGCATTTTATGGCGTTATAGAGAGTGGTCGTTAAATGGAGAGAATGTATCATTGTTTGGAATACAACCTAAACCAACTAAGGCCAATTGATTTCGACGCTTTAGAGAGTTTGTCGTTAAATCGAGTGACGTTACATGGGGCTTAGACTGTATAATATGCCTTACGATAACAGTTTACAAAGCATAATGATATAACATTATATACTTTTCATTATTTAGATAATCTTAACATTTACAGGTTGTCAGATCTTCTTGATGAAATTATCATGTGAAATATTGTACTCGTAATTTATTTCTGGATAATTCATTCTCAATTATAGTCATAAAAAGCCCAAGTATTTGTTTTTCTTTTGACTGAATGGGTCTGCTTGGCCGAATGGTAAGCGATTTTGTGGTCTGAGGTAGAGCGCGCTTGCCTAGAAGAAACCGGTTTACTCGTGCCTTAAAAACCGTTAGATCATAGTTTTCGGTACACTGCGTTTAGCAATTATTTCCACACATTGGCGGTCCACAAGACGAAGGTAAGAGGCATAGCTAGAAAAAGCTCAAAAATCGAATTGGTCCACATTTTTTACTAGATGGGCGGAATAAAAAATCTCTATTTTATAGCGCCATCTCTATTTATTCGCAGGTACTAATACGAGAGATATCCTTGCTTGGAAGTGGAACCCAACTTTTCACTGGTTTATATCAGGTGTTTCGAGCAAGTTGAGTAAAGTAAAATTTTAAATTGTTATTCTTCTTCTTTCGTATAAGCTAAGTGGCTAAGCTCTGGTGTCGAGAGTTTTTAAGCCACCCGAAGGCCTCTGAATTGGCTTGACGACTGCTTGTACTAGGAAAAACATCTGGGACCTACAATATAACGTGTCATCCGACCCATGGTAGCGCTCACTTCTTCTTCTTCTTCGTATGAGCTAAGTGACCAAACTCTGGTGTCGAGAGTTTTCTAGCCGCCTCAAGGCCTCTGACTTGTCTTAATGACTGCCAGTACGAAGACTAAATCGCCAGGACCTACAATTTAACGAGCTATACGACCCAAGGTAACGCTCAGATCTTCTTTTTTGTATGAGCTAAGTGGCCAAGCTCTGGTGTCGAGAGTTTTCTAGCCGCCCCAAGGCCTCTACTTGTCTTAGCGACTGCTTGTACTAAGGCTAAATAGCTGGGACCTACAATTTAACGAGCTATACGACCCAAGGTAACGCTAAGTTTTTCTTCTTTGTATGAGCTAAGTGGCCAAGCTCTTGTGTCAAGAGTTTTCAAGCCGCCCGAAGGCCTCTAACTTGGCTTAACGCTTGTACTAAGACTAAGAACCAGGACTAACAATTTAACGCGTCATCCGACCAACGGTACGGCCCTTTTTAAAAGACAGTCTTGTTCATGGTCTGCTATGAAAAAAGTGTTCGTATCGACCGTTGCTTAACCTCAATGATCGCGTCGGATCACCTTAGTTAGCCAAGCTACAGGCGCTACAGCATTTAAGGTACTTATTATGTTATTCTAAAAGTATTGCATTTTAATAGTACTGTATTAAATTATATTTTTATTAAATAAAAACCTTTTAAAACTTTACATGCTACAGATTTATCTTGTATCGATTTTATTTGTTATTTTATTCTTTGAGTTAGTCAAAACTATTAATATCAACTATTATTTCAATTATAGTAAAAATAAATTACAATCTAATTTAATAAGAACAAAAATAACTTGAAAGCCTTTCAAACTAATTTTTAAGTCAATAAAATACCGGGTTTTTTTAAGTACACCAATTTTTTTACCCTTGGAAGGTTTGCATTTAGCTACAGCTTTTCTGATGTATAGCTGCGCTGCAGTCTACGGTGTGGCACGCTTACCTAGAAAATACCTATTTACTCTACTTTTGAAAACCCTTGAATGATACCTCTCAGGAAACAGGGCCTTAGATAGAGAGCTAGGCATTATTTCGAGATGTTACGCAGTGTGCTGGATATTTATCCAAGTCATATTGGATATTAATCTCGAGTCAGCGTCATTCTGAATAACTAAACTAATAAAAAGGTTTCCAAGGAGTCAGCCGAAACACAGCGTAAGAGTGTTTGGCGACAGACTTTCCAACAAGAGTGGTTGCTAACCAGACGAGCACTAGAAAATGCTTTTCTGTCTCAGATAGGTATTTTCAGCCTTACATCGATGCCTATTCTAAACCACCTTCTTTGAGGTCCACTTTCGCGCGAAGAAGCCTGTTTACAAAATTCCCCGAAAACTTCAAACCTATAAAAGAATAAAACAAGCCTCAAGCCATATTCAGCTCCTTTCAGCGCCCCGAGACAAAAGCCTCTGAGAAAGTCTTTTAAAGCTACGAAAAAATATAGAAAAGGTCAGTGAAGCTTTATGCTTGTGAGAGCGAGATGGGTCAATATGAGTGTGTGTAAGGGAGAGCGAGGCAGGTATATGAAAATCAATTTATTAGTCAGTGACGTCACGGTGTACGCAAGCGCAGTGATTGCGGGCCCGGGATGGGGTTGCCAGGGGAAGGGAAATCAACTTTAAGTTAAGGGAAGAATAAATAAAAATAAAATAAATAAGTAGTTTAGACACATATCACACACGGCTGGTTAGCCCCACACTGAACTATTTCTAGTTTGTATTATTGTTGCTAACAAAACTGATATACTACATTTACATACATACATACATACAGTAATATGCGTGAATGTTGGGTGTGCGTAAAAAGTAAATGTAATGAGTGTAGCAAACGTTGTCTAGATAAAAAATATAACGTAATTTTGATAGGTTTTCAATAAAGGAATCCATCTGAAGTGCAAGAACTCATCTAAGCAGGTGGAATTTAAGTACATATTTCCGCAAACCGATAATTTTTGAAGTTTCGTTTAAGTTATCCTTTTAATAAAAAAAATCAAACAAGAACTTTCTTCTTTTCTTTCCTTGGTAGTCTAATTTATTTCCCACACAAAAAAAGATTAAAGACAACAGGTAAATGTAGGAATAATTGCGCATGCACATCCGCTACACTGCTTTAACTAGTTTACTTCTTAAAATAGATTCATCAAACACAACGTTTGACTTCACGGAAGATGTTGTAATTCGGAAAATAGATTCCCCGGAATTTACTATTGGCACCATCCACCGTTTCATCGTAAAAGCACTACTACAAAGTTGCATTAAGAATGACAAAAACATCGGTGCGTTCAATTAACGTTAGACTAAACATCTAACGGTAAACAGCTACTTTGTTTTAGGTGTTTTGTTTACTTATCAGTTAAATTTAGGAAGGATATTTGGTGACTATAAAATTTGTGTTTTTTTTTTCGAAGCTTGCATAGACGCTTTGTGACATAGATGATACAAACAATATGCATGCGGATATGCTCTTATCATCAATTCAAATATTGACAACCAACTGGCATCTGTAACAGCGCGCTAGTCAGTATTGTAGCGACGAGTGTGAGGCGAGGTAAGCGCGCGGGTAAGATGTATGCGCGGCATGGCAAGGCGGCGTCATCTGGGCGGGCTGAAAATAACCGCGGGGGGGAAGCGAGGCAGTGTGCGCGACGCCGGCGGCGCTGTCAGTCGCGATGGCGTCCGTCGCCGCGTGGCTGCCCTTCGCCAGGGCCGCGGCTATCGGCTGGGTGCCCATCGCGACACACCCGCTGCCCCCGCCGCCCGTGCCCAAGGACCGCCGCCGCGCAGAGGACGAGAAGCTCCTCATCAACGTCTCCGGACGACGCTTCGAAACATGGAGGAACACCCTCGAGAAGTATCCCGACTCCCTCCTCGGCTCCACGGAGCGGGAGTTCTTCTACGACGAGGACAGTCGAGAGTACTTCTTCGACCGGGATCCGGACATCTTCAGGCACATACTGAACTATTACAGAACCGGGAAACTCCACTATCCAAAACACGAGTGCCTCACGGGGTACGACGAGGAGTTGGCCTTCTTCGGGATCCTCCCCGACGTGATCGGGGACTGCTGCTACGAGGACTACCGCGACAGGAAGCGGGAGAACGCCGAGCGGCTGATGGACGACAAGCTGAGCGAGGCGGGCGACCAGAGCCTGCCGCAGCTCACTGACTTGCGGCAGAAGATGTGGAGGGCGTTCGAGAACCCTCACACGTCCACCGCCGCTTTAGTGTTTTACTATGTTACTGGATTTTTCATCGCCGTGTCTGTGATGGCGAACGTGGTGGAGACGGTGCCGTGCGGCCACCGGCCCGGCAAGGCGGGCACCCTGCCCTGCGGCGAGCGGTACAAGATCGTGTTCTTCTGCCTGGACACGGCGTGCGTGATGATCTTCACGGCGGAGTACCTGCTGCGGCTGTTCGCGGCGCCGGACCGGTGCAAGTTCGTGCGCTCCGTCATGTCCATCATCGACGTGGTGGCCATCCTGCCGTACTACATCGGCCTCGGCATCACCGACAACGACGACGTGTCGGGGGCCTTCGTCACGCTCCGGGTGTTCCGAGTGTTCCGCATCTTCAAGTTCTCGCGGCACTCGCAGGGGCTGCGGATCCTCGGGTACACGCTCAAGTCTTGCGCCAGCGAGCTGGGTTTCCTCGTCTTCTCGCTGGCGATGGCCATCATTATATTCGCCACCGTCATGTTCTACGCCGAGAAGAACGAGCAAGACACAAACTTCACTTCCATTCCTGCCGCCTTCTGGTACACCATCGTGACTATGACCACGCTCGGGTGAGTCCTTGTTTACTACTTCTAAAGCACTTTATCTGCGCATTGTTTATGAAAGAATCTGTGAACATGTCGTGTCCGTGCTGACACCTGTCGGCCGCATTAAAAATTGACGCGGGAAATAAACTGTCATGGCGGCAGTATGCCCCCGTAAATGGTTTAACTCGCCACTGGTTTAATTTCATTTTCATTTAGCGCGTGCTATAAGCCGTAAGCCATTTATCGTGACGAATGTTTGTTTCCTGCATAAACATGTGGGAGCTGCGTTGTGGTAGGATTTTGCGTCTTGTAGATATATTGACATAGTCTCGCGCGTCGAGTCGGCGTCGTATTGCGTCTCACACTCCATAGCCGAAGATTCACATGCTGCGGACCTGTTTTCAACTTCTTTGGTGCATAATAATAACATTCAAATATTAGATACCTATTATAAAATAAAGTTTATATTATATATATTTTATTCTGGCTTTCGCCGTGTGATATTCCTTTATTTTTGCTCTGGCATTTTTATAATACAATTTGATTTTACGCGTCTAAATTAATAAAAATATTTGTGTCTGACACAGAATTGTACACGACACGTTCTTTCTATTATATCATAAAGTTTTCATTTTAAACTGTATCTTTAGTTGTTTTAGCTCTTTATTACAAAACAAACATGTGTTATTAATAATTCAATAACCAAAGCATTGAATAGGTAGATACATAACCCAAATACCTGTATTCGTTTTGTTCCACGGAGTTTTAGTTGTCGTATAAATAACTGTCAAATGTTTTCGCTACAAAATAAATAAACACGTTTGTTTTTCTTCTAAAAAGATAAATTAGATATTTACGGGTATTTGTTACAATTAAATAGACCGTTCTCAGGTTTTGTTGTTGTTCGATTTGTGAAGGAGATTTATTACGTATCTTTGCTTGCGAATGTATATTATTATTCTGAAAAGGTCTTTGTTAGATGTGAATCCGAACACATGTCTCTTTATTTTTAATAAATATCCTTTTAAATATAAAATTCTTACCCATTTTTATATATATGTTTTTTATCCAAGAATAATATTGGTGGTACTTATTATGTATTACAATTTTAACAACAGAACAAAACTAGTAGTAATGATAAAAATAAATTTAAACATAGCTTAAGAATAATAATGGGAAAAATATTTAAAAATGACAGGAAAAAAATATAATTTGGTATTCGTATATACAAATTTTATTAAGGCGATAAGAATGACAAAATTTTGAATTTACAGTTTACCGTTATAAATCATAAACGGCAAACTACTTAGAGTTGTTCTTTAGACGATCTTTAAGCTATTTTATCGATATTTTTTACCGGTTATAATTATTTATAAAGAAAAACCTGTAAATTGATTATATTGCCGTTGTTGTTGTTTGCCCCGAGATCGCTTTAAACAGACTTTAATAATAATACAAAAACAAGTGTTTACTATTCAAAATAATACATACACCAATGTTTCAGAAACATATTTGAGTAGGGTACTAAAAATAGTATAATGTACGGGAAGAAATATAATTTGAACTGATAATTTTACTAGTACCTTAATTTGATTCCTAAAAACATACGATTATTTTCAAATGCCAACTTAGAGTAAACGTTATTTAAACAATTATTATCATTTGTCAAGAAATCTCTAATAGCTATTAAGGATCTGAGATAAATGGCGTTAAGCATTTATATCGCTAATGAAATGAAATGAAATGATTTATTGTACAGGAAATTTAGGTTTACAGCTACTTGTACATTTGTATAAGACATGTAAGGTTTGCTTAATGCGTGTCGAGTAGCCAATAGTGCGCTGCGCCTTACACACTAGGTCAGTCAAGCTGCCTGAATAGAGGCCTGATGTCTAGAAGAAGATATACGGATATTTACCTTATTATACGATAAAAAACTAGACTTACATTTACAATTCTACTAAAATATAAACAAACATAAACATGTAACTAAATCTGGCCACTTTTCATCTGGACATCTGTGCTTTTCATAGATGAGTTGCCAGTGTAGTCATCAGCCTACTGTGCTGTTAGCTTGCAGTGCTATTTATGTTACAGTGTAATTTATTAGAAACTATTGGCTAATGCAATTTTATATGTCACAGACAAGTAATTAGCTCAAAATGCTCCAAATCTATTAACGATTTAAAACATTCTATAATAGGAAGAAATAAAATTAGAATTGAAAATTTATCTAGTATCGAACTTTGATTCCTAAAAACATACGATAATTTTCTAGGGTCAATTTAGAGTAAACGTCACTTGAACCGGTATCATTTGTCAAATCTCTAATAGCTATTAGAGACTTGACACATTATTCGCTAATGCCATTTCATATGTCACAGACCAGTAATAGCTCAAAATGATCCAAATATTTTAAAAATTTAGAATATAATAATAGGAAGAAATAAAATTAGAATTGAAAATTTATCTAGTATCAAACTTTGATTCCTAAAAACATACGATCATTTTCAAGAGTCCATATAGAGAAAACGTCACTTGAACAACTATAATTTGTCAAGAATTCTCTAACAGCTATTAGAGACTTGACACATAATTCGCTAATGCCATTTCATATGTCACACACCAGTAATAGCTCAAAATGCTCCAAATCATTAATAATAACGCCATTAAATTTGAACACAGTTTATGCCACTATTTATTACATGCGAAGACATAAAATTAACGATTTCTTAATTGGAGATGTTTTATTGTATCTAATAAAAGAACGAGCGCTCATAAAATATTGCCTCTTGGAAAATGTGGGAAAACAATATATTTTATGATGTTATTTATTGATTTTTTTTTCATACTTGATATCCCATTCTAGTATAATTGAGATAGATAGATAGATTTAATTCTTTATTGGGCAGATGATAGTTAGATAATGAGGTTAGGGATAACCTAAAAAGGAATAAATGAACAGCATTATCCGATTTTATTGACATTTAGTAGCAAAATTAAATGGTTATTCCAATAATCCCTATCAAAAATCATCTATAATGGGCATTTTTGACCTGTTAATTGTCTTTTGTCCAGGAATCCCCTTTGTTGTTTCATAATGCTCATAAATAGGATTTTTGGATTGAGTTAAAAGTTTTATTGAAACAATAATGAATCTGAATAATTTTAGATTCAATGAATATGAATTAAATTGAAAGGAAGAAAAAAAAATTATTTATTTTATGACACTAACAACAAAGAAAAAATAATACACAAGAAACATAAAAGAAGACATTGACGAGCCACAAAACCGGCCCCAGCTCAGCGTGTGCTGACTGCAAGCAATCAGCGCTGGTCTTCCGCTGGAGCCGATCGGTGACGACACATACAAAATCACAGAAAAGTTACAAACATTTTACAACAGATAACAATAGAGTTACTATATTGGTCAAGTTATGAGATGAGAAATAGTAAACGAAAACGATGGTACAGGCTTTCTTACTAGCTTTAAAATTAACACGATTTGCTTCAAAATATTCATTGTTCAGTCCATAAAATAGCTAACAGTACCAATTGGTGGGTCGTCGTATATAATCTGTTATAACCAAGCAATCGTATACCAAACGATTTCCGAAGGTATTTGCATAATGTAGGTAATTTCTTTCGGATATATATCATGCCTCCATGATTGAATTCGTGTCTTATCTGCGTTCATAATCTTTGAGCTTTTTTGTTATATAAAGTGGAATATATATCAAGGCGGTTAATTTTTTTTTAATACATTTCAATACATTGTTTGTTATAATTGTTTTTTTTGTATTTTGTGTTCAAGCAATAGTGTTTTATCTATCAATCTATTTGTCTACTAAAAGCAATTAAAACAACAAAATTAAATTTAAAGAAAAATCTATAAGAGCTTACTTATATTTTTTGGCTATAGCTATGAAGGTGCCAATTAAATTAATGTATGTATATTATGAAAGTATTTGTTATGCAGAAAGAAACTATTTAAAGAAATCCTAGTTTTATAAATAGTTTCTACTACATATTTTTTTTATAATACTTATATACTTATACAACTACTATATACAAATACCTATACCCATAGAAAACGTAAGGTATATTACGTTTTTCACATTACAGTAAATGTTATGTCAAAGAGTACTTAGTTCAATTATATTTCGCTTTAGCGAATATAATTATAACTTACTAGCTGACCTGGCAAACGTTGTTTTACATATTTAGGGGTATGAAAAATAGATACTTAGTAGCTGATTCTCAGACCTACTGAATACGCATATAAAATTTGGTAAAAATCGGTCTAGCCGTTTCGGAGGAGTACGGTGACTAACATTGTGACTTGGAAATTATATATATTAGAAGATTTTACGCTCCAAATTTACCTGGTTTTCATTTACACTAGATACTGTTTTTTCAGTAAGACAAATAGTTTCACAGCTTTAACTATTTCCATGGTGGTCGAGAATTTTCTAGCGCTCGCCTGGCTAGTAACCAATCTCAAGTTTAAAAACTGTCATCATGGACTTAACAGTGTGTTCCGGCAGCCTCATTGAAAACCAGTTATTCCAACCTAGGCATGCTCCATCTCAAGCTAGAGTGTCGCTTACTCATGCGATTACCCTGCTGTAAGGAGTTAGAAAAAAAAAGTTCCGATACTGTAAACAAACTGTTCACGTAAGGCATCTTAATATTTCCGCATAGAAAACGGTCACACTTACTTATTATTAAAAGTTGGAATGAACGTGTAACACTCGCCCCTGAAGATGGTGCTCGGAAAGCACCGAAACTGTTGGACTCATTCCATCTTTTAATAATAAGCAAGTGTGACCGTTACCTACGCGGGTACCTTCACACATAGTAAGATATAGGCATTGTGTAGGTTTACAATGCCTTTCAAAGTTACAAAGGCCTTGTATCGTACGTCACGTCACCGCCCGAACTTTGCGGCGGTTAATCTAGATTGATTGACGCTAGGTGTTTTATAGCATATACTCGTATATCTAGACATAAATACAGAGAACCAATACAGAGTTGAAGTTCCAAACTTTCGTACAAAACGCTTTGCGTCAGTCAACCTTTATTGTGAGGACGGCGAAGCTTTGGAACTCACTACCTGCGTTTCTGTTTCAAATACAAATACAAACACAAATACACATACAAATATTTATTAATAACATCATTAGTTACATGTCAAAACAATTAGTTGAATTGATATGTTAAATGCCAATAAATTACATTCTTATTACGTCATTTAACATTATTATTATTATAATAATTAAAAATAATATCTAGTTCTAGATATTTATCAAAACTATAAGACAAATGGTCCAGGACTTTAATTCATTCTTATAGCCGAGCCGCTTCCTGAGAGGTATCATCCGGAGGGCTTCAAAAGTAGAGTTAATAGGTATCTTCTAGGTAAGCGTGCCACACCGTAGACTGCAGTGCAGCTTAACATCAGGCTAGCTGTAGTTAAACGCAAACCTACCAAGGAAGGAAGGAATTTAAAAAAAAAAAGAAACCAACTTTAACAACTTGCTTCATGTTAGCTTGAACGTATAGATAGATAGATGGAAGACAGAATGAAGAGAGAAAGATAAAGTAGTGTGATGACAGTTGAAAACGGATAATATGCAACTGTTGGACTCATTCCAACTTTTAATAATAATGTAAGTGATTTTTAACGTTTTCTACGCGGATATTATTAAGATGCCTTACGTGAACATTAAACAAAGCTTAATTGAATAATATGCACTTTAAAACTAAATTAGCTTGTATTATGGTTGCTAACACAACTGATATACTTCATAAATACTTTATATCAATACATATTTCATACCCTGACGCACAGCCAACAAATTTAGTTCATCACAAAGATTTTGGAATTGAACCCGGAACCCTCTGGTGGCAGTCCAGTATGGTCACTAAATTATAACGTATTATAAACACGTCGTTTATGCATAAAAAAACTTAACTTGCCAAGTTTTTTTTTAACTTAAAGGTTAAAAAAACTTATGACCTAAAAATCATAGCTTCACTCTAATTCAAATTAAACTAAACATAGTGGAGTGCCTGGAGCATTCAAAACCGTAAAACCTCGGATTAGAGTTATAGTGAATGAATTAATATGATTGATATGGGATATTGTTTTTTAAACTGTAAATTGCAATGTTTACCCAAAATTTTTTTGTGCACTTAATTTTTTTTTTTTTATCAAAAAGTTATGTTTGACCATATATTAGGTCCTTACATATGAAATTGGCGTTTTTCGTACTGACCACTTTAATCACAAATTTCTCCTCTTTGGTAAGGAATTCCAAATTAAAATTTGTACAGCTATAGACTCACGTATTTGTGCTTCGATGATCGTCATTCATTTGTTTTTTTTCTTCTGTTTTTTTCCGTTTGCGTCACTAATATAAAAAAATAGAAAACTTAAAATATCGCATTATTTACGAGTACGAGTTCCGCCGTGGCACTAGTGCTGCGGAAACAACTAGAAGGGTGAATGATGTGTATGGCGGTCGTGTTGCAAAAGAAAACACAGTTCGTTTTTGGTTCCAACGTTTTCGTTCTGGAAATTTCGACCTGCACAACAAGCCCCGTGGACGGCCTGAGACTCAAGTGTCAAGTTCAAGAGTTGAAGGCTATTGTGGAAGCGGATCCATCGCAAACCACGTCCGAGTTAGCTGCAGGCTGCGATGTTAGTGATAAAACTGTTTGAATTCACTTGAAGCAAATTGGGAAGATTAAAAAGCTTGAAAGGTGGGTACCTCACGAATTGACTGAAGCAAACCGGCAAACGCGCGTCGACTGCTGCGTTACATTACTGAACCGGCACAATAATGAAGGTATTTTAAACAGAATCATTACCTGTGATGAAAAATGGATTCTTTACGATAATCGGAAGCGCTCAGCGCAATGGATCAAACGATCCTGGCCAGCCAGCCAAATCCTGCCCCAAGCGAAAATTAATCCCAAAAAAGTTACTTGTAAGCGTTTGGTGGACTAGTGCCGGTATTGTTCATTACAGTTTTCTCAAATCTGGCCAGACTATTACGGCTGATGCCTATTGTCAGCAATTGCAAACCATGATGGAAAAGCTAGCGGCTAAACAACCTAGGCTGGTCAATCGCTCCACGCCACTGCTGCTTCACGACAATGCTAGACCACACACTGCGCAAAAGACGGCTACTAAATTAGAAGAGCTTCAATTGGAAAGTCTAAGACATCCTCCGTACTCCCCGGACCTTGCTCCAACAGATTACCATTTTTTTTTCGAAATTTGGATAACTTCTTGCAAGGGAAAAAAATCAACTCCGATGGGGCAGTCCAAATCGCCTTCAAAGATTTTATTGATTCCCGTCCGACTGGTTTTTTTAGTTAAGGGATCAATGAACTACCTATGAGATGGCAAAAGTGCATAGAAAATAATGGTTTATACTTTGATTAATAAAATATATTATATTAAAAAATATTCGACTTTTTGTTCCTCCCATACAAAACGCCAATTTCATATGTAAGGACCTAATATATGGTCAAACATTACTTTTTTATAAAAAAAATAAAAATAAAGTGCACAAAAAAATTTTGGGTAAACATTGCAATTTATAGTTTAAAAAACAATATCCCATATCAATCATATTAATTCATTCACTATAACTCTAATCCGAGGTGAAAACCCCCAGGCGCTCCACTAACAACAGATTTCACAAATCACTCACCGAAACCCTTTCTAGGTACCTATTTCAATAAAGCCTATATTTGCGTTTGACCCAGTTAAAGTTCCTGTAATTTTACTGCGACTTCCTGAATTCCAGTAGCTTGCCTAACTCTCCTCGTTCAAACTATGCTTAACTTGTACGTTGCTTGGTAGTTAAGCATTTCACTTCAAGTTATGTTGCAGATGGAGGTAACTTAATGAAATGTGTGCGGAGGCGAACAGATTTAATATTTACAGGCACACTGGTCATTTTACTGAATTTTAACTTAAGGTCTTAATAAGGTCTAAAAGTGCGAGTATTCAAATTCAAATTGTTTATATATGCAATAATAATATCAACCCTTTTTAATTTCTATCAATTACATAATATCTCACCCAGTATTCAAATAATGCCTAAGATAGAAATACCTAAGGTACCAAAAATGGTTTAAAGGTACTCAAATGCAAATTGTTTATTTATGCAATGATAAAATTACTATCAATAAAATAATAATTCTATCAATAAAATAATATCCTTTAATAGCCAGTATTTAAATAGTGGCTAAGATAGAAATACCTTAGCTCCTAAAATAGGTTTAAATGTATTCAAATTCAAATTGTTTATTTATGCAATGGTAAAATTAGCCCATTTTTTATATCCTAGCCTTTTAAAAAAGTGGGCCAGTGTTGGTCAGCCATGCACTAAGAGTGATCTTGAATAGCACGCGCGTTATTTAAAAAATAGTTATAGATCGTGCGTAAGAAACATATATTTAATTTTTACTTGGCGATGATGTGGGCAAAATTTTGAATGGGCCGCTTTTTTGTTATAAATCATAAAAGGTCAATGAGCATTAGAAAAATTGCTTAAAGACCATCTAAAATACCAAAAACATTCCTAGAATTTATGATAAGGTAATGGGGCAATTTCTTGAACATACAGTTTTATAGTTATACACGAAAAATATTAAAAGTCACCTTAAAGACAGTTTCTTTTTAAATGTTATAATATAAATATTCCTAGGAATGGTCCTAAATATTTTCTTCTTCCTATAAAAATATATGTTCAAGGAATTGCCCCATTACCTTATCGAAAATCCTTACATGTACGAGTACAAAAAGTTGTCATATTGACGTTTAAGTAAAAGGTACGTAAACAAATGAAGTGCTAACATCCATTTTCATGCGAATGTCTTCATGCAAGTTTCAGACGCAAACCAGTCTCAGTGGGTCAAGACCTTACATAACTTAATCAAGAGCTTAAGTGGGCAGCCCTGAGAGGCATATGCTTAGCCTTTACTTACCGCCCGGAGGCTGTGCTTAGATGTAACTTAACGGGATTACCTCACATACTTGTAATGGATTTTGCTGGAGATGTTTGATGTTTAGATAGATAGATAGACAGATAGATAGATAGATATATAGATAAACTCTTTATTGGGCAAATTAAGGTACAAGTCAAAATAAAAAGTAACAACACAGATGTATGCCACAAACGGCGGCCTTATCGCTAACAGTTTCAGTTTTCAGTTTCAAAAAGTCTTTATTTCAATATAAAAATATACAGTAACAATATTAGTGTAAATTAATCCTAACATGCTACATCATACGAGTTAATAATGTTTTACGAGCTACAAGCCCATTTGAAAACTTATAACATTTAGTTTAGGTACACGAGCAACAGATTTATTGTGAGGCAAGCACATCGTCATTAGATAAGTTTATGTACGCTTTAGTTAGTAGATCGCTAACAGCGATCTCTTCAAGGCAACCTATGGGTGGAAAGGAGTTGAAAAAGACGAGAAAAAGAGGGGTTGCACAATAAAGAATATTAATATTTATAGTTATGATAGAGGACTTTAATAAATGTTTATAAAACTTTAATATCATTATATTATATAATGATGTTTGATGTTTATATTTAGATTAAAACATTACTTTCAATACTTCAGTCGGGTTTTGTAGAAAACTACTTCTACTGGGCCTCACTGCTTAATATGAGGTTTTAAATAGCTTATGTAATTTTTAAAATAATGTAGATTCGAAATGATATTCAAAAGAAACTTTATACAAACTATTTGAGCAATCTGAGTGTGAATTAAATACAAACATATGTATACAAATAACGCAAAAAAATTGGCCAAATGCGAGTGGGGCTCGCGCATGAAGGGTTCCTTACCTTTGTCGTATTGGAGCCCCCTGAAATATTTATTTTATTGAAATTTTATTATTTAATTGGAAAGGTTATACATTCCGTGAAAATTGTAGGTTTCAATAACGGTAGCATGAAGACATTTATACTAGCGTTATTGAAATGTAGCAAAAAATAGGAATAAAACACGTTTACTGTATGGGGACCCTTCTTAATATTATTTTTTATTTTATTTGTAATATTTGTTGTTATAGCGGCACGAGAAATAAATATTTTGTAAAATTTTCAGATTTCTAGCTATTACGGTTTTTACCTAGATAGATAGCCTGGAGACAGACAGCGGAGTCTTTGTAAAAGGGTCTCTAAATCTCTATCTATCTATCTCTAAATTACTCTAACTTTATGTTTTCGTCTGGCATAGCATAAGCATAAGCAGCCCATTATACGTTCCCACTGCTGGGTCTCGAGGCCTTCTCTCACGAGGAGAGAGATATAGGCCATAATTCACTACGCTGGCCAAGCGCGGGTTGGCGGATGACACAGGTCTTCGAATATTGTGGTCCTCAAATATGCCGGTTTCCTCACGATGTTTTCCTTCACCGCACAGCGAGTGCAAATCCACACATAACTTGAAAAACAAGTCATTGGTGTAGGGCCGGGGTCGAACCAAGGGCCGTCTGATTGAAAAGCAGACGTAATTACCACCGTTCGTTATTATATTTCGTCTGGCATGGAACACCTATTCGTGTAGCGAGCTTCAAAGCTCGTCTGGCTACATTGTACACCCTGAAAGCTCTAAAATCATTATTTTAGTGAAAGTTTGACCTTCAATACACACACGTATACAGAGTTATCTTTTTTTTGCATCTTTTGTTTTTTTTGGGCAGGTTTGGACGTGGGGCTTAATTTTGTC
Organism: Mellilla xanthometata; assembly: GCA_035578125.1. Classification (NCBI taxonomy): domain Eukaryota; kingdom Metazoa; phylum Arthropoda; class Insecta; order Lepidoptera; family Geometridae; genus Mellilla; species Mellilla xanthometata. The sequence goes on along the minus strand of JAPUBQ010000023.1, from coordinate 9,501,284 downwards.
TTATTTTAGGATCACAATATTTATTTCTATCTATTATAAGTATTTTTTTTATGAAATTGATCTTCATTATACTTAGTAATATATTGTTTCAAAAACAAATCATTTTGTTTTTGAGTTTCCGTACCTAAAAGGTACAAACGGGACCCTATTACTAAGCCTCCGCTGTCTGTCTCCAGGCTGTATCTCAGAAACCGTAATAGCTAGAATGCTGAAAGTTTCACAAGATACGTATTTGCCGTGCCGCTATAACAACAAATACTAATAATAAAACATTTTTTAAAAAATAATACTAATTTTATTGTATAAAAGAATTCTTGAATATGCAACTTGATAAATCTTCTTCTTTAGTTAATAACATTCTGTGTTGCTTAAACTAAATGTTAATGACTTGCCACATGCGATGAGATGTTTCTAGGTCAATAAATGATTTTATTTTATTTATATATACTAAAAATTTAAATATTAAGTGGTTTCCCCATACAATAAACGTATTTTTGACGTGACAACGTCTTAAAATTAGGTTGCGGCTGGGAGTCACTTATGAAAAAGTGTAACGCCCGGTAACGTTACGATGAGTTACCGAACGAGAGAGAGGCCCGCCGAATGCCTTGCGTCTCTCTCCCACTCGACTATGATCGGTCTGCCGCGCGCGCAGCACGCGGCAGACCGATAATAGCAGACCGAAAATATATAAAATGTATATTAACTATCAAATTAAATTATCAAATTTATAAGGGGGACTCCCATACAACAATGGTACGGAACCCTTCATGAGCGAGCCTAACTCGCACTTGGCCGTTTTTGTATTTATTTTGCGCTACTAAAGCCTCCCTTAACCCATAAATGGAAAATGTTGTTTTTAAACAACATACTACAAATCACACATAAACTTGACCTTCATTTATTTATTTTTTAATTTGGCGCAATGTAGTTTATAAATTAAACAACACTCATATTATTGCAAAAAAAGTATAGTAAATTAATGTCTAGATTTTTTTAATAATTTTTCCTAGACAGTACATGCACATACTATTACAGAAGTATATTTTTATAAAACGTGAAACAAAAATCGTCCATTTAAGGGTTAAAAGATTTTCACGTCAGTTGTCCCTGTATACATTAGTATATCTGATTGTACGCACGCTACGCAGTTCCTTCAAACACTCGTGTGTTTGTTTTCACTTTGATTTATGCTCACATTTTAAATAGGCTTTTTTAAAGGCTCTATTTGTATGTGTTGAGGTTTTGTTTGTTTCGCTCATTTTAATGTTAAACGTTTTTATTTGTTTGTTTTTTTTCTTATAATGAAGTGGAATAGGTCGTTTTAAATACCTATTTTATTTTAGTATTACATAGGCTATTTTGTTTTCTTCTTCTAGATCGATTAAGATAATAAAAATAAAATTGAATACACGTTAAATATTATGATATGCGTGTTTGGCTATGTTCATGATATACATTTTTTTATATAATAATACATATTCAATTCAATTATGATTATATTACAATAATACTATCTAGTATATTAGCTTTAAAAAAAAAACGCCAACGAAGTTGTCGTAAGAGTAGTTATAGTCGCAAGCATAATTATCAAATTATTACATTACATTACATTATTAAGTCTTATTTCACTAGTAAAAAGATTGTCTCTAAAACAACCTTACAATTTATAAACAGCCAAGAAATAGTGAAAACAACAGTACTTTTCATCGCTTACGCAAACACACACTAAAATGACACGATCATAAATAAACTAATAGTAAATAACTCTTACGAAATCTCCAGAAATAAAGCCAGGTTTAACGCAGCCCGTCGCAGGTGCACAGGACTCGAACCTTGGTCCGTTGACGTTAACCCAGACACTGACCCACTTGGCCATCGTCTGAAGAGTTATTTACAAGGTTCTGGGAACTTTAACGACGAAATAAACAAGACTTAATGAGCTTTTAAAATAGTGATTGATTTGCGAGTCGAGTCTTGGCACTTATATTCTGTTAATGATTTGTGTGGCATTGTTGTGATACACTGTTGAGTTAAACTTTATGTGTTATCTTTTTTTTTTAATTAGATAGATTTACGCTTGGCCGCCTAATCATTTGATGCTTAACGAAGTTGTGGCCGAAGATATAGCAAGTTCTTCTTCTTCTTCATCGTATGAGCTAAGTGATCAATCAAGCTCTGGTGTTTTAGAACCTGGAATTTATTGTGTCATCCGACTCACGGTAGTGAGTACCACTTAAAACTTTACAGCTAAGTGGCAAAGCTCTGGTGTCGAGAGTTTTCAAGCCGCCTGAAGACCTCTGACTTGACTTAACTACTGCTTCTACCAATCGTGTCATCTTACCCACAGTAGTGCCCGCGTGAAAAACAACAATCTTGTGCTTGGTCACCCATCCAAACATCGTCCGCATCGACCGTTGCTTAGCATCGATGATCGCGTCAGATCACCATAGCTAGCCGAGTTACAAACGCTACTGTAGTACGTTGATCTAGAAGAAATCTGTTTACTCTCGCTTTGATGAGCCCAAGTTTTATTTCTCAGGAAATACAGTAGGAGACAAAATGGACCGATTTTGATTTAGTTTTTTATAAATAGGTGAGTTAGTCGACATTATTTTCAGCTATGTTTGATGAACATTAATTCTAGACTACCGCTAACACAACTAATAAAATAAATATTAAATAAATAAATATTAGGACACATTTCACACAGGGCTGGTTAGCCTCATACTGAACTATTTCTAGTTCGTATTATGGTTCCTAACACAACTGATATACTACATATACATACATATATATTTTATATAGATACATAGTGATATAGATACATACCAAATGGCGGATTCAAATTCTAAGAACATGAGAATCAAATAATAGGATTGGAAATTTGTGAAAAACATTTGAAATCCAATTAGGCCAGCACCCCAACATATCTATTCATTCAATCATCATGTCTATTCTCAAAGCCGTTATCAAAATCATAACATTAGCAATCTCTTTGTAAGCCCACTGTAAAATTAAACCGTAAAGTTCATATCACATGGCCGGCGACCTTGGAACGTCGATGAGAGTTTTAAAGATAACCTTCGGTCAGATCTTCTTAAGACTCGAAAAGCATTACGATTATTTTTTTACTTACTGCGCCTCGCAGTTTTGCTGGCGTTAATCCGGGATAAAATGTAGCCTATGTGTTAATCCAGGGACTAATAATATGTACAACCCTAATTCCATACCAAATTTCTTTGATATAGATTCTGCCGTTTGAGCAAGAAGGAGTATCAAATATACAATATAGTTTATAGTATACAAATTCATACACACACAAAACTTTCGTATTTATTATATTATTGGAATGAGATGGGTTGCGATGGGATTTTGTAAAATCTGCCGTGTTGCATTATTCCGGCAGACTCTTGGATAGCCAGTAGTCGATATTCTCGTAAATTCTCATATACACGTATACGTATATGAATTAACAACAGAATTCAAACTTCAGTTTATTTTAATTTAATTTTCAAACATTATACAGGAGTTTTCGAGTAATTTGTAGTTTAACATAAGTATTTAATATTAATTCTAATAAGTATTATTTTTATTACAAATGAATGAATTACTGTATGTTTAAATAACTGGCCTTATCTCAACTAATCTATAATAATACAGTAGATGGGTAAGTTTTGAGGTTTTATTTTAGAACTTCCATAAATAATATGCGAATTTATTACCAGAGCATTTTATTTATAGAATGACTATGTACAGAACTGAAATTGATGATTAATTTTCTAACTAAAAATAATGTTCGGAACTGTGATTTTAATAAAAAAAAATCAGTCTAAGTTAGGTAAGAACTAAACTAAAAAACGAAGCCAGTCGTAGTGCGTTAATACCACATTTTACGAATATCATAAACGTGAAAGCTGATGGATGTATGTGTATTTGTTGCTCTAGTACTACGAAACAGCTGGATCAATTTGAGTAAAATTTCGCTTAGAGATAGCCTTCACATTCTTTTTTATTCAAACATAAGTAGGTACTGGGCATGCTTTTTTTTAGACACATTCACACATGGCTGGTTAGCCCCATACTGAACCATTTCTAGCTCGTATTATGGTTGCTAACACAACTAATATACTACATATTCATACATATATATTATATATAAATACATATTTAACACCCAGACCCACAGCCAACAAATTTAGTTAAGCACAAAGATGTTGACCGAGCCGGGAATCGAACCCGGAACTTTCTGATTAGCAGACCGGCATGGTAACCTTTACGCCAACGAGGTCGTCTTTGTTTTGTCACAATTAAAAGACAATCTATTATTAGTATGAAAAAAATAAAGACATTCATTTATTGTTGTCACAGAAAATATAATACATCCTTGTATAGGTACACAAATAACAATATAAACTTAAAATTAAATGACCCAACATTATTTAACATAAATAAATATTTTAGTCTTAAAAACAAAAATTTAGAATATAATATAATATACTAGCATCCCGTTCCGGCTTCGTACGGGCTCTAAAATAATCTAAGCTACAAGAAGAAACAATGTCCTATGTTACTCCAGGATAATGTAACTTTCCCAAGGTGAAAGAATTTTTCATATCGATCCATCAATTTCGGAGCCTATTCGCGTCAAACAAACAAACGATCAAACTTTTCCTCTTTATAATCTATCTTCTTCTAATATATAAAATTTCTATGTCACAATGTTAGTTACCGTTCTCCTCCAAAACGGCTTGACCGATTTACCAAATTTTATATCCATATTCAGTAGGTCTGAGAATCGGCTACTATCTATTTTTTAAGGCAAAACAACGTTTGCCGGGTCAGCTAGTATAATTGCTATAGATTACCTTTTACGGGCATCGGATCGAAAAATCATGAGCAAGAAGAAAAATATGCGAAGAATTCCAATCTATTGTAAATCGTAGTAAGGTTATACAACTCCGTTATACTATTCACCTTTTAGTTATTAGAGCATTAAATTATAAATGATGGCCTGAGCCGCTCCCGGTAGGTATTTACAAAATAAACAGACCGATGAACTTCTTGTGAAGTTAGGTGTTGGAAGATTTAGAGGATAGCTTTGTTTGTGCGGTGGCCTTTGAGGGCATCTGGATGGAAGATGGATGACGTTGCTCAGCTCGGAAATATTTTGGATAGGATAGGATAATGACAGTAATTTCAATTTACATACTCGTATATAAAACCTGCTAGAAATTCATGAGAATAAAATGTAACAAATAAAAAAGATGCTATTCCATATTGTTTACGTAGAAAGATCACTTTTCCATACAAAGGTTGCCTGGAAGAAATCGCTATTGTGCAACAGTTTGTATCTTTTATTTATGTATATTTTTTTTTTAACTGTGTTTTTGATGTGCAATAAAGAGTTTTTGTATTGTATTGTAAGTTAGGTTCTACCAGCAAATAGACTAACAGTACAGAAACAGGGATATTAAAAATCTTAATAGTAGTATGTTTAAACAGAAAATAAAAAGTTTTTGTGAAAGTAATCCCTTTTATAATTTAAGCGAATATATGAATATGGAGCTTGCAGAGTCGTTATTCACGTGTAAAAAGTAGTATTTTAAATTTAATAGACATGAAAAACAAGTGCTATTGTGTGTAGTATTTAATGGGGTAGAATATTTATTTAATGAAATTTGTAAGTTTATTTAATTTAATGTAACTAGTATTTTTAAGTATTAAGTAATTATTGTAGTGTGACTTGCCTTTAACGTATGTTATTTATGGCTAATAAAGTTCTGTATTTCTGTATGGAAAGTGTGCATAACCTACGTAGGTTTGTCTATCACACATCCAATCACACTCACCTTAACGAATAGAGTTGGTAGATGACACACGGCAAGATAAACCATTTATTGATAAGCTAGTTATCACGCCCCGCGGTGTTACCCGCGTTAATCCGGACAAAAAATATGTTAATCCGGGATAAAAAGTAGCCTATGTGTTAATCCACTGTCTAACCTATCTTCATAGTAATGAAAATCGGTCCAGCCGTTGGAACGTGAAGGAGTAACATGGATTTTGAAGTTATTTGCGTATCCCACGGGAACCAAAATTGATCTCAGGATTAAAAGTAGCTTATGTGTTAATCCAAGGTCGAACCAAGCTTCACACAAAGTTTCATCAGAATCAGTTCAGCCGTTTGAGCGTGAAGAAGTTACAAACATATACATACAAACTTTAGCATTTATTATATTAGTAAGATGTAGGATTATAGAATACGTCAAATATTTACCAGCTGTGTGTGAAACGTGTCCTAATACTTATTTATTTATTTTAGTTAATTACGAGTAATCTTAATTTAAATACATATGTAAATTATATCACTATTTATTAATAACTGTGTAATTTCATAAGACGTAGACCAAAATACAATAAACTGACTCATTCATAAAAAAAAAAAACTATAAACACATGCTATTTCTTAACGCACGCGCGAAATCGTAAAAAAAACATCAAACAGCTTTTAATCTCATCATTTTAAAATCGATTTCCTGTATCTTGTCTCATCTCTAATGCTTCTTATTTATAGCTCATCGACATTTTTAAGGTTCCGTGTTGACGGGCCATTGAAGAACGAATGATTTTTGACTTTGTTTTTTTCATTACAATTTGTTATATGTTATCTGAAAAAAAAGAACTATTGTTATGATTATTAATGTTATTAATTTATTATTGTATTGTCAATATCGAATGCACTGATTACCATTTATCAATCATCAGATATAAATCAACTCTTGATAGACTGATTGTCTTAATTAATAGCAGCAATATACAGAACCCCAATTAATTTGCCTGATACACTCTTGACTAATGACATTAACATTATTTGACATAATGTATTTGTTAATGGCTGAGATCAACAACGTTATGGGTGTTTAAATTAAATATCAAACTATTAATGGGTAATAAATTTTAATAAAAAAATTAAAATATTTTTTTATACAATAAATTTATATACATAAAGAAAGGCTGATTTTAAGCTTCTTTAATATAAGGCGAAGGTTCTCAGTTTGACTGTACTTTTCGCTGTCTTGTAATTTTATATGTAAAGTCTTTTTTTCGGTAAGTAAGTAATCAGAAATCGGCTTTACTTACGGCTATAGATGTTTCACATCAAAAAATCTTAATATATATAAATCTCGTGTCACAATGTTTGTCCTCAATGGACTCCTAAACCACTTAACCGATTATAATAAAATTCGCACACCATGTGCAGTTCGATCCAACTTGAGAGATAGGATAGTTTAAATCTCAAATCATAGTCGCAATTTTAATTTATTGCTAATTATTGTCTGTTATTATTTGACAGTCACAATTATCTGTTAACTCCAAATGATTCTAACAGATGTCGATACTTTTCGACTGGGTTGAGTAAGTAATCAATAGATGGCGCTGTACCCCTAAGTGAGGCAAAACAACGTTTGCCGGGTCAGCTTCAATTATAAAGATTTCACAAGCCGCATAAGGGCCTTAGACTTGGCTTAACGACGGCTAGTACTAAGAACTCAGTTTATTCACTAACTTTCATAAAATTCTGTGTCAAGGACCTAGTAATAAAGTTTGTCGAAACTATTTATCTCTGTTATTTACAAATCGGAAATCGGAGAGAAAAACAAATAGAAGATTTTTTTATACGTTTGCTCGAACAAATAGTCGGAACGTTTGAAATAACTTTTAGATCTTTTCTTCTTCAAGAAACATTTCTTGATGGTCGAGAAAATAAATTAAAAGTTACTTTTCCCCATTTTTCTTACTACATTTTGTTTTGGTATGTCATTTGTTTTAAAACTTGCTTCAGCCCGCGGATCTCGGGATAAAAAGTTTGTTAATCCAGAGATCGATCGATCTATCTCCATACCAAAGTTTATAAAAATTGGTCCAGCCGATCAAGTGTGAATAAGTTACAAACGTACACACTACACGTTGATTGAAGATTGAAGATTCACACACAAACATAAATTGGATTGTTAAATATGTACGTTTTTTTGGTGGTTCAAGTTAAATAAAGGAAACAAACAGGAATTTTGTCAGTCAATATTTTTTATTTGTTTTTTTGGCGTGTTTTAGTGTTGCAAATTCTACAAAAACCCCATAAAGTAAGGAATGTTACCATTTTGTTTTTTTTTGTTGTCGGGCATTTTAAATTAATAAATTTAGTTAAAAAGAAAGGTATAGATAGTTCTCATATTATGATTATTCTAATCTGGCCGTAACTGTAAATGGCGGTTTTAGTATTTCAAAGTTTTAAATCTATATAAATTTATTTATTTTTGAGTAATATGTATAATAATGTAGTCAAATGCAAACTTATCAAAAAAAAATATGTTTAAGTATACCAAGTTTAACCGCACCAAAATCCACCAACTTTAACCTATACACTGCGCACTTTCTACAAAACAACGGAAAACTTTCTACCAAATCTCTTGGAACAGTTAATATGTACTTATTAAATCACTTGGACTTCACCCAACAACGCAGTTTATGTGCTAGTTTCTTAGCGTCTACTACAGCCATTAATTGTAGCTATTGTGAGACATGTGCTAAGCTCTGGTGTTGACTGTTTTTGTAATTTGCAGCAAAAATAAACAGCAATTCCGTACAACAAGTCTTTAATTTACGATTTGCGTGATAAGTATTATTTTGCACAAAAAATAAATAAACTGGAACTAAATTGTTGATACAAATCTTCTTCTTCTTTTGTTTTACCTTATCCCACTTAGGTGGGGTCGGCACAGCAAATCTTCTTCTTCCACTCTTCTCTATCAGCCGTCATCTCCACACTCAATCCTTTCTCTCTCATGTCCTCATTCACACACTCCATTCATGTCTTTTTCGGGCGTTCTCTTGCTCTTCTTCCTTGCACTACCATTTCCGATGCGAGAACAAATAAAAGTAACAAAATTGTTTGCCTATTAAGGAGGATGAGACACTGTGCTTCACAACACAGGACTTGTCCTACAGTGAAGCATAGTGCATCTTGTTGTTGTACAATAGTATGTAAGATACTTTTGTAAAAATATTCTTTTTCATTATTGTACACCACTATATTTGGACAAATAAACGTTTATTCATTATTATTATTAAAACGAAGTGTTTATTTTCTCCCCCAGTGGATAAATTGTCCACTACCCATGCTAGCTCGGCAGGCTCCAGTGTGCCACAGATGAGTTACGAGTACCATCGCGTGTACGGTGACCATGAGTGCGGGGCTTTATTTTTAAATGGATTATTACAATGCCGTAATACTTTGTTTACGTCTGACTTCCAAGGCAAGTACTAATAAGTGTACATTATACAAGTCTTTTGAGGACATTTTAAGGTGTGTGATTTTTCAGTGTTTTTGCTTACTTTAAATGTTGCTTTGAGGCGATAACGTGGACAAACTTCATTTGTTTTTTTCGTTTGTTTTTTTTTATAACACACACGGCTGGTTAACCCCATACTGAACCATTTCCAGTTCGTATTATGGTTGCTAACACAACGGATATACTACATATACAAACATATGTATTTTATGTAGATACATATTTAACACCCAGATTCACAGCCAACAAATTCAGCTCAGCACAAAATCGTTGGCCGTGCCGGGAATCTAACCCAGAACCTTCTGATTGGGAGTCCGGCATCGTAACCATTACGCCAACGAGGTCGTCAATTAGTAGTTTTATCGTTATAAATAAATTTGAGAAACGGTCGAAGTCATTAAAAATAATTTTCGAATTTACAAGAACATAATGTACCAAATATTAGTTCTAATCATATTTATATCAATACCAAAAATCTTGTTCATAAAATTTTAAATTCTATGTTATTTGCTTTTAGATTATTTTTACTTTATTTATTAGTCCAATTTGTATAAATATTCTCATAGTTGTTCTATCTCTAGGAGGTTGCCGGAGCCGCCTTAAGAGCCAGTTATTACAGACTAGGCATGCTCCAACATTAGTTCAGAGAGTCTTACTCATGTGGTTACACGTTCTGCTTGTGAAATACCTAGCTTTACTGATAAAAAAAACTTTTCGCATATCATTTAGGCGCAATTGTTATTTAATTTATATATTTTACGAGATTTATTTATATTAAGAAGATTATAATATGTGATTTTTGCTCTGTTTTAATTTTCATAATATTGCCTACATAAACAATGTTTTTTTTTTCATAAGATTAATTCAAATTCATTTATTCCTTAAAAATCTGCATTAGCAATGTAGGACTGAATCCCTAAAGTGCTATATTTTTAAACATTTATTTGCTGTTGTTTTTTTTAATGAACTTCATAAAAATGAACAAGAAATAAGTCAAACACTTATTTTAGTACACTTAGAAAGGAAAATAAATAAAAGAAAAGACTGGATCAAAAAGAAACCAAAGGAAAAACTTAAAGAAATGTATTCATAGTAACCACTCTGCAGAACAATATCTCTATAGACGACCTCGTTAGCGTAAAGGTTACCATGCCGGTCTGCTAATCAGAAGGTTCCGGGTTCGATTCCCGGCCCGGTCAACATCTTTGTGCTTAACTAAATTTGTTGGCTGTAGGTCTGGGTGTTAAATATGTATTTATATAATATGTATGTATGTATATGTAGTATATCAGTTGTGTTAGCAACCATAATACGAGCTAGAAATGGTTCAGTATGGGGCTAACCAGCCGTGTGTGAATGTGTCAAAAAAAAATAATATGAAACCTTGAGAAGTAGTGAATCATGCGCAGGTTTAATAAACGTATAATAAAGATATCGTAAACATACGAGGGCGGGCGGCGCGGCTGGGCGGGCGAGATCTAGTACGTTTTGTTTTCAATTCCCATGTTAATTAGCTATTCTATTTTTTTATGCGGAAGAAGCTGTTTTTCAGGAACTAGTTTGAACATCTGTTTTTAGATACTTAACAATGTGTTCAAAAGTAAGATTTGTTTTATTTAATTTTACTCACATGAAAACATTATATTACATTATACAGGATTATTATTAATCATTACAAATTATAATAAAAGTGTTTTGTCTAGACATACGAATTTCGCCCTTAAAAGTCTTAATGCTAGTTACTAGTAGTAGTTGAATATTACTACTAACAGAAATACAGAACTTTATTAGCCCTAAATAACATACGTTAAAGGCAAGTCATACTACAATAATTACTTAATACTTAAAAACATTAGTTAGATAAAATTAAATTAACTTACAAATTTCATTAAATAAATATTCTACCCCATTAAATACTACACACATTAGCACTTGTTTTCCATGTTTATTAAATTTAAAATACTACTGTTTACACATGAATAACGATTCTTGTAGTAATTTAAGTATTTGTATATTGTTATATAATTTGTATATTTAATAAGTTACGTATTAATTGTTTTTATTTTTTATTTAATTAAGTATCGTGCTAATGTTTACTTTTAGTGTCTACATGTTATTTTTAAGAAATGTAGCGCTTTAGGGACTAAGTCTCTGTAATGCTATATTTTTAAGGAATAAATGAATTTGAATTTGAATTTGAATTTGATTCTGCAAGCTCCATATTCATATATTCGCTTAAATTATAAAAGGAATTACTTTATTTTCTGTTTAAACATACTACTATTAAGATTTGTTATTTTCTCTGGCAACTTGTTGTACATTGTTATTTTTGTATAACATCCCTGTTTCTGTACTTTAGCTAGTCTATTTGCTGGTAGAACTTTACCTATATTCCTACGTAAATAATAAGGAATAACATCTTTTTTATTCTGGTACATTTCATTTTCATGAATTTCTAGCAGGCTATTATATATGTACATTGAAATTACTGTCATTATCCTATCCTTTTCAAAATATTTCCGAGCTGAGCTTCGCTTCTTTAAACCATTTATTATTCTGATTGACCTCTTTTTAAACTGTAACTAAAGCCGTTTAGATATAAATACCAATTTTCGGTCACCCATCCTAAAATCCAACCGTATCGGCAATGCTTCGCTTCGATGACGCTCTTTCAAATACAAAGTAATAGTTACTACCCACGTGGCTCAACAAGTCTATTCTAGGATTAGGTCAATCGCTTCTATAATGACTAATGCGAGATATAAATAGTAGATCGATGCCCAAACCTACACTGCTAGTTACTCATTGATTGCGTGTAATTTTGTGTGTGCATTTTACATTTTGATAAAGCGTTTACATTTTGCAGCCTTTTTTTACGGTTCCGTACCTAAAAAGTAGAAACGGGACCCTATTATTAAGACTTCGCTGTCTGTCTGTCTGTCTCCAGGCTGTATCTCAGAAACCGTAATAGCTAGAAAGCTGAAACTTTCACAAGATATGTATTTCCCGTGCCGCTATAACAACAAATATTAAAAATAAAAATTTAAGTGAATATAATCATACAATAAACGTGTATTTTTGTATTTTTTTAGCTTTATATCAATAACGGTAGGTAGGCAGGTAGACACTTAATATTTTCAAAAAATACATAAAAGTATATAGGCTATCAAATCAAATTATACAATTTAGTTAAAATAAATATTAAATGGGGTCTCCCATACAACAAGGGTACGGAACCCTTCATGCGCGTGCCCAACCCGCACTTGGCCACCTTTGCATATATAACAACAAGAGTTAGTAAGATTTTTCGAAGGCAATAAAAAGAATAAAAATATCTATTCAGTTTGCGAGCAAAACAAAAACAAGGCAATAATTAATCTCTAACAGAACCATGCGTACTAGTAATGTATCTGGCTAGGTTATTGATTGGTAACTAACGAATAAAACTGTATGTAGGTTCCGTACAGCTATACATTTCACCATAAGTGCGCGTAACTCCACGAGGCAGCGATACTCTGGCCGATAGAGGAGCATGCCGAGTCTTGAATTACTAGCTCTTAAAAAAGTGGCCGTAAATGTTCCCAGTAGTTACTTACCAACAGATTTAATAACAATAACTGTAGGGTTTTAGTGTTGTATTTTATTTGGAAGAATAATAGAAAAGTGGCCAATGGTTTGAGATTCCTGCACTCAAACGAAAAAATAGCTAGGGTTGATGCAAATTCCAATGTATGTAATCACTGAATATTCTGATTTCTTTTAAAACTCACTTCTTGGCAATTTGTTATTGCTTTTGATCTTTAAATACAGTAAATATGACTTTTCGATTGAAATTACAAGAAGCCTGGACGACTTTTATGACAAAATATAGAAATTCTGATATCCGTAGCACTTTCTTGAAGTGATAACCCTAAAATTGTATTTTTTTTGTTTGTTTACATCGAATTTGGCGGAAGTATAGAGGGTAGTAGCTGACTTATAATATAATTATTAGACTGCCCTACAATCACGCTAAACCTAATCTTCTATATAATATAAAATTATCTAATATATAAAATTTCCCAATGTTAGTTACCGTACTCCTCCGAAACGGCTTGACCGATTTTTACCTAATTTGTTATGCGTGAGAATCGACAATTATCTACTGTACTTAAGGAAAAAACAACGTTTTACGGGTCAGCTATCTAATATATAAAATTTCCATGTCACAATGTTTGTTACCGTACTCCTCCGAAACGGCTTGACCGCTTTTTTCCAAATTTTATATGCGTATTCAGTAGGTCTGAGAATCGGTTACTATCTACTGTACTTAAGGCAAAACAACGTTTGCCGGGTCAGCTAGTATAAATAAAAATATTAGGACACATTTCACACAGGGTTGGTTAGCCCCATACTAAACCATTTCTAGTTTGTATTATGGTTGCTAACACAACTGATATACAACAACAATATAATAAAAAATATGGGGGTCTCCCATACAACAATGGTACGCAAATCTTCATGCGCGAATCCAACTCGCTCTTGGCCAATTTTTTTTGTTATTCTACCGCGGAAAAGTCCAATTGCTAAGGCACTCATAAATACCTAACTCTAATAATCTAGTATGAAGAAATCTGGCTATTAGCCAATTCGTGTCTCGACTGCTACTATTGGATCGGACAGCTGCTTTATTACAGTGGTAAGTATGGCTTTGTGATCTGATAATTGTTTAAATGCACTTGCTGAGTTTGTTTGTTGAGTGGTTTATTATTAGTGTAGGAAAATTAGTTTATTATTCATTTTAAACATTTCTTCTCTTTCTTATAAGTACATATATATATACTTTTTGGGTTTCGTATCTAATAGGTCCAAACTCGTCCATTCTGGATGAGATTTTCCAATGATTTTTTTAATTATGCTTTCGCCTGACGTTCTGTTTTACCCACCAAAAGACGCGTTATTTATCATATAACCATCTGGCGAAATATTTTTGAACCTCTTGAAAACTGTCACACATAAAAACACGTTTAAATGGGCGTCTGGGCTGCTCTCACCTTAACACTTAAAGCCAAAAAGTTGAGTGGATAGAAAACTTTGGTGCAAACTGGGAGAGGCCTACGCCAATGAGGTGACATCAGCATTCCAAGATAAATTACATTTGACATACGGGACCCTTCATGCGCGAGCTCACATCACATTTAGCTATTTTTTAAGATGGTACGGAACCCTTCATGTGCAAGCCCCGACTTTGACCAATTTTTTCTGATGTCCATGATCTAGACGCATTAAAACCATCTTCTTTTTCTTTTAAGCTAAATAGCCAACCTCAGGTGTCGAGAGTTTTCAAGCCGCCCGAAGGCCTCTAACTTGGCTTAACGACTGCTTGAACTAAGACTTACAGCCGGGACCTACAATTTTACTTGTCAACCGACCCACGGTATCGCCCAGATGAAAGTGAAAATGAAAATGAAATGAAAATAGCCTTTATTACTATTACTCACAAACATTACAGAGAATTATATATATGATATTATTATTGTTCATATAACAAATTATTATATTTGCTAATTTATGATGTTATTATTATTAATAACTTTCAATATATATTTTACATTATAATAATAATCTAGTAGAAACAATTTATGTAAGCAGTATCAGTACCTACCGTAAGTGTTGCACAAATTAGCTTAACAATTACTCTTTTTCACTTCAATAGCAATGCCCATAGGTAATGTAACATACACTACCTATAAGCATTGCCACCGAAACAAATAATTGATAACCTATTAAGAAAATTATATGAGTATGTAATAGAAAATACTTAATACAAGTTTTTTTCAGTTTTTGACATATACTATGTACATAATAAGGTAATAAATATATCCTATTTCTTACATTGACACTATAAATACACAAAATTAAGTATTCTAAACATAACATAGCAATTAAGGAGAAAATTGATTAAATAATGTGAATAGAGGTATGTCTGAAGAACTTACATAGGTAGGTAATTAGTTATTACGAGGTTGTTTTGTTTATAAACATATGCAATACATTTTATATCATTTTTCGAGTAAAAGCCGCTTTTTAAGCGAAGGCCTCCCGCAGACAAGGAAGGTTCACATATTGTAATCACAAACAATATTTTAACACATATTTTGATATTTGAATAATATTTACATTTAATTTGCACTATTTGAAATAGAAAAAAGGAACACAGATTATTAAACTACAAAGCAAATGATATACACTTTTGTATGATTATTTATTTTTAACTATTTATTTGTGTCTGCGGGGACATGGTCTACTCCTCCACGGTGACCGGCCGGCTTGGAGGAGATTCATGATTGTTTACATTTTTGATTATGTATAGTTACTTATTTTGTCATAGTCGTCGCCATACATATGTTGAGAATCGGTTACTTGCCAGGCTTTTGACGTATTACAAATGAAGCAAGATTATTTGAGCCTATAGCAACTTTTTTAGCTGATTGTTGTTGATCTTTCATGTTTATTTCACTAGCATCCTTGCGTTCCGGAGTTATTTGATATTTTCTTTTGTTGTTTAATCTATTATCTTTACTATCATCCAACAGAATGATCTTATCATATTTTATCATAGCTTTCTTGCCATCTTGGTGCAATTTTAAAATTTCTTCTTTTAATTCTTTCCTTCTTGCTAGTATTTTAGGTGGGTAATCTTCCATAATATAATAATTAGATTTTTCCAATTTCTTTTTCTTCTTTAATATTTCTAACTTTGTTCCCATGGAATGAAATGTTATGATAACCGGTCGAACTTTTTCATCTTTTCGTCCCAGTCTCCTTATACAGCTAAATTCTAAATATCCGCATTTGATTTTCATGTGATCATTAAAAATATTGGTTATTTTTTCCTCTAAATCTTTAAAACTGTGCTCAGTCTCTTCTACACCAAATATAAGTAGGTTTTTCTTTCTCACCTCCCTTTCCAATTTGTCAATTCGGGTGTCCTGCTCTTCTATCTTTACAATAATTGCTGTGTGTTTATCCTCAAAAATCGAAAACTTTTCGTCAATGTTTTTGTTGACATTTTCTGTGATGACCCTGGTAATTTCCGTGCTTTGATTTTTCATATCTTCTGATATAGCCATCATTATTTTCCTCAACTCTTCCATGTTTATGTTTTTATCCATTATATTGATTATATAATGAGTTACGTAACTTGTAAGAAATTATGACCATATATTTTTTGAGCCAGACAATGGGGTAGATATTAAAAACTTTGGAGATCGTAATATTTCACTTGGGTTTTTTACTATTTTTGCACAATATTTGAGTTTTAATTCGAAGATAATATGCAGCATCACTAGAAAACACAGTATTTAGTAGGTTTAGAGCAAATACAGTTATGCGCGAGCGGTAAAACAATTTTTGAAATCAATTATTGACGGAGTACGTGTTGACGTTTGACCGGACGGCGACCAACTTCAACCAACCAGATGAAAGTACAACTATTTAAAAGTCTTGGCTGCCTAGAAGGGACCACTTTTAGTGATAAGGCCACCAATTGTAACACTACTTACAAGTTTTATATTTTTTTCTCTGTTTCGTATTTTCCTTTAATTTCTGTTGCAATAAAGACAATATCTATCTATCTATTAGGCATGGTCATCCATCCAAAGAAAGACCACGTCGACCGTTGCTTAACCTCGATGATCGCGTCCGATCACCTTTGTTAGCTAAGCTATAGGCGCTACATACATATAAATGTATAGAAACATTTTAATAAGGACATGTAATGCGTAGAGAGGAGATGCATGTGACTAGGAGAAGTATGGATATGATTGTAAGAAGTAGCGGAAGTAGAGGTCGACCTAAGAAGACGAGGATGAATTGTGTGAAGGAGGATATTAATGAGAAGGGAGTGAATGTGGAGATGACGTCTGATAGAGTGGTATGGGAGCGAAAAACAGGCTGTGCCGACCCCACCTAGTGGAAAATGGTTAAGAAGAAGATGAAACATTTTAATAAGGTGTCGGTAGTTCTTATGCAACACTCGTCTCCCAGAGTATACTCGTATAAGTGCTATGTATTATAGCAGTAGGTATATGTATATAAGAGCGATAACCGTTTGACCCAGTTGCCGACTCTCGCTCCAACTTAATTGGGGGTTATTCCGCTTCCGTTTTAGAACAAACTATTTTTGTGAGTTCCGTTTTTAATTTGACCCCGATGAGTTTTTTGTAACTCACTTAACTTGATTGGAATCGTTTTTCAATTGTTTTTGTTTTTGTTTACTAAAAGGATTTTAACGGTTTAAGGAATAATCACGTCAATTAAAAGTATAAGTATAAATAATAAATATAGTCAATTGGAAATATTTATATTAAGGGGGGTTTCCATACAATAAACGTGTTTTTGTTTGCTATAAGAAAGCAAAAAAAAATTGTTAAAGATATCATTTATATTAAAAACGGTAACATGTATCCGCTTAAAAATTTCTAAGATTACTCGTAAGTAGAATTATATTACATTTCGAAATAAATAATTAAAAAGACATAGAATTAATATTTAAGGAGGGCCTATATATACAACATACGTGTTTTTTTTCGCTATTTATTTAAGGTAATTATAAAATAACTTAAAGTACGAAACAGATTTGCGCTTGGATTGTTATATTATTTTTAGTGTTTGTTGTTATAGCGGCACGGGTAATACATAGCTTGTGAACATTTCAGCTTTCTAGCTATCACGGTTTTTGAAATACAGCCTGGTGATAGATATACGACTGACAGACATTGGAGCTTTAGTAATAGGGTTAGCTTGTATACCTTTTAGGTACGGACCACTAAAAACCGCGTTAATCCGGGACATAAGAAGGTCCGGACTTAAGAAGGTTGGCGTAAAGGTTACCATTCCGGTCTGCTAATCAGAAGGTTCCGGGTTCGATTCCCGGCCCGGTCAACATCTTTGAGCTTAACTAAATTTGTTGGCTGTGGCTCTGGGTGTTAAATATGTATTTATAAGTAATATGTATGTATGTATGTATATGTAGTATATCAGTTGTGTTAGCAACCATAATACGAGCTAGCAATGGTTCAGTATGGGGCTAACCAGCCGTGTGTGAAAGTGTCCTAATATTTATTATTATTTATTTATTATTTTTTGTGTTTCTAAGGCCTAACCTATTGCCATACTAAATTTTATCACAATCAGTTTAGCCATTTAAGCGTGTAGAAGCTACAAACATATACGTACACACACAAACACTCGCATTTATAATATAAGTAAAATATTGTGGTCAAATTATATTATTGCGACTAAAGTAAAACACGTTTAAATATCCCTGAATTCTGTAAGTGTATCTACTTATAAAAATATCCCTGAATTCTGTAAGTGAATCTACTTATAAAAATATCTCTGAATTCTGTAAGTGTATCTACTTATAAAAATATCCCTGCGTTTTGTAAGTGTATCTACTTATAAAAATATCCCTGAATTCTGTAAGTGAATCTACTTATAAAAATATCTCTGAATTCTGTAAGTGTATCTACTTATAAAAATATCCCTGCATTTTGTAAGTGTATCTACTTATAAAAATATCCCTGAATTCTGTAAGTGAATCTACTTATAAAAATATCTCTGAATTCTGTAAGTGTATCTACTTATAAAAATATCCCTGCATTCTGTAAGTGTATCTACTTATAAAAATATCCCTGAATCCTGTAAGTGTATCTACTTATAAAGATTTACCACTTTCCAAGACGTCCTCACAAAAAAATCCTCCAGAGCTCGTTAATGATATTTCCCCCGATCTGTTCGTAGCGTTTCTTATTTTCTCCCCAATTTGTTCCCTTGGGGCGGAGTGAGAGTTAATTTGTCTCGCTCGGGTTATACTCGCTTGTGGGATTCCAGGTTATGTTATAACAAGACTTTGTTTTATTGTACGTTACGCTTCGCTTTATTTAGTCGTCTCAACAATGTTATTTATTTACTAGCTTAAAACACTATATATGATTGATAGTTATCGAGCGGTATGAAAAGAGATTAGATGACTAAAATGGGTTCGTATCAAAAGGACATTTAAGCAGAACGCCCTATTAGCAGATCGTTTTAAAAGCAAAACGACATATTAGCATAACGTCCTACTAGCAACATGACCTAGTAGCAAAACGGCCTAATATCAAAACGACATGGACATTCATGTAATGACCATAAAAATAGGGGTTGGTGATAAAAAAGTAAAAATTTAGGATTGTATGTATTTTTGAATGCCATCTTATAAAAAAAATAAAAACAAATAATTTCGTCGAATAATTAAAAAAAAAATTAGGGTGAACAGCCCTTATCACTTAGGGGTGTGAAAAATAGATAGTAGATGATTTTCAGACCCACTAAATATGCATATAAAATTTGGTAAAAATCGGTCAAGTCGTTTCGGAGGAGTACGGTAACTAACCCCACACATGGAAATGTAATACTACGAGTATATAAGAAGATTTATTTATTATATATTCATGTCCTAAGGATGCTCTCCTTACAATCAAACAAAAAACTTATTCCATACACTATCACTTAACTACTTTAATTACACAAGTATACACTAATATAAAATAAACTTAAATATAAAATATAAAATGAATACGAACAAAAAAGAAAACTTTCAAATTTTAATAGTGTATTTTAAAGTTGCAATATACTAAAAATTGCAACTTTTCTTCCATCTACAATGGATTTCCGCAAAGTAACCTGAGTATTTTTTTTACTCTTAATATAGGTTATATAAATGTTTTATTATTATTAATATAAGCCTTTTGTATCCCACTCCTGGGCTAAGGCCTTCCTTATCTCCTTCCAGTCAGCCCGGCCTTCGGCTTTGGTGGGCCAGTCCTTATTAAATCTAGATCGCCTCGCCACAGTTTTCTGGGTCTTCCTCAAAGTTTAGTAGTGTTTGGCACCCATGTTGTGGTGGCCTTTGCCCAGCAGTCATCCAGCACCGACATATTTGTAGACCACATAATCCAAGGACCATATTGTGACTTTCTTGGAAGGAGCTGGGCATCCATCACGATGTACTTTTTCGACAGAATTCCCCCAATTTAATAAATTCAGTTTGCAGGGGAGTAACGACCCTCAGTAATGAGGAATACATCAAAGGACGATTCTAAAATTTAAATTTGAATACATATTATTATATGTAAAATTATGCAATTCATGTCAATGTTAAAACAATGTTGCATAAAAACATGAGTCAACCAATTCTTTCAAGTTCAAGTTAACTATGTTTCACTTAGCTTAGCGTAAGCATAAGAAGCTCACTATACGATCCCACGAGACTCGAGGCCTTCCCTCACGAGGAGAGAGATTTAGGCCATAACCCACCACGTTGGCCAAGTTGCGGGTTGGCGGATGACACTCGTCTTCGGATATTGTGGTCCTCAAGCACGCCGGTTTCCTCACGATATTCTTTTACAATATGTTTTTTCTTTCTTCACCGCAAAGCGAATGAAAATCCACACATAACTTGAAAAACAAGTCATTGGTGTAGAGCTGGGATCGAACCAAGGGTCCGTCTGATTGAAAAGCAGACGTTATTACCACCGAGTCACACTCGCTTTTTCACTTAGCTTAGTTACGTCATAATTGTGTTATTTTACTGGTTACATGGCAACTAAAATCTAAGGAATCTTTTGGAATTTAACTCAAATTTTATATGCATGTACAAGGCAAGCTTAATACAGAATGAATGCCGCTTAAAACTCAACCATTCAAACAATTTAATCAATCACTTGTTTGCGTCATCAATCATTCCGAAATATTTACACAACTAATAACTACAAGTGTATTTAATTGTGCTACAGTTTACATTATTATTACTAGTTTACATTCAAATTTATTTGAACAGACAGTCTGGTGTCAGACAGACTGACAGTTCGACCGTAAGCGGAGTATTAACAAAAGGGTCCCATTAGTACCCTCTAGTCCCGAAACCCTAAAACCTGATTCCAGGCCCTCTCAGCGCAAGCGCCTAAAAGCCATGAACTAAAATTCTCATCGTCAGGCGAAGGTCATTGGGCAAACCTAGATTTATGAGCTAGATTTGAACACTAGCTCAAATCCAGCAATGTAGAAAGACCGTGAGTTGTGGAAAATGTATTTTCTACACAGCTACCCATTTGATATCTTTTGAAGACTTTTAAAATTAAAATTGGCTTAACACTACGTTCGTAGTATAAACTATTTATAATAGACTAGAGGTTACTCGCGGCTCCGCCCGCGTGTAGGTCGCTTTTCGCGTAACCATTACTTTTATTTTTATATAAACTATACGTATTCTGAATTTCATTGCTGGAAATTTAAAAACAAAGAAGTTTAATTCAAACTGTTTTACCCCCTTTCACCCCCTTAGGGATGGAATTTAAAAAAATCCGTTCTTGGTACACGTCTACATGCTAATACTCCCTCCAAATTTCACAACTCTAGGACCAGCCGTTTGGGCTCTGCGTTGCCTATAGATGAATGAATGAGTCATGACAAAGAGTCTTATAGTATAGTTTAATTACAAATTATTATTAATTGATTTATATTTGTAATTTATTGACATTTATTTTGATTTAATATTTATACGAGGCAGGCCGCCAACTCGATGGCGCAAGGAGTTGGTGGACTTCCACAACAACTGGATGGAACTGGCCCAGGACAGAAAAGCGTGGAAATCATTGGGGGAGACCTTTGCCCAACAGTGGGACAATATAGATTAGATAAAAAAAAATGTTATTGTGTGACTTATAACTGTATTGTTATGAATAAATTACTTTGACTAACGGTGTGCGTAACCACACGAATTAGCAACACTTTGGCCAAGCATGCTTAGTTTAGAACAACTGGCTAGCAAGAAGGCTGTTTGAACACACCGTCAGGTCATAGGCAATAAATTTTTCAACTTGATGGTGGTTGCTAAACAGGCGAAGCGCTAGAAAATGCTCTACCATGCATGCTATGGTTTCCTCACGATGTTTTTCATTAGCTATAGAAGGCGAAGATATTAACAAAGAGTAACGATAAAATACGACAGAGATAAAAACGCCAGCCTTATTTAACTATAAGCCTTCGAAACTCCATCAGGGTTTAATCCGAATGGCATCCGTGATTGAACGCTGGCTCTATCTCTGAGTACGTATATACAAAAAAAATATCTATATAATATGCATGACGACCTCGTTGGCGTAATAGTTACCATGCCGGACTGCCAATCAGAAGGTTCTGGGATCGATTCCCGGCACAGCCAACATCTTTGTGCTAACCTAAATTTGTTGACTATCGGTCTGGGTGTTAAATATGTATCTATTTAAAATATGCATATCTATTTATAATCTACTAGCAGTCGTTAAGCCAAGTCAGAAGCCTTCGGGCGGCTTGAAAACTCTCGACACCAGAGCTTGGCTACTTAGCTCATACGAATAAGTTGACCCTGTATCGGTTGCAATGGGATCGCTGTAAGCAAGAGTGCGCAAGTCATTAATTTAATTAGAGAACTCTGGAATGTGGTACGCAGGCGCTTTGCGTTTGCTATTGAGTAAATATATTCTTTGAACGTTTCTAGAACATTGCTTTGAGTATTTGGTTTACTTACTTTGCTTGGTACTTATTTTATTTATTGTTAGTAAAAAAAGTTAGTAAGAACGAGTGTGTCTCGGTGGTAAAAACGCCTGCTTTTCAATCAGACGGCCCCTAGTTCAATCCCTGCCCTACACTAATGACTTTTTCAAGTTTTGTGTTGATTTGCACTCGCTTTACGGTGAAGGAAAATATCGTGAGGAAACCGCGTGTTTGAGGACCACAATATCCGAAGACGTGTGTCATCCGCCAACCCTGCACTTGGCTTTCGTGGTGGATTATGGCCTATATCTCTCTGCTCGTGAGAGAAGGCCCCGGTTCCCAGCATTGGGAACGTATGGTGGGCTGCCCATGTATGTTAGTAAAAACTAATCTTGGAACGCTATTTTTTAATGTTAATTACATTTTTAATTATTTTAAGTGCCATATTTGACATTTAATATACTTTTAAGTATAATTACAAATTAAAAATGTAGGCTTGGTCGCACCAACCAAATTTTTTTTCAAGTCCCTAAAACACCTGCCATATTCAATGCAATACAATCCAACCAAAAAACAACATTATATTAATATGGCTGTTTACAATTCACTAATGTAAGTATCTATTAGATATTTTAAAAGAAAAAAACTTGTCTTTCTTCGCCTTGTCATTAGTTCGTAGAAAGATGTTGATGTTTTGTGTTGAATGATTGATATGTCCAAACTGAAAATAAAAAGTTACCCAACTAACCGGCAATGAAACAAACTGAAAAAATACGTTAATGCATTTGTGAATGTATATATTTTACTTTGTTTCTAGCAAACATATGTAGTTAGAGAGGCCAATTAGGTAACAATAAATATTATCATTTCAATCTTCTAGTTCTAACCTACCAGCACCTTGAGTATAAAAAATTGGTCAAATGCGATTTGAGCTCGCGCATGAAGGGTTCGTATCATAGTGGTAGGGGAACCCCTTCAATTTTTTATTTTTATTTTCTAATTTACATATCTTTGTGTACGGGACCAATGAAATTCCTCTCCTATATAAATAGCGACGCCAACAATGATAATAAACAAAGCATTTCACTTTGCTCGCTAGATGTAAACCTAGATAGTTCCAGTTTAAACCTTCCCATAAAAGTTGAACGTTTCCACTACGCCAGAGGGCGTAATAGTGTCTTCTGCTGTTATGGCACAAGTTTTAAAATACAGGGCCGTATCTAGAGGAGGGGTATCATTCTTATAGGGGGGGCTTCTTTCGTCATATTATGAGCTAAGTGACCAAGTGGTGTTGAGAGTTTTCAACCTGCCCCAAGACTCTGTTTTGACTTAAAACTGGCTACCGCCGTACCGCGCCTTAACAGTATATTCAGCTTCGTTGATAGCCAGTTAGTCCAGACAAGGCATGATCTTAAGTCAGAGTAACGCTTACTTGTGTGGTCACGCCCTGTTGGTGAAATGCCTTATTGAAAGGAGTAAAAAAAAACATTTAAATAAAATAAATAAATATAAGGACACATTTCACACAAGGCTGGTTAGTCCCATATTTAACAATTTCTAGTTTGTATTATGTTTGTTAGCACAACTGATATACTACATATATCTACTTTATATCGATACATATTTAACACCCAGACCGACAGCCACCAAATTAAGTTCATCACAAAGAAGTTGGCCGTCTCGGGAATCGAACCCGAGACCCTCTGGTGGGAGTTCGGCATGGCAACCATTACGCCAATGAGATCGTCAAATTTGAATAAATCTCATAAAAAAGAATGAAGTTATTATAATGTAGCAACCTTGCTGCTTTTAATATTCCTAACTAAACAGCCCCTATTATTTCACCCTTAGTCCTCAAGTTCGCAACTGTTTCAGACAGAAGTTAAGAAAATATCGCGGAGGCAGCTTTGGCCCCTAAATAAGGGTTGGCAGTTAATTACACTCGGCGATGGCAATCCTCGCTCGTAGGGCTACTGCTATACCTACTAACTATATTTTTAGGGATAGACATTTTAGTTGTTATATAATACTGACACGGCAAACGTTGTTTTGCCTTAAGTACAGTTAAAAACACTAAAATTGATCAGTTATCGAGCGGGATGAAAAATTATTAATTTACAAAAATGGCCATTAAAATATAGGGGCTGGTAAAAAAGTGAAAATAAAGGGTTGTGTGTGTTTTTAATGCCGCATAATAAATAAAAAAAAAATCGTCAAAAAAAATGTAAGGCTGAACCCTTATTACTTAGAGGTATGGAAAATAGATAGTAACAAATTCTCAGACCTACTGAGTACGCATATAAAATTTGGTAAAATTGGTCAAGCCGTTTCGGAGGAGTACGGTAACTAACATTGTGACATGGAAATTTTATATATATAAGCCTCAGACTATTCTCTGAGATATAAGCAGACTAGTTGCACCCCGCAGTCTTACCTGCGTTACTCCGAGAAGTCATACTCACTCTTGTGAGTGTGTATGTAGTCTAGAATAAAATAATAGTAGTTAAAAAAAACTAAAAACACGCTTATCTGGCCGTTTAAAGTGGGTCAAAATCGCGCCCCGAGAAGTCGGTTACAAACAAACATACAAACAAAAATCCAAAAAAAATTAATAATTTTATCAAATTAGTGTATTGTCATCGGTCCTCAATAAATCTACAAAGTTTCAACGAAATCTGGCCGTTTAAAGTGGGTCAAAATCGCGCCCAAAGAAGTCGGTTACAAACAAACATACAAAAAAAAACACAAAAAAAATGTAATAATTTTATCAAATTAGTGTATTGTCATCGGTCCTCAATAAATCTACAAAGTTTCAACGAAATCTGGCCGTTTAAAGTGGGTCAAAATCGCGCCCAAAGAAGTCGGTTACAAACAAACATACAAACAAAAATACAAAAAATTTAAATAATTTTATCAAATTAGTGTATTGTCATCGGTCCTCAATAAATCTACAAAGTTTCAACGAAATCTGGCCGTTTAAAGTGGGTCAAAATCGCGCCCAAAGAAGTCGGTTACAAACATACAAACAAACATACAGGTGAAGCGAAAGCGTGTAAAAAGTGAGTCTTAAATGACAGTGACCGCCCCCACAAAGCGCTTCAGTCTGACCCTATGTTAAGCAAAGTATCGTCAGTCAGCAATATCGGCAGAGATAATGACACTCGAGATTGGTCGAGTAAGCTCTCTTGTTACTTGTAAGATGGTTTACATCGACTTAGCGATTTGTTCAAGCGCTTGAAAGCTTGATCACTTTGGTGAAGCTTTGAAGGAGGGCTTATTAAATTGTACCTTATTTTATGTCACTTTGAAGCTACGACAGCTCAGTCGGGCGTTCGGCCGCCTTGCGTTCCGAAGAATGGGGGTTCAAGCTCCGCCAACGAGCAAAGCTGAAATTTTCGCAAGATACGTATTTCCCGTGCCGCTACAACATCAAATAATAAAAATAAATAAATGAAAATATTAAGGAAAAAAACATGTTTTTTTTTTCCTTTTTTTCTATATATTAATAACGGTAGCTGCTAGACACTTAAAATTTTCACAAAATACGTAAAAGTATATTGGCTATCAAATTAAATTCTAAAATTGAAATAAAATAAATATTTAAGGGGGGTTCCCATACAAAATTGGTAAAGAACCCTTCACGCGCGAGCCCAACTCGCATTTGGCCAATTATCAAAAATAAAAAAAATATAAAAAACTAAAATGTTTATTTGGCAAAGGTTACACAATAGTAATAAAAGTAATAGGAATCCAAAAGCTCCCAAAGTAGTTTTAAAAACTGTGTTATGGGAGCCTATGGCATCTCCCAAGTTTATTCTACGGTAACATTAAACTTATGCTAAAGTACTATAAGTCTTTATAAAATAATTTATTAGCAAGTTACATTATATTTAACGCTGTTTTTACTAAAATAGACTAAAGCCACAATACTTATAAATTACGAGTAAATATTGTATGTGTGTGTGTGTGTATGTGTTATTCTTCTTCTGTCTTGCTTTTCTTTCATCTCTTCTCTGCTTTATCTTGTTTTTGCAACGACTTAGTCTCAAATGCAAACCTAATTTCACACAGCGTGCAAACCAGACCAAACTACTTGAGCCCGACCTTGTACAGATGAAATAAAACATCACGCCTACTTCCTTCCTTGCTAGTCAAATATAAATAAACTAAAAAATTGGTCAAGTGCGACTTGGGTTCGCGCATTAAGGGTTCCGTACCATTGTTGTATGGGAGCCCCCCCCCTTAAATATTTATTTTATTTCAATTTTATGATTTAATTTGCTTGCTTACATATTTTTATATATTTTGTGAAAATTTAAGTGTCTAGCACCTACTACTATTGATATAAAGCAAAAAATAGGAAAAAAACACGTTAATATGGGGCCCCCATTTACTATTTGATTATTACTATTTGATTTTTCTAATTTTTTGTATTTGGGAGCCACCTTAATTAATAATTATTTTAACTGAGAGTATTTTCTGTAAGCTTCATGTCCAGGTATTCATATAATCCTACCAATTATAATAAATGTGAAAGTTTGTGTGTGATACTTATTTACGCTGAAACATCTGAACCAAATTTGAAGAAATTTGGTGTAAAAAGTAGATTGAACCTTGGATTAACACATAGACTACTTTTTATCCCGAAAACAATTGTGATTCCCGTGGAATACGCAAATAACTTCAATATCTATGTTACTCCTTCACGCTCCAACAACTGGACCGATTTAGATGAAATTTACTATGAAGATAAGTTAGACTTTGGATTAACACATAGGCTACTTTTTATCCCGGATTAACTTCTTTCTGTCCGGGATTATCAAGCAACACCGAGGGTCGGAACTAGTAATTTATAAAAAATGAAAACATTTGCAAATAAAAATGCACAAAATATGTTTTTAAATTTTGACGGATAACCATAGTAAATCTAATCTAAAATTAATTAAAGCGTTGCTATACAAAGAGGCAACTCGGCTGGCATTTTAGGTACTCTTCCCACTGGCACTGGTTTTTTTAGATTATCTTATATATAAAATTTCCGTGTCACAGTGTTTGTTACCGTACTCCTCCGAAACGGCTTGACCGATTTTTACCAAATTTTATATGCGTATTCAGTAGGTCTGAGAATCGGCTACTGTATATTTAGAAATAATTAAACGTTTGCCGGGTCAGCTAGTATTATATACTTTTGCAAATTCATGTCCTCTCGAATGGAGAATAAAGCTAATATAAGTTTAAAATTGAAATTACTTTCCCCAATAAACTAGCAGATATGAACTCTAATGGCGTTTTGCCAAATTAAACACTTCACGTTGCGGAAAAGGCGATTAATTTCATTCAAAAGTTACAGAGTTGTTTAGCAAACATTTTCTCGACACAAATAATAATAAAGGAAAATTGTTTCTGGATTACTCATTATTTGTATTCGTCTAGACGAGATCGCAGGTCTGAGACTTTCAAGGCCTTAAAATATTTGGTAGTATTGTTGCCAACGTCTTGTTTTGTGGTGTTACCCGCGTTAAAACAGGACAAAAACAAGTTGATTCGGGATAAAAACTAGCATATGTGTCAATTTAAGATCTAACCTATCTTTATAGTACACTAGCTGACCCGGCAAACGTTGTTTTGCCTCACTTAGGGGTATGAGAAATAGATAGTGTAGCTTATATGACACGTCCGTAGATTTACCATAGCAGCGCCATCTATTGATTACTTACTCAACCCAGTCGAAAGGTATCGACATCTGTTAGAATCATTTGGTGTTAACAGATAATTGTGACTGTGAAATAATAACAGACAATAATAAGCAATAAATTAAAATTGCGACTATAATTTGAGATTTAAACTATCCTATCTCTCAAGTTAGATCGAACTGCACATGGTGTGCGAATTTTATTATAATCGGTTAAGTGGTTTAGGAGTCCATTGAGGACACACATTGTGACACGAGATTTATATATATTAAGATGTCATCAAAATGCGGTCTAGCCGTTGGAACGTGAAGTAACATTTATCTTGAAGTTATTTGCGTATGCCACGGGAACCACAATTGTTTTTGGGATACAAGTAGTTGTGTTAATCCAAGATCTAATTTGGTGTGAAGTTAGCTCAAAGTAACATAATCGTACAAATTTCTTCTTCCGGTGATCAATTGTCCACTACCCGTGCTAGCACCGCTGGTTCCAGTATTTTCCACTCGTCTGTTTCGTCGGGAGATGAATTATCACAGAATCATGTTTGTGACGTGATTATGAGCTTATTACCTTCGTTTGAGCTTTACAGGCTTCCTTGGTAATTAGCCTAAGACATTAATGATTTTAGAATTGAAAGTGCAGTTATTGTTTGTTTATACTGAAGTGATGCCAACTCAGTTAGACGTACAGACGCTATACGTTCCGTAGATTATAGGTTTGATTTCCGCCAACGAGCCCGAGCTTTTGGTGAAAGAAAATCATTCTGAGGACCACCTTGAGAGCCAGTTATTTTAGACTAGACATGCTTCAGCTTAATCTCAAATCACTCTTACTCGTGTAGCAAAGAGAAAAAAGTAACTAAATTGAACCAGTTTCTCCCGGTGATAAATAGTCCACTGGGAAGCACGGGTGTGCTAGCACCGCTGGTTCCAGTATTTTCCACTCGTCTGTTTGGTCGGGAGATGAATTATCACAGAATCATGTTTGTGACGTGATTAATGACGCAGCTTTTATTTCTGGAGCTTATTACCTTCGTTGAGCTTTACAGGCTTCGTTGGTGATTAGCTTAAGACAATTAATGATTTCAAAATTGAAAGTGCAGTTATTGCTTATTTTATACTGAAGTGATAACAACTCAGTTGGGCGTACAGACGCCTTACGTTCCGTAGATTGTTGGTTTGATTTCCACCAATGAGCATGAGCTTTTGGTGAAGGAAAATCATTCTGAGAACATCTTTCATAGCCAGTTATTCTAAACTAGACATGCTTATCTTTAAGCTAGAGTCACGCTAGCTCGTGTGGCCTAGCGTATTTAATGTTTAGATGTAAAGTGTATAAAAAAAAACGGAACACAGTGTTAAGTGCTTGACGACAGATTTTTTGATTTCTTCTTCTTTTTCGTATGAGCTAAGTGGCCAAGCTCTGGTGTCGAGAGTTTTTAAGTCGCTTAAAGACATCTGACTTGGCTTAACAACTGCTTGTACTAAGACTAACAGCCAGGACCTACAATTTTGACGTGTCATACGACCCACGGTGCCACACGACTAACCAGATGGAAATGCCACTTAAAAACGACAGTCTTGTGCATGGTCACCCATCCAAACACTGTCCGTATCGACCGTAGCTTGGCTTCGACGATCGCATCAGATCACCTAGATAGCTAGCCAGGCTATAGGCGCTATATTTTTCGACTTAAGGTAGTTCGAAAAGCTATCCAGGAGAGTTAGAAAATGAATAAAAAAATGCATGTTTCCGGTCATTTCAAATCGACAGTCATTTAACCCGTTTTTTTTTCAAGTAGCTCTGTACATTTTTTATTTTTAGAGCTTTCATACCTGTTCTTGAAACATATTTAGATTTCAATTTGCGAAGTGTGAACTTCAGACTGACGGCTGTTCTTTTTATTGTTTGTTATTGTGCTTTATGTGTTTGCACGATTGAAAAATGTAGATATTAAAAGCTTCCTACTATTAAGCGATTCCGTTTGAAAATAAATCGTGAACTTATGAGTGTTATGTTTGAAAATTTATGATTTTATAAACATACGAATAGGTAAATAACAAGATTCGTAGAATATTTAATCAAGTCAAATATTTACAGACATTTTTAAAATAACAAATAAAAAAAATTGCTGACCCCAAACTAGGCCGGGTTTTTAGGGTTTCGTACCTATGAGGTGAAAACGGGACCCCATTACTTAGCTTCCGCTGACTGTCTGTTCGTTACCAGGCTTTATCTCAAAAACCGTAATAGTTGAAATATTCACAACATGTGTATTTCCCGTGCCGTTGTTATAAAAAAATAATTAAAATAATAAAAAAAAAACATTACGTGGGATCCTTATACAATAAACGTATTTTTTTTTATATCAGTTACGGTAACAGGAAGACTGTCGTTTTTATGGTAGAGTTATCATCTGGGCACTACCGTGGGTCGGATGACACGTTAAATTGTAGGTTCGTACGAGCAGTCGTACGGGTGACAAGAAAACTCTTGACACCAGAGCTTGGCCACTTAGCTCAGACGAAAAAGAAGAATAATAAGAAGAATCCTTCATTTTGATGCATGCAGCAGCAAATCATCAAAACTCGGAGATCGTATGAACAAAGCTACCATTGTAACAACTATATATTCATAGGTACAAGAAAATAGGTCACCTTACTATGCAGGGTTACCACACTTTCATAAAACAAAAATCAGATTTTAATGATTAAATAGATTAATTTATTATATGATATGAATAATTGATTTGATAATTGAATTAAATCAGATTTTGATGTGTAGATAAATTAATTGATTTGATGATTAAATAGATAGATTTATTATTTAATTTGATGATTATAAAAAGTAATTGATTTGATGATTGAAAGTTTTCATACCAAATTTCATGAATGAACGAGCGTGAATCTCGCTCGGGCGTAAAAATAACCTAACTCTTTAGGTTTTGCTTCGATTTCCCTAAGAATCCATCATCAGATCCTAACTTGGTTACTTACAATGGGACCAATTTAGGACCAAACTCTTTCAATAAAAAACAAATTGAGAATCGGTCCACAATTGGCTGAGAAATCGGTGAACATACATGAAAAAAAATCCCAGTTAACCAGGAAAGGCTGTGCACTCTAGCTACAACAAAGGGTTGTCACAGCGTGTAGTGTTGTCTGTCACCTCACTCTCACGGGAGAGTGACAACCCTAGTGTGACGTCATATGAACTACTGTACGGGTGTTAACCTGAATCTCAAAATGTGAGGTGATATGAACGTTGGTCTTATTTTGTTGATTGCAGCTATTGTGGTTCGGTGGGAAAATGACTACATTACAATCTAAAGAAGGAGCAAGTGTGGCTTGAGGGATAAACGTGTGCTTTTAAATCAGACGGGCCCCGGTTCGATCCCTGCCACACCAATGACTTGTTTTTAAAGTTATGTGTGTATTTTGACTCGCTTTACGGTGAAGGAAAACATCGTGAGAAAACCGACATGTTTGAGGACCACAATATCCGATAACTTGTGTCATCCACTAACCCGCAATTGACCAGCGTGGTGAATTATGGTCTATCCCTCTCCTCGTGAGAGAAGGCCCCGAGTACCAGTTATAGGAATGTATAGTGGTCTGCTTATAAGTATTGCATTATTAATATAGAACGCAAAAACGCGAAAAAAACATATTCATTGTGTGCGGGGAGGTCCCCATACAATAAACTTTATTATAGCGGCTGTGTAAACTAAAACCAAGTAACGTCACTCGATTTAACGATAAACTCTCTAAAGCGTCTAAATCAATTGGCTTTAGTT
Source organism: Mellilla xanthometata (assembly GCA_035578125.1). Lineage (NCBI taxonomy): Eukaryota > Metazoa > Arthropoda > Insecta > Lepidoptera > Geometridae > Mellilla > Mellilla xanthometata. The sequence goes on along the minus strand of JAPUBQ010000023.1, from coordinate 9,468,882 downwards.
AGTTTAGCTTGTATTCCATTCATTCAATTCATATGATACGTTCTCTTCAATTAACGACCACTCTCTATAACGCCACAAAATGCACAGTCCTTGCAGTGTCATTATATAGAGTTTACACGTATTTTTATTTTGTATTTGTTGTTATAGCGGCACGGGAAATACATATTTTGTGAAAGATTCAGCCTTCTAGCTATCACGGTATTTGAGATACAGCCTAGAGACAGACAGACAGCGGAGGCTTAGTAATAGGGTCCCGATTTTACCTTTTAGGTACGAAGCCCTAAAAACATACATATAAGTACAGCCGTTCGATCGTGAAGAAGTTAAAGAGATTTATGTGTTATTTGGTGCATCCCACGGGAATAGTATTTATTTTCGGGATAAAAAATAGTGTATTTTCATCCCAAATTTCATGAATACAGCCAAACGTAAATCTCGTTCGGGCGTAAAAATAACTAAACTCTTGAAGTTTTCCTTTGATTTCCTTGTTATTATTTATCTTGTGCAAGTTTCAGCTTTTTAGCTATTACGGTTTCTGCGATACAGCCTGGAGACAGACAGACAGACAGGCAGATAGCGGAGGCTTAGTAATAGGGCCCCGTTTTTATTTTTTATGCACGGAACCCAAAAACGGATGTATATCTAAAACTTTACCGTAGTTGTACTTTGTAAACTGTTATCGTAAGGCATATTATATATTTGCACGAAACAAACGGTCACACTTACTTTTTTTTTAAGTTAGTGTGACCGTTTGTTTCGTGCAAGTGGTGGCGATTCAGCGGCCGGCACACACGACTAAACTAAATTTAAAGAAGCCCCGTCTCTTTTAATTTTAGGTGACCAGAAAGAGACTGCACGTTCTGAACCACACACAAAACAACTAAAATCACGTCAAATCTGAAAAATGTAAGCGGTTTTAGAGCGCATCCAATTGTATCAGCTCTAAATCTGACGTGTTTGACGTGAACTTAGATGTTTTGTCTATTGTTTAGATCGTACCATCTCTTTTTGGTCATTTGCGACGAAAAGAGACAGAGCTACTTTAAATTTAGTTTAGTCGTGTGTGCCGCTGAATCGTCACCACTTGCACGAAACAAACGGTCACACTTATTTAAAAAAAAGTAAGTGTGACCGTTTCTTTCGTGCAAATATATATTATGGCTTACGATAACAGTTTACAAAGTACAACTACGGTAAAGTTTTAGATATACATCCGTGTTTAGGGTTCCGTGCATAAAAAATAAAAACAGGACCCTATTACTAAGCCTCCGCTATCTGCCTGTCTGTCTGTCTCCAAGCTGTATCTCAAAAACCGTGATAGCTAGAAAGCTGAAACTTTCACAATGTGCCGCTGAATCGCCACCAATATACTTTACAGTAGTTGTTGTATAATGGCTTAGTTGGTAACTATTTAGTGATGTAAATCCGAGCTTCCGACACGGCCGGAATCACGTCAACCTGCCCTCCAATATTTACGATTGTCATTAGCGGGCTTTTATTATATTGGACTTGATACAGTATGGACTTTTCTCTATTTTTTTTCTTCCTTATATGAATAAATGAATGTCATTATATACATTTATATATTTTCTGAAACTTTTAAGTATCTAGCGGCTACCATTATCTTAATATATATAAATCTCGTGTCACAATGTTTGTCCTCAATGAACTCCTAAACCACTTAACCGATTATAATAAAATTCGCACACCATGTGCAATTCGATCCAACTTGAGAGATAGGATAGTTTAAATCTCAAATTATAGTCGCAATTTTAATTTATTGCTAATTATTGTCTTTTATTATTTGACAGTCACAATTATCTGTTATCTCCAAATGATTCTAACAGATGTCGATACCTTTCGACTGGGTTGAGTAAGTAATCAATAGATGGCGCTGCTATGGTAAATCTACGAACGTGTCATATAAGCTACACTATCTATTTTTCATACCCCTAAGTGAGGCAAAACAACGTTTGCCGGGTCAGTTAGTACATTTATATATTTTCTGAAAATTTTAAGTGTCTAGCAGCTACTATTATTGATATATTTACGAAAAAACACGTTTATTGTATGGGAACCCCTTAATATTTTTTCTTTTTAGTATTTATTATTATAGCGGCACGGGAAATACATATCTTCTAAGTTTCTGATTTTTAGCTATTACGGTTTTTGAGATACAGCCTGGAGACAGACAGACAGCGGAGGTTTAGTAATATGGTCCCGTAAAAATACAGTATTTCTCAGCTGTAAAGGGGCCTTGATAAAAATTGCTTACGTTGCTTGGGCCACAAAATACTTGCCGTCCCAAGGTACAGAACAGTTGCCCAAAGTGTTTCCCCGATATTATAATATTCCCTTGACGCACTCAGCACGCTTCTTGCTAACAAACCTGGATGTGATGTTTTTGATGGTGGCTTTAGAAGCATATTGTTTGGCTGCTCATAATGTTGTGAGAATATACTATATAGGCTATTGCCTAGCTATCTATTTATATATTATTCTATATATATGCTATAGCTATCTTCTAGCTAGCTAGTTAGCTAGCAAGAAGATAGCCGTCTTCCCCTCCTTTCTCTCGTTTTTAAATCACTGTCCTTCCTCTGGTTGCCTGGAAGAGATCGCTTTTAGCGATAAGGCCGCCATTTTCGGCACTAGTTATAAGTTTCTTCTATGTATAATTTAATGTAATTAGTGGGAAATAAAGAATTTATCTATTTATCTATCTAGCTAGAGTTAGCTAGCTAGAAGACAGCTATATCAGCTTAGCTTCTAGTTATCATGGGTCATGAGATAAACAAGATGACAGACAAACAATGGAGTCTCAGTAGTAGGGTCTTGTTGGTACAGAGTTCCAAAAATCCTCAAATATTCGGAAGCATCTGTAGTTTTCTTACTTTTTTTTCACCATAAATAGGCTTACGTTTGACCGCAGCTAGCCTGATGTTAAGCTTGAATGTGGTCTAATATGTAACACGCTTGCCTAGAAGGAACCTATTTACTCTAGATTTGAAGACCCCCAAATTGTACTTCTCAGGAAGAAAGAAAAAAAGAAAGAAAAATGTTTTATTATACACAAAAAATAATTAAAAACATGTACAAGGTAGTGGAAGTAGAGGACGACCTAAGAAGATGTGGATGAATTTTGTGAAAGAGGATATGAAAGAGAAAGGAGTGACTGTAGATATGACGGCTGACAGAAGAAGGTGGAAGCAAAAAACGGGCTGTGCCGACCCCACATAGTGGGAAAAGGTGAAGGCAAAGAAGAGAAACATACAATCAAATCTTTGTGCACAAAAGGCGCAAGTTCAGCATAATGCTGAGAGTACCTCGTAGGTACTCCAGCGCAAGAAAGCTCAAAAGAGTTCCAAAGCATCGCAGTTCTCACAATGAAGGTCGAAGCAAAACGTTTTGTGCGAATCCTCGGAACTTCGACAGTAAATCGGTGTCTCCCAGCGTTACTGTTCTATTCTATACTGTGTAAAGGAACGTAATCGATGATTCATTAAAGCCTCGTGCTCATTGGCGATTCATGCAAACACGAAACGAATAAATACCTTAATTGGTTACCATGCACGCTTTAATGGGGTTTTTAGGGTACCGTACCCAATGGGTACTATTGGGTATTACTAAGTTCACCTAAAAAGGAAGAAAGAAAGTTTTGGAAATTGGAAAAATAACTAAGAAAAGTACGACAACAAAAACACTACAAAACAAAATAATCATATTAATTCTATTTTATACAGTTAATAAAATAATATGCAGTTATTTTATATGACTTGTAAATATGATTATGAACCTGTTTAATGTATTTAATTTTGTTTTAATAATTATGAAATTAATTGTCTCTTGATCTTTGTTAAATTTATATGTATCATTGAATATGGCTTTTCTATCAATTTATTTTATATTATTCCCACGACCAAATAAACTATTTGACTAAACTAACGACGACAGCAAGCACAGATTTAGGAAATCTCTCCTAATCTGGCAAGTGGCTTGTAAAATTATAAGCTATAGCAACCATAAACAAGCCATAAAACATAAACCCGTGCATCCCTTTAAAATGGCTCGCAGCCATTAACGTTGTAAATTAATGGGGGTTTAGTTAATGAGGTTTATGAATTACCCGCAACCGTGACTCGGCTTTTGAGAAACTTTTTTTAAGATTCCTTTTTAGCACGAAAAAAACTAATTACTTTTTAACCGACTTCAAAAAAGGAGGAGGATATATATTCGACTGTATGTATTTTTTTATGTATGTTCACCGATTTTTCAGCCATTTGTGGACCGATTCTCAAAATTCTTTATCTAATTGAAAGAGTATGGTCCTGAATTGGTCCCATTTTCACCAAGTTAGGATCTGATCATGGATTCCTAGAGAAATCGAAGGAAAACCTAAAAAGTTAGGTTATTTTTATTAAATTAATAATATAATTTATATTAATAGCGGAATTTTTTCGGTCTGTCATCTTATTTTTTGAGTACGTATATACATGTTTGTTTTTTTTTTATGTATTTTGATACGTGATGGTTGGTCCGATTTGCATTAAATTTGTTCTAGACACAGATTTAACATATTTTAAACCGGTTTAGGAAAGTAAGAACGAAAAAAAAAGAAAATCATTTTATTAGGGAAACACAAACCTTAAATAAACGTATCAATCGAAATAAAGTTTAAAGCGAGTAACATCTTAAAATACCGGTTTCAAGCAAATTTGAAGCAGACGAAGAATGAAAACTGAAAAAGTCTGAGTTTACGTTCTCTCAAAACAATTAAGGCAATGATCAAAATCAAAATCTTGAATTTACAGTTTTTTTTTAATGAATTACGCTATAAATCGTGATTTATTACGAAAAATTGAAATTAATTTACAGTTTTTTCGTATATATTTTGCCCTTATCATGACACTAACTAAAAATGATATTCTTATCCACCATCACCTCGCCATTGATATATTTAAGAAAAATATTTTTGCTTTATTAAAATTAGAATAAAACGAAACTTATAGATACTAAACTAAATTAAATTGTAGCTTAACCTATTTGTCACCAACTAGTTATGTAGTTTTTGTTTTGATTCTTTGTTTCTTTCTAATACTTATATTTTTGTTCATAATGTGTACCTACACATAGTTAGGAAAATAATCTAGTTTTGATCCTGGTTAATTAATCTTTTTTAGTTATAGTTTTGATTATTTTCTGTTTTGTGAACCATAATAAATAAATAAATAAATAAATAACAGAAATTCTACCGAATAATGACGCTTTCTAATGGCAGTAGCTGAGCAGTTATTAGTTATTCCCTCTTCAGCCATTTCGACATCATAATGTAATGTCGTCCGCTGAATATTTTATTAAAGAAATTCGACATCTTCGTCTTACTTCGGGAAAGTTCGGGAAAGTTCGAAAACTTTCGGAGAATGGGTTTTTAGGAAGCAAGCGGGCGAAGCGAAGTTTTTTCGGTTTTGTTATTTCAGCAATGCATTTTGGAAGGAAGATTTAGACTTTTTAAAGGAGATAATAAGGATTAAATATAACAAAAATTCACATTAGTATTTTTCGGTGGGTGTTTCTTTTCCAGAAAAAATCTGAACAGAAAACAGCACCAGCGACTGGAGCATGACATGACTACAGTATGGTATATTTTATCTCGGGTGAAACACAAAACAAGTTCGAACCATTAATTTACGTAGGTTTTTATAGAAATAAAAAGAATAAAAACCATGTATATACAGCGGTATTAGATAAAATAATTGTTATAAGTAGGTATTTATGTTAATAAATATTTATAATAAATAGGTAGCAATTTGGGCACCTTGTCCTGTACCCCTGATCTTTTTTAGGTTAAGTTTTCGTTAGTAATGTTTTATATATTCTTATGTTTTTATGATAATTATTTTGACCGTCCAAAAGATTTGCTCATTGCATCGCTAATAGCAGACAGAGAGAAAAATGTTTGTAAGCACTAAACAAAAAACTTTTAATATTTTAATTATAAAATTATTATTCTTTTTTTTATTTTAATATATAAATTAATTTTAATTATTCAAATATTTACTAAAGTTGGCTTAAAACCTTAGCCTCTGCGCGAGTAGCAATATCCCAACTAACAAACATACGAAAATGCGAATGCAAATTTGACGCCGAGAAGCTTCGCTCGATTCGCTCGTTTGTTAATTTTTTATAAAACATTTGACCAGCAGGACTTGTTCAAAAGAGTGTTCTAGCGATACACGCGATATTTTGGTTGCCTGGAAGAGATCGCTTTCAGTGATAAGGCCGCCACTTGTAACACTACTTAAAAGTTTTTTATTTATTTTTCTCTCTGTTTTGTATTTTCTTTTGTGTTGCACTAAAGATATCTATCTATCTATCTACACTGGCCGAACATGGAGCAAAACTAGTCAGGATCTATTGGCTCTTAAGGAGGCTACCAGAACACTTCGTTATGTTTTGCGACAGATTTTTCATCTTGAGGATGGCAGCAATCCAGACTAGCACTAGAAAATGCTATCCCACTATGTTTTCTTCCATTCAAGGTCATTGGTGAAGATCGAACCTGCGCTCTGCGGGACGTAAGGCCTCCGCACGCCTAACTGAGCAGTCATCGATTAAAAGTGTACTTATAGCAGTGTTAAGTTGTTTAAAACATTGTATAAAATTGCCTTAACTTCAATAAAAATACGAAGCGCTGTACTGCAGTATCTATTCATTCACAACGTTATGACGCTTATTTCTGGGAAACTTTGCAAGAAGCAACGGTTTTCTGCATTTTATTATCGACTTTATTGCTTACTGCATAAAGTTCAGAGCTTATCGTCGCTTTATGAGAATACTTTGGATTGTGCCACTTTTCTTGCATATCCGGGCTTTTGCAAGACTTGGTAGTTTTTAGAGGTTTTAAAATGGCACTTATGCCTGTAAAAGGAAGGTTATCTTGGTATGGGCAAATTATGCGATGAGAGTAGATCCATTGTCACAATAAGTATGTATGAATTAACCCTGCAGCCTGGGTGAAAGAATAAGGCTGCGGAATTGCCCCTGCCTGTCGTAAGAGGCGACTAAAAGGGACTTCAGACTAGAGGGTGTTCGGAGATGGGGCTCCGACACCCGCTTTATCGAGTCCGGGGTGAACGACGGCGTCGCGTTACCGTCGCCGTCGCGTCGTTGACGGAAACAATCCAGGAAGGGCCACAGCGCAGTGCAAGAAGGTCTCCGGAGTGTTTCCCAGAAGAACCCGGAGACCTCCGTTAAGCACAGAGGCAGGTTACCGGCGGGGTTTTAGTGGGTACAAATCCCACATAACCTGGCTGCGCCCCATCGTAGCCTGGTATCTTGTCGAAGATTTCCCCCTCGTCCACAACAAAAATAGGAAAAGTATGAATATCATACAAAGTAGTGGAAGTAGAGGACGACCTAAGAAGATGTGGATGAATTGTGTGAAATAGGATATATATGAAAAAGGAGTGAATGTAGATAAGACGGCTGATAGAAGAGTGTGGAAGCATAAAACGGGCTGTGCCGACCCATCTTACTGAGTAAAGGCGGAGACAAAAATGAGACTAGTTTTTAGACTTTATAAGCCCGAAGGGTAAGGTCCCAACATATCTTCTAGCATTTTTATCCAACGGGGTATTGCTGCCTGCATGTCGCGCTTTCTGTGCTCCAGTGGGCGTGAACATTGAGATTATGTTATTTAGATTTCGCAAAAGGTTAAAATTAATCCAAATCTATAGATAGTAAGATTAAAATATAACGAACCCACTTTCCCTTGCAAATATTTAAGGATCTGTAGAACGGTCTAAATGAAAATTGACAGAATTGACAGATGTCATGAGATGTAAATTCTCGTATTATTTATAATACCGTACCGTACCCTTGGAAGTACTGTCAATACAATTAAAGAAATCGACAATATTTTAAATTTCCTAAATTATAGATATTTATTAAATTTTTCTCATGTAATAGTAACATTTAATAATAGAACCTGGCCGTTTGTCTAACAAGATACAAGTAGAAGTTTTATTTGTGTGATCTGGCAATCTCTTTAAGAGACATAAAGCTCCAGACTAGGCATGCTCCACTCTTGAGTCAAATGCCTGCAAGGAATAAGATAATTGGCCAAGTACGAGTTGGACTCGCACATGAAGGGTTCCGTACTATTAATGTGTTAAATTAAATAATTATTAAATATTTATTTTCATAAAATTTTATAATATAATTTGATAGCTAATATACATTTATATATTTTGTGAAAATTTAAAGTATCTGGCAGCTACCGTTACTAAAAATGCGAAAAAAAACACGTTTATTGTATGGGGTATTGTACCCTCCTTAATATTTTTTTATTTTTAGTATTTGTTGTTATAGCGGCACGGGAAATACATAATATCTTGTGAAAGTTTTAGCTATCTAGCTATTACAGTTTCTGAGATACAGCCTGGAAACAGACAGACAGACAGCGAAGTCTTAGTAATAGGGTCCCGTTTTTACCTTTTAGGTACGGAAACCTAATTAACATGAAAAATTTCATTTTCAATCCCCGTTTTAACTTATTCTTTATATTTCATTCAGGTATTTATCAACGTTGCAAACTGTATACTAAGTTACTTGCTAAGAAAGTTTGAGAAAGCAGATTTAGAGAAAAATGAAGGCATAATGTTAGGTGGCGTGTGGCCCTTAAATTTTTATTAGCTAAGGATTTAGGTTGACTTTGTACGGTCGGAAAAAAAGTTTCGAAAATACTTTTTACAAAATCTTCTGCTAAATAATTGTTTACGTATACTCGACACTTTTTGTTATCTTTTCCTTCGAGGTAAGTGGCTAAGCTCTGATGTCTAGAATTTTAATTTGTTCAGCTACTGACAAAGAAATTGTTCATAAATTTGGTAGAGCTTTGAGTTTCATAAATTATGTAAGCGTATTTATATAAATACGCTTACATAAATTATAAATTATGTAAGCGTATTTATATAAATACGCTTACATACATATATAAATATTTAACTGTTGGAACTACTTGTGTTTATTATTTTGGATTATTATTTTAACTAAATGCGAATATGTATGTTTTACTTGCATAATATATTATTTAGTACCTGGTTGACCGAAATTTGCTCGGTATTTTTTTTTAACATGACATTTTCGAAATATGATTCCTAGCTATGATTTATCGCCCCCGAAACCCCAAAAAAAATTTCATGAAAATGGTTGGAGCAGATTCCGAGATTCCAATTATATTTATATATATACAAGAATCGCTCATTTAATGATATAAGATTTGTCATATACAGCTCATTATATAACTTTTTATCCAAAAGAGAACTTACAAAGTTTTCTGAGTTGTTTTGCGGACCCTACTCTTTTGCGGCTATATTTAGAAAGTGATAAATAGGCTTCGCGCTTTGTTATGTTAATGTTTCTTTATTTGTTGGACCTTGCTTTCCGAAATATGAGATTTTATTCAGAGGATATACAGTATACCTATACTTATATATGAATAATATTATCCTTGAAAAAATTCAACAAAAGTCTTTAGTTTAAAACCAAAGCGTTAGCCAAGTCAGAGGCCTTCCGGCGGCTTGAAAATAATCGACACCAGAGCTTGGCCACTTAGAAACTCATACAAGAAATCCATACACATTCATAATTAAAAGCTTATACAAAAAAGAAGAACTTGAACGTTTATTTATCTGTCCTTAAGTCCTTAACAATGCTATAATATTTCAGCGTATATTTTTTAAAGTTATATAATTATTATGTATTCACCAATTATATTTTTCTTTATTGTACACTTCTTTCTTTAGTTGTTTATAAATTATTTTCCATCCAAAGGTTGCCTAGAAGAGATCGTTGTAAACGATAAGGCCACCAATTGGGACACACTAATTTGAAGTATTTAAAATATTGTGTCCAATTAAGAATTTTCTATCTATCTTATTTAGACGGCTTTTAAGAAAAACAAATAAATGTTTGTTAAAAAAATACTATTCAATTTTCTTTCTTTGCTGGCACCAATTCCAAAACTACAGGATTAATAAAAAACTAAATACTTTTTTATAAGTACATGAAATAAACTCTTCGATTCTACTTATATACTTTTCCTTTTTTAGTTATGGTTTTGAAGTCGGTTGTTTATTTTGAAAACTATTTTATTCGGTATTTTTTACCGTTTACGATTTTTATAGCGAAAAAAACTATAAAATCAAGATTTTGTTTAAAGGGCAAATAACCTCGCTCAGTCCCTTAAAAATACATGAACGTGTGGTATCTGAAAAATTCCTCGTCGTAACATAAAAAGCCTGAAATAATGCCATATGCGATATGTCAGGATTGCCACTAAAATCTTTACGCGCGCCGGTCGAACCGCATTTGATTTATACGGCCATAGAATACAACATAGTACGTGTTGTATGCCCGTATAAAAAGTAGGGATGTGCTAGGGATGGAATTACCGGTTATTTTTCCGAATTTAATATATATAGTACTAGCTGACCCGGTAAACGTTGTTTTGCCTCACTTAGGGGTACAGCGCCATCTAATGATTACTTACTCAACCCAGTCGAAAGGTAACGACATCTGTTAGAATAATTTGGATTTAACAGATAATTGTGACTGTCAAATAATAACAGACAATAATAAGCAATAAATTAAAATTGCGACTATAATTTGAAATTTAAGCTATCCTATCCTTCAAGTTGGATTGAACTGCACATGGTGTGCGAATTTTATTATAATCGGTTAAGTGGTTTAGGAGTCCATTGAGGACAAACATTGTGACACGAGATTTATATATATTAAGATAAGATATGGCCGTCTTTTAATCACGTGACGTTTTTTTAGCTTTTATCACCCTCCCTACCCCTTGGTGATACATATTGAGGTTTAAAACTACCCGCCTTCCTATATCACGTGTATTTTTAGTAACTAATTTCGTTACTATTTTTTAAATATTTATTAAATACAGCTCTCGGTATAATCTAATTTTATTATAGAAAATAAGTAAGCTAGCGACTATAAGTTAGCGTGAGTCAAAAAAGAGAACGCTGCTTTTCGCTTCACTATCCCGAAATATTATTACAACTACTGTTATAAAACTATTATTATAAAAACTGTCAGTTGACCAAATATCAAAAGAAATCGAAATTTTGTTTTGCTAGCCAAGAATATATATTTATTTTTCTCTCTTAATTAAAATTGAAACTAAATAAATTAGGTAGCAACAACACTCCCAACATAAGTATAATTTTGAGTGTTAATATTAATACATTTATTTCACGTCAAATTTCATTAATAACATTTTATAATAAAATCGTATTTACCAGAAATAAAATTAAAAATAATACTACTAAGACTGCTCAAATTATTAAACCAAGTTCAATAAAAAAAAATATAATATAAAATATATGTAATAATAATAGGTGCACATAATTTATAAAAAAAATTAACAATTTTCTTCTATCACAACGCACATCTAATTTAAACCAAACTAGAATAAACGGAAGAGTAACTCCATACAATTGCCGCTTAGAATTTGAACCATCTACAAGGTCACGCCATCGATACTAGCCGCGCGGGTAGCTGTTTCCCCGCCCACCGTGGTATTTTACGCGTTGACGGTGGAACCATTTTATCAGCCAAGTTACTATTCTATTTATTCTAGTTCGGTGTTTAAAGTTGATCATTTGAAGAATTTATCCCTACATAATATAATAACTAAGTATTAAAATAACCGTAAATTTGCAACCACTCGTCATAGCATTAAATCGTTAATCCGAAACTGTAACCGTAACTGCGGAACCGTAAATACGAACCGTTACTGCACCCGCCATAGTTCCGGAACCGATATTCGTAATCGGTGAAATGCCGTGACCTATATCGTAGATTAGGAAACATGCAGAAGGCTAGCTTTTAGAAGGAATGCTGATGAACGCCTTGAGGTGTCTTGTTTTTTATTTATTTTATAACTTACTGCGTTCCTCGTATTAAGCTAAAATAACATACTCTTTCAAGTATTAGCATTTACAAAAAATAACAGCGTCAAAATTAATCTTCCCGTCCAAAAATGTAGTCATGGCACAAGTTCAAAGCAAGCGAGCCCAAATGGGCTAAACTAATGAACGAATGAATAAATGAAAGTATGAATAATAACGGATGTCTCTCTCTGTTCTTTTCTAATCTGTTTGCATATAAAGTCATGGAATCAGCACTAACTGGCGCGTATTCTGTGCAAGAACGTCACGAAGATCCTTCGCGTCGTTTTGTTTATTTACAACGCGGTATATTTATTTCATGCGTGTGAGAAAAATACAATCTACATTGTAAACACGTGTGAAGTGCAAGGTTATATTGTTAACTAGGTGCGCTTTCGGTTGTACCTGCGTTTATCTGGAATAATTTTATTTGAAAGAAAGAAAATAGTTATATTATGCACAAAAATCATTTGTGTTAATTTAGAGTTTAAGCTATCTCCATACTAAATACCATCGAATTCAGTTCATTGTCAAGCCCCCTATTTCCCAAAAACTATAATATAGCGGTTTTAAAAGCTAGTTTTAACCGGTTTTTTCTGGCTATGTTATGCTCCACCTTATATTTAGAATAAAATGTTTTTGTAAGTGATTGACTTACATTATAATATTAGTTACCATCAGATGAATTATGATCAAGCGCAAGTCCATTTATTGTTATAATAAAATAACTAGTTATAATAAAATAACTAGTTATAATTATGGCATGGTTCTCCTTCTTCTTCTCTTTCTCCTTCTCCTTCTTCCTCTCCTTAACAACAAACTTGATACAGATAGTAACTACAAACTTAATTCTGAGATCAACAAATTTGTACGGATGACACAACCATACAAACTTTCGCGTCAAAAAGATTAAACTTGTTCACGGCACCCTGTATAAAACATGTCTAAATTTATCCCAAAATAAAGATATCAAAAAGTACTTTCCAAGACAAGACGTAAGCAATAAAATACAATAACAAGGCCATCTCTGCCCATCGGGGATGAGAGAGACGCTAACTATAAAAATATGAGAAGCAACTCACCTGAGGAACGAAGTGGCGTGTCATCGTTACTTCCATGTTTTACGGTCACGTAGGGACCGGATTAGTAAAGGTGCCGTACCTAAAAGGTAAAAACGAAACCCTATAAAGTTTCCGCTGTCTATCTGTCTGTCTTGAACTCCATCCACCATCCATCGCTTCTCCATTCCACTATAGAACGAGCAGGGGTACAGCGAAGAGACATCGATTCACTGTCGAAGTTCCAAAGATTCGCACTAAGCGTTTTGCTTCGACCTTCATTGTGAGAACTGCGAAGCTCTGGAACTCTCTTCCTGAGTCTCTTTTTCCCGAGAAGTACAATTTGGGGGTCTTCAAATCTAGAGTAAATAGGTTCCTTCTAGGCAAGCGTGTTACATCTTAGACCACAGTTAAGCTTAACACCAGGCAAGCTGCGGTCAAACGTAAGCCTATTCATCAATAAAAAAAAAAAAAAACCAAACAGTCATGGTATCAGATCATACTGAAATAGCTAGAGAGACAAAATTTAGTTTTTAACCGACTTCAAAAAGGACCGATTTCTTCACCGATTTCTCAGCCATTTGTGGATCGATTCTCAAAATTCTTTTTTTTCTGTTACAGCTATAGCAGCATAGATTAAAAATATTAATAAAATAATATTAAATCAAATTCAAAATTCAAATTCAAATCGCCTTTTAGGTCTTGTCCGCATAGTGGATGAGAATCATTCACAAGGACTTACAAGGCGAGCTAGTCGAAAGATTTATTTAGAAATACGCTGCAGCTCATGAATAAAGACTTCACCACCATGTGAATGAGGAAGCTATCCAGCTCCTTGACAATACACATGACATTACGATACACACGACTTCGTTGGCGTAAAGGTTACCATGCCGGTCTGCTAATCAGAAGGTTCCGGGTTCGATTCCCGGCCCGATCAACATCTTTGTGCTTAATTAAATTTGTTGGCTGTGGGTCTGGGTGTTAAATATGTATTTATATATAATATGTATGTATGTATGTATGTATGTATATGTAGTATATCAGTTGTGTTAGCAACCATAATACGAGCTAGAAATGGTTCAGTATGGGGCTAACCAGCCGTGTGTGAAGGTGTCCTAATATTTATTTATTTATTTATTAGAATACTAAAAACAACAAACCATTCATATTGGTGTAGTGTTGTGTTAAATCTTACACTTAATAGACATTAAGAAATGTACTAATGGGCACTTTCTTAGAGACTTTACGTAAATTAAAGTAATAATATTTATTAACTAAGTAGAGCTACGAGCAGATTATAGTTTTAATAAAAGTTAACTCACGCATTCCTAAAAAGCCAAAGGTTCGAATAACGATCAAAAATCTCGAATGTACGGTTTGAGTGTAAAGTAGAGACTATTTGAGTTAAAAGCTTAGTACACGACGCCCTTTGACACCCTTAATGGAACTGGATATCCCATCCAGACCCTATTTTGGTTCATGAAACCACACACTAAATAACACATCTCTTTGAAAAACAATATTGGCCACGTGAAAGTCGGGCTTGCGCATGAAGGGTTCCGTATCTGTATTAAAACGATTTTACATATTACAGCTTGACATTTGACAAGCAAGGCACGTAATCACACGAGTTAGCGACACCCTAGTCTTAACATGAATAATAATTAATAGTTTAAAAAAAAACTAAAAAACACGCTTTTTAAAGAAAACCGTAATTTTATCAAATTAGTGTATTGTCATCGGTCTTCAATAAATCTACAAAGTTTGAACGAAATCTGGCCGTTTAAAGTGGGTCAAAATCGCGCCCAAAGAAGTCGGTTACGAACAAACATAGAAACAAAAAAATACAAAAAATGGAATAATGTTATCAAATTAGTGTATTGATCGGTTCTCAATAAATCTACAAAGTTTGAACGAAATCTGGCCGTTTAAAGTGGGTTAAAATCGCGCTCAAAGAAGTCGGTTACAAACAAACATAGAAACATACAGGTGAAGCTAACATAAAGCGTGTAAAAACAAGTCATCGAACCAGGGGCCGTCTGATTTAAAAAGCAGACGCTTTCACACTCGCTTTAGTCCTTAAAAACACACCAATTCAAAATTCTTAATCAACAAAAGGTCGTCTACAATTTTCCTTCGACTTCGTAAATCGAGTAAATTTCCGATCGACTCCCGTTAAGCGTTGTAAACTAAACCATAATCTCGATGGAGAACGTTAAACTCAATAGGATTAGTGCTACGGTGGGAGATTAACCGGTAAACTTATATCATAAGCCGAGTTTAACGTCTCTTGTTTATTGTTCTCGATACAGGCTTCGTTTTACTATACCAACTTGGTTATATAGATTGCTGAGCTTCGATAGAATTGCAATGCCTGTAGCTCGACGACTAATGGTAATGGTGGCGATTCAGCGGCACACACGACTAAACTAAATTTAAAGTAGCTCTGTCTCTTTTCGACATAAATTACCAAAAAAAGATGGTACGATCCAAACCATTGACAAAACATCTAAAATCACGTCAAACACGTCAGATTTAGAGCTGATACAATTGGGTGCGCTCTAAAATCGCTTACATTTTTCATATTTGACGTGATTTTATTTGTGTGTGGTTCAGAACATGCTGTCTCTTTCTGGCCACTTAAGATGAAAAGAGACGGGGCTTCTTTAAATTTAGTTAAGTCGTGTGTGGAGCTGAATCGCCACCAATGTTTACCATACCGGACTGCCAAGCAGAAGGTTCCGGGATAAATTTGATAAAATTTGCTCATCCAAAGACTAACCTAACCTTACCTCTTGCAGGTTAGTACTTGGATTAAAAAATCTGATCCGATTGATAGAGAGAGATCTTGGACTAACATAACTAACACTGTAAGTTGCAACAAACAAACGCTTAAGAAAAGTATTTCAAATCATCACACTATTTAGTTTACTACTCTTCTTATTCTTAGTGGCCGAGGTTTAGTTTCGAAAGTTTTTCAAGGCCTCCGACTTGGCTTAACGACTGCTTATACTAACAGCGGGGACCTAAAATTTAACGTGTCAGCTGGTATGGCCCAGATGAAAATGCCTCTTGAAAAATGACAGTTTTTTGCATTTCATCCATCCAAACACCGTCCGCATCGACCGTTGCTTAGCTTTGAAGCTTCGATAATCGCGTCAGATCACCTTCGCTAGTCGAGCTACAGGCGCTACTCTGTTTACTATTAACTGAATAAAATAAATAAATATATTTTACTAGCTTCGCCATGCAGTGCTACCCGCGTTAATCTGGGACAAAATAGGCTTATCCGGGATAAAAAGTAGTAGTAGTAGTAATCTAAGGTCTAGCCTATCTTTATAGTATCTCATCAAAATCGGTCCAACCGTAGGAGCGTGAAGAAGTAACATAGATTTTGGAGTTATATGCGTATTCCATGGGAACCACAATTGTTTTCGGGATAAAAAGTAGCCTAAGAGTTAATCCAAAGTGTAAAAATAGGCTAGCCTATCTTCATACTTTGGATTAACATATAGGCTACCAAATCATTCAAATCGGTTCATCCGTTTGAGCGTGAAGCAGTAACAAACATACACTCACACGCACACTTATTATTAGTAGGATAAGGTTTACGGTTAACTGAATAAAATAAAGAAATATATGTTATGTACATATGTCTATTTAATTTACACGATAAAATCAAAGCTTTACTACCTGTAAAAGCTTCTTTTCAGCACGAGTTAGCACAGTCGTAGCTACTTGCTGTATTGTTACCATGTACCCAGGACTACCCACAATGTGCTACATGGACAATAGGTCTATCTGCCCATAAATCATACCTAACCAAATATTCCGCCTACAAACGAGAATATGATACCTTTCGCATTCAAAGGAAACAATGGTTGGGTTGGACGGTTGTCTCTTAATGTATTGTGGGCGTATTCAGGGTTAGGTTAGGTTTGCTTTGGTAGTAGAGTATTTTCTAGCACACCTTTTTACACGCTTTCTATTAGCTTCACCTGTATGTTTGTTTGTATGTTTGTAACCGACTTTTTTGGGCGCGATTTTGACCCACTTTAAACGACTAGATTTCGTTCAAACTTTGTAGATTTATTGAGGACCGATGACAATACACTGATTTGATAAAATTATTCAATTTTTAGTATTTTTGTTTGTATGTTTGTTTGTAACCGACTTCTTTGGGCGCGATTTTGACCCACTTTAAACGGCCAGATTTCGTTCAAATTTTGTACATTTATTGAGGACCGATGACAATACACTAATTTGATAAAATTACGGTTTTCTATAAAAAGCGTGTTTTATAGTTTTTTTTAACTGTTATTATTTTGTCCATTTTTCAAGTGAGGAAATGCATTTACGCATCTCCCGCTACAAGCCTGGACGAGGCGGGCGGGGTATGTCGGGCTCGAGGGCCAGAAGGGCCGTCACTGCCGACTACAACCTCACGGTGTCCCATCTCACGACGGGGGCAGGGATGCAGGACCGCACAGCGCAATGCCGCTTCTCATATTAATTGACTTATTACGTAATGATGATATCATATGATATCATATTATTTGACTTGTAACTTTGGTGATATCAATAAACGTTTTGTATTTGTATTTGATGATCATTACTGCCACCCAGAGGGTACAATTCCTAGCACGGCGAAAATATTTGTGATAAGCTAATTATAAACTTTTTCCAACAATACCTTTGGTTTGTTTTGCTGGTAACCCTGTATAGAAAATAGCCTCGGGTGATTCGTATGGTCAAGTTATTAACGTAGGAATGGGCAAATAGCACGAAATATAAAATAAATGTACGAGTAGGTTATAATTTGTAGCTTCGCTTTACAGCGGTAGGTATTTGCGTTTAATATTAATTGAAGAAAAACCTCAGGGAAATTAAACCTAATTTGGGGAATGAAATAATTTCAAATGTACCAAATGTATACAATAGTAATGTTATATTAGTTTTAAATAATGGAGCAAAAGGACAAAGAACCGAAGAGATAGATAGACGATTAGGTAGAGCGAATCTATGAGATTTCTTTGTAAAATCGGCGGCATCGGTTTACGGTTGAGGCGCCTAAGGCACGCACAAAGCGTTTTGCCTCCACCTTTGTTGTCCGAACCGCCAAACTTTGGAATTCCTTACCGAATTCCCTGTTCCCCAATGACTACAGTCTAGCGATTTTCAATGTGAGAGTGAACCGGTTCCTTCTAGGTAAGCGCGATCCACCGTAGACCTCAATATTACTTACCATCAGGTGAATTGTAGTCAAGCGCTGACCTATTCAGAGTAAAAAAAAAATACGGAACTCTAAAAATTGCTGAGCACACTAATAGACCTACCTAGCATACGAGTATTATTAGGTCTAAAATCTCACTGTTTAGATTTTTTTTACCATCCCTTTCAAATGCTATGCGACCTAGGCAATGACGTCACCAGTGTCATTTGATACAATTTGCAAACAAATACGCTAAAATTTGATTAAGTTGTTATTATTACCATCTAATTCGGTACGTGTTTTATTTTAGCGTACATTTTGTATTTTTTTATATAATAGACTATTCATTATTTTACTATAGATACATCCAGGTATCGACAATACATCACAGTGTATAGTTTTCGAGAGTTTTTATTCCGCCCGAAGACCTCTGATTGCTTGTGCTAAGCCTAACAGCCGAGACCTACAATTTAACGTGTCATCCGACCCAACGATTAGGTTGTCTTTTTTTAGTTTATTGGTCAATCGTTTTACTCCCCAGAATATTTTTTGGGCATCTATTGTTTACTTTATCTTATCATTCCATCCTAGTCAATTTTATCTTACTTACTAGCTGACCCGGCAAACGTTGTTTTACCTTAATAATTATTTCTAAATATACAGTAGCCGATTCTCAGACCTATTGAATACGCACATAAAATTTGGTAAAGATCAGTCAAGCCGTTTCGGAGGAGTACGGTAACAAACACTGTGAGACGGAAATTTTATATACAATGTGTCTGTCTACCCGTGTCGGAGCCTGAAATGGCAAAATATATGATTAATTTTATCGACAAATCAAGCTCTAAAATTTTTTTTTTCCTCCTCATGGTGGAATGGCAGCCATTTTGTTATTTTTGACACCAACCCTTGGGCGCTTGTATAAATTTAGTAATAACTTATTATTTAAAGGGCATATTGATTTAAAAAAAATATCATTTGATAGCTGAATGTATGGGCAATAAAACGAGATTAAACTTTTGCAATATTTTATTCAATAAAGGAAAAAAAATAAATCAGAGCAAAAAAAAAAAAAACTTTTTTCAGAGAAAAAATCTTAAAAGTAAGCCTTTTACGAAAAAACATGGGAATAAGGTTTAAATTTGTTTCTTCCATAATGTAGAACAGGATGTAAGCTTTCTAAAAGATCTAAACAGTATTGATGTGACTAACATACTTTAGTAGATATGGTTGGTTGAATAGGACCCTAGTTTACTAGTCATGCTGAAATAAAACAAGATAAAATTAAAAGCTACTTTATTTATTTGTGCAAAAGTGTTTAATTATTCTCTAACATACTTATTACAGCCACTGCTCAAAATGACCACCCTGGTGCTGCAAACAGGCAGTTGCCCTAATACCTACATGTTGTGTTGCGCGCCGGATCATATCTTTATCCTCGCGCAACTCATTTGTTCATTCTTGTTCCTCGAGCGGTGTTAAACAACGAGAGCGTTCATTTGCTGTCCTTCTTATCCCATTTTCAGCCAGTTGCATGTGAATTCTTATAAAAGTGCGAGCATTCGGCGTTGGTCGGCTAGGGAATCTTCTGGCATATTCTCTAACGGCACTATTGGCGTTGCCGTTGCAATATCCATAAACAAAATGTATGTCGGCAACATGTTGGCTAGAATAAGCCATCTCCCACTTCAATCGGTCAACACAGTCCAAAATAACAATAAACAAATCAATAACAAAACAAAAACACAACAAAAGTTCCAATAATAACAACGTCTGTGCGGGCAAAGAAATGTAATCACAACGCAGAGCGAGGGATGACTGAACTGACCTGGCTATCTACGCTTCTTATCTGGATTTCTGTCTTACTCCCACCTAGAAACATCCTAATTACCGGCATTTTTTTAAGAATGGGTTTCTTGGAAACCCGTTGCCAGAATTCGGCGAATTCGCTAGTCTATTCCATGATAAGCAAACAAAGCACTCGCAAAGAGACTATTTCCAACGGGTATAACTTCTAAATTATGTTAGTTACATCAAAACTGTGGGATTATTTAGAAAGCTTACATCCTGTACTACATTATGGAAGAAACAAATTTAGAACTTACTCCCATGTTTTTTCGTAAAAAGCTTACTTTTAAGATTTTTTCTCTGAAAAAAGTTATATTTTTTTTTATTCTAATTTTTTTTCTTACCTTTATTAAATAAAATATTGCAAATGTTTAACCTCCTTTTATTGCCCATACATTTAGGTATCAAATGATATTTTTTTTATATCAATATGCCCTTTACATAATAAGTTATGACTAAATTAATACAAGCGCCCAAGGGTTGGTGTCAAAAATAACAAAATGGCTGCCATTCCACCATGAGAAGGAAAAAAAAAATTTTAGAGCTTGATTTGTCGATAAAATTAATCATATATTTTGCCATTTCAGGCTCCGACACGGGTAGACAGACACATTGTATAAGATTTTCTTTATTTACATATGCTTATCAGAGTTATTTTATTTTATTCTTGTTCTGTATTGGTTTCTAGTAATATGCTAAATCGGCCCCTACGCGACGTGCTATATCTTACCTTAACGCTTTATCCGAAATCCAAGAAATCGATGTCTTCTGTAGTGCCGTCACTTGCATTGTGTGTGCATTCAGGAGTGTAGTTTATAAGTCTAAAATAGTTAGCGCTTTGGTGTTAAAAACTGTTGTAGCTATTTAGTTGATTTTTTTTTTTTTTTACACATTCACACACGGCTGGTTAGCTCCATACTGAACCATTTCTGGCTCGTATTATGGTTGCTAACACAACTGATATACTACATATACATACATACATATTATATAATATATACATATTTAACACCCAGACCCACAGCCAACAAATTTAGTTAAGCACAAAGATGTTGACCGGGCCGGGAATCGAACCTGGAACCTTCTGATTAGCAGTCTGGCATGGTAACCTTTACGCCAACGAGGTCGTCAAAAAATGAATATATAAGCTTAATTTTATTAAGAAGTGTTATTCTATTGATTACTTATTTTTATTTGTTACCTTACGATTCGTATAAATACGTCATATCTGTCTTCAATTCTATAATTTGTCTACCATTAATAAATCCGAGTATAAACCAGCGGTGAGCTAATTTAGGAATAGGGTTAGGAACAGCCGTCAGCCGGCGAGTGCTATCAATGTTTGAATGTTAACTAGTGCACTGACGCACTTGGATTTGTCGTTGAATTACATAAGCCCATGACATCCACACGTGATTCGGTATTCGGTGATTCGTGCAGTTAGAAATATGCTTGGCCTAAAAAAATCTGCCTCTGTTAGAGAATATTTCAAGGCGCACAGTATAATGACCGTTATCTCTATGAATATATATAACTGCCTATTTATGACGAAAAGGAGACCTGGACAAAGAAAAAAATTTTCTAGCAGATATCATAATATCAATAAAAACCTGCAAACAGGCTAGCTACAGTTCAAAAACAAGGATTATATACCAAAATTTGTATGTTCAATAAGTTGCCACGAAGCGTTTCTGAACGGCCATATAGTGATTTTAAACGCAAAATTAAACACTTTTTTCAGAAGCACCCTTTTTACTCACTTAATAAATTTATGTCGCAAACAATAACAGAATTTTCCTTCTCGTAGCAAAGTCTCATAATTTTTATAATAGTTTTAACGATTCCAATGGATAATATAAATAGCGTTAATATTATTATTTTTATCATATGTGTGTATCTTATATATATTATGTCATATTTTAAGTTATAAAAAAATTGTCATGAATGTTTGTGTATATAAATTAAATTTTAGTAATAAATAATTGTAAATTGCCTTGCCTAGTACGGTGCGATGCCGTAAGGTTAATAAACGATTTGATTTAATTTATTCTTCTTCTTCGTATGAGCTAAGTGGCCAATCTCTAATGTCGAGAGTTTTCAAGCCGTATGGATAGTCAAGATATAAAACCTTAACTCACATAGTTTAAGACGGTCCTGTATAAATCAATAAGTATTTATTGACGTGACAACGTCTTAAATTAGGTTGCGGCTGGGAGTCACTTATGAAAAAGTGTAACGCCCGGTAACGTTACGATGAGTCACCGAACGAGAGAGAGGCCCGCCGAATGCCTTGCGTCTCTCTCCCACTCAACTATGATCGGTCTGCCGCGCGCGCAGCACGCGGCAGACGTTGTCACGTAAAATCTTCGCCCGTAAAACCGACTTTACAGGCAACCATTTTTTTTATTGGCTAGGCTCTTGTCCGTTGAGTTTTTCCAGATACTCAAATCTTTAACCTATTTTCGGTCAAATCTTTAACCTTCTTATACGATATGACATTCATCTTATCCTTAATTTGGCTTAAAAAATAATCTTCAAGGACTTTTTCTTCCCTTCCGAGCTTCTATCTTTCCTTCTCTTCTTTTTCTTCTTCTCTTTTTATAAAAAAATATATACGCTTAGGAATTCTACTGTTTATTAAAATTAATATACCTGAAACTCCCGTTCCGGATCTTTCCTGGTGCAAAGGATAGCGATTGCCATTCAGCGCGGGAACGCTGCAAGTCTAATGGGCACCTTTGCACCGGGAACTATTAGGGGCGGGTTATTTATTTAGATTTAAGTTATTTGTAATAAATTTAAATTAATTTTGACATATTGTAAATTGACATTTTAATACCTGAAACTAAAAAAAAAAATGGTTGCCTGTAAAGTCGGTTTTACGGGCGAAAATTTTACGTGACAACGTCTGCCGCGTGCTGCGCGCGCGGCAGACCGATCATAGTTGAGTGGGAGAGAGACGCAAGGCATTCGGCGGGCCTCTCTCTCGTTCGGTGACTCATCGTAACGTTACCGGGCGTTACACTTTTTCATAAGTGACTCCCAGCCGCAACCTAATTTAAGACGTTGTCACGTCAAAAACTTATACGAAGAAGAAGTAACCAAGCTATAGGCGTTCCTTTTTGTACTTAGTTCATAAGATAAGGGAAAATAGTACCTAGGAGTAGGTAAGAGAGTTACAAACTCTAAGTTTAGTGGTTCACGCTGTATCCAGTATGTTTTATGGCTCGTAACGGTGTCGTATATTTAGCTTTGTGGAGAGTCGACACCTTGACTTTGCCGTGAAATGACATGCCTTTTGACTGTATATTATCTTCTTCTTATCTTGTCTTACATTCTTCTTGTATTATAAAATTTCCATTTCACAATATTAGTAACCGTACTCCTCCGAAACGGCTTGACCGAATTTTACCAAATTTTATATGCGTATTCTGGTCTGAGAATCGGCTACTATCTATTTTTATACCCCTAAGTGATAAGGGTTGTTCACCCTTAGATATATTTTTTTTCACTTTTCGATTTTTTTTATGTTTTTATAATGTAGCACTAAAAAATATATACAACCCTAAATTTATACTTTTTATCATCCACCCAATTTTTTTATGGCCATTTTAGTATTTTAATCATTTTTCATCCCGCTCGATAACTGATCAAATAAAGTGTTTTTAACTGTACAAGGCAAAACAACGTTTGCCGGGTCAGCTAGTCTGTATATAAGTAAAAGCTTTAATTTTTCATCCCGTTCGATAACTGATCAATTATAGTGTTTTAACTGTACTTAAGGCAAAACAACGTTTGCCGGGTCAGCTAGTCTGTATATAAGTAAAAGCTTTAATTTTTCATCCCGTTCGATAACTGATCAATTATAGTGTTTTAACTGTACTTAAGGCAAAACAACGTTTGCCGGGTCAGCTAGTCTGTATATAAGTAAAAGCTTTAATAAAAAAACAGCGGATACCCCCTTAGAAAATCTATAAATAACCTAGCTGCCTAGTATTAAAAGGGTAACAAATTATTAAAAATTGTTTTTAAACCCAGTCGGAAATTCCTTCGTATTTGCGTTATTAGTTTGACTTGTGTATTGTGTTTGTACAAAGTAAGTGTGTATTGTGTTTGTGTATGCGTGTGTGTGTCTGGATTTTTTTCGCAGCTGCCTCAATATTGGTATTCAATTAAAGGTCTAGACTAGTAGAATACATTTTTTTTTAATTTTTAAATTCAAAATGGCCGCGTCGAGGATTTTCTAATTGTTTAATTAAACTTGCTTATTAATAAAATTAGATTTAAATTTCACATTAAAATTAAATTATAGCGCCCGCCTCCGATAGATCAGCCCTAAAAATGGTTTCATCAAACGCGCCTGATGTATGTCGTTTTCTCTAACATTTAAACGCATTTTAACTGTTCGTTTGTTTCGAGTTCCAAAATAAATACAAGCAAACACAAGAAAAACAAAGAGTCTGTCAACACAACTGTTTGCTTTGGCCGCTGACGCAGTACAAGTAAAATAATAATATACAACGTGGACCGGAATGTGCTTAGCTTATACGGAGAGAAAAATTAAAAGAGAATTCCTGTCTCTGTTTTATCTCTTAGAAAAAGAAAGACAAATATAAAATGACTAGGAATTTACTATATTGGAAATTAAAATGTCTAAAATAAAAATTAGGTTATGTATTTTTAAAAACTTTTGAAACTACAATTTAAACAATTCTTCGATCGTATTCCTCGTTACTGAGTTGCGCGGAAGATACATTTGCTAAGATTTTGTAGTCCTCAAACATCATCTTGCATGTGTGTTATTTTTGAACCAATACTTTTTAAAGTATAAAAAAAATAGGACCAATACTTGTAAATTACAAATTAATTATTTATTTATTTTATTTCATTTTATAGGACGCACAAAGAGCTATGATAAATAAATAGAATGAGATTAAATTAATAAATATAAGTATATTACACTTTAACACTTAGCCTAAAAGTTCATCACTTATGGTTTCACATACTTTGTTTTAACACATTAATATTTAATGAATAAAAAAATTAAAATACCAAGCTTTAAATTACAATTAATTAAAAATATAATGTCAAAGCTTAATTTATATATTTATTGCTATGCGGTTTTATGTGTCTTAGGCATCTATAAAGGCATAGCAACATAACCTATTTTGATTACACGTTGTATAGAAAAACGACATTTTTACATGTTTTGCTACGAGAGAAAATGAGATGGAGCTAAAGAAAACTCATAAAAGCGTTTTATGAGAAAACTTATTGCGTGATGTGACTCCTCGTGCCTTACGAAGCGAACTGAAAGAAATACTTCAAACACGTACATACTTTAGATTCCTTTAACCTCTACATACTATAGTGATGCGCGACTGCGAATAATCTGACCAGTCGAATTATCTACAACTACTAATATACACGTTCGACTTGAATATTAGTAATATACTAATGTTAATAATCGAATGATGACTACTAATTAGTTACTAATGGCGTTTTGACTCGATTGTTAGCGAATCTTGTCAATGTCACTTGTTAGTTTCAAATGAATGAAATATGAATGAATCATTGGAGTGGAGTCGGCTCAAGTAGTAGCTAATGTAGTATTCATTCAGTCCGGTTAATTTTGAGTGGGTATCATGTAAGTCACTAATTTTCGAATGAGTCGAATGATTTATAAAGTCGAATAATTCGACTGGAATCATTCACAGTCGCGCATAGTAAGTTATGTCTATTCTATTCATTTATTTCTCTCATTCTTAAGTTTTTTTTACAATAAATAAACGTACGGCTGCTTATGCTTTTCTTATTTCTCATCCACCCTACTTCTACTTCTTCTTCATCGTATAAACTAATTGGCCAAGCTTTGGTGTCATGGGTTTTCAAGCCACCCGAAGCCTGACTTGGGTTAACGACTGCTAGTACTAAGACTAACAGCCGGGACCTACAATGTGTCCTCCGAACCACGGTAGCAACCAGATGAAAATGCCACTTGAAAAACGACAGTTTTGTGCATGGTCACCCATCCAAACACCGACCGCATCGACCGTTGCTTAGCTTCGATGATCGCGTCAGATCACCTTAGCTAGCCGAGCTACAGGCGCTACTCGACTTAAACGAAACCAGAGCTGAAGTTAAACTAAACTGACATATTTTTCGAGTGATCTGGAAAGATTTAAACCCGTAAACAATCATTAGGCACATATGGGCGGTCAATCAGCGATTCTACGCAATCACTTCAGTTAAACATTAACAGTGTTTGTGGAAAGAAGTAAATGTCGGAAGTATAAATTACTCTTGGAAAACACGAGTTTTTTGTTTTCTTTTTTATACTTTTCACACACGGCTGGCTAACCCCGTACTAAACTATTTACAGTATGTATTATAGTTGCTAACACCACTGATCTTAAGAATTTGTAAACTGACCTTAAGAACACTAAGAACATGCATGTATAAATACTTTATATCTACAGTTTAAATGCACTATATTCGTATTAAATAAACAGTTTGATTATTAAACACAGTCGCAATCTCAATTTTTAAAAATCACAATATTTAAAAAAATATCGAGGTTAACAGACAGACAGGCAGAACTGGGGCTTAGTAATAGGGTCCCGTTTTTACCTTTTAGGTACGGAACTATAAAAGACACAATTGCAATGTATAACTTAAGTACCTAAAGTAAAAGCTAACAGCGACTTTGCCACGTGCATGCAAAAGTAAACATTTGTAAAACTTGTTACTAAAGTGGATCGGCGCCAAAATATGAAGCTGTTTTAAAACAGCTGGTTTTACGACTTTTTAGAAGAAATATTTATTTATAGACTTGTTTTTTGTCGATGTTTGATATAATTATAGTTTCGCTGTATGGGGCTCAAAACGAGATGAGTTTAATGGTTCCTCCTATGATTGTATCACACATGGCACATGCAGAGGGAGGCCTATACCCAGCGTTGAGATCAAAACGGGACGTGTATAGTGATGATGATGAAATCTTTTCCATCCAACGGTTGCCTGAAAGAGATCGCTTTTATCAATAAGGCCGCCGTTTGAGGCACGATTTAAATTATGAAGTGTTGTTCTTTTTTTACATTGATTTGTACATTTAAATTTAATAGAAATGAAAAACAAGTGCTATTGTGTGTAGTATTTAATGGCGTAGAATATTTATTTAATGAAATCTGTAAGTTTATTTAATTTAATTTACCTAATGCTTTTAAGTATGTAAGTAATTATTGTAGTGTGACTTGCCTTTAACATATGTTATTTATGGCTTATAAAGTTCTGTATTTCTGTAAACGGGGTAAAGTAAACATTATTCTCGTATAATTACTAAACATCCACAAGTGTAAAGTATCAATATATTGCTGTAAACCGCTAACTTCAAAGCTAAATGTTCTGTTGAAACGTCTCTACTGCGAATTCAGCAACAGATAGGTTAATACGCCCTGTTGAGATATTGAGCGGCGCAGTATTTATACTACTAGCAAATAGATAGACTCATAGGTATCAACGCATGTATTCAAAGGACATACATGCGTTGAATCTAGTTAAAATAGTCATTTTCATTCATTATTATTTACGTTATATATATTATATTTACTATTACATTACGTGTAAACTCCATGTAACATCCCTTGATTTAACGACAAACCCTTTAAAGCGTCGAAATCAATTGGCTTTAGTTGGTTTAGCTTGTATTCCAAACAATGATACATTCTCTTCTTTTAACAGCCACTCTCTATAACGTCATACAATGCACATTCCCTTCAGTTAATAAAGTTAAAACAGATTAATGCAACTAGATAGAAGAAAAAAACGAGATGAGTTTTATGAAAATGAAATGAAATATTTAATGTACTTCCGCTGTGATCTGAAACCAAATTAAGATAAGCAAAGGAATAATTAAAATATTGAAAAAAAATAGGTGTGTACAGTGAATACTGTTCAGACCTTAATACAAGGAGCTGAAGCTACATCGACGGTTGTTACCCACCAAGCTGCCGCCAGACGCTAGGAGTTGTCCCGGGGAGTGGCGTCGTGGATAAAAGGCCCTAATCTAGGTTTCGCATTTTTCCTTGTGAGAATTTTCATAGAGTTCACCACTCATTTTGTATGGAACATGTAGTGTATGAAGATAGGCGCAAGGCAGTTGCGGTGTGAAGCTCGTGTGAGCCCACCCACAACGCCAGTGAGAAATAAACGTTACAACCGTAAGCCGTGTTTACTTCAGAACATATAGTATATACTACATAATGTCGTATATAGTATATGTGTACTACTGCGTCACTATAATGTAGCAAAATATAAACACGTTTATGGAATGTGGATCCCCTTAACATTTTAAATTTTATTGATAAAGCGACAACGGAAAAAAACAATTTGTGCAAATTATAGCTTTCTAGCTATCACCCTTTCTCAGATACATATAGCCTGGTGACATACACGTTTATTATTTTGCTAAAAAATTCTAGCAAATTAGTCAAGATAATTTTTATACAATAAATTGCTAGTCTAGGCTGGAGCTAGGTGGAGCATACCTAGTCGGGAATAACTGGCTCTCGAGGAGGCTACGCGAGACATATTTATAGATGCTTGGTGACAGGCTTTGGGTGCCCTAACCAAAATTAAATTGAGTTACTAACTAATGATTTACAAATACAACATTAATTAACTTTATTCTTTAAAATTTGTTTACCGGACGGATGGCCGGTTATTATGCTAGCTTGTCTTACTAATTGTGAGCTAAATGAAAAAAGGAGTAAGAGATAGGCTAAGTTTGTATAATTTGACAATTATTATGTAATTTATGACTCATGTTAGTAAGAGGTTTGACTAAAATATTTGTAAATAATTTAATGTAATGTAAATTTATTATTGTCATAATTTAATGAAACTAATGATTTATCTACAAGTATGAAACTATTGTTATTAGATGTATGCTAGTAATATTCATATTTAATTAATGTTATTGGTCTATGTACCGTTTTAATTAAATTCAATAAATAAATAATTAAATAAATATCTATGTTTTTATGTGTACAAAAAGTTTGGGCAAATAAATGCTATTTTATTTTATTTATTTTTTTTATTTGATTGGTGACAGTTTTTTCAACTTGAAGGCGGTAGCTAGTCAGGCGAGCTCTAGAAAATGCTTTATACCGCAACTATTTAGTAATGTTTAACTTTGTTATAATCTCCTCACGTTGTTTTCCTTCACCGAAAGATAGAACTCATTGGTTGTGATCGAACCTACGACCTGAGCAATGTAAGGCGATTACAATCCCGAATGGTCTGTAATCGCTTAAAATTCGACGACCTCAATGGCGTAAAGGTTACCATGCCAGACTGCCAATCAGAAGGTTCCGGGTTCGATTCCTGGCCCGGCCAACATCTTAACTAAATTTGTGGGATGTGGGTCTGGGTGTTAAATATGTATCTATATAATAAAATATACATGTATGTAAATGTAGTATATCAGTTGTGTTAGCTACCATAATACGAACTAGATATGGTTCAGTATAGGGTTAACCAGCCGTGTGTGAAATGTGCCTATAAAAATATATATACGAGTAATATGTACGTCATTCTCATCAAAGAAACTTTTAATCTGTCTGAACTATAAGATGGATCGGTGTCCAAACCGGACCAATCTTCTATCTTTCTAACGAAATCTAAATTGACATTTTTCTGAGCCGACTCAAGCGCGAAGACCCCAAACATTCACAAAAATTGCTTCTTCATGATAACAATCAGAATGCTACGTTTTGTCTTTTTGAACCATTTCGTTTTCTTTTTTTTGTTTATTAAAAGCGACACTTATTTTCTTTCTTTCTTTCTTTCTTTGATCTCGTTTTTGTCGGCGGTACAGGAGCTAAATAGCATATTTTGAAAAATCTTGCGTGAATAATAAAGGTACCGCTCATTCAGTAATATTATCTATCATTAGAATTACAAAACACGTAAAAGTAGGTTGATAGTTTTTTTTAAAATAGTCGCATTAAAGTTTTAAAATGTTGTTGAAAATAATAAAGAGATAACGTTTACATATTAGAAAACAACTCTTCCCACTTACTTGTGTCACAAATAACTAATTTTGTGTTTGTATTATGTGTGGTGTCATGTATGATGCGGTTGGACTCGAGACAAAAGTGCCTTAAAGCCTATCCGATAGGCGGTGAGGGTTAAACGCCTCCCAGACGCAGTGGCAGTTAAACAGACCTTCGGAGTACCGCACTAGACTGGAGGTCAAATGCCTCATAGGCTCAGGGTATAAATACCACTGGGATAGATAAAAAGACAAAGGTTAGTTGTGAGTGAACTTAAACTTTTTACTGGAACGTAGTAGTTGACGTGAAGTAAATAAATTAAAACATGTGGATTTAACTTATTGACTCAGGCGTTACTTTGCGGAAATCCATTGTAAATAGAAGACAAAATTAAATATTTAGTGTACTTCCGCTGTGATCCGTAAATTCAAATTAAGACAAGTAAAGGAAAAATTAACTAAGTTCGAAGAGTCAGCATCTCCTGATGATGCCTTGTGGTTAGGCGAAACACGTGTAGAGTTAAGAATTTCCGAATTGTGATAGGTAACATTAATCTTAATTAGTCTTAGTTAATTAATTTTAGTTAATTTTCCTTTACTTGTCTTAATTTGGATTTCAGATTACAGCGGAAGTACACTAAATATTTAATTTTGTCTTCTATTTACATGTGGTTTTT
Organism: Mellilla xanthometata; assembly: GCA_035578125.1. NCBI lineage: Eukaryota > Metazoa > Arthropoda > Insecta > Lepidoptera > Geometridae > Mellilla > Mellilla xanthometata. Next base: position 9,438,058 of record JAPUBQ010000023.1, on the reverse strand, counting down.
TATATTAATCGTGTTAAGTACTCCATTACCCACAGTTACCACCATATTTAATTTTATCCTAATCGGTACAGCCGTTTAAGCGCAAATAAATAACGAACCCTATTTATTACTAAGCCTACGCTGTCTGTTTGTTCGTATGTCTGCTGGTATCAGTCAACAGGCTGTTTTTTTTTTGACACATTTACACACGGCTGGTTAGTCCCATACTGAACCATTTCTAGCTCGTATTATGGTTGCTAACACAACTGATATACTACATATACATACATATTATATATAAATACATATTTAACACCCAGACCCACAGCCAACAAATTTAGTTAAGCACAAAGATGTTGACCGGGCCGGGAATCGAACCCGGAACCTTCTGATTAGCAGACCGGCATGGTAACCTTTACGCCAACGAGGTCGTCAGGTTTGTCATTAACTGCGATAGTTAGAAATCTGTCATTTGCACAAATCATGTATTTCTGATTTCGCCAGTACAACAAATACTAGAAATAAATAGTAAGGGAGTTTCCCCATTCAACAAACATTTTTGACGTGACAACGTCTTAAATTAGGTTGCGGCTGGGAGTCACTTATGAAAAAGTGTAACGCCCGGTAACGTTACGATGAGTCACCGAACGAGAGAGAGGCCCGCCGAATGCCTTGCGTCTCTCTCCCACTCAACTATGATCGGTCTGCCGCGCGCGCAGCACGCGGCAGACGTTGTCACGTAAAATCTTCGCCCGTAAAACCGACTTTACAGGCAACCATTTTTTTTTGGCATTTCATTAGATAATAGTACGAAACCCTTCAAGTGAAATCTCGAATCGCATTTTTTTGACGTATAATTCAATAAATACTCTAACTTTTGCATTTTTCTCACGCACAAAGCAAAATAAAGTGCGTCCCCGCCCTAAAGACAATCCGCCGCGGTCCCTTGCTGCAATAAAATAAACTTTATTATATTTGGCGAAGACTTAAACTGGCTTGGAGTGTTTATTTCATAAGCCCCTTGGGCTTGTGGGCTTTCCTGTTTGTTGCTGTACAGTTATTTGTTCAGTACATAAGCTTACGTGAACGTTAATGCGTGTTTTTTTTTAATGACGACCTCGTTAGCGTAAAGGTTACCATGCCGGACTGCTAATCAGAAGGTTCCGGGTTCGAGTCCCGGCCCGGTCAACATCTTTGTGCTTAACTAAATTTGTTGGCTGTGGGTCTGGGTGTTAAATATGTATATATTTATATATAATATGTGTGTATGTATATGTAGTATATCAGTTGTGTTAGCAACCATAATACGAACTAGAAATGGTTCAGTGTGGGGCCAGCCGTGTGTGAAATGTGTAAAAAAAAAAAATGTTTAACCTTTCTTTCCAGAAATGAGATTTGCCTGATCATGATGCATGTTCATACTTCTTAGTTGAGTGAGAACTTAAAAAAAAGTTGGCTGCGTCCCTCGGTAATAACGCTTATAAAAAGTTAATCCGGAATAAAAAGCAACTATTACTATCTTGCTCAGTCGTTTATAAACGCCTCTCATCCAAAGGTTGCCTGGAAGAGATCGCTTTAATCGATAAGACCGCCATTTGTGGCACACTTATTAGTAAGTCATTTTTTTTAAATTTCATGTTTGTGTCCAATAAAGATTTTTCTATCTATCTATCTATTACGTTAATACGAGGGGAAGAGGGTATAGACCCTCTTCCTATAGTAGTATAGACTATCCCCATTATAACAAATTTCAACAAAGCCATATTCTGATAGTATCTCTTTTTTTAATTTGTTAATATCGATAATTACAATATACAAACTAAAAATATTAGAGGCGGGTTTTCTTTTTTACTCTAGATTTACTTGCTAGTTTGTTATTCCAGATTTATTTTATTTATTTGTTCAGTACATAAGCTTACGTGTACGTGAATACATGTTTATACTTCTTTAGCTAGCTAAGCTAGCTGCGACCTAGCTATTTCATCGAAGCCGTCTGATTGTAACACTTTTTTATTTTGTTAATATCGATAATTACATTATACAAACCCTTTGTCGAAACTTTGAATTAGGTTTTATTAATAGCGCTTAATTTCTAATCACCTACAAATAATACTAGACTAGTAATTACAGCTTTGAAAGACGCCCATGTCCAGCAATTTATTGTGAAGCAATAAACATATAACTCAATTTATAGTATTACAAGGATATGTATTTTAAAAAACAGCTTTCTTTAACCTATTAGATATAAATATAAATAAATAAATAAATAGTGGGACACATTCACACACGGCTGGTTAGCCCCATACTGAACCATTTCTAACTCGTATTATGGTTGCTAACACAACTGATATACTACATATACATACATATTATATGAATACATATTTAACACCCAGACCCACAGCCAACAAATTTAGTTAAGCACAAAGATGTTGACCGGGCCGGGAATTGAACCCGGAACCTTCTGATTAGCATACCGGCATGGTAACCTTTACGCTAACGAGGTCGTCATGTATTGCAAATCTGTTTTACAGTCGACTGATTAATTTAGACCAGACGGTGAATAACCTAAGTTTAATGTTTTGATGTGTGAATGACCTTGCATATTCTGTCTAGCAAAACCTAGGCTTTGTTATTTCAGACTAACCAAACTTTACCTATCAAATTAAGTTATTTCTGTTTAAAAGCAGAGTGGAAACTCAAAAAAAAAAGAATACCTACTTAGAGCTTATTCTCAAAACCGTTGTTAAAAATTAAAATTAACAAATTTTGTGTATATATAAAAAAAAACGATAGTTTGAATTGTAATGTTCAAAATATAATAATGATAATGACGTATGTCCTGATATGTGAATGTATGTTTTGCCTCAATAAACGATTTATTTATTTATTTATTATTATAAAGTCTGTAACACCATAGTTCTCGGACGGGTGAACTGAATTTGATTAAGTATATTTGTTTAAAAAGTGAGTCAGTCGAAAGTGTTTCTTAGTTATGTTTTATAGAAATCGATCCAATACGCCTCAAAATACCGGATTATTTTATTTTAATCTGCCATTTTGAGGTGTTTAGTGAAAAACATTTACAAAGGATAGGATTACAAAGGAAGAAAATTTCTAAGCTTAAAAAAAAATAACGAGACAAAAATGTAAAAGACAAAATTAAGCCACCCGCCCAAACGAGGCCGATTAGGATATATATTTTTACTTTAAAAATTTAATGAAATTTGTTTTGTAATATTAGAAAATAAGAGAACGAAAGAGTACTATATTTAACCTGAAAATCTTGCAAGCTTGCAACATAAAACTGAAATTGACACGCTCATAAATTAACCTAACATTTTTATGCTTCGTTAAAACAGAATAGAAATAACCATGTTTCTCAATAGAAACATTAAAGTCATAATTTAACGAGATTATTGCAGCGATCAAACTCTTCACTGTTATTAGTTTTATGAAGTGTTTAGTATGATAAATGAATTAAGGTAAGAGTGGATCTCTTAATTCACATTGGGTTCTGTACTGTTCTTATTTTTTTTCTGTGTGCAGTTATTTTATTTTCATTTTATTTTTTAATTTGTAACTTTGTATTGTATTTTTTTATTACTTGTTTGTGATTTTGTTTTGTATAATTTAATTGAATCATAAAATGTATAATATTCTAAATTACATTTTATTATTTAAATAAATTTTACAAAAAATATGGTTTTAAAACCGAGGTCGCTCTCCTACCCGCTGGTCAGACCTTGTAAAGACGCTCACTGGCCTACCTATTGCCGAAGCTTTTAAGACCACCGAGGACAGAAAACAGTGGAAGACCATTATTAACCGAGTGATCGACACTCCGTATTAGACACGACCTTCAGTAATGAATGAAGTTACGACTAAGAAGAAGAGAACTAACCAGCGTATTTAACTAAAAGCGTTCAAGTTTGGCGATCAAGCGAGGTAATGCCGCCAGTATATTAGGCACCTTACCCACGGACACAAACAATTTAAATATTGAAAAATCTGATTGATATCAAAATTAGTGTATATCTATGCTAATATTATAAAAGGAAAAATTGTTTGTTTGTTTGACGCGAATAGGCTCCGAAACTACTGGACCGATTTGAAAATCATTTTACTGTTTGGAAGCTAAATTATCCCCGAGTAACATAAGCTATATTCTGCTTCTCCTTGCAACTGAGATTATTTTAGAGCCCGTGCGAAGCCGGGACGGGATGCTAGTATATAATATATTATGTATTCACATTCATGCAGACAAAACCAAAACTAACAGTTGCAGAGACTTCAGTCACTTCGCTCGGTCAGTAAAACATCTTTCAATCTTTCTCAAAAATTAGACAAACTTGTCCTTTTCACATTTTTGTTCCAAAACCCTGAAAATACGTCGTAAACCTGTATAAAATCATGTCAAGGATATACGGTTGTGTTATCATAAGTGTGGTTGCAAGATCGATATATTGATGGATAGAAAACAACACCTGGACTGCGACCACCATTATGTTTCTCTATACACATTAATCGTAGCGCCCGTAGCTCGGCTAGCTTAAGTGATCTGACGCGATCATCGAGGTTAAGCAACGGCCAATGCGGACAGTCTGGGTGTATTTTTCACAAATGTTTTACTTTTTAATCTGGTATCAAATGAAGGGTTTGACTAGTAGAAAATATACATTTTGATAAAATTTAAATCTTAAATGGCCACCACCAAAAAAAAATTAGAAAACTGTGGTGTTCTAGTTGTTAAAGTGGCTTTTATATTTTTAGTTTACACTTGCTTTTTTATTATAAGCCTAAGGAGCAACAAGTCTGAAGACTGATTATCTTTGGATAACTTAGATTTATATTACTGATATTATAGACTAAATATTGGCTTCTCTATGTTCTAGCAAGCATAATACAAACTAGAAACTTTTTAGTATGGGTCTAACCAGTCGTGTGTGAAATGTGTCTGTTTTATTAAGGGAACGTAGGACCGCTGTCGTCTGGCGTCCATCGCACTCATAATATTGGTATTGTAGTTAGCAATATAGCAATATTATGTCACTTTACAGTAATATAATTATTACCCATAAAGCATTGCAATAATTTGCTGAAGATGAGCAACTCTGTGAATTCTTTTGATTTCTTTACTATTCCGTCATTTAAGTTTCTATTTTATAGTACTCGTAGCTTTCATTATGAGTATTTTTTTTAGGTTTGACAGGAACATATTAATAGCCATTGAATGTGGGTCCGAGCTCTGCATTTCTAATATACACCTTGGTACTTTCAAATTGTATTCATGTCTGATTACGCGTTTGCACGGTCTATATCTGATAGTTTTTGGATCAGATAAGGATATTTTTTTACAATCTATGTATCTACGAGTAACTCAGCAAAATAGCGCCTTAATTTGTTAACAAGAAACTACCTTCTTTTTTTTCTAACACGTCCTCTTCTTTGTCGACAGGTACGGTGACATGGTCCCCGGCACGATAGCTGGTAAGATTGTGGGCGGCGTGTGTTCTCTTTCCGGAGTGCTGGTGATAGCCCTCCCCGTGCCCGTCATCGTCTCCAACTTCTCCCGCATCTACCATCAGAACCAGAGAGCTGACAAGCGGAAGGCTCAGCGGGTAACTTTTGTCTTTCACTTCTTCTTCTTACCCCTTATCCCACTTAGGTGGGGTCGGCAAAGCAAATCTTCTTCTTTCACTCTCTATGGAAAACTAAAAAGTTACTGAAATTGCCTAATTTTGTACTGAATCGATGCGAAACATTTGCAATGTTTCGCATCGATTCAGTTAACGTTATATAGCTAGATTCAACCGTTTGTTAAACTATGAAAATTTCGGTAGGTATTTCTACGGAAAGCTAAAAAGTTTTTATACGACTATTAGCTTTGTATATAGTGTTTGTGTGTATGTTTATGTATGTGTGTATGTTAATGTATGTGTGTGTGTGCGTGTGTATGTTTGTTATTTCTTCACGCTCAAACGGCTGAACTGATTTTGACGAGATTTGGTATGAAGACAGGTGAGACTCAGGATTAATACAAGACTACTTTTTATCCCGCTATATTTTTATCCCGAATCTTCGTGAGTACCACCACGAGGCGCAACTAGTTCAATACCATATTAGGTATTTTAGCTAATATCAAATATTCTCAATTCCAGAAAGCCCGTCTGGCCCGTATCCGCATCGCCAAGGCGTCTTCAGGCGCAGCCTTCGTCTCGAAGAAGAAAGCTGCCGAAGCCAGGCTCGCAGCCCAGGAGTCAGGTGTGGAACTTGACGACGCTGGTCGAGATGAAGACATCTTCGAATTGCAGCATCACCATCTCCTTAGGTGTTTGGAGCGCACAACGGTAAGCGCACTAGGAAAAGTCTATGTCACAGAATTAACTTCCAAATCCCCTATATCGAGAAGAAACGTGAAGATCACCGCTAAGACTGCCATCAAAGAAGCACTGTCTCTTGGATGAACGCGGAGTTGGTTTGGAATGGTGAGTCCATCAGTCTTTCGGTTAGGCCTGTGAATCAGTGTAAAAAGCTAGCTTATGTCTGCGATCTAGATTTTGCAAAGACATCGTTCGTGTCTTTGATGGTAGCAATAAAAAACTCTAGCTAAGCTAAAAATGTTTGGAATCTATTTACTTTAGGGTATCTTCAAAGTTAGAGAGTTCAAAAATACAACCAAGATTTGAACACACACCAAAGTTTGAACCACAATGTATCTTGATGATGCTAACGCAAAGGCTTGTAATTTTGAACTGCCTATTAAAATAATATTTAAATCACATCACAAATGTTTTTAGTGCTTACTAAGAACATTTATATCACAAAACATTTCAACATAAACCATTTCAATTGAAATATTTTCATTCAAATGATGATTTTGCCAAAACTTTTAAATCTTCGTGACTCTTATCTTGACTCGTGGGGTTGGCTTTCCGATGAGTGCTACTCGCTTTGTAACTTCACTACACTTGTCCTTAGGGCTGTACAGCGCCTACGGACGCTCCATCTTTGCAAGTGTCCCTCCCAGCACAGTTCGAGGTTAGTGTAGACAGCTGAGACATACTTCCACCTCCCTACCACGACTTACAACAAGATCTGGAACCGATGCATTGGGATTATAACCTTTAACAACAAGTTTCACAGTTTTTGAGTTCAGCTCTTTTACAATGCATTACTTTCAGGCTTTCAGAGGGCCTAGGCAAGTTTCCATCACTTCAGGTATCGTTTCAAATCGATGTCCTCAAATGACGTCATATGTTTGAAAGTGACGTTTTGAAAGTCAGTTTTGGATCTGATCCTAATCTGTTGTCAGTTACGTCTTTCCCATACATTTTTAACTATACCGAATTAAAGCAGTACCTGAAATGATTGCAACTTGTTTAAGCCCTCTGTTATAGTTTTGTGGAGTTGGTAGTACACAGCCTGACCTTCTAACTGAGCTATGTCTTTGCAAAGTAGACCTTGTGTTAACACAATTCACTGTTGTCTGTCAGGTTTGAGGTGTGCACATTTGATAGCATGATCTGTCGTTTCTAATTCTATGGTGTTGGTGTTGTGTTTGATTTTGTCTTTGGTGTTATGTGAATAAGTGGTGTTGATTTTAAGATTAAGTTGTTCTTTAACTTTTGTTACCTTGTGTGCTTTAATAATATTTTCGAAAAGGAGATCTGTTACGGGCAGAATTGAGAGACTACCTCACGGCCAGCGTTTAACTAGAATATATCTTAAACAAAATAAGTCTCAAACGTTCCAAATTGTATTTCCATTGCTCAATTTTCATAAGCAAGCAAGCAAAAAAAATATAAATGTCATATAATACTGTCAAAACTAGTTGACGCCTAACTAAAATTTTGAGCTGTCAATGCGGGAACGGGATGGCAGTGCAGATCTTACACCCCTGATAAGATCTGGACTGACATCCCGTTAGGGGCGTACCGTGCATTGTGTTTGATCAACCAAACTTGCACCCAATGATCCCATAACCTTCATATTCCAGGATCGGGAGTTCGTAGAGATGGAGAATCCATTTAACGGGGCAGCAAAGCGGCCCGGGTCACCATCACCGCTAGCGTCGCCGGCGCACTCGGGCCGCGCGCCCGCGTTGCTTGCCTGCTGTGCACGATGCGGCTGCTGCCCGCAGAAGTACCAGGTGACGTCATCACTTGTCCACTGATTTGCAAACGGATTAACACATAACTAATAGTCATCAAGCTCAAGACATCAAATCAAAATGTGTCAGGCAAAAACTTAGTGTTTAGGAACTAAATTACTGTTTATGACATTAAATGATTGTATTTCAATTCGAGTTGTAGTCTGCCCCCGTGTCTGGGTGACTTTACACTTGTGATATAAGTGTAAAGTGTTGATAGATCAATTCCTACGTCGCAATGTACTGCTAGGATATTTCTGAGGAGATGCGTTGCTAGCTTGGCGATCCGTATTCGAATGTCCCACCGAAAGTGGCTCTGACACGCCACTAGATATGCCACAGACTGTATGCTATCGTGTATAGACTATCATTCCTAGGCCACAGACTATACATACATACATAAACTGTACACTACAAGAGTAAAAATGTAAATGACTGTTTTAATAATATTGAAGAAACGATTAAGGAAATTTAAAATTGTATATCCTTTGATTACTATAGAGTGGAATGATAAATAATATTTTAAAGTTACAACAACATATTGGGCTTTTAAAGAGACTCATCTCTTTAAAAGCCCAATATGTTGTTATCAATCAATCATTTGGAAATGCATGCAAATGAATGGTATCAATAGGTTTAGGAGTTAAATAAAGCGTGGCTAAAAAAGTTTTCAAGATTATATTTCGTATTCAAAATAACCTCATGCAGTTTAAGGTGATATTTGTAACCAAATTCAAAAACAGCTTCATATCATGTATGTACAATTTCGTCATAGGGATGGTTTAATAATATTAATAATAGTTTAATTCAGAAATGCTTCCATACAATTACAATCATGTCCTAATACATAAAAAAAAATAGGACATATTGTCAAAATACGGATAAATTTTATTTTAGGATAATTTGCCGTAAACATTTTACTCGTATCATTTCATGACTGACCAAAAAAACGTATAGTTCACCATCAAAACATCATGCATACTGACAAGCTAACGTACTCCACTAAAACTCAAAATCTGATGTTAGGTAACTATTAGGACTCTCTCTAGGCTGATCTTCTGGTAAGGTGGATCTTACTTTTACATATACAGAAATAAATAAAATAAAAATAAAATAGCCATTTATTACCCTTATCTTAAAATATTTTAAATTTTTTATATACTAATTTTGTTAGGGCACCCAAAATTTGGAGTAGGTCTCCTCAATGCGGCTCTAGTGACGGCTGTTTTAGAACACACATAGAAACATGCAATAAAATCACACTTCGTACGGAGGTCACTCCGTGCAAAAGAGCAGCGCCATCTATGCAGCGACACATGAAACGAGACACCTAACGCCATCTATCTGAAAATTAGAGAACTTAACTCGAGTCAATACAGAAAACATAGATCACAGTTCTTGTCCTCTCACTTTCAAAGCCAAATATGTAAGTGTGAAAAAAAAAATGTTTTCTTTATTGAGTCAAGTTACAAAGAATTTAATAAATATCAAAAAAGTAGTATAAGTTCGAGGTCTATGACTAAATATGGTAAGTAAATATAACACACAGGTGTAATTAAAGTAAGTAGATTTGCAATTAAATAAAAACTTATTTAGGTATTTGTGGGTTTATTGAACAAAGTTAAATTTGAATACAATATTTTGTATGTTTATTGATTAATAATAATAATATTGAACATGCTAAATACAAATATAATAAATACATGATAAGAGGGGGCAACTCCCGTTCTCGATCGTATTTGGTGCAGAGGATAGCCAACGCTATTAAGCGTGGAAACGCGGCCAGCGCTTTGGCCACCTTTGCGCCGGGTACGGTCGTTGACGGGCAATCCTGAGTTTTCATGTTCGGGACATTTTCAATTGACATAAATAGAAACATATAAGTTTATTATAATTTTATATAATATAATTAAAGTAGCTGGTCCTTCCTGAACGAGAACTGAATAAGATCGACGCAGGTGGCATAACGTCCGTCAACTTCTGACACCTCCTAACTTACATTTAAGAATTTGAAACTTAAAAACTCCTATTCGGTCAAACAAAGAAAAGCTCAAAACAATAGCTATTTTGCAACATTAGTAGTAAAAGCATTTAAAAAAATTACCAAGTGTTTTATTTTTTATTTTTTCAATAGTCTTCACGATGACTAAATAAATCAGTTTATTGTCCCTTTTGTAAAATGTGCGTATAATCAGATAGGAGATCTTAGAAGTTCACAGACGATAAGTAGAAGGAGGCCTATACCCAGCATAGAATCACCACCCGGTGTAGAAAGAATAGAATAGAATAGAATATCATTAATTCGTCATAACGTACCCTAATTATTAGATACAATTTAGAGGTTTAATAAAAGGATAAAATACGTTCTCGTCAAGTACACTAAATGTTTAATTTTGTCTTCTATTTTCATAGTATACACTAATAAATAAACACTAATAATCATACACATAAAGTAAATAATCAAGTCCAATATGTCACTACATCTATAAATTATGTCCTCTCATAACACGCCCCTAAGAAGAGAAACTAGCTCTCACAATCAGGGTATCCTAGCGTGAGAGCTAGGGACCTACACAAATACTCTTCAATAAAATTTAATATGATAAATTTGTTGATCCAATGAATATTGTAATAATTATAGTTTTTTTTTCTTCAATGTAATTTGTGTTATATGTACATACGAGTATATGTGTGTCAAATAAACGAATAAAAAATAAAAATAAAAGTTCACATTACATACATTATTCATATTGGGCTGTAGATGATGATGATGATAATAAATACAACCTATCTTCCATTTTCAACACGAAATTAAAGCTTGCTATTCATTCCACGACAGAGACGCCGGCGATCGGTTCGTTGCGTCAGTCCGATAGCACTCGCGATCTCTGCGAGGTCGCTCCGCGAGGTATTTAGTTAAAATCGATGTGCAAAATTGAGTACGGTATTATGGATCCTAATTCGTGTAGTATATAAACAATATATTTTTAATCGGTACGCTTAGAAAGTAAAAATAAATGTTCTATTTTAAAACACTTACACAGGTTTTAACACAGCAGAGCTATTAAAGAAATCTTCAAATGCATCCGACAGTTTTCTTTCACTTTTCGAAGAAAAAAGTCGAATCGGATGAATTCGAAGATCACATGAATAGCCCTGTTGGTCTCCAAAAAATAAAGCTTTTTATTGCCCTAGATATGCATATGTTTCCGTTCTCAGGTGCTCCGATTTCGAATATATATATTTAGTCCATTGAAAAGTTACATTTGGGGTTGCGTTTCTTAGAGGACGCAATTTTATTTTTTTGATGTGTAGGGGGGGTCAGTGTAAAGCTAAAACCAAGTTTGTGGGGTCGCCACCCTTGTCCCACGGCCGCCATCTTGAAAATGGGGGTTGAAACGGTTTTTATGATATATCTCTTTAACTATTTATTTGATAAATATTGCTAAATTTGTAATTAAAAAAGTTATAATAACAAAAAAAAATAACTGATGACATATTATTAGTATACACATACTAGCTGACCCGGCAAACATTGTTTTGCCTTAATAATTATTTCTAAATATACAGTAGCCGATTCTCAGACCTACTGAATATGCATATAAAATTTGGAAAAAATCGGTCAAGCCGTTTCGGAGGAGTACGGTAACAAACACTGTGACACGGAAATTTTATATATAAGATAATCTAGGTATAGTTAATATTACTAAACAATAGTACTCACTTCGGAGCGCTGTAAAACTTTAGCTATTAACTTAATGAAAAAATGATGCAAATAAAAGTTGTTCCCCAAAAAACGATCTACAAAAAAGGTCTGAAATTATTTTTTTGTAAAATGATAAAAAAAAAGTTACTTATATCGAAAAATATTTTTTTTTCTCGAATTTCTGAAGATTTTCGCTTATAACTTTTTTATTTATAGTTTTACTATAAAAAGTTACTGAACTAAAGTTGTAGAGAATTTAATTTGCAACAAAAAATGTTAACAATTTTTTTTATCAAATAAATAGTTTAAGAGATGTATCATAAAAACCGTTTCAACCCCTATTTTCAAGATGGCGGCCGTGGGACAAGGGTGGCGACCCCACAAACTTGGTTTTAGCTTTACACTGACCCCCCCTACACATCAAAAAAATAAAATTGCGTCCCCTAAAAAACGCAAGGTTAGGCCTAAAAAATGTAACATTTCAATGGACTAATTATGAGACTTCGCAGTGTACTCGTATTTTCATGAGTTTTGAATATTTTCAATTGTTTAATGTTTTTAATGACAATGGTTTAACAATGACCCACACCAGCACTTTAAAACATTATTATAAAAAATACTTAGTTTCATACGCGTAGGTACTCAAGCAAATAGTAATAGTTTTTGTTTCATTGAAATTGGACCAGTACCTATTGGACCAGTATCTATCTATTCTATCTATCTAATTCCAAAGTTATCAAAAAATTAAATCACATTTGTTTTTGTTTTGAGTTACCTACTTTTTGTTGATATGCTGAAAATAAAAAAAAAACAGTAATTATTGGCTATCAAAAAAATCCAGGTCCAATTTTACAAAATCATTAATAATACTCGTAGTATCATGAATTGTGTCCATAAATAGACCCAAAAACATTTTCATATCTGGGGCAACAAAGGCACTGTCGGTCAGTGCAATATATTTTAACACAAAATAAATTTACCCATTCAAATATGCAACTATCACGTAATTTGGATCCATTTATTCGTCGTGGCTTGTGCCATGTCTTCGCTAAATTTTTGTCATGTGTGGCTAAAGCTGTATTTGCCACGCTAAAAAAATATAAGCTATGACACGAATTTGGCCACCGTATATTATAGCTAAATGTCACACAATATATATATATATATTATACCGCGCTAATGTTGTTATATACATATTATAGTTATTTATATCACACAATGCTTTTGCTGCTATGCGTTGGTAAGTAAAATATGGATATTATGTGAAGGTAAAACGTGTTTATGAAAACTATATATATATTATTGTAACCTTTTTTTTTCAGGGGAAATTAATATTATAGTTATTTGTGTTTGAATGTTAACTTTTGTGACTGAATGCATAATGGTCGTATAAAAATAGAATAGAAAATCTATTTCAGTTTGATAGTTTAAAAATGTCAATTTACTTTTTTTATCATTACCTAGTTTCTCTCTACACAAAACACTATTTATTTTTACATATAACACGTAAAATTGTCAAGCAATTAAATATGCTTAACAACATTACAATGAAGCACTTTGATTTTATTTTATTTTAATAATCTAGATATATCCATTTCTCATAAAGTTACTAACACAATTTATTCCAAATATTTGGTTTCTTTACGAAAAATTTTTTTTTTATCCTTTTGTAAAATCCCCCCCAAAAGTACCACCCCCACCCAACAGTACCAAATAAGAGAAGTGATAAAAATTAAAAACGACACCATGAACGAAATCTCAGTTGAGTGATTGGCTCTGACAGGTCCTGCTATTAGATTCGAGTAGAAAGGGCCGGAAGGGCGTGCGTCGATACACATCGACCTCTCGACCGTCCGACACGTCTATGTCGGCAGCGCCGAGCGAAGATCCTCTACCAGTACGTTAGCTGTTGTTACCACGCAGCGATGTCGGCCCTTCAATAGGTGGCCTTACATTTTAAACGCAGCTTTTTTTTAGTTCCAAATTGTGCAGTTTTGTTGCCGTAGTATGTGAATAAATGTTATTTTAGATCAGGACTAATAAGTAACCATACAAATCCTCGACATGCCAACCCAGGTAGAGTTTGCTTAGTCTGGAATTTGACCGGGGCATACGGATAAGAGACACTCCAATCTAGGCGAAGCATGCCTAGTCTGGAATAGCTGACTTTCTAAGAGCTGTCGAGATACACTATTAGATAGAAGCTTTGCGGCAGATTTTTCAACTTGGGGGTTGTTGCTAGCCAGGCGAGCCACCATGCATAAACGTACTGTGTTAATTCAAGAATAGGCATATATTAATATTGACAGTTTTTTTTAATTGTCAATTTTTTTCTTATGTTTTAAGTCTCAGTAACAGTAATGTTATTTAGTTGAATGAATCTTTTTATTCTGATATTTTTTATAGGATTTTGACAATATTTGTAGAATTTAACATATATAATATTGTATTTAGATTCTCGGATTTAGCTTAACTGTTTTTTTTTACATGATTGTAATCGCTGTGTGGTAATAACGTGCAAAATAAGGCTTTAAATGTGTGCAGGGTGTTGGCTGCCATAAATTATTGTGCTTTTTATATAACTTTAACTTATATTATTGGTATTTTCGTATATTTGTATAATGTATTCGTATATAAATGTTGTATTTTGTAATTCTATGGGCTTTTGCTGTTTAATGCTAATGTTGTGAAGTTTACAATTTTAATTTACTCAATGTTTTCCAAATTATTTCCCTCGTTTTCTTCTTCCACGATTCTTGGACAGAATAAAACGATTTTTTGCAAAGTAGATCCAGAAGTGTTTGTAAATGTATACATAATATATATTTATATATACTTGTTTATATTCATTGTGGCCTATATATTTTTATATGAGTCAGAAGAGGATGTCGTCATAATATACCTATAATTTAAGATTAGATATTGTTTGCTACAGATTTGTTTATTTATACTGATGACAACGTAATTATATAACTTACTAAATCTACTATATTTTACTCAATATGCCAACACAATGCACACATTATATAATAATTGGCAGAGTTTGTGTCAAAATTTGCAGTATCGAGAGCCTTTTTATTCCTTTGCCGTAGTTTTAAATAAATACATTTATTGGAGATATTTATTCAAAGAGTTTTATTCATTCTTTGACTTTGATCAAGCTTTAGGAGCAGAGTTGTCGACATCCATACATTTCAGCATTTTAGGCTCTAACAGATCATGGTTACCATCGTACATTTACATGACACGTCCGTGGGTCTACATTTATATACTTATTGGCATGTAAAGCACACTCCACTATATACTCATACACTTTTACTCTCACACCTGTTCACAATTTACACTTCATATCGATGTTTTAGTTTTGATATCGTGTCTTGTGTACTTTTCAAATTGAAACATAACTCATACAGCTATAAATTAAAGTTATCTAACTTATTATATCTTATTTTCTCTGAAAAATGTGAGGAAGTAAGAAATAATAAACAGAGAAGTAATAGATATGCATAAACAAACGTATTTATAAAGTCTGTGTGAGTTATCAAGCTTATTATCGATGTTCAGCTTACATGTGTTGAGGTATGTAGATAGAATTTATGAATAGGCTAAGTGTAAGCCAGATCAATGTCGCTCATAGTATAAAGAACTTTGAACACAGTATTAACTTTAGTTCTCTTATGTTACAGCAAGCTTGTGGCAAGTACATCCCAGCTGGAGGCACCGTGCAAGGAAACCAGACTGGTGTGGTAATGGATGGAACTTATCTCGTGGAAGCGTCATTCTAGGGTCCATCCACTAGCTCCCATATTGTGGAAAGCTACGTGTAACCCTCGTTTTAGTGTCGCCTACAGACGAGGCAGTCTTCGACAAAGACGCTAAGCCAGATCACACCGACTAAGTGAATGATCTTGATGACATTAGCCAAAATAACGGCACAACTTGAACTAGAACCACAATTACTAGGTTACGAGTCTGTGTATATTTTATGTCTTGTAAGTCTAACACGATACTGCCTAACATTGAAAATATCAGATTTGTATTAGCAGTTGACGAAAGTGAAGTGCGTGGACGGGTCGATGTAGTTTGACTTCCTTTTCAAGAACCATTCCATATAAAGACTTGTTCTTATCTAGTCAGCGATTCATTCCGACAACGTTCTAGTCATTTTGGATAAGGGAGTGGAGGCAGCCATGGAATGGGATCGTGGATTGGAAGCCAGACCAGAAACGCGTGGTGTAACGTTTCTATCAACGTTTGTGTTTTGTGAAATGGAATTTGCGTGGAACACATCAGAGAAGGATAGCATTTTTGAGGATATTTATTTAAAGTTACTGATAATTTCTAATGAAGAAAAGATATTTCTATAAGGATAGTTAATCTTTTAACTAAACTACATTATTTATGATAAATAAAAAATGGAAACGAAGAAAAAGTAAGCATTAAAGAAATACCTAAATGTTTACGTCAAACCAAGCCAGTTCCGTTTCACAAAAGTTTTGAAAAGAAAACGAATGGTGTTATATCGTGTCCTCTCCGTGTAGATTCCTTTAATCGGTGTAGTTTTAATGAAACAGTATTATATAAGGTTATATTATCATCACGATGATGATGATATAAGGTTTTAATATTAAAAAGAATGATGGGTGTGAATATTTCCGATGACGAGTTAATGGATAAAATGATCGAGTGGTGTTAAAAGACAATTAGTTTCAAGTTTCTGTATAGGCCATAGTTACTCGAATCATATCAATTAGGTCTGTTAAAATACCTTTTGTAGTACAGAAGGTCAGACTTGTGTTCGTAGATCGATTTATAATTAAAATAGACTTTTCTCTCTTCATGTGAATTGATTTTGGCATTTTTAGCCAAAGATAGGTCCGGTTCCTCCAATTAATTAAAATCTAGATCTGTCTAGTTACTTGAGAAATCTGCACTTGTTAAGTAACCAACTATCTATTCAGCTTCCTTGAAAAGGTTGTAATTTAAATAATTTATATCAAAGACATGGCGTTGGCGTTGTAGAAAAGCGCCGTCCTTTTTCAGTTTGGGATAAAATTATTTAAATTACATTCCATGTTAAAGGAGCAGTTGTTGTTTTAGTTTCAGAATTTATTCACTAGTACTCTAGTGCCTTCGATGTTGGTTATTTTCAAATAATCTTTAAAGTCGTTGATCTGTGTTAGTGAGGCATTAGATATTCTAGAATTATAAAATTATGTAAAACATAGGTAAAGGTAAAGGTAAAACATATATACATAATAGTGGTTATAATGTAAGGGGTTACTGGTGACTAAAACAGCTATCTATGAACGATTTTTGGATATAAGCGAAGAAAAAACTTGTTCTATCATAAAATTTGACGATCTGCGACAAAATTTCTTAAGTCGTTGATCAGCTTTCTTTCGCAAAATTACATAAATCGTACCGGCCGTTAAATGTTTTGTTTTAGTTACCTGTAACCTGCATATAAGTTAGTATATAAAAGTTTCCTGGAAACTTACGCAACACTTTTTACTTTACAAGGGTTATTTGTTCGTCTAAACAAAACATTTCGGTATATTATGACTAGAAAATTCGCGAAAAATGTTTAACAACTGATGTCGATGCGCGGCAAAATGTATGGAAAAGTAAATATTTTTTCCACGAATTTTCTACAAAACGTATCAAAGTAGTCCTTGAAAAGTTTTGCGTTACGATCCCAGTCTTGTATATTTGTATGTGACAGGTTGTCATTTGATGACCTGACGTCCCAAATCTAGGTGTGGAGCAATGAATGTTAGACAATGAATAAGGTGTCCACGTTACAAGGCTATGCCTGTTGGATATTTTAGCGACCCAAGAATAGATTGTAGTTATAAACGTCTTATGAATGCAATAGTTCGGAAAAAGTTACACGAATAGATAGATGAATTTATGTGGTTACAATAGAAAATATTAAATTATACATGAAATTGTGACGTAAGATAATGAGATATATATAATTATTAAATCGTGAACGTATTGCATTGAATGCATGATATTTTAACGTGGTATTTGTAGGATTTAATGGTAATTTAATTTTGTAGTTGTAAACCGAATTCGATGTTAAAAATAAATCTTCCAAAGTATTGCCACAATTTCTATTAAACGTTATTTAAAAATGTAATACTCAAATTTGGTAATGTATAAGAGCATAATGTTTAAGAATCAAAGTAATATCTTAAAATCAATTTTCATTAACTTATAATTAAATAGCGATTAATGAATTGATGTGGTAATTAATAATTATTTTCTTACTTGTGTAAATAAATGCTGGTTTTATATTCTCTTTCTTTTGTATGAGTCTGAATTTTAATATTGAAACTTGATCATCGAATCGATCATTTTAATTTAATCATTAATACTCGTAAGGGGCCGCCCATGAATCACGTGAGGTTCGAAAAGGGGGGGGGGTATATATAAAATCACGAAATATCACAGAGGGGTGGGGGGGTTGTAATAATATATCACTTGTATTATTTTTTGAGGACACTAAACCGAAAAATTGCGTTCATCTTACTGGCGAAAAAAATGCTGCATATTAAATCTGTCTACATTTAAACGTTATAATAATAATTATTGTAGACTTTTATTTTCTTTAATAAAACTAGATTATACCGAAAGCTGTATTTTTTAAATATTTAACAATAGTTACGAAATTGTGTAGTTACTCAAAAATACACGTGATATAGGAAAGGAGGGGGGAGGGAATCTCAAACACCTCACTATGTATCAATAAGGGGGAGGGAGGATGAAAAAAAGCTAAAAAAAAAAACAAAAAACGTCATGTGATTAATAGACGGTCCCTTACTCCCAATATGGAAAATCATTCATTAAAATAATGTATTATAGCCAAACTACTGTCAGTCACTTATTTGTTTACTGCTTTACTAACTTCCTCAATCAATACTAATTTTATTATATTCTATTCCCTGTGATTAAAATGGCTGTTTTACCATTTAATAGTTTAATTTGTCACTCCATTATTGAAGGCTATAATTATAATGCATAACTACAAAATAATAACTACACGTATTGTCAATAATGTAAGGCCTCAATTGTTAAGTTTTGTCATTAAATTTTATTATAATTTTATCTATTGTGTAACATACTACGTTACTGTTTTCACATGTAACTAAATCTAATTTTCATAGATAGATTGAATGCGCTAATTTAGAAATAAAAATGCATTTGAATTCACGTAAGCATTACTATATATGTCTAATATATATATTTTTTTCAGTCATAAATTAACATATTTATATGATATATATTTTGTATTATTTGGAAATCTATACCAATCAAAACTTGCGATTTCATTCATTACTAATATTATTATTAATTTAATTAAAGTGCGTTCGTAAGACTGCATCATATTTTACGTCAAGAATTAATTAACTTTAAATAAACAATTGATGTGTACGAAAAATTTTAAACGAAATTCAGATTGTCAATTTTATTCTTTTGATGGAATTCCAGAAATAATATTAAAATATATTCCTACATGATATTAATACTTCATTAATATAGTACACATTTTAGTAAATAAATAATACCAAATTATATTATTAACATGTACCTATATCTACACCTAATATACGCGAGACACTATTGCAAGGCAACATTTTGGAAAATTTTGGAAATTGTTTTTATTTATTTATCTTAGTATCTATATAATAATCGTTTATTTAGTTAATGTTTACATTTTGTATCCACAATTTCTCTTAAATTCTATTATATATACATCATAAATATACTACATACATTACATATATTCTCTTAAATTGTATTAAATGTATATAACATTGCTCTTCTTGTCCACAATATTCCATTAGAATAGATTCTATTCTAAATCTATCATCAGTTTCAGTTTCAAAAAGTCTTTATTTCAATATAAAAATATACAGTAACAATATTAGGGTAAATTAATCCTAACATGTTACATCATACGAGTTAATAATATTTTACGAACTACAAGCCCATTTAAAAACTTACAAAATGATATTTAGTTTAGGTACACGAGCATCAGATTTATTGTGAGGCAAAACGTCGTCATAAAATACATAAACTTTTATGTACGCTTTAGTTAGTAGCAATACATTCTATATAATTGCAAGGGAATTAGAACAAAAAGTGCCGAGCGAAATAAATCTATCATCATGCGTAGTATAAAGAAACATACGAGTATATACTGTTCCCTCTATGGCGTAGTGTCATGTTTTTTTTCTGCCCGTTAAAAGAACAAAATTGACAAACTACGGGATGAATGATGTCGGACCAAACTTGGGATATGAGTCGCGTGTGTAGCGGTCTAGACGTGTGTGTGAGTCGATATCTTTATTGTTTCTAGCTATCGAATTTTTAAATCAAAATGTTTTAACTAAGAACCTCGGTTATGAACCTCTAGCTTAAAAATTCTTTGTTATTTAAAAAAGAAAGAAAATAAACATTATTGTAAATTCTTGGCTTTGTATTATTTAATTCTAACTTATTGACTCAGGCGTTACTTTGCGGAAATCCATTGTAAATAGAAGACAAAATTAAATATTTGGTGTACTTCCGCTGTGATCCGAAACCCAAATTAAGATAAGTAAAGGAAAAAAATACTAAAATTAATTAACTAAGATTAATCAAGATTAACGTTACCTATCACAATTCGGAAATTCTTAACTCTACACGTGTTTCGTCTCTCCACAAGGCGTCATCAGGAGATGTTGACTCTTCGAACTCTTTGGCGTTCGAAGGAAGTACACTAAATATTTAATTTAGTCTTCTATTTATTTAATTCTTATTATCAGGGAGTACATAAGAGGAAGTGTGAAAGTAGCCCCGCCCCAGTGAGTGAAAAATTAAAGAGTGAAAGGTTGGCGTGGTATGGGCATGTGATGCGTAGAGAGGATATGCATGTGACTTGGAGATGTATGGAAATGATAGTGCAAGGAAGAACGGCAAGAGGTCGATCGAAGAAGATGTGGATGGAGTGTGTGAATGAGGACATGAGAGTGAAAGGAGTGAGTGTAGAGACGACGGCTGATAGAGGAGAGTGGAAGAGGAAAATTTGCTGCCGAACCCACCTAGTGGGATAAGGCAAGGAAGAAAAAGGAGTATTATCAAGAATCAGAATGTATCATTATATCTAATAATCTGTATAGTAGTTTATTATTAAGACGATTAGGGTACATTATTTAAAATCCTAAGTAAATGATAGGGCTTCAGTTTTTTCAGTTTTATTATCTTTAATAGGTCTTATTTAGTCTAAAAATTGTCATTGTTCCAAAACACTATAACACGAAATTTGCTCAATAGTTTCATCATTACTTTTAAAAAGTTATTTTTAAAATAAAATACTTAAAATAATGTTCTTCTGAAAATATTTAAGAAATTAAAATTATCATTTCATTGGGAATGGCATAACTTTTACTGTAGTCGATGGAAAGCGAGACCAGTCAATTATTAATTAATACTTAAACTAAGCAAAGCTTTAAAATTATCCGTTGCAATTCACTCAAAACATTTATTTTATTATTTCATGTTTAATTTCGAAACATGCAATAGAGCTCAAGCAATAAAGGCATTGTTTCGGATTTAACTACTGCTGCTGCCTTCTATCGAATACCTAGTACACTATTACACAACGCAATGATACGAAAACCTTGGCAGCATTCTAAGTAGTGACACTTGTAAAATTTAGATGTCGGTATTCGCTGTCACTTTAACAACAGTCTTGTGCATAGTGACTCAACCATACACCGTTCGCATCGACCGTTGCGCGTTGCTTAGCTTCGATAATCGCGTCAAATCACCCTAGCTAGCTGAGCTACAGGCACTATAGTGCTGCCATCTAACCAATACTTAATACACTATTACACAACGCAATAATACGAAAACGTACGTTAACAGCCTTCTAAGTAGTGACAAACGTAAAATACAGATGTCGGTATTCGCTGCCACTTTAGTAAAGCGCCATCTGTGCAATGCTGATGTCACTACTACGCAATAAGTGTAGCTGGGATAAATAAATGGGAGAAACCGGTAAACCTTACGCGGGGCACAACTTTGATAGCAAAATAAATAAGTCATAGATGTCGCTTGCTTTAGTGCTGTTTACGGCAGGCTCTAATAAATATGGCACAAAATAAATACAAAATAATTTATGATGAAATCGTTGCCGTTATAGTTACCATACCGGACTGCCAACCAGAGGGTCCCGGATTCGATTCCAGGCACGGCTAACATCTTTGAGATGTACTAAATATGTTGCCGGTCGGTCTGGGTGTTAAATATGTATCGTTGTAAAGTATTTATGTATGCATATGTAGTATATTAGTTGTGTTAGCAACCATAATACAAACTAGAAATGGTTTAGTATGAGGCTAACCAGCCGTGTGTCAAATGTGTCCTAATATTTATTTCTTTACACATATTTTTTTGCACCATATACTGTATATTATATACTTTATTGTAGTGTAGGTAAAGAACATTTTGATTTTTTATGTTATTAAGCAGGGAGACGGCTAGGAGGCACCACTATACAGTTGAAGTTCCAAAAGTCCGCCCGAAGCGTTTCGCTTCCACATAATATATTGTGCGGACCATTAAACTGTGGAACTCATTGCCGGAATCCCTGTTGCCTCTGAACTATAACCTCACTGTCTTCAAAGCGAGAGTGAATCTGTTTTTCTAGACAAGCGCGCTCTTCCCTAGATCGCAACATCATGTGAGTGTTATCAAGCGTTAGCCTGTCCATCATTAAAAAAAATGGTTGCCTGTAAAGTCGGTTTTACGGGCGAAGATTTTACGTGACAACGTCTGCCGCGTGCTGCGCGCGCGGCAGACCGATCATAGTTGAGTGGGAGAGAGACGCAAGGCATTCGGCGGGCCTCTCTCTCGTTCGATGACTCATCGTAACGTTACCGGACGTTACACTTTTTATAAGTGACTCCCAGCCGCAACCTAATTTAAGACGTTGTCACGTCAAAAAACTATTTATCTTGGATTAAAATGGGCAACACCATGCAACTAAGCTAGTATCAGATACAATGTAGCGTAATCATATATTCTTTGATAATATTATTTTTCCAACCAAACAGACCTTCCAGTACGTCTTAGGGTTGCATATAAACGGCCTTTTTTCTCGCTTCACTGAACATATGATGTATGGACTTGTTTCTTGTTACGTTGTTTTTAGAGTTCCGTATCTAAAAGGTAAAAAACGGACCCTATTACTAAGCCTCCGCTGCCTGTCTGTCAGTCACCAAGCTGTATCTTAGAAACAGTGATAAACAATTCTTTACCGGACACAAACTAAAGATAAAAAAAACTTAGAACAAAAAGTAGTGTGCCTCAATTGGCGGCATTATCGCTTTAAGCAACCATTTCCAAGCAATCTTTGGATGGAAATATATTATTTAACGACTAAGTATCATCAGTGATATCTAGAAAGCTGAAACTTTCACAAGTTTTATATATCCCGTGCCGATTTAACAATAAATGCTAAAATTCTAGAGGTTTCCAAACAATAAACGGTTTTTTTTTGCTTTATATAGCAATAGATAAGAGATAGACGCTTAAAATTTTCACACAATATAGAAATGTTTACAACCTTTCGAAATAGAAAATTAAATAAAATTTGGCTTAATTTTGTCTTATAAATCTTTGTATAGGTATTTTTTTTTTGTTTACAAAATATTCGTTTTTACTATGCTTTGTAAATATTACTCTTAAGTTGTGTATAATTTTAACCTCTGTAAATAAACTGCAAAATAAAAATAAAATAAATATTTAATGGGGGCTCCCATACAATAAACGTGTTGTTATTTTGCCATACTTTTCAGATGATTGTTCGGAACCTTTCATCCGTAAGCCCGACTCGTATTTGAGCTATTATTTTTTGTCGTCCTACCTAGGTAATACCACAGAATAATAACTAGTACTTCAGTAATACTACTTTATACCTTTCCTACTAGTTACTTAGTTCTCGTTTGTTTTATGCTCGCACATTCATTCTCCATAGTATATTTTTCTTTTATCTATCTCCTTGCATACGATAAAGCATCATTACATAAGCAGCCCACTTTACATTCCCATTGCTGAGACTAAGGGCCTTCTTTCTTGGGGAGAGAACCACCACGCTGTCCAAGCTACGCGGTGGTTTCTTTTTTCAAACGATCTATTTATTTTTATGCAATTTTTTTATTTAAATGTATGTGCTAAGGAATAAAACTGTATAAGGTGAGGTGGGGTAAGAGGAACATACTTCATTTTAAGGAAAGTATTTTGTGGTCTAGGAAAAACAGATAAAATCTTAAAAGATCTTTGAAACACGCAAAAATTGTCTTTATCTTTTAGCTTCCCGTAGACAAAGTTTCATTGCGCTACTAATAGTCGTTACGACGATATTTGTGTAAATGTCCAAATTGTAAAAACGTCCCTCTTCCCCCTCAACTGGGGTAAGAGGGACAGTCGTAGTATTTCATACAATTTAAGTTTAAATTTAAATATTCGTTGCCAAATTCTCGTGAAGTTCTAGATAGAACTGCTTCAGTCAATATTGAATCTTACTTTTGTTAAAATAAGGTCTCATTTAGAATGTAAATAAAGTGTAATCCAATTCGGGGTAAGAGGAACATACAGGTTCGATCAGGGGTAACAAACTAAAAATAACTGGACCAGTGATATTTCTTTAGCTATTTAATCTCATACAAAAAAATACAAAAAATAAAATTAAACAATCTTATACCTTTTCTTTTTCCTTACATGAAAAAAAAAACAATGGCACTATGAACGAGATCAATATTGCAAATTAGCCTTATAAAATTCTTAACTTCAAAAATAAATTATATTGCGTATATACGGTTCACAATTGTTGAACTTGGTATAAAGTTTTGCGGCAGCGTAAGCAGATATTGTTCCATTTTTTACTGCCTTGACAGCGTCATTTAATTTTTCATTATCATATCTGCTTCTATCCGATATTCGAATATATTTTCGAGGCATTTTTTCGTATTATTCCTGTAACAATCATTAGTAGGTACATTAATTCAGAAGTCAATAATAGCTGCATTGGCAGCGCGAAAGAATGAAAGAAAAGAGCACCACTATGCGGGGGAAAAAAACACTCAACATTCCCTATCTCAAAAACTACTGAACCGATTTTTGTGAAACTTGCACTGTTACCCAAGTTGAACACAATATTTAGTTTAACAAAAAAAGAATTATTAAAATCGGACTAGTAGTTCCAGAGAAATGCGAGGAGAAACATAAAATGCTTACATACATGCATACATACTTTTTTTAAATTTGGCGCACTTGTTTAGAAGCTGTTATAGACTAACATATCCGAAAACTGGGCAGTTCTGGAAATATTATATACATAAAGGAATTGATAACCTCGTTTTTTAAGTCGGTTAAAAAGTACTATTTTAATAAAAAGTAAGTATCGACTATAAAAGGGACGTTTACACAAAACACAATCCTTCTAACTTTTACTTTCACAAAATGTTAAATTCCAGAATGTTTTTGTTACATTAGGTACCTAGGTACTCTTTATACCTTTTTGTTTATACTAGTTAAAATGACATATTCAAAATGTTTGTCTTCCCTGCCATGGGGTAAGAGAAACATATGTTCCTCTTTCCCCGTCAATAGTGACCCTCTTACACCAGCTAATGTTTTTTGAGGTAAGAATTTACAAGTGAAAGAAATTCGTATTATTAGTGGTTTTTAATCTAAAATAACTAATAAAACGCAATACTTACAGTTTTCACGCTGTATATTCACCATCAAATTATTTGCATCAGTCTTTTTTGAAGTAATTATTCACTTGCAAAATAACGCGTCAAATTTGTGCTAGTCAAATTCACAACTGTCTGACGTTTACTCATTTTTGGCGGCTCTTGACTAACGTAGCGACATTTAGTGAAAACCGTTCAAACTAATTGGACTTTTCTGTTTTATTGACGGAGAGCTTGAAGTGATAAACGCTTTAGTTTACTAGTTATGGACTCGTGACCCTCTTGCCCCGCTGACCCTCTTACCCCACCTCACCTTATTATAGATTTAAGGTAAAGTCTTGAATTTATAGTAATTCTATTGTAAATCATAAACAGTAAAAATGCTCGAAAAGTAGCTTAAAGACCGGCTTTTTAAGCAAACATGAGCCTATTTATCATTTTAAAATATAAAAAACTAAACTACAGGCGTTATTTAGTAAACTATGAAAGATAATGATGATGAAAACCAAACCAGACCGTATATCTTGATCTTTACATGTATTTAAATTAGCCAAGAGTGAGTAATTAAGAAGATTGTACATTAACTGTACACAAACTACGAATCTCGAAAGTATATGTTAACCATATCAAGTTCTAGGTTTATATTGCAACCATTTGGAGTTACAGTTACACATACACACACACACACATACATAAACACACACATGCGCACATTTTACTACAGGTGTGAGCTGTAGTACTTTGTGTGTACTTTTATTAATACATTTGTTTGTTAGCAAGTTTGTTATAATGTCACAAACAAATGTTAAAATTCTGTAAACTATGTAATTTTGAATTAATATGGGTCCTGGGAACCTGAAATAAATGTATTATAATACGATTAAAAACTCACAAAAATTTAAATATTCTCGTAATCGTATAAAACATTAGTTAGTTATTTGAATAAGCTAAAATTTTTGGAGTAGCTTTAGTTAATTATCTAAAACTAATTGAATTAATCAATTGCTTACCTAATTCTTATAGCAGTAAGTGGGTACTAAAGATAAATATGAATGTATTAAGTAAAAATAAGAAAGTACACGTAAGTCACGTGCACATGATACCTTAAGATTAACTTTGCAGGGCCGTATGAATTTTAGCTTAATTTGAGAACGTAAACACTTCAAAAATAAGTCGGGTTTTCTATCCTGACGCTATAACTCCAGAACGCACGAACCGATTTCTACGGTACAGCATTCGTTGGAAAGGTCTCAAACGGAAACAAAATTCAGGAAAAAAAAAGAAAGTCTCAAAAATAGGAAACAAAATTCAGGGCAAATTCGATTCGCAAAAAAAATCGACCTACACGCGGTCGGAGCCGTGGGCAACAGCTAGTAGTTTATAGTTATAATGCTAAAATCAATTTAATATTTTTACTCATATTTTTTTATATTTGCTATGCTATTTACTGTAATCATTTCAATTTAATCTAAAAACAACCGCTGCATATTGGCCTAGAAATTTGTAAACAAAAAAAACATAATCAAATCTAGTTTACCTACTACGAGTACGTAGAGTAACAAATACAAAAAAAATGCATTAAGCGAGAATAGCCGGGAGATAACGCTAGTATATAATACCCACACATACGAGCAGTAATTGTGGAGAGAATATAAAAAAATTGCGCTAAGTGTGCCTTACTTGCTTGCGGTGAGGTACGTACCGCCGCTGGTTGCACTGGACTGAGGATTGAAAGTTATTTAGATACTCAAAATATTTTGACGACCTCGTTGGCGTAATGGTTACCATGCCAGACTGCCAACCACAAATACAAATTATTTATTGATAACACCAAAGTTACAAGTTAAATAATATAATAGCATTACAATAGTATAATATTATAGCGTTTAGATATTATATGATTGGTGATGTGATATGATATGAAATTATATGATATGATATCACAGGTACTCCGGTTTGATTTCCGGCACGGCCAACTGTAATAATTAGTTGGCTGTCGATCTGGTCGTTAAATATATATCGATATCAAGTATTTATGTAAGTAATGTATTGTATTGTGTATAAGTTGTGTTATAATTCAAACAAGAAATAGTTTAGTATAGCGCTTACCGGTCGTGTCAAAAAAAATCTGTTGTATAGGTATTACTATTTTAGATTTTGAAATTATTCCTCAGTTTTTCGAGATATAGACGTCTGAACGTAAAAAAACTGTTCATAGATTTATACTTATTATGTTTGTAATAAAATTGTCTTATGCAAATTTTATCTTGAATTGTGCATGTGTTGTCCAGTGCCGCTGTAAAGGCCCCTCAGGCCAGCAGCATTGTCATTCCTCAAAAAAAAAAAACGCTCGATGCGGTCTTGTCCAGTGCCGCTGTAGATGCCCCTTAGACCAACAGCAGTGTCATTCACAAAAAAAATTGCTTAATGCGTGTTGTCCAGTGCCGCTGTAGAGGCCCCTAAGACCAACAGCATTGACATTCTCAAAAAAAACACTCAATGTGGTCTTGTCCAGTGCCACTGTAGAGGCTCCTCAGGCCAACAGCATTGCCATTCTCAAAAAAAAAACACTCAATGCGGTCTTGTCCAGTGCCGCTGTGCCAGATGCCCCTCAGGCGAACAGCATTGTCATTCTCAAAAAAAGGTCTCGCGCGAGTGTGGCCAGCGGCTGTGCATAGCGGGCGTCATTCGGTGTGGCCACAGTTGGGCGGCCGAGCGCGAAGTTCAAATCTCGTGGTAATTGATAAATAAACGGGGCACGTGCGCCCGGGTCAACACACTTGTATGCACCTGCTTACATCTAACTACATTTGCTGAAGAAAAAAAAAACAAGTGAAACAAAAACATATTAGTCTTTTTTATGCTGGGCATAAATGTGGTATTTTTTTTATTTTATTTTTTTTGTTTTCAAAATTCTTTATTAAATCATAAAAACATTAACAAAGTAAAAGATGGACACTGTCCGCACTTTAATTTATCTTAATTATTATTGCTACTTACAGACTACTTATCATTATTAGCTTTTAAAAACATAGTTTGAAAAAATAAATTACATATAAATACGCTAAAGACTTAACACTAACCTACTTTATGTGGTGTCAACGTGAGTTGATTTGTTAACCTATCGTGCCAGGTTCACATTTTAAACAATAATGAATTTTTGCTAATGCCACAAAACACAAGAATAATTTTAAATTAACATTCAAACAGAATAGTGAACTATAAAAATATAACATTCGCGAGAATATATTTTATAAATGTGGTATGGCAGTGGTCAGAGGAAGTATAGACGGAACAACAAAAAAATGTGGTATGGCTGAAATGGCTGTCTTCCACCATCGGACGAGTAGGGAAACGCCAAGGCGGCATCGTTATACTGTGGAGGTGCCTAAGTCGCGTACTAAGCGATTTGCCTCCACCTTCATTGTGCGTACCACCAAAGTGTAAAATTCTTTGCCAAATTCCCTGTTCCCCGATTACTGTAATCTAGCAGTTTTCAAGGCAAGAGTGAACCGGTTTCTTCTGGGCAAGCGTGCTCCACCTAAGATCGCATTATCGCTTACCATCAGGTGAATTGCGATCATGCGCAAGCCCATTATGTAAAAAAAATAAATAAAAAAATTGGTATTTAGCAAAGCTGCAGTGCTAAAAATACGACTGTAGCTAGGTGGTAAAAGTCTGCTTTACAATCAGACGGCCACTGATTCGATCCCGGCCCTACACAAATTACTTATTCTTTTCAAGTTATGTGTGGATTCTCTCGCTTTCCGGTGAAAGAAAACATCGTGAGGAAACCGACATGTTTGAGAACCACAATATCCGAAGACGTGTGTCATCCGCCAAACCTCGGCCAGCGTAGGGGATTATGGCCTATATCTCTCTCCTCGTCAGAGAAGGCCCCGAGTCCCAGCAGTGGTTACGTTTTGTAGGCTGTTTATGCTATAGTTATGCCATAGCTGCAGTCGTTTTAAAATCTTTGTTATATATCTTCTAGCACCTAAAACATTCGCTGTCTAAAAAGTTGAGTAACCTATAGAATCCATTAGTCCAAACTATCTCAAACAATAACCTCCACAGTTCCTATATACCAATTTTCAGATCTCTATCTTTATAATGTCAAACCTAACATTCATCACGACTAGAAAATTCCGTTTGAAACATATATCACATAAATGTATACACATATATACCTTTTATACATATGTACTCGTATATACGTCATACTAATATAACCTATGAGTGAGACTTATGTATAAAGAATTCGCTAGTAAGTTTGTATGATTCAAAATTAGAATTCAGTGTAAACTCTATGTAACGACATTGAAAGGATTGTGCATTTTATGACGTTATAGAGAGTGGTCGTTAAATGGAGAGAATGTATCATTGTATGGAATACAAGCTAAACCAACTAAAGCCAATTGATTTCGACGCTTTAGAAAGTTTGTCGTTAAATATAGTGACGTTACATGGAGCTTACACTGTTATTATACATTTTGATAAAGGAGTCTTCGTCTTCTTCGATTGAGCTAATAGGCCAAGCTCTGGTTTAAAAACATCGTAAGCATCGACCGTTGCTTGACCTCGATGATCGCGTCAGATTACCTCGGTAGCCGAGCTAAGCTAGCAGGCGCTACTCTTATTTGATTCCTCATAAAACTTTGCCTATCTGCTGAAGGTTTTGTATGAAGAGAGATGGTTCCTATGAAACATGTGTTCATTTTATTTATCAGATTTTTTTTTTAATGTGTATACATTATTTTTATTTTTATATATCAAAATTTTATTTTATCGTTTCAATTCTAAAAACTTTTCAGAACTATTGTTACTTTAACATATCACCCGGCTGCGATTACCTATTTTCTATATCATTAAATTTTCAAATGTTTTCATTAGGATGACATTTATTATAATTATGTACTAGTAAAAGTATATATTTTCTTACAGCACTTGAAAAGATTTTATACGCATAAGCAGCCCACTATACGTTCCCACTGCTGGGACTCGAGGCCTTCTCTCACGAGGAGAGAGATATAGATCATAATCCGCCACGCTGGCCAAGTGCGTTGGCGTATGTCACACGTCTTCGGAAATTGCAGTCCTCAAACGTGTTGGTTCCCGATGTTTTTCTTTACCGTAAATCGAGTGCAAATCCACACAGAACTTGAAAAACAAGTCATTTGCGTAGGGCCGGGATCGTACCAGCGGCCTTCTGATTGAAAAGCAGACGTTCTTACCACCGAATCAGACTCGCTTTTTTAATAGATTTGCAAACAATTTAGTAATAAGCTAGATTCAAATTTCAACTAACCCAACAACGCGACTTGTTTTAAATGCGAGTAACACCGCGAAGCATTGCTAGTTTTACATATGTAAGCTTAGTTACGTATGTGTGGGTTACTATACTTGTGTGCGTGAAATAAAAAGGCGCGCGTGCGCCGACTTACGCCACATAAAAGATGATCGTTCTGTCTCGCTCGATCGTCTTGTTTTTAATACGTCCGTCTCTTTTGCTCTCGTATGTAATTAATTGTGCTATATCCCGTTGAGTCGTGATTGTATCATCATACAGGGTTAGTGTTTTAGATACTTGAAAGTTTAGAAGTACTTATTGGTCAGTATTACTTGTTGAAATAATTAAGAAGCAGCATTAAAAAAGTAAATACATTTCTAAAAATAGAAATAAATGTTTTACCGGTAAATTTTATTGGTTTTGACGACTTTAAATTTGATTTTCACAATTATTTCATAAAAATATGTAACTTGCATTTTTTGTAACGTACTTATTTTCTTATTATAATCTTCGAAAAAAGTTTTTTTCTTGTACCAAGGATAAATGAGTTTTTTTAATTCTTGGTACCTAACAACCAACCAGATACTTCGCACTTCTTCCAGAAACTTCTCAGATAGAGTTCTAAAGTTTAATACTAAAGCCACATGAGTTAGCAAAACTCTGGCTTAAGATGGAGCATGCCTAGTCTGGAAAAAAACTCATTCTCTAGTATTTTACACCTGGCGTACTCCACTCTAGCTCGTTTTATCACTTAGAAACAGGTTAGTAGTTGACGACCTCATTAGTAGTTCACGACTGGCGGTTACCATGCAGGACTGCCAATCGGAAGATTCCGCGTTCGATTCCGGGCACGGCTAACATCCTTATGCTTAGCTAAATTTGTTGGATGTAGGTCTGGGTGTTAATATGTATCTATATAAAATATGTATATAAATGTAGTATATCAGTTGTGCTAGCTACCATAACACAAACTAGAAATGGCTCAGTATGGGGTTAACCAGCCGTGTGTGAAATGTGTCTTAATATTTAGTACCTGGTTGACCGAGCTTTTTTTTAATATGACATTTTCTAAATATGATTCCTAGCTAGATCGATTTATCGCCTCCAAAATCCCCTATATACTAAATTTCATGAAAATCGTTGGAGCCGATTCTGAGATTCCAATTATATCTTCTTATCTTATCTTATATATAAAATTTCCATGTCACAGTGTTTGTTACCGTACTCCTCCGAAACGGCTTGACCGATTTTTACTAAATTTTATATGCGTATTCAGTAGGTCTGAGAATCGGCTACTGCATTACTATTTTTAAGGCAAAAAAACGTTTGCCGGGTCGGAATTGCTCGTTTAAAGATATAAAATTTATTTAGTACTGGTCAAGCGCAAGTCTATCATATTTAAAAAACATACTTACTTACTTACTGCTCCGGCACGAAAACCCCAAAGTGGGTCTTGGCCTCCGACAACAGACGGCGCCACCCGTCGCGGTGTTGCGCCATTCCTCTCCAGTCAGCCACTTGAAGCTCGCCAAGGTCCCTTTCAACGGCGTCACTCCAGCGGTACCGAGGGCGGCCAACTGGACGGCGTCCCTCCGGCTTCCCTAGGTAGGTTCTCTTAGCGGCCCGATCCTCCCCCACCCCCATTTAAAAAACATCGTAGGTATATGTATATTCGCAGTAGCCCTGTAGAGGTGGTCGTCGTACGTCAAGTAAAGTGTTCCTCGGAAACGGCCGGTTTTTATGGCGTCTGGCGCACGGCTCTAAAAGTTTAATGGCTGGTACAAGACGAGCAGGGCGTTGCTATTAAACACTGCTTTATAAAAGTTATCATTAAAAACGAAAATCATATTGAAAAAAAAGGAAAAAATAAACTGCTACATATATTTTTATCATCCAGTCATAATGTTTATTCATACATGTCACAACATACAATTAAAATGTCAAGTAATACTATTTTCTTATAATATTTTTTATTTTAATACTTTATATACAATAATATTTTCTAAATATCATTATTAAATAATACTTTTTTGAAATATTTCTTTTTTAGAATTTTTTAACTAGCTTTACTCGTATTTTAAATTTAATTACATAAAATTTCTTAAACTTACTTTTATTGACTAAAATATGTTTAGTTAATACGCTGTTATGAGCAATATCTTTTTTTTCTGATAATGGTAAAAAATATCGAAAAATTGCTAAAAAGCCACTCTAAGAATATTCATACGTATTTTGGTACCAATCAGGCTAATGAATTAGAAATAAAACTGGCGCATAAAATCTAAAATTGAGTTTTGGAACCAGTTTTTTTCAAATTGATAAGTCTGATTGAAATAAGTTTAAATATTTTTAGAGTGGTCCTTTGGCCGACCTTTAAGCTAGATTTTTTTTACCTTATATGATTTATAGCGAAAAACTGTAATATAAAGATTTGTCCTTATCTTCGTTTTGATTAATCATTTTTTTAATACCATATTTTTAAATTGCCTTCAGAAACGTTCCGTAATATTGTACCAAATTAATAATAAGAGAAGCCGTAAGGAAGTTAAAAACAGTTTACGAGTTATCAAGTTATTTTTAAAAAATGGTAAATTATACTACAATTAAAATATAATTTAAACTAAAAAAATATCAGACGCGTATAAAAAGGAGGATGAATTAAGTTAATTCCTTATTCTTACGTCAAGATTTTTATCAAAATTTACTTTGCCAACTAATAAACTATACTTATTCAGTATGATATTGCTGCTAACTTATTAAGTATACGTGTGAGACTTGTAAATACTTGTATAAATAGGTAGAGGATATGCTTGCCTGGCTATCGACCAGGGAAGTGAAATATGTCGTTAAACACATATTGATGTGTTCGAGAACCTTCTCAAGAACCATATATTCCATACTATATTCTAGGCTCCACATTACATTATGCGTAACGATCCCTGTTGGACTAATGCTTAGCTGTACTGTGTAAAATACAAATTTATACAAATACAAATTTTTATTTAGGAACATATTTACAACAAGGAGTAATAATATATATATATAACTACAAGTAGGTAAACATACAAATAGGTTCTATTCCATGCCGTAAGGAGGTCATGTAATGAAGAGTCGCTGCGCTTAGCACTAGGTACCAGAAGGTCCTGGTATGCAGAGAAAAAAGAAAGAACTCTATTTTTCATTAAAAAAATGCATATAGCAGCAAAACTAATGAACATTTGTAATTCCAAAATGTACTTATATTATTACTAACTGACACGGCAAACGTTGTTTTGCCTTAACAAATAGATAGTAGCCGATTCTCAGACCTACTGAATACGCATACAAAATTTGGTAAAAATCGGTTAAGCCGTTTCGGAGGAGTACGTTTACAAACATTGTGACATGGAAATTATCTTATATATAAAATTTCCGTGTCACAGTGTTTGTTACCGTACTCCTCCGAAACGGCTTGACCGATTTTTTCCAAATTTTATATGCGTATTCAGTAGGTCTGAGAATAGGCTACTGTATATTTAGAAATAATTATCAAGGCAAAACAACGTTTGCCGGGTCAGCTAGTAATTATATATGTATTAGAAGAAGATGAAAAATATTCTTACAGTTGTTTTTTAGACGGTCTGCCATTTTTTTCAATATTTTAGCTGTTTATGTGTCATAGCGAAAATACTGTAAATACAAGATTTTGAATATCGCCGTTTTCATATTTTGTTTTCTGTAGAGTTTATTGTCTTTGAACATTTATAATAACAGAGAAACAAAGTTTGTAATAATAAGAAAGTTGTCGGTCAAAGAGGGGAAGACGACTCACAATTATTGTACTTCCGTTGCAGGACGCTAGTGATGGGACATGGCAAGTGAAAGACTCGTTACTTTTTGTATCGATAATATTTTAGAAAGTCTTGATATGTCAAAACTTTTATACTATTCTTATTCTTTGATAAGGGTGGTCTGACCTGCACTGATATTGCAGGAGGCGTTTTTTGCATTTTTCCTTACCAGCCTACCCAAGCCATCCAAGCTCCTTAAAAAAACGGAGCATGGTGTTGGGTCGCTGGCATACCTCATTGCGTCAGATGTAGTGGTACTTCTATTAAGACAAAAGGCGTCCGTATACATTTTTTAAACTATTTTGATCAAGTAAATGGCTAATTTAATAATAACTATTACGTTTTAGTAATTTTAATGCAATGCTACTTGTAATGCATTTAATTATAATTCATTTTATTAAAAAAAAACATACAATTATCGACATATCAAATCCATTACAAATATTTCAAAAATAATTTTAAAATTTCAATTAAATTCATAAGTAACAATAAAAAGATAATGATAATTACAATATTATGACAATACACTACACAAAATACATTTTTTTTTACCCAATAGGGTGTCCATCCATTTTTGTTGAATGGGGTAGTCTAGTTTTTCACATATCATCCATCATCAAAATGCTTTTATTATATTTATTAATGTGTGCATTAGGAATATAATGTTATATAAGATATAGTTATTCCTTTTTCACATATATATATTATATTATATTATATTATGTATTGTTCCGTTTGGTTCATGGTTGTAACAAAAAATTCGAAATTCGTAGAATTAAAAATTGTGTTGAAATATTATGAACAGGTATTTCATACAATCATACATAATATGTACAATAAAAAAAATCTATTTTTATCTATGTTCATAGGTGAACAAAAATTATATTACAATTTTAATATGACTTAAATTTTTGATGTAAGTATAGCAACTTCAGGATTTGAATTAATCAAATGAAGTGCTTAATATTCATATAATCACTTTAGTATTTATTTAATGTAACATTAATATGGTCCAAAAAAAATGTTTGTGCCATACCTAGCGAAGATACATGGAATAAATTTATTCAATATTAACCAAAAACAAACATGAGTTTGTAAGTATGATTTTTAATAAAGTAAGTAAAACAAAAATTAAATTTATCAAAGTAAAACACAAAATAAAGATAAACAGGATTAATGGGGACACAAATTATATGTTTTGGACAAAATTTCGTATGACATTAGCCGTAGATGGCCAGTAAAAGATATATATAATAGTCAGCTACTTCTTCTCTCTTAACAAACGACTAATAACTGTTTCTAAGAGTTAAATTTAGTTTTTTTTTATTGGTCTCTATTACAAGTTATTTCCCCCCAAAAGCCTCATACAATTATTGCTTTATAAATTAGAGACGTATAGTATATTTTATCAGGTACACACAACACAGCGGAACTTAAAAGCAACATGCAACTTCTCATTTCGTAGCAATAGCATTTTTTCTTTCGATAAAAATCACACTATCGATATCGTTACTTTTGTGTGTATTATAGAATCATCGACTCGCCCCATCCCTAGCGCGGGCCCCAGTACGGGCGGCGCGGCGGACCGCGTCCAAGAAAGTACAACCGACGTAACGGCCGCGAGAGGGGACTTCATGGCTTGTTCTCTAACTAGCAAGAATACTCATCATCATCACCATCATCATATTTTTTTTTCTTTTCCTTACAATGAGACATTTGACTAGCTGGATGCTTAACTACTCAAGCTAGCGACACTCCGGTCCAAGGTGCAGCATGCCTAGGCTGGAATAACAGGCTCTTAAAGAGGCTGCAGGAAGACACACTGCTAGCTTTAAGCACTAGAAAATACTATATGATAATATAATTACTATCTAGATAATACTATTATGATCATCTTATAATACCTGAGGATCATCTAGCTAAGGTGATCTGAAAAATAAAGTCAGTTTGTTAAACGTTTCATATGTCTCATGTTTAAAATGTATTTATTAGCACTACCTAGAATGCTATAGTTTTGTTTGTACTGTATTTATTGTATTGTTATATTACAATATGACTAGTTTTTAAGTCATTGTATTTTGTATGTACAACTAAGCAAGCACTGGCTTCTATAACACAGTTCATGCCAGCATAGAAGTCAGGGCTACCATCCTTAATGTGACTTATACCTGTAGTTTCAATAAATCTATATTTGATTTGATTTGATCATCGCAGATAAGTGGTCGATGCAGACGGTGTCTGGATAGGTAACCATGCACAAGACTGTCGTTTTAAAAGTGCCATTTTTAGTCTTAGTACATAGTCACTAGTCTTACTTAGTTAAAGGCCTTCGGGTGGCTTGAAAATTCCACACCTTAGCTTGGCCACTAAGCTCATACGAAGAAAAAGAAGAGTATGGCAATAAAGACGTGTGTCTTACTGTATCTAGTTCAGAGCACGCCGGAGCGCGCGTGCGCATGTAAGATCACCACGCAATCTCAAACTTTGGAGCTTATTTTTTTTCAAATACAAATAAAAAAATGTTTTATTTGTCAGACTTCAAAAGAAAGAAAAAAGCATTTATACAAACAATGCACAAAATAAACATATAATATGAAAATATAAGATAAATAGTTCAGTATGGGGTTAACTAGCCGTGTGTCAAATAAAATAAAAATATAAATAAATATTAGGACACATTTCACATACGGCTGGTTTGCCCCATACTGAACCATTTCAAGCTCGAATTATGGTTGCTAACACAACTGATATACTACATATATACATATTATATATAAATACATATTTAACACCCAGACCCACAGCCAACAAATTTAGTTAAGCACAAAGATGTTGACCGGGCCGGGAACCGAACCCGGAACCTTCTGATTAGCAGTCCGGCATGGTAACCTTTACGCTAACGAGGTCGTCGAAAATGTGTCCTATATTGATTTTTTTTTTAAATGGAAGTGTCTGGAGGAGGCCTTTGTCGCAAGACAAGCTGTAATATAAGCATGTAAATAGTTAGTTTTTTTTTAAGTTAATAGTGTATAATCAGCAATAAAGGCTCATTTTATTTTATTTATTTTTTTATTTAATATTGATTTTTAGTATGTTTCTTTTTTACTCTAAATAGGTCATCATTGGCCACAATCTCTTGATCGTAAGTAACATTGAGGTCTACTTGAAGGAACCGCTTCACTCTCGGCTGGAATTGCTAGATTATAGTCATTTGGCAACAGAGAATTCGGCAAGGAATTCCAAAGTTTGGCGGTTCGGACAACAAAGGTAGAAACAAAACGCTTAGTGCGTGCCTTAGGCATATGTAGTGATATTTTGATGAGTCGGAAATAAAAATACTATATATAAATTTATTTATTTATTTTAAAACAACGATCGTAAAAAATAATGACAAAGTTTGAGAAACACGCGACAACAAAAGTCAGTTACGACAATCGGCCGTTACAGTTTACCCATCTACTCCGTCTTCCGGTAGACAGAGACAGACATACACGTCTACTAGCAAGCCAGACAGAGACAACACCATTCCACCTGTCTGCTACCATCCGTTTTTGCTCTATTCCACTTTTTTTAGCTTCAATTAGAATAGTAATGGTGAAATATCTGTAGTTGAGCTACGTAAGTATTTTATCATTAAAATGGTTTAGTTTTAATTCTAGTTCAAGATATTTTACTACTGACAAATATTTGAAGCTATTTGCTTAAAAATATGATTACCTAGTTTATAGTATAATAATGAATTCTTCTTTTTCGTATGGGCTAAGTGGCCAAGTTCTGGTGTCGAGAATTTTCAAGCCACCTGAAGGACTTGGCTTAACGACTGCTTGTACTAATACTAACAGCCAGGACCTACAATTCAACAAGTTATCCGACCGACGGTAGAGCCCAATTGAAAATGCCTTGTCATTTTCTTGACAGTCTTGTGCATGGTCACCCATCCAAACACCGTTCGCATCGACCGTTGCTTAGCTTCGATGATCGCGTCAGATCACCTTAGCTAGCCGAGCTACAGGCGCTACAAATAATGAATAGGGTGTATTTCACAAATTTATTCTCGAGTGATGAAATCTTAATAATACGTAATATATAACTATTTTCTATTTTACAGCGAGGTAATGCAAGGTAATTTAGGTATAGTTTATTATTTGTAATGCAGGTTTTTAATTTTTAACACTTGTGTAGTTTTTAATTTAATTTTAGTTTTATACTATTTTCTAACTATTGATATATGAACCTAACGCATGATATATTACTATGTTTCAAATTTTGTTCGAAAATTCTAAATTTGCCTTTTGATTCTTTTTGTTTTATAACTATATTTTTTTATTCTAACTAAATGAAAACTTTTTTTTAATTTTGCCCTCGATAAGAAAGAGTAGTAGTGCGCGTTGATGTCTTTTGCTCGCTTAAAGAAAGTTACTGCAAGAGAAATGGTTACTTATTTTATGGTAGCGCCTGTAGCTTGGTTAACTAAGGTGATCTAACGCAATCACCGAGGTTAACGGTTGATACAGACAGGTATTGGATGGGTGACCATGCACTAGACATTTTCATCTCGGCTCCACAGTAACGGATTGAATTTTAGACCCCGGCTATTAGTTTCAGTACAAGCAGCTGTTAAGCCAAATAAAAAGCCTTCAAACAGCTTGAAAACTCAGTTAAAACGCAATTATTAAGCCATGCCCAAAGTCTTTGAAACCACTTGGAAATTTTTGACAATAGAGTAAAGCTACGTTGCTCAAATAAAAAAGAAGAATAGATTAACTAAATAATATTTATAAATATGGAAATAAAATAGAATGAAAATATTTTGTATTTCTGTGTTAGTCGTTATTTGTTCCATAGTTTAACTAAACTTATTCAAAATTTTAAGCTGAATAAGTTGTATATTACATTTCAAATAATTTTATATAACATTAAAACAATAAAAGTCAAATTACAAAAACAAACAACAAATTAAAAAGTCAGGATAGCCCGCCATCGACCGTGCCGTGCCGTGACCGGCACAAAGGATTAGTAGTTATCATCATCATTTTCAGCCCTCTATCGCCCACTGCTGAGCATAGGTCTCCTTTCGTGTATGCCATTCGTCTCGGTCTTGTGCCACCCTCATCCATGTCCTGCCCACGATGTTTCGTATGTCGTCGACCCAAAGTGCGAGTGGTCGACCGACACTTCTTCTGCCTAACATTGGTCTCCAGTCCGTTAACGCCTTAGTCCACCTGTCATCACTCTGTCTAGCAATGTGTCCTGCCCAACACCACTTGAGTTTAGTGATAGTTTGTCCGACGTCACGCACCTTAGTGCGGCGCCGGATCTCCACGTTTCTCACACGATCTTGTAGCTTGATGCCGAGCATAGCGCGCTCCATGGCTCTCTCTAGTAGTTATACTTTTAGTTCTTAGATTTAGTAGTTATACTTTCAAAGTATAGTACTTAGTCTGAATAAACTGTTTTGTAGTTATTTCAGACTAAACATGGTCCATTTTAGACCAAAATGTTGCTGATTTTGTGTGGTTACAGGACCTGCTCGTCAAGTTCCTAGCTGTAGTGTTTGAAAAAAGTTGTGATCATTAAATAATTATGTATGTAAAAATGTTTTTTCTTCTTTTGTATATATTTAATACTTTTAATTTTAATAATTTTAGATAAGATTTACTTTAAATAATATTGAATTTGTAGTAATTAGTTATCCGTCAATATTTAAGAACATATTTTGTGTATTTTTATTGAATAGATGATTGTTATTTTTTTGATCAGACAAAAACTTTAAAAAATATTGAATGTCCTTAACAATTTTGATAAATACTTTAAATAAATACTTGATAACGAAATAACTTAGTAATCCGCTATTTAATAGATCTTTATCGGTGCAAAAGTGTCCATAACGTGAAATATTGCCACGCTGTATGACCAACGTTTGCACAAAGATAAATTCGTTTTAATCAGCGTTAAAAAACATAAGGAAAATACAGTTTTTGAATTCAAATTGAAAAACATCATCTTAACCTATAAAAACTAGTTAATAAAAAAACAAGTACAAAACAATTAAGTATTAATTAAAAAATATAATATATTATATTTCACGTTGTTTACTCTGTGATTTACTTTTTATTAAAGTCAGTGTGACTCCGCAAGTAATGACTGGAAGACTTCATTTAAATTTTTAATTAGTTAATTCGTTAAAAAGTTAATTACACACTTCATGCAAGAAGGTTAAATGTGTTTTAGTAATTCGCAACGGTTTTATGCCTTCACGTCTCTAACGTCTTTGAAACTTGTTTACTCGTGAAAAACACTGCAAGATTTTGTTTTTTGTTTTTTTTTTTTTATGATAAAAGGGTTTACGTTAGACCGCAGCTTGCCTGATGTCAAGCTTGACTGTGGTCTAAGATGTATCACGCTTGCCCAGAAGGAACCTATTTACTCTAGATTTGAAGACCCCCAAATTGTACTTCTCGGGAAAAAGAGACTCAGGAAGAGAGTCCCAAAGCTTCGCAGTTCTCACAATGAAGGTCGAAGCAAAACGCTTTGTGCGAATCTTCGGAAC
The DNA here is from genome assembly GCA_035578125.1 of Mellilla xanthometata. Classification (NCBI taxonomy): domain Eukaryota; kingdom Metazoa; phylum Arthropoda; class Insecta; order Lepidoptera; family Geometridae; genus Mellilla; species Mellilla xanthometata. The sequence goes on along the minus strand of JAPUBQ010000023.1, from coordinate 9,396,800 downwards.
TTCGGCAGTAAATCGGTGTCTTAAATGCATAAAAATGTAAATTAAATGCATTAAGTCCTAAAAGTTAAAGTTATTATTTTATTCAGTACAGTTAAAATTGCAAGTTTTTTAATTATTTTAAGATACTGTTCTCTGTTTCTTTTGTTTACGGTTAAATTAACGGTAGTTTTCTATTAATTAAATTATGATAGGCAAGGAGTTTTGAACAAGAGCTAGGTTTAGGCTAAAAACATAACCGGTGACTCCCACTCCGGCTCGTTTTTGATACAGAGGTTGCCCATAGCTATTCAGCGTGGTAATGCAACGAGCATGATGGGCTTCTAGTACAAATAATAGGGACGAGCAGGGGCAGATTATTTCATTGACTGTTTAATATTTTAAAGTATCGTTTTTTAAGATGTTTTAACTACTACTACATAAAATATATCGATACATATTTAACACAGACTGACAGCCAATAAATTTAGTACATCACAAAGATGTTGGCCGTGCCGGGAATCTAACCCGGAACCCTCTGGTTAACAGACTGGCATGGAACCATTACGCCAACAACCTCGATAATTTAATAAACAATCTATATGTTTATAAAATTGTCGAGGTAAGCACTTTTTATAAAATAAATAATATTGCAAGATAATAAATATAATATGATTAATAAAGATAATATGAAGAAAATGTCTTATCTTGTTTTCATAATATTTTTTTAGTTCTCTTAAATTTAGTACTATAGCCTACTTTTACATATATGTATTATAATACAAGCAATAGGTATCTTTAATCTATTTGTAAAATATTTTTAACTATTATTTGACACATAATATTTTTTATTACCAATAAATTAAAATTAAACTATCTAAGAACTGTGATCAAATTACAAACGCTACTTATAGTACATAATATTCCTAAGACTAGGTAATAGTGTACTGTATTGATCAGACTATTCTCTGGATTATAGAAATTCACTGAAAAACTGTTGACTACATTATTAAATTTCAACTTACACATGAAAATGTACTAACCCAACTGTTAAATAAAATTAGTTTTAGCCAAATCTATCTTAAAACAGGTATTTGGCAAACAAAACCTTGACGGCACATCCTCACGAGAAAACCTTCGAAAAACTTTAATTAAATCCTACTGTCATCAGCAATCACAATCACGAAATGGTAATCGCGCTTTTCCGTCCAAATTATATACTTTACATAAGGATCCGCCTTACATAAGGCTGGCTAGTGTGCGTGCGAGCATATGTGAACATACGCACACATCGAACCGGCCAGTCGCGAGTCCCTGCGCCCGCGCACGCTCTGTTCCACTTAGCCGCATTGCAGTGTGAGACACCGCGGAGAACGGACGTCTCGCCCGCACCAGACGTTCCAAACTCAAAAAATAAAAAACTCAGTGCTGTGCCAGTGTGTCTTTGACTGTGAACCGTGAAAGTTAAGTTACGTGATTAACCGATTTTTCCCGACTTGGTATGTTTCTTTTTTTCATTAGCTGTTACGAAAGTTGTTTTTACTGCGCTACTTGGTTTTCAGGAAACTCGATTTTTTGTTGCACGATTTCTAGAACTTTTGTGGAATGTGTAACAAGAAAGTACACTTCTAAGTCTTTTGTGTTATGTGTTCTTGGTGCAGAGGTTGGCCATAGCTATTCAGCGCGGTAATCCAGCTAGGGCGAGCAGGGGCGGCTTATTTGATTGACTTTTTAATATTATAATACATTGACGTATCGTTTCTTGATATAATATACTGGTTAAAAGAACCGTTTCCATGTTCCATGTTTCAAGATCAAAAGAAATAGGCATGTTTTTCAGCCAGGTTTCGTCATGTATTTTGCTTATTTCCGTACTTTTCTCTAAAATATAATTATCTTAATTACAATAATATATAGTGTTTTTGAAATTTTTACAATACAATACAATACTATAACCCTTCATTGTACACCAAAACAAATAAAAACAATATGTGAAAAAACCAGTCCTAACGTTAAAATCGACTTGGGATCTAACTAGAATCTGCTATTTACTTGAACACAGTTTTTTAAGTTTGTTTAGACTAATGTGTTTTCTTTGCGTCCTCATATTTTCATAAATTAGATTATATTTAATATTCGTTTTTAAAATATTCCAGAGCATAACTTAATCATTCAAAATATCATATCATATTGACCGAAAATTTGCTTAGATCATGTTTCAGTAAGAAAAAAAAAACACCGTCTAACTAAAACTTTAAATACAAGAATTTCTGCGTTAGTATCTGAATGTTTAGGTTTGTGTCTTATTCCCACCCAAACGGCTGCACAAAATTCAGTTAAATTTTAACAGAGGTAACTTAGACCCTTATTTTACGAGGTATATCTTCTTACATCCCCAACAGGCAAAACAACGTTTGCTGGGTCAGCTAGTTTTAAATAATAATAAAATAATACATATTAGGACACATTCACACACGGCTGGTTAGCCCCATACTGAACCATTTCTAGCTCGTATTATGGTTGCTAACACAGCTGATATTCTACATATACATACATATTATATATAAATACATATTTAACACCCAGACCCACAGCCAACAAATTTAGTTACGCACAAAGATGTTGACCGGGCCGGGAATCGAACCCGGAACCTTCTGATTAGCAGACCGGCATGGTAACCTTTACGCCAAAGAGGTCGTTTATATATATATTCTCTCATTTAAGCCTCGTATCTCAAAGATACAATATGATTGTTATATTTCCAGTGTCACAGGTCAACCTTTGCTAGCTTGAGCAATATCGTGGCATTTGGTTTTACGTAATTTGTTTCGGTTACGAATTTTCACCGACGGAGTTAGGAATTTAAAACTTTTTGTTTATCTGCTTGGATCGTGATTTAATTAAAGGCACCGGCTTTTGTTAAGAAATAAATAATCTAATTTGAATCACTGCCAATTGCACAGAAGAAGTAGCAATAAAAGTCTTCTTTTGTTTTTCTGGAAAAGAAAGTTCTATTTTGAGTATATTTTCTTGTTGAGCAAAGTTGACAAAAGTATTTGAAGCTAATTTTTATCTTATTTTATCATATACCAGCTGCCAGTCCCGGCTTTGTACGGGCTATGAAATAATCCAAGTTGTAAAGAGAAACAAAATAGCCCATGTTACTCAGGGATAATGTATCTTCCCAACGATGAAAAAAATTTTCAAATCGGTCCTGTAGTTCCGAAGCCTGTTCGCGTCAAACAAACAAGCAATCAAACCTTTCCTCTTTATAATATTGGTTTTACATTAGTAAAATATATCAACGTTGTAAATTCTGTATCTAACTTTTTGTCAAAAGCATTTATCATTATACTAGTAAATAACTATACAAACTAACGTTAAAGAACTAATTAAGAAGCTAAAGTTGCGATATAAATTTACCACCAAGTTAGGTTGGTAAATATGTATATAGTGTAGAATCTATATAACGACGGGACTGTGCATTTTATGGTGTTACAGAGAGTAGTCGTTAAATGGAGAGAATGTATCATTGTATGGAAAACAAGCTAATTCAACTAATTTCGACGCTTTAGAGAGTTTGTCGTTAAATCGAGTGACATGGAGCTTACGAGTACACAGTATTAATATAACACAATTGTTTAACTAATTCAAGCTATCTTACTACTTCATACAATAAATGTCATTCATGTGTGTTTGTTTGTTACTTCTTCACGCTCAAACGTCTGAACTGATTGCGATGTAATTTGACATGGTGATAGTTTAGACCTTGGATTAACACATTTATAAACTTTTTATCCCGGCTAGACTCGGGGTGGGCAACCAAAACTTCAAACCAATATATTTTTGAAAATTTCATTCAGCTCTAACAAGACTTATTACTAGTGTAAGTATTAAAATTAGTAAGAACAGCTGTGTGGAATTGTGGAATTAATCAACATTAAGTGGAATAAAGATTTATTTTTTAATTTACACTATAGAAAAAAAAACTTCCAAGCACCAAAACTTTATTGAAACCCCATTTCCTCCGCAAGCCCCCACAAAGCTTACATAAGTAAAGCCGACATAAGTGAAAACAAGTAGTTTTTATCTAACTTCAAGTGTGGGAACACACAGTATCAGGTCTAGGTTATTCTTTGTCTCCACAAGAATTTTCCCAGGAGTCTACCGGCCGTTGTTAAACACTCAAAACAAGAATGAGTAGTTTAAACTTGTGTATGGAGAGAATTTACGTATCATAATTAATTTTATTAAGGTACTTTAAAAGAGTTAAGGCATTTAAAAAGCGAGTGTGGCTCGGTGTTAATAACGTCTGCTTTTCAATCAGACGGCCCCTGGTTCGATCCCGGCCCTACACCAATTAATTGTTTTTACAAGTTATGTATGGATTTGCACTCGCTTTAAGGTGAAGGAAAACATCGTGAGGAAACCGGCATGTTTGAGGACCACAATATCCAAAGACGTGTGTCATCCGCCAACCAACGCTAGGCCAGCGTGGTGGATTTTGGCCTATATCTCTCTCTTAGTGAGAGAAGGCCCCGAGTCCCAGCAGTGGGAACGTATAGTGGGCTGCTTATGCTATGCTTATGCTTAAGGCATTTAAACTTCTGTTTTTCCATCTCACGGGTTTTTGTTCACTAACAACTTCTTTATCGTATGAGATAAGCAGCTAAACTCTGGTGTCAAGAGATTTTGAAGCCGCCCGAAGGCAAAGACTAAGCTTAACAGCTGCTTGTTCTGATATACATAGCCAGGTCATACATATTTTGTATGTTGACCGTGTTGGAAATCGAGCCCCGGACCCTCTGGTTGGCAGTCTGACATAGTAATCATTATGCCAACGAGGTAGTCAAAACATATTGGATAATATTTGTTTTATTAATTTACTGTCATATCCTAGACAAAAAGAAATCCGAAAATGGTACAACTATTCCTAAGTTACATGTGATGTCACTAAGATTTCTGAGTTCTCTTTGCTTCTTTTATATTATACATATTTTCAACATCTCACCAATCAAAATAAAATGTTCTTATTTCTAAGAAAATTGTCACTAATTATAAATTACAATGTCATTAATAGTTACATTAATAGTGTAGTTTTTTGAGTTACTCGTATTTAAGTTATAACAACTGTATGAAAAAGAAAAGATCTGGAAAAACATTATGAAAAATTCTTAAGGAGATAACTTAGAGCTTAGCATAGCAAAGTCTATTTACTAATCTGAATAATTACGACTTACAAATGTTTTTTTTTTCAACTATAGTCTAAAACTAAAATTGTATGTTATAACTCTACCAAGTTGAACCATCGCACTAAATTATTATAATAGCAACTTTTTGTTTGTGTGTGTGTGTGTCTATTCTTTCACGCTCAAACTGCTAAACAAATTTGGATAAAATTTGGTACCTTAATAGATTAGGCCCGCGACAAACATATTAGCTACTTTTAATCCCTAATTAACGTGGGTAAGAGCTACTATATAATATTTCTATAAGATTTTATGAATATTTCTCAAATGCCTCAATAGTTAGTTCTCAAAACTCTTTTTAATAAATAGTTCACCAAACTTTCAACAGTTTCACACAACCCTTTGCCTAAATAAATTTATTTGCGTAGCCATAGGTTATATATAAACAGGGAAAATATTATCAAATGTCCCTTGTAGGCTACCGCATATGCGGTGTGCAAAACGTCAATTAAATAATAGATTTAAAAAATAATTTCCCAATATGTTTTACACCTGTAGGTAATAATATTCAAAAGTAATGTCAAAATATTATAGAAATTCCAAACTAATTAAGTCATATATGTATTTTTAGAGTTTATACATAATTAAATATTCTGTGACTACCAAATGTTGTAAATATCGATATTGCTTATAGAAATACAATATCAAAAAATGACAATAAATATAAATAATAAATAATAAAAATCTTTTATTTGGGTATATTGGCTTACATGCTAGATATTTTACATGTTCTGGTCGTCTTGATCATGTTCAGGTCTTGACTGGCACGGCTACAGAGAATATATTTATCAGTATCGATATCACCTATAATCTGTTTAAGTATATACAGTACTAAAACAACTTACATTCGCAACAATTAATTGATAATAATGATAAGATGTCAAGGTATTATAAAATGTCAAGGTATTAGGTAGGTGTATTACGAACTAAGCATAAACAGCCCACTATACATTCCCACTGGTGGGACTCGCAACCAAATCTCTCGACAGATATATGCCATAATCCCCTACGCTGGCCAGGTTACACACGTCTTCGTATATTGTGGTCCCCAAACTATATCTAGTTTTATTATTTAATAAGGCTTGTCAATAGCGAATACAATAATTCACGTACTTATTTTCTAAATTTGATGTGGTTTTACAGTTAATTGATTCACTTGTTAAGACAAACACAACATGCACAAATTAATATAAATCTTGGAAATATTAATTAAAAATAGTTATATATAAAAAATAGAAAATTATGGCAAACAAAAGATACATAAATTAAAAAGTATAACGAGTAATATATATATAAAAAAAACTAAATTTATGACCTAAGCACAGCATTTAAATTATTTTTGAGTTTAGATTCAGAGTGTATGAATATATCAAAATTACATGTATCACTGTGATATTTATTGATTAGGTTTATAATTCTAGACACTGGTGAGTTGACCCCTAACACAGTTCTACGAAAGATAGGTGCAAAAGGAGTTAATAATCACTAAACATAAATATCACTAAACATTACATCAATGAGAACCACCATAATCTGTCGGAGCGTTATCAAACTTAAAAACAAACTCAACAACACCAGCTACCGGCAGTCGGCACCTTTCCACCGGTTTTTGTTCAGAAAAATAGTAAAAGAAGCACAAAGGCAGCAGCTTTCTAAACTAACCGACAGCGAGCTGCGAATTTCAATTATATATAGATTGTGCTTGTGATTGTTTGGTGATAGTATTTGTAGAATATTGCTGACAAGACAAGCTGCTTAGAATAATAATATACTGGTTGCTATGCTTTTGAGCTTTTATTATACAGTTGTTTTGTAATAATAATAATAATAAATATTAGGACACATTTCACACACGGCTGGTTAACCCCATACTGAACCATTTTTAGTTCGTATTATGGTTGCTAACACAACTGATTTACTACATAATACAAACATTCATATTTTATATCGATACATATTTAACACCCAGACCGACAGCCAACAAATTTAGTTCAGCACAAAGATGTTGCATTTATGTTACTTACTACTAATATAATAGCTACATATATGGCCGAGGTCAACATCAATGATTTGCAATGATCTGGACTGCCAACCATGATTTGGCTGTTTATATTCGATTCGCGGCTCAGCAAACATCTTTGACACAAACTAAATTTCTGGTTATTAAATATGTATTTATAAATTATTTGTGTATTTATATGTAGTATATCAGTTGTTTTAGCAACCACAATAGAAAACAAACTAGAAATGGTTTAGTATGGGGCTAACCAGCCGTGTGTGAAATGTGCTCAAATATTTATTTATTTATTTTTGGAGCAAAGTTATGTTAATTTTAAAATATAGTAGCGCCTGTAGCTCGGCTAGCTAAGGTGATCTAACGCGATCATTGAAGCTAAGCAACGATCAATGCGGTTGGGTGACTCATGCACAAGACTGTCGTTTTAAAAGTGGCATTTTCATCGGAGCGCTGCCGTGGGGTGGATGACACTAAAAAAAAACCTTATTTTTAGTCTGGTTCTGTTGGTACTATTTTTGTACCAACAGAACCAGACTGTTAATCTGTCTACAGTCAGTCTTTTCGCTTGCATGTTAGTTAGTGAGGAACTCAAAAACCATGTAAGCTAGATAATTTAATTATTCGTAAATTTAATAGCGTTATAGCGGTAACAGAAGATACCGCTATAACAACTAGAATAAATATTTAAGGGAATTCTTTATACCAAACGTAATGTTTTATCGTCTGCTTAATACGATTAAATTATCGCACGGAACCCTTTGTGCGCGAGGCCGAATCGCACTTGGCTAGTTATTCATTTTCTTCGCTTCACCAACCACAGGAACAGAACATCCCTTACCCTAGAAAGGTCAAGTTCGTCATTTGGAGGTGCAGGAGTCATGGTTGGGCGGCTGACCGACACCGGCATCAAGCGTGTACACGTCATTTGGACTCACAGGTCGATCACTGACTTCTAGCAGCTGACAGAAGACAAGACTTGACTTGATATTGACGAGAGAACAGTGGAAAAATTTATATTACAAAAGATTTTTGAGACAGTTTTTTCCTCACTCTGCCTAGTACAAGAACCAAGAACCATAATAAATACAATAGACAACAGAAGAGGAAAGATGGTTGGCCACCTTATACGACATGACAATTTCATTAAAAATATCGTAGAAGGAAAGATAGAAGCCAGGAGAGGAAGAGGAAGACCTAGAAGATCATATTTAGACCAAATTAAGGGGAAGGCGAAAGTCATGTCGTATAGGGAGGTCAAGGATTTGGCCGAAGACAGAACTACCTGGAAAAAACTCCACAGACAAGAGCCCAGCTCTTAAATATTGAATGAATGAATTTTTTCCTCAACAGTTCTTCAGTCGTTAAACTTCTATGTACCAAATATCTTTTGTCACCAAAAAAGATCAGTATATTAGTCAATGGAAACTAAACTTAATGACGTAAACAGTAGGGGTCAAAATTTTGTGGGCCCAATGGTTCAGTACATCTCTAATACGTGAAGTGGAAGACTGACTCCACGTGGGCCATGCTCCACTGAAGCGATCAAGCCACAACAGCTTTTCCAAATATCTCTGCATACTACCCAAAAAGTTCAGTATACTCGAGTGGACCCAAACAATTAATTAATAGTCAATGCAAGAAGTGCAAAGGGGAAAATGGATCAGGATGCAAAATTTCCACAGGCGTTAAACCTCTATGATCCAAATATCTCTGGTCACCTAAAAAATCAGTATGCCAGTCAATGGAAACTAGACTTAGTGACATAAGCAGTAGGTGTCAAACTCGAGTGCGCCCAAACGGTTCGTATGAGCAGTGCGTGAAGCTCTAAGACGATGGAACACTGACTCCACGTGGGCCATGCTCCACTGAAGCATTCAGGATGCAACAGTTCCTTAGACATTAAACCTCTATGGTCCAAATGTTCCTGATCACCTAAAAATTCAGTATGTCAGTCAATGGAAACTGGACTTAGTGACGTAAGCAGTAGGTGTCAAACTCGAGTGCGCCCAAACTGTTCATATGAGCAGTGCGTGAAGCTCTAAGACGATGGAACACTGACTCCACGTGGGCCATGCTCCACTGAAGCATTCAGCATGCAACAGTTCCTCAGACGTTAAACCTCTATGGTCCAAATATTCCTGATCACCTAAAAATTCAGTATGTCAGTCAATGGAAACTGGACTTAGTGACGTAAGCAGTAGGTGTCAAACTTGAGTGCGCCCAAACGGTTCGTATGAGCAGTGCGTGAAGCTCTTAGACGATGGAACACTGATTCCACGTGGGCCATGCTCCACTGAAGCATTCAGGATGCAACAGTTCCTCAGACATAAAACCTCCATGGTCCAAATGTTCCTGATCACCTAAAAAATCAGTATGTCAGTCAAAGCAAACTGGACTTAGTGACGTAAGCAGTAGGTGTCAAACTCGAGTGCGCCCAAACGGTTCGGATGGGCAGTGCGTTAAGTAGGTAGCTGAATGGAACAGTGAGTCCACGTGGGCCATGCTCCACTGAAGCATTCAGGAGTTTCGCTCGGTGACTGCGCTCGCGTCTGTTGACCACCGAACTATCGATGAATGGGCATGTAAACAAACTATGGTGCCGTTACTACCAAACACATACACAATACTTTACGAGAAGAGCGTTGGGATAAAATCCGATCATTTGCACGGATTTTATCCATAAATTTGAGAACATTTTAATTGTATTTTTTTAACGTTGCTATGATTGTCACACTGGCTTAATATGTCAGAATTTTGGATTTGAAATTTTAGATTTTATCCTTAATAATAAAAAAAAATATGTACGATAAACTTTACTGTAAAATATTTTTACCGTACACTATATAATAATCTAGCTATACTCAAGTTGAAAATCTGTTGCCAGGCTATTGCTGATACTCTTCATAATAATGAAGCATGCCTAGTTAGATAGGCATGCTTAACCATATTGCTGACTTAGGTTGCTGTATTGTACGTATAAAAACTAAAAATCTGTCTTCTAGCTTTTGGTCAGTGCACCAGTGGACTGTAAAAAGTGCAGACATTGTGTGCTCTGGCGGAATGAAATTTTGACATGTTGAGATATAGGCACATCAGCATTAAATTGTTTATCAATATAATAACACGTTTTTTGTATAAGGACCCCTTTATTTTTTTTATTTTTTTAGTATTTATTGTCAAAGTGGCAACGAAGATACATAATCATCTACGAAATTGTAGCTTTTTAGCTATCTCAGTTTGTGTAGCTTAGTAAATAATTAAGTTCCGTTTTTAACTTTTCGGTACGGAACCTAAAAAATTAGGTAACTAGCAACTACATCGATTACTATTATCTACAAAGGTACTTACGTTAAGTGACACAAACTTTCATGGCGCTTGCACAACCCAAACCTTAGGTCGTACGGCCTTGTTGGTTTACAATAAAAACTATTTAGAAAAAACCTCGGAGGTCGAAAGTTTTTATACCTGGGATGCTATGATGATCTGGTTTTTTGTTGACATTATTAGGGTCAACTAATGAGCTAATTTGAGACAGCCCTGACTTTGTTTTTGGCCTAGATGGACTAGATTTAATTTTTGTTCCATGGTCTCTGAATTGGTTGTCAGACTGTAGAATGAAGCACACAACAATGTTGCCTCAACAAAATGTAACATTAATTCAAATTCAAAATTCAAATCGTTTATTGCATCACCTATGTTATACAATATAAAATTATCATAGAACACAAAATGTACCCTAATCAGGGCGTTGCAATTTTGGTTTGAAGCGAGCCGATTTATTTTTTTCTTCCAATATATGGTGTTGAATAATATTCTATTGTTGAAAGTAAATAATATTTAACGATGGTACTGGTAATTTAAAGTTATTAGTATTCTTTTTCAGATAATTTACAGCAATCATTAAATTAAAAGAACAAATTAATTTACTTGGTAATTTGATTTTTTAAATCTGAATTTGGTTATTGTCCTATTAATTTCGCATAGTTAACCTAAGTAATAAATCAAAACCTGTATTTTCATTGTGTTTGGCTCTTTTCAAATAAAATAAGTTTCTGTTATCGAAACAGCGCTCATTATTTAACTGTCTAGTTTTTCTTACAGTTAGTTAACTTGAGAAAAACATTAATTTTAAAATAGTATAAATTGGATTTTTCTTGAAAATCATTAGAAAAACAGCCGAACTAATCTTCAAATTTAATTTGTAACCTTCACTAGTAAAATCAATCGGTTCCACTCATCACTTTACCTAAATTTTCATTTAAAACTGACAGAATTAATAAACAGTATCCGAGGTTAGGCCAATGTTACTACAGAAGGCCAGATGAATTGTTTGCGCTTTTTTATGAATCTATTGTCGTTATTTTATACTGTTATTATAAACGTAAACAAGACAATATAAAGGCGGCGGATTGTTAGATATCATCATGTAACTATATAAATACTAGGTGCTAGGTATACATCGCATTTATTCAAAAATCAAATTCTTTATTTTCGAGCAACAACGACTAATACAAAAAAATAATATAACTATTAAGTTCTTAAATACGTATTAAAAAAAACTTAATTTACCTACCAACGTAAAATTTCAGTAATAAAAATGAAATGCAAATAAAATAAGAATTGTCAAAATTAAAAGAGAATTAAAAATTCTAATTTACAAGTAGGTACACATGAACAGAATAATTTAATTTAAATCAAAGCATTACTTTTATATACATACTACATTGTATATATTTGTGTGTTAAATTGTAGATCCCGGCTGTTAGTTATAGTACAAGCAGTCGTTAAGCCAAGTCAGAGGCCTTCGGGTGGCTTGAAAACTCTCGACACCAGGGTTTGGCCACTTAGCTCATACGAAGAAGAAGAATCGCGTCAGATCACCTTAGCTAGCCGAGCTACAGGCGCTACAAAAACTGTATGATTAAATTTATACACACTTATGTGATAATAACTGCTTTATTTTAACGAGTATATAAAAATTAGCATTTTGATTATTCGATAAAACATTCAAAATTATGTACCCCATAATAACAATCTCTACGACAACAATAATCGAATGAGAAAATTCCGAAACACGACCATTTCAAATTCCCCATTATCCTTTCCTGAGGGAAAATCATTTTCGCTCCCATGGCCCCTGCGCGGGCGCACGACAAAATGGCCGCCTGTGACGTCACTCCGGAAACGGCTCCGTTTTGAATTTGGAACGGTCGAACGAGCAATGGAGGTACATCCGGTGAAGACGTTACAATGAGTGAGCGCAGTAAAAATCATCGTGATCTAGATTGGTTTGTTATTCTCCATGTTTATTGGTTTTCTAACTGGTTTTAGAGAGCTTTCTTTGTTGAATTGTGATTAGAGAACTGTGTAAATTAATGAATATCTACGCATTTATTTATTTTCTTCTCCGTATGAGCTAAGTCGCCAAGCTCTGGTGTCGAGAGTTTTCAAGCCACCCGAAGACCACAGACTTGGCTTAACGACTGCTTGTACCTACTAAGACTAACAGCCAAGACCTACAACTAAACGTGGCATCCGACCTACGGCAGCGCCCAGATGAAAATGCCACTTTAAAAACGACAGTTTTATGCATGGTCACCCATCCAAACGCCGTCCGCATCGACCGTTGCTTAGCTTTGATGATCGCGTTAGATCACTTTAAATAGCCGAGCTACTAACACTACAACTACTATAAATAAATAGTAAATAAAATAAATAAATATAAGGACACATTTTACACACGGCTGGTTAACCCCATACTGAACCATTTCTAGTTCGTATTATGGTTGCTAACACAACTGATATACTACATAATAATATACATACATACATATTTTATATAGATACATATTTAACACCCATACCAACCGCCAACAAATGTAGTTCAGCACAAAGATGTTGGGCGTGCCGGGAATCGAACCCGGAACCTTCTGATTAGCAGTCCGGCATGGTAACCATTGCGCCAATGATCGTCGTATATATCTTACGGTCTTACGGTCGTATATATCTTATCTTAATATATATAAATCTCGTGTCACAATGTTTGTTCTCAATGGACTCCTAAACGACTTAACCGATTATAATAAAATTCGCACACCATGTGCAGTTCGATCCAACTTGAGAGCTCAGAATACAGAAAGTACCAGAAGCCGCGTTCATCTGTATTTGCGAGCTACACGCTGTGTCCAAAAATCAAAACAACGCCCCCCGCCCGCGTCACTTCCCACCCGCGTAATGTTCTAGCTCAGGCATTATGTGCCCGTTTTTAGGGTAAAATTTGGGAGTCCAGGAGGTGAGATACTAATAGAATAAAAATTGTCCTAATCTTTATTATAATTATGTACCTACCTAATTGTCTCAAGAAATTGATAGATTTATTGAATTTAATAAAACGCTTTAGAAAAAATAACGCTTTAGAAAAAAATACATTTAATTTCCTTTTTGCTTAGTAAGCTTTTTATAATATTGTCTCTTAGAATTTGAACTTAGTAACAAAAATTTAAATTTAGATAAATTATGAAATCTTATGTCTAGGTATTTTTCATAGATACTAACATATTATTTAATATGACTATTTGGTTATGTACACACAGGCTGCTCTGATGTTTTATACTTTCTTTTTTCAAGTCGGTTATTTTATATTAAATTAATTATTAATATTCTACAATGAATAAAAGCCCTCAAGAGGTAATAAAAAGAAGGGTGAATCAAAACTCTTATACTGGCAACACTAACAAGATGGATGCCTCATTATCTATGACAATTGAAAACATAGAAATTTATTCAAAGTTGATACCTAAATACGATACTTACACGTGAAATGTGATCCCATCCTGTTTTTTTTATAGACCCGCTGCATTTTATAGGTAGGAACGACATAAGACGGCATAATTTAATTAAATTGGTACAGCGTCGTACGTCCCGACGGTCACAGAGTGACTGATCGGTCGCGCGTCAAACTACTCCATTTTGGAGTAGTTTTAGTAGCCTCAGTTTTAGGCGCGCTCACGGTTTCTGGTTCTTTCTGTATTCTGAGCTTGAGAGATAGAACAGTTTAAATCTCAAATTATAGTCGCAATTTTAATTTATTGTCTGTTATTATTTGACAGTCACAATTATCTGTTAACTCCAAATGATTCTAACAGATGTCGATACCTTTCGACTGGGTTGAGTAACTAATCAATAGATGGCGCTGCTATGGTAAATCTACGAACGTGTCATATAAGCTACACCATCTATTTTTCATACCCCTAAGTGACGCAAAACAACGTTTGCCGGGTCAGCTAGTGTATTATAGGTATACATGCGATGTTTAATAGAAAAATCCAATTTGATTTAAAGTATAGCGAGTCTCCAGACCGTGGACAGGAAGTCAAAGCCTCCGAAGGCTTTAAATAGTAAATCTCGGACAGGTGGCGCGACCGCAACCGCTTCCGTGGACTACTCTCGGTGAAGGGTATTGGTTTATACCAGTATTCGGATTATCCTACTATACTATCATATTATTTTATTTATCTACACTAATGTTTACCAAACACCGAGTTTACCAAACACTAAAATCCTATAGGTACTTATAATATAATTTCTAAACTCGGTGTAACCTAAATTTAAGTTTCTGTGATAAATTCATGATTTATTATTATTATTTTTATTAATGTTGTAACATTCTACTTACATGTTTCCAATACTTGACTTATAGCTATTACTACTGTTATAGCGCAGACAACAAAACACTCAATTTTAATCAAGTTCACATGATGGTACAATATCCACATCGATATCGTAAAATCTCATTATAACATCGCTTGTTCGCTCCTGATTGGCCCTGCGCGCGCAGCTGCGCTCTCATTGGTTAGATTTTAACAGCGGAAAGTTCACTGTGACAATACACGTACGCATGAATTTTTACTCTTGTTATTTGATTAATTGCATCAGTGAAGATAAAGTAGTGTGTGCAATTGCATATAACACGGGTATTAAAACACTCGTTACTCTTATGAAACGAGCGCAGCGAGTCTCTTGTTTTAATACCCTTCATTATATGATAGTTGCATACTACTATTATTTTACTCCTCACAGCTAAACATTTGCCCGGCAGGACGTGTAATCACACGAGTTAGCAACACTCCGACCAAAAGAGGAGCATGTCTAGTCTGGAACAACTGGCTCTCAAGGAGGCTGCCGAATCACACTGTTAGGTGCTTGGTGATAGATAAAGTACTAGCTGATCCGCCAACGTTGTTTTGCCTATAATAAAAACTTTTTCAAGAAAACTGACATGACAGTCGATGTAAAAATGTCGTTGACTGACAGTAGTGAAAATGTCATAAGTACGCACAAGAAAGGTGCAGGCAAACCGCTTAGTACGCTTAGCCGCTGTATTGTGTAAAAAGAAAGACAATTTTTATCCCAATATCTATGCAAATAAAAGCGCGGGCAAAGCTAAGTTCTTACAAAGAAGTTAAAACGAAATTTTGCCAAAAGTCACTTATTTTAAATTCATTTTTGTGAATGCTCTTTCAAATGTATTTTTTTCCACTGAGAACGTATTTGTTTGCGGCAAATTTGAAAAACATCTACTTATCAGCCATTTTTTCCGGCTTACGATAGAAAGTAGTTTCTAAGAAACCGAAATATAAATAACAGTAGAGTTTCCTGTTACGGATTTTATGGTGAATATTAGTTTTATTTTATATTGTCACCTAAAGCTATTTATTTAATTAACCATTAAGTTTAAATTTAGTTTCACAGTTTTCAATGTATTTGTTATACCGATCTTTTACTTTACTTCAGTTGAGGTTCAGAAGCACACTATATTTTAAATTTTAAACGATATTTTTTTAAATATAAGACTATGTATCTATGAACTATGAACTAACAAGCTAATTTTACTTAATTGTGTATTCAAACTTAACGATTTTTAACAATGAGTGAAAAAGACTGTAAAAATTGTAACTGTATATCTTGTACGCCGAATTTTAAAATAGTTTTCAAAATAATCTACAATTTTGTTTCCTACACCGTCAATGGAAACTATGCGCTTACGCTTGTAGATTTAAACTATGAATCACAAAGTTCTACCTAAATTGTAAACCATTTTGTAGGCTTTACGATCTCAAAACCTTAATAACATCATTACTACAGAACAAATCATTAGAAAATAAAAACATTAAAAAGTTGATGTCGAATCCAATATTGTGTTCTAGCCACTGGTGTTCCAATTGATTAGAGATGAGACACGACTATTTATCGATAATTTGCAAAAGGTCATGTTGTTATGTTAATAACTTATATTAGTTTATTGTAAACATTGTTTATACCTACTCGTATAAATAAATCATATTTCGGAAAGAACTAACATATACAGTACTGTTTTTTTTCTCACTAACAAAATCAATATTATAATAAAGGCAACTTCTTTTTCAGAAGAGTAACATTTATTTTGATTTTGGAAGCAAAGCAACTGTTAAAATAATTGCCCAATCATGAATGGTGAATCATATTATTTATACAAAAAATGAGTTCAGAATCCTTGCAAGCTACTCGTCGATTTAAAGTTCGTTTTAAACACATGCCTATTTTCAAAAACTCTTCACGGTAAATTCAGTTGTTACCAAGGAGTTTTTTTATCAGAAAGCTAATTTGCAACGGCTTCATGTTCATTACTAGTAACATCGATATTTTACGGTCGACACTAACTTAATGGATGGATGAATCAAATTTATTGTTAATAGTCTGTCGATTTTAATAAATATTGAGGCATTGGTTTTTTGCGCTATTAATCGGACCATATCAGTCTATTGATGTAAAAATAAAGAAGTGATAACAATGAAATGTAGCGTAAAATACTGCTTATAAAGTTAGTATTGAATACTTATATATATATTGGGCAATTTTTTTCATATGAAACTGATGATACTTAGTAATGATAAAATAAACACAAACCCAGCTCTGTTTCAAAGATACAGACCCATTGCTGACTAAATTTGGTATGGAGATAGTTTAGACTTTTGGTTAATACAACGGCTACTTTTTATTCCAGACAAACGCGGGAAACACCGCAATTCGTAGTTAATTATAATATTAAAAACTCGACATATTACCGCGTTATTCGTTTCGCTGTACTTCTATATCAAAGAAAAAGAAAATCTGGTTTTTGTTCTAGCTGACAAAATAAGCCTGTGCTTTAGAAGCTATAATATAAGACATGATTCAAACTGAAACACAGAAACTGCCTAGATGTAACTTCTAGGCTCCATTGGCAATTGAGTAACATTCAAGTCTAACTTATAGTCTAATAGTATTTTTTTTAATTAATTGTTTGTTGCTATAATAATCTTTAAAAATTTCCCTTGACATTCAGCGGAGGAATGCTACTTTCATGGACAGATTATGGCAATGGGCTTGAACGTAATTTTTTTAGGAATAATAAATGATGTTTTACGAGTACGTTTTGTAAATTTTTACTATTTTGTCATGTGTATTTTGACATTACTTAATAATAAACATAATTTATATAACACGTTTTTTTAAGCCAGATAAAATAATATTAACACAATATTAATAATTAAATAAGTAATAAAATAAAAAACAAAAATGTTGTATTGTCAACATTAATGTAAAAAACTCGATCTAACGTGCGAATCCAATTTTCTACAATTATTGATCATACATAATATATATCGATATCTTTTATCGACATTTGAGTTCCATCTCTAGATAAAACCACATAATTATCGAGTTGTTTACCATCCGACTCGAACCGCCAGCAATGTGCTATAAATCTTCACACGGACGGACATCGATTCGGTGGTTACTTTGCTAATAACTATTATGTAATATGTTCATTGAGGCAGAGCGTTTTAGTGCTTCCCTGGTTGGTATCTAACTCTCTAATTGAAAAATCTATCGTCAAAGACCTATCGTTGCGTTATGGCAGCCCTTGAAAGCCAGTAATGTAAACTAGCATAAAGTGTAATGTAAACTGACAAACTGACATGTATGCTTTTTTTTGTTTATTCCGTCTATACTTCCTCTGACCATAGTTGTCAGAGACATAATTAAGTAGACCAAACATATTGCTTACGCAGTTTACTTTTTATTGTTATGTTCGGTAAATTATTTGCCTTTTTATTATTGTTACTATAGTAAAATGTACATATTAAAGCAGTAAGGAACAATTTCGCCTGCCAGCTGAAGGTCCGTCATAACTGAGGTTTCACTCAGTGACATGTATGCTTGTATGTATTGAGTATATGATTCTCTGTTATGAATCATATACTCATTTTTTTTACGAGGGGGAAATCTTCTTAGATCCCCAACTGCATTGGTATGCAGCCGGGGTATGTGGGATTTTTACCCACTAAAACCCCCTCGGTTGCCATCTCTTGTACTTTTAGGAGAGTTTTGGGATCTCATTATGAATACACCAAAACTCCTCTGCACTTAGGTTCAACACTTAATTATCTTCATCATACAACATTTAGTCTTTTTAAATGATTATATAAAAAATCCTTCCAAAAATATAAAATTACAAAACTCCAACTAAACTTCTGTAAAAATAAATTACCTTAAATTATCCCATTTTGACTTCTCCCAAAACTGATCCGTTAAAACCTGAACAAAAAAAAATAAACTAATACAAACAAACGAATCCTATATAATTTCCCTACCACGGCACACATGACATTCGATATTAGAATTTATTGTAAAAAAAAGAGTTTTAACGTTCAGCACATGCCACCGTCTAATTTTAATAGATTTTTTTGTACAATCTTGACGCGTGGATCCCCAATTATAGAGGGTGAAGTCATTTCCGCTGATGACAATGATAGTTCGTAAAACGGCTTTTGGAGCATCCTGTATAACAATTAGATGTAACGACCTAACGGCCGGCCGTTAGGCTGTATAAATATATGTATCATGAAACAATTGGTCTTGATATGAAGCCTGAAGATTTGAATTAGTTATATTAAAATGTTTAAAATACATACATATTATAAATACTACCTGTGCCTGCGTTAATCCGGATAAAAAAGTCGATCAGGTATAAAAAGAAGTCTATATCCAAGGTCTAACTTATCTTCATAATAAATATCATCAAAATTGGTCCAGACATTAAAGCGTGAAACATAGATAGATTTTGAAAAAGTAAATAAATTTATTATAAACATAAAACATTACAAACAAAACTTAACCTAAAAAAATATAATTCAATACCTAAATACTACAAATTCAATATTACTTAATGTAAATCTAATCTAAAATAATTAAATTAAAAGTATATCTAATCTAAAAACCCAAAGTGGGAAGAGTACCTAAAATGCCAGCCGAGATGCCTCTTTGTATAGCAACGCTATACAAAGTAGTAGTACAAAATTAAATATTTAAAGTCAAAGTTTAGAAACCCATTCTTAACTTAGTCTAAACGAATAAAAATTTCATATAACGAAGAAAGATTCCGTTCGTAATTGTTTTCCTTCTAATTCTTTGCTTTTGGTATGTAATGTGTTGAAGATATCAAAACATAGAGTAAATAGGTTCCTTCTAGGCAAGCGTGATACATCTTAGACCACAGTCAAGCTTAACGTCAGGCTAGCTGCGGTCAAACGTAAGCCTATTTATCATAAAAAAAAACATCTTTTACTAGTGTTTCACCAAAGCCTACTCGTCGTGTCATCACAAAGAACGTAAAAGAACTCACTCCAAACCACGGATTCACCTTGAAACTCTAATCAATTACCATTCAAAGTTATTTGTCAAGCCCATCGGAATAGCTAGACAAAAACCTAGTCATTTTGCCTACTTCCTAGTACTAGCTGGGAAGTTATACCAACAAACATTTACCGTTAATGATCAGCTTTAGCCTTGCATTTTGAGTCTTATTTTTTGCTTGATACGACTCAAAACAATTTTCACTAACTGAAATTGTATGTTTGTAGAAAACAAATGAAGTACGATAATGTATGCAGGCAGATTACTAACCTTGACATTGGATTTTAGATCGTAATTTGAAAGAGTTAAGAATTGTTTTCTGTTTTACAAAACTGATAAGTCATTTTGGTAGACAAGCAATAAAGATTTCGACGAATTGCGTACCTCCTGTTTTTAAGGAGTCGGTTAAAAACAGCTGATTGTTAGGGTTGTAAGGGTTTTTTTTCTAGTAATACAGGGATGTTTTTTTAGTTGTAACGGTGGTAGCCACCTGTCGGAAGGGTAGTTTATTGACCTAAGGGAGGTGGGGTCAAGAAAGTAGGGGTTAGATGTGACCTTTTAAGACAGAGGTTTTTAATTGTAAATATTTTTACCGTTGACCTCAATATCAGTTACTGTTGGGTTAATAACTGGGGTCATGCGTTGACCTCTTAAAAATATAAAAATAATAATAATAATGTTTAATAACCTACTAACGCGTTGATTTTCGGAATTCTATTGTTTGTAGATATAGGAAAATCTTAAATATTTAGCGTACTCCCGCTGAGATCTGAAAGTTGAGATTAGCAAAGAAAACATCAGAATCTTATCATAAAAAATAGAGATCCAAAAGCAAATAAACTGAAGCCCTTTGGAGCTTTTATAAAGAAAGTACGCACAAAGGTACTGTTTTACAGTTTAGAACTATAATCTAGGGATAACTGGGCTGCGGTCTAAACCTAGCCTTAGGCATTCGGTTGTTTAGTATTTGAATAACGGGACCTCTAACGTAATGGTTAAAACTTGATTTAGTTATTGAGGTTTGTGCTAAGTGGATGGAAAAAGTAAATAAAATTAATAATATGTTTATTGATAAAAATACTTACGAATACACTCTAAATTTCAATTATACAGTTTTTATTTTTGTCTAGTCTGTATATAATATGTATAATAATATAACATTCTAAATAAAACATACTTGTGCTATGAGTATTTTTTTCCAAACTAACCCTTAATAAGAAGAAAAACTAAAATATTTAGTGTACTTCCGCTGTGATATGAAACCAAATTAGGATAAGCAAAGAAAACATCAAAATAAAATTAAAACAAAAAAATCTGTTCCACCGACTGACCACCACATCTCTACTCAACTCACACCAGTATTTCTAAACGACCTTCCTACACACAACGAATAATATTGAATGAATGAATGAATTATTGAATGAATGAATGAAATAATGAATGAAGGATATGATAGGATCTATAAAACGGTGATACAAGTGAGTGCGCCTATATTTTCTACATTTGACGTGATTTTAGTTGTCTTGGCTATGGTGCAGAACGTGCCGTCTCTTCCTGGCCGCCTAAGATGAAAAGAGACAGGGCTACTTTAAATTTAATTTAGTTTTAGTCTCCGTTCCATTACAAAACGAGCAGAAACTCAGCGAAGAGACATAGATATACAGTCGAAATCCCTAAGTTTCGCACAAGCCGTTTCGCTTCTTCCTTTCTTGTGAGGACTGCAAAACTTTGGAATTCTCTTCCTGAGTCTCTGTTTCCTGAGAAGTACCACCTGGGGGTCTTCAAATCTAGAGTTAATAGGTATTTTCTAGGTAAGCGTGTAACATCGTAGGCCATAGTATTGTTTAACATCAGGCAAGCTGTGGTCAAACGCAAACCTATAAGTTATAAAAAAAAAAATTTGTGAGTGCCGTTGAATCGCCATCATCTCCTCCTTCTGAACCTAGGTAGTGAATGATGATGATGATATAAAATGCACAATGTCGCATTGACAATGACTTTCTCCATCTTCAACGCTGCGGTGATCGTCGAAGTCAGGTAACTGTAACTTTGATTATGATTGTAGACTTCACAGGTATTGACCAACGTAGTATTTTAGTGCTTATTATAATAGCACCTGACAGCTAACTAAAATATTTTTTTTTGTTTATAGTAGTATCTAATTAATAATTAATCTTTTATATAAAATTTTAGTTGAATTGGAACAGGACTTTATTGACCAACGTAGTATTCTAGTGCTTATTATAATAGTACCTGACAGCTAACTAAAATGTTTTTTTTTGTTCACTTCTAGTTAATCTTTTATATAAAATTTCCATGTCACAATGTTAGTTACCGTACTCCTCCGAAACGGCTTGACTGATTTTTACCAAATTATTTATACGTATTCAGTAGGTTTGAGATTCGGCTACTATCTTTTTTTCATACTCCTAAGTGATAAGGTAAAACAACGTTTGCCGGGTCAACTAGTTTTAATACATAATAATGTTAATAGTTAACGGCTATGTCATTTGTATTTTTTCATATACATATGAGCATATTGAAAACTTGGAACTTTTTTCTCGATATGTTTTTTTCCATTGTTATATTATTTGAAAAGTTTTGCCTCTGAAAGTAATAAAGAAATTAAAACAAATCTCACTTTTTTAATAGAAAATGATATTATTCAAAATTGTTAGCTTGTAATTTTAATATTGTTATTTGTTAATTTTATATGAATTTATTTATTGTTTTTTACTTTATTTAATAATAATGATTACGTTAAATGTAATTATTTTTGTTGCTTAAATGAAATGATTATATTAATTACATTAATTAGGCAATTGTAACTTTTTAAGTGTAGTAATACACTAAAATAAAAAATTACATGAAAGAAAAAACTACACAATAATTAAAAACTAAAAACCTTACAAATTAAACCTAAGTCAGTGTCCGCTGGTAAGGTGCCTAAAATGCTGGCGGCATTACCTCGCTGAATATGTATATGTGTCAAATAAACGAATTATTATTATTACAACCGTGCGTCGGGAGCTTCGATCAATTTTGTATGACGCGGCTAAACTTGACACAATAGTAATAATACTTAAGTATGTTTTTCTCAGTTTACAAGCAAAAAAACAAAGCTTTCTCTCTTAACCTTTCATCCCCTTCATAAATCAACAAAACGGGTTTCTCGCGAATTAAAAAAGCCTCCATTCATCCCTGCAATACAGAATACGTATTAGTAACAGGTCCTTAACCTTCCTGACCCACGCTGACATTTTGCATTATAAAAAATCACGCGAAGAAACATGAGGGCTGGCTGTTTCCTACTGGGTAGCATTTGCAAAAAAATCAAACTTGATATTCGACTTTCTTAGAATGATTGATTTCGCACATTTAAAATATTTTTTAGTTTATCACGGACCATAAAAAATAATGTTGCTTATTACAGGCGACACATATTTCAATATCTAATTTTTATACGAAAATAAATTAAAGGTAGCATTTGCAAAAAAATCGAACTTGATATTCGACTGGTTTAGAATGATTGATTTCGCAAATTCAGTATATTTTTTAGTTTATCATGAAGCATAAAAAGTAATATTGCTTTATACAGGTATAAAATATTTCAATACCAAAATTTTTACCAGGTATTTTTTTTTCTAATTATCATTATCAACTAAAAAAACATAAAATTAACTTATCTTTGTTTACAAAAAAGGTGTAAATTCTTCCTTGACCTTTTTGGCGTAATGATTATCATGCCAGACTACCAACAGCAGGTCCAGGATTCGATTCCCGGCACGGCCAACCAAGACCAAGACATATGGCATGACAGAAGAGAGGCCTATACCAAGCAGCAGGATAGAATCATAATCATATAGATGATGATGATAAAGAACTTATGTGTGTATATGTACTATATCTGTTGTGTTAGCAACCATTACAAACAATAAATGGTTTGGTATGGGGCTAACCAGCCGTGTTATAACAAAACTACTGCAAACTGTTCCTATGCATATATTAATTATGTACTCTAAAATAATTAAAAAAAAATAATAAAGTATATTATATTTTTGCGAGTAAGTTTTTTGCTGTCGCTACCTTTTAGCACGTGTCAAAGCTAGCACCTGTTAAACATAAGTCGGGTGGCGTTATTCCTCGCGTGCCATCGTCCTGCGGTTAAACTGTTTGATAAGAGAAAGGTTAACGTCATTCATTTGATGAACTATTTTTATTATTATAAGTATAAGCAGCCCACTATACGTTCCCACTGCTGGGATTCGGGGCCTTCTCTCACAAGGATATAAATATAGAGTATAATTCACCACGCTGCCCAAGTGCGGGTTGGTGGACGATACACTGTCTTCGATATTGTGGTCCACAAACATGTCAGTTTTCCAACGATATTTTCCGTCAGCTTAAAGGGAGTGCAAATTCACCATAACATTGAAAAATAAGACATTGGTGGTATGGCTGTAATCGAACTAGGAGCCGTCTAATTGAAAAGCACACATTTTCACACTAAGCTACACTCGGTTTTTATCATTTGCTTAGGTATTATTTTTTGTTTGCATAGAGTTTAATTTTGCAAAATCTTCAAAATAAAGAGACTTTTTATTTATTTTTATTTTTGTGTAAAATGAATGAATGAATAAAATTCGAATTATGTATAATTTTTCGTATTTAAGTAAGAACAAACTATTAAAAATAATAATAGGACATAAAGGCATTTTTGGCCTGAATAAAATCCTATTAAATCGACACATTAGCCCTATATCAGAGTTTAACACCCTTAAGGTAAATTATAACCTGTTTCACATATGTTTTAATCCACATTTCTACACACGAACTACAACGGTTAAACAAGCACCCCCACCTGACTTCACGCGTTATAATTAATACAATAACTGCCACCCTCTAGATTCAAGTGCATCGTATAAGTAGAGTCAGTAACATAAAATTAGTATTGCAATAAAATCATACATTTTTATGTCAATAGATGTTTTTAGTAAAATAAAAATAAAATAATTTATTGGCCTTGTAACATCTCATCGCTTTTGGCAAGTCAGTTACATTTATTTGAAGAAACACAGAGTGATATTATAACTAACTAAACTGAATTATTATATTATATACTAAATTGTAGGTATTTAAAATTAGGGTTGTTATTGCATAATATCTATGTCAGAAGAAAATGGAAAATAAGAAAGTTGCATATTCAAGAGTTTTTTATAGAATAAAATGGATTAATTTAAAAAAATGTTTATTAGTATAATATATTTATTTAACGACAAAAGTGCGTTTTATATTTTTGGTCCAAGGAACTGTAATTTTATATTTTAACTAGCTGACCCGGCAAACGTTGTTTTACCTTAATAAAAAAAATCTAAATACACAGTAGCCGATTCTCAGACCTACTGAATAGGTACGCATATAAAATTTGGAAAAAATCGGTCAAGCCGTTTCGGAGGAGTACGGTAACAAACACTGTGACACGGAAATTTTATATATAAGATTTTACAGTATTATATTGAAGTCTTTTATAAAATAGAAATGTCCTCCTAATTTAACACATTTTGTAACATTAGGTACTGCAAATGTAGCATGAACTCAAAGCTTAGGGCTGTCACAAATTTAAATTTTAAATACGTGAATAATTCAAATAGTTAGAAACAACAGGTACTGAATTTATGTGGGAATCGTTGTATATTTGCATATCTGCCATCGCTTTACATTACTGCATGGTTTTATGTACTGTAATGCATAGTTAAAAGACAATGTAAATTATTTAGAATCGCTCGCTTTTGTGACGTAGAAAAATTAATACAGCTTGAACTAAGTACTATGACTAGTACAATTTAAAGTTTAGTATTATAAGTGTAATGTAATATCTTTGTGACTTAGTGGAAAATATATTATGATATACATTCATTCATTCATTCATTCAATAACAAAGAACGTAGCTACTTGTTGCTAAAATATGGTATGGGTTTGTATGTAGTTCGATATTAAATAATTATAGATTACTACAAAATTAACAAAAATAGACAAGAGGAAAGATTGCAGGCCACCTTATACGACATGACAATTTCATTAAAAACCTCAGAAGGAAAGATAGAAGCCAGGAGAGGAAAAGGAAGACCTAGAAGGTAATTTTAGACCAACTAAATGAGAAGGTTAAAGTCATGTCGTATAGAGAAGTTAAGGATTTGACCCAAATATGGAAGTAAGAATTGGAAAGATATCATGTAATTACAAGCTGCTTCCTGCGGTATTACCCGCGTTAATCTGGCACAGTAAAGAGTTAATCCGGGATATAAAGTAGCCTATATGTTAATCCAAAGACTATCTTCACACTTACTTTCATCAAAATCGGTTTAGCCGTCACATGTCTTCGGATACTGTGGTCCTCAAACAAGGTATTAACAAGTAATAAGGCCGGGATCGATCCAGGGATCGTAAGATTGAAAAGCAAACAGTTTCCTACCGAGCCACACTCGCTTTTAACTCTACATACTTAACTCCGATTCAAGCAAGACAAGCCGTCCCGACCTATCCCACATCTCCCCCCGCACCGGCGGCACGTGCGCACGCGCCGTTACGTCACCTGTCACCCCGCACTCTCCCCCGCTCGCAAGGTGGGTATAATGACCCGGGGGTAGCAACCCTGACAGGTTGTTGCCTTTTTTATTCAGATTTACTGATAACTAACCGATTAGATGTGAAAGTTGATTGTTTAGATTCGAATTTGGAATGTTTTAGATGATTTCTAAATTCAAATATTTGAGTTTGTCATTTGTTTTAGGCAGACTTATATTCAGAACATTTTTATTTTACAGTATTTGGTTATAGGTTTATTATTTAAAACATTTTGACTAAGTAAAGAAAGTAAGTAAAAATAATTTTGCTGTCATAAACAAATTTAAATTATTGAAAATTACAATAATAGCTAAGCAAATCGTTTTACACAATTATATTATAATTTTCAATAATTTAAATTTGTTTATTACAACAAAAAATATTTTACTCATTTTTCTTACTTAGTCACAATGATTTAAATAATAAATCTATAACTAAATAAATACTCGTATCCTTTAAATATTTAAAACCAAAAAACGAGATGCTCATTAATTACTCAAGGCTTTGCAAGATGTTCGCTTGAAAAAAGCATTCTTTGTTTATTCATAATTATCCAATCAGCATTAAGTTTTTGTCGTATTGTATTACAATGCGGTAATTAACTGGGGTCAGTGAACTTGCGTAGTGATAAGGTAGGAAGTGATAGTATAGTTTGTTTATCAGTGTTGATAGACAATTCTCGAGGATTCCTTTTGTTTTGGAGTTAACGCTTTTAGTACACCTACGCATTCGTATGAGCGAAACGACGAAAAAACTGTATGGCAACGTTTCGCATGTGTTACGTCTCGCTCCACTCTAAAGCTAGATGAAATAGTTGCGTCCTAGTCGGTATTGTTTCGCAAGTAACTGCGAAATGGCCGTTACAAAGACGCAGCTGTCATAAGTCATTTATTCGTAAACACAAGTTTACACATCAAAAAATATTTAACAGTCATAATTTATAATAAAAAAGAATTATATAAAATATAAATTAATATACAAGCAGTATATATATAAATACTAGCTGACCCGGCAAACGTTTTTTTACCTTAATAAAAAAATAAAATCTAAATATACAGTAGCCGATTCTCAGACCTTCTGAATACGCATATAAAATTTGGAAAAAATCGGTCAAGCCGTTTCGGAGGAGTACGGTAACAAACACTGTGACACGGAAATTTTATATATACGAGTAAGATTTAATTATAAATGATCTAGAGATAACTCTGGTTATTTATTTGATTTGCTGTTTCGCTAGTGGTGTTTCGCATCGCATAGTGTCACCACGCGTTCTGTCAGAGAGGACAGATTGCAAAATGGAAGCCGAAAATATAAAATGTCAATGACATTTCCTTGCAAAAGTAATGCAGTCCAAATGTTCCGCAGATGTTTCGCTACCGCTATTATTTCGCAAAGACTCGCTGCCGCATGCGAATGCGTAGGTGTACTTTTTTTTTTTTTTTTTTTATATACACACGGCTAGTTAGCCCCATACTAAACCATTTCTAGTTCGTATTATGGTTGCTAACACAACTGATATACTACATATACATACATACATACATATTATATATAAATACATATTTAACACCCAGACCCACAGCCAACAAATTTAGTTAAGCACAAAGATGTTGACCGGGCCGGGAATCGAACCCGGAACCTTCTGATTAGCAGTCTGGCATGGTAACCTTTACGCTAACGAGGTCGTCAAAGTACTAAAGGGGTAAAGGTTAATACGTAAGTCTCCTTTTCTTTGTTGAACCATGTAGCTTTGGTGTCGAGAGTTTTCAAGTCAACCGAGACCTTTGAATTTGCTTTACGACTCCATATACTAGGATAAACAGCCTGAGGTTTAGCGCCTGTAGCTTGGCTAGCTTATGTCATCTGACGCGATCATCAAGAATAAGCAACGGTCGATGTGGTCAGTCTTTGGATGGGTGACCATGCACAAGACTGTCGTTGTAAAAGTGGGATTTTCTTCCAAGCGCTTGTCCGGCTATTAGTCTTAGTACAAGCAGTCGTTAAGCCAAGTCAGAGGCTTTCGGGCAGCTTAAAAAACTGACTCAAAAACAGAGCTTAGCCATTTAGCTCATACGAAGAAGAAGAACAGCCTAAACTTTCAATTTATCATGTAATCTGACCTAAGGTAACGCCCAGATAAAAAATCAAAAATAGAAAATATAATATTTGTCCCATGAAATTTGTACGTATATGTAATGGATATTTCCAAGAGTATTAACAATAAAATTGTAACACTTTTTTAATGACAATCTAGTTCAAATTTCCCATTCAAAGACTATCCACGCAAGGCATTTGTTTAACTTCTTGATCGAGTCATAGCTTTAGTTAATCGGTAATAGTAGCGTAATTAAATAAATAATAGTTTAAAAAACTAAAAAACACGCTTTTTGTCATTGGTCCTCAGTAAATCTACAAAGTTTGAAAGAAATCTGGCCGTTTAAAGTGGGTCAAAATCGCGCCCAAAGAAGTCGGTTACAAACAAACATACAGGTGAAGCTAATAAAAAGCGTGTAAAAATATCTTTGATTCCTCTAATGAGGTTTCTAAAACATCCGTGTGGAGATCGGACGTGGAAGCACGTCTAAAAACTGGTGAACCTTTATCGCTAAGAATGAAGCCAGAGCATAATTTTTGTTAGTGAATCTTCCCGCTCTTTCCAACCGTCATGAAGGCATCACATTTTTTTTTTTTTTTTTTTTATAGGACACATTTCACACACGGCTGGTTAACTCCATACTGAACCATTTCTAGTTCGTATTATGGTAGCTAACACAACTGATATACTACATATACATACATACATATTTTATATTTTGTATAGATACATATTTAACACCCAGACCGACAGCCAACAAATTTAGTTTAGCACAAAGATGTTGGCCGTGCCGGGAATCGAACCCGGAACCTTCTGATTGGCAGACTGGCAAGGAAACCATTACGCCAACGAGGTCGTCCAGAACATATGTATGATGATGGATGTAAGAAAGAAAAAGAATGAAAGTACGAACAGTAGCAAAAGCGAGAACTGGTATGAAAGATGTATAAAGCAATATAAATAGCCTCCGAAATATTTTACATCGGAGTTAGGTGTATAATAAATAAATAAAAAAGTAGTAGCTTATTTAATTCTTAATTTAATAGATAATTTATATCTGTTTATCATAAATTCATGCATATGCAATTCATTTATAATAATAATAAAATGCCTATTGTCTTTAATTGTATTTAAAATGTATGTATTGTTGTATTTTTCTGCTATATTCTCGTATCAATAACGGTAGCTTCTACACAATCAAAATTTTCACAAAATATATAAATGTATATTAACTATCAAAGTCTATTATTCAATCAAAGTCAATTAAAAATAAAAAAAATAAAAATAACATGTCACATACTAATTTAAATACATTGGTTGAACCCAAGTCAAAACGTAAGCCTACGCGTTGTCAAAAATTGTATTAAATACATTCTGAATGGCAAATGAATGCAATCTTCTTACAAGATCCTTACAATATAACAAAAAACCGTCAAGAAAGGCACGGTAGGAGAAAAGTTCGTTAGAACTTTCGCTGATAAGGCCGGAAATACCTTAATGGATACCGGGAACGCGAGGGAGGGTAACTTACTTACTGCCTTTATAACTAACTGCAGTTGAACATAAGTGCTTACTTAAATATCTACAATAGCCGTTATGCTATGTAATGACGACCTCTTTGGCATAATGGTCACCGTGTCGTACTGCGAAACAGAGGGTCCCGAGTTCGATCCCCGGCACGGCCAATTCTTTGTAAAGAACTGGATACTTTGGAAAGACCATTTTTTTATATTGTATACTTATAATCTTTTGACATTTCTTTTAAATATTATTGCTTAGCTGTAAATTATAGTGGAGTGAAATTAACTTTACTAATTAATTGACTTTTTGCACACCGCATATACGGTAGCCTACAAGATACATTTTATATTATTTTCCATGTTTTTATATTACCTGTGGCTATGCAAATAAAATTATTTCATTTCATTAAATTTGTTGGAGGTTTGTGTCTCGGTCCTGCATGTTAAATATGTAGCGGTGTAAAGTATGTATGTAGTATATTATTTCTGGAAGCAACCATAATACAATCTAGAAATGGTTTAGTATGGGACTAACCAGTGAAATGTGTCCTAATATAAAAAAAGTACACAATAAAACTCTATTTGACGACATTCAAGGGAACGTAATTAGTTTGACGTTTTAGACAGTTGAGAAAAAAAGGGTTAAAAATATGGTTAAATGCTTTTTAGACCACTATACCTCAAATTGATCGACTCCGAAAATGTTTCCATAGACCAGTTTACTTAGGCCACTAGTAAGTGAACTAATAAAATAAATTTATCAAAAAATTGTTTTGATGCACAAGAGATTCACATAAATGGTGTCAACTTTAGCTCAATTCTGCAAGGTGGCATAGAATGTTCTAGTGCTCCCCTGGCTTACAACCTCAAAATCTGTCACTAAACACCTAGCGATGGGTTCCGGCAGCCTACAAGAAAGCCATTAAACCCGGACTCGGCATACTCCATCTTAAGACACTTGAGTTAACTCATGTGGTTACGCGCCCTTTTAGTCAAATACCTAGCTTTACGGCCTAAAAGAGCTAAACAAAATTCATAGTTATTAATCTATGTTTCGTATTCATAAGATTGGATGTAGGTATATATAAAAATACATTATGTAAAGTAGCTATATGTATACGAATGAAGTAACTCGGTGAGACCTTGGACGCACCCAATATCAAGTCATGCCATTGTACGGGACGCGGAAATCATGTATAACAACTGATAGTTTGGTTCAACTATCAGTTTTAAGTGGCTATAAAATTTAAACGACTTCTGAAGCTAGGTTTTAAAGATGTTCCTTCTTACGTATGTTAAAACTTATAATAATATTATAAGTTATAATATTACTAGCTGACCCGGCAAACGTTGTTTTGCCTCACTTAGGGGTACAGTGCCATCTATTGATTACTTACTCAACCCAGTCGAAAGGTAATCGACATCTGTTAGAATCATTTGGAGTCAACAGATAATTGTGACTGTCAAATAATAACAGACAATAATTAGCAATAAATTAAAATTGCGACTATAATTTGAGGTTTAAACTATCCTATCTCTCAAGTTGGATCTAACTTGCACATGGTGTGCGAATTTTATTATAATCGATTAAGTGGTTTAGGAGTCCATTGAGGACAAACAATGTGACACGAGATGGGATAGGAAGAAGAAAATTTGTTGCGCTTACCCCACCTAGTGGGATAAAGCAAAAAAAAAAGGAGACAGTGTTTTCCTTCGCCGAAAATTGAACTCACTATTAAGGATCGAACACACTACCTTTAGGACGTAAGGTGGTCGCACACCCAACTGAGCTGTCTCCTTTTCAAAATCCAGCGACAGGTCAGCATCAGTATCGCTCGCCACCTATGGATGTAACCTAGAAACTCAACAATAAGCACAGTTTCACACGCTCCAATGTCTAGGCCGTGCGAACCCTATACAATGATGTAACTACACCTTTAACTTTAACTTATGTAATGTTATGTCATGGGCGCGAAAGGAAAATGCTTTCTCAGGTAAAGCTTGCTGTCGATGTTCAATTGTTTCAGTTTCTCATAGTTTTTGAGGTTAGAAAAAGGTTAAAAGGTTTCCGGGCTAGAAGAAATTTTTTAGAGTGATTAATTGTCTTCAAAATCTAGCTTCAGATTAGGTTTTGTTGTTTATTGTAAATATTGACTAATTGTATGTTTAGTGTTTTAGTCCTTTATATTTAACTAGCAGCTCGCCCCGGCTTCGCACGGGCTTGTGTTATATAATTTGACTTTTAGTAAGGATCTCTAATATTGTTGGAAACAAAATATATTATATGGTACTTGGGGATATTGTAGCTTCCCAACGGTGAAAGAATCATTCGATTTTCGGCCCTATTCGCGCCAAACAAAAAAACAATCATACTTTTATTCAATGATCAATGTTATCTTTGATATTAGTATAGATATACCTACTGTAAAATCTTAAAATAATTTAACCAGAAAGAATAGTGCCCAAGTGTGAAAAATAATTTAATTTGCCTCATGAAAAAGGAAAATGCATTCTTATAGTTTTTTTAGGTTAGTAAAAGGCACCATATCGCTATTATTTTTGTAGGTTCGTAAAATGCACCATACCGCTATTAAATTTTTCAAAACATCAAAATTCCCGCGCACATTAACATATCTTTGATAAACAAACTGCTCAATTAATTAAAACTCAATCAGCTTTAACTGTTGAAATAAAAGGGGTGGTTATAAAGGGGTGGTGGATGGAGGAATGCAAGGTAAATGGGTGCAAGGGTCAAATTGCTGTACAGAGGGTGCTACTATTGGTTTTTGAGAGAGTTTTAAGTGAGCTTTAGTTTTATCTATTGGATTTAAAAAGTAAAACTTGGCAGAATTCGTAGATTTACTGCGGAAGATACACGTTTTCAGATATTGTGGTCCTCAAACATATTGGTTTTATATCGATGTTTTACTTCATCGTAAATGCAAGTGCATTAATCCACACATAACTTGAAAAACAAGCCTTAATTTATGGCTAGCATCGAACCAGGTGCCGTCTGATTCAAGAACAGACATTTTCCCAACTAGCCACACTCACTTCTTTACCTATTTAGTTATAAGAAAATATATACTATTAAATAAAATATGTAATTAAATGAATAGATTTTTTTACTTTATTAGTGCTAATATAAAATTCTAATCCAAATTATTCAGTTGTGAATGAATCAAGTTTAATCAAGTTTATGTTAATAAATTAGTTTTAATTATGTAGGTTCTTTATAATGAATTAAACCCACAGACAAATTAAATCTATAATACTTAAAAACTAGTTTTTTCCTGTATCACAAATGTGTAAAGTCTTAATAGAAAAAAAACCTGTTAATTTGGTAAAATCAGCATAATTGGCTCAATAAAATGAAGCCATTATATCTTACATACTGACTATATTTTAATTGTTTTATTTTCCTGTAACTTATTGGCTAGGCGTACCTATTATTTAACATGTTTAAAAGACATATTTGCAAGTCTATGTGTGTATTCTTTTCATGGCATCCTTTTTTGTGAGTGTTTGTGTGTTTTCTTGTGTGTAAGATCTATGTTTTGTACTCCATGTTGTTATTAGTGTGTTACCTCTTAATTGGCTTTCCATTTCTACACATAAGCAACCCACTATACGTTCCCACTGCTGGGACTCGGGGCCTTTTCTCACGTGGAGAGAGGTATAGGCCATAATCCACCACGCTGGCCAAGTGAGGGTTGGTGGAGGCCATTTCTACACATGTTTCGGATTATTTTATAAACAGCTTTTAGAGGACCATGAAATAAAAATGCATAAATATTTTATAAATACTTGCAATTTTTTTCATATTTGTACACAATGGTAGCCCCCGTGAAAAAGAGGGTAAAACTCCCAATTACCGTTCTGTAGGTTGCGCTTACGCAGGGTTATTTTGTTAAATTTACCGTAAAATTGCTATTGTTTACCAAATAAGTAATTTTTACAATTTTTTCCTTTGCCGGTCATGCTTAGCTGCGGTTCAGGGGTTGCAAAAGTCAGATCGACTAGCTTGTTATAACTTAATGTATTAGTAGGATGAATCATCATCATCTTCAGCCTTTTTTTCCCTCTGCATATGTCACCTGCGTAGATCTAGTCAGATTCAAAGTAAGTAATTTATTGATAACAAATACAGTACAAGTAACACATGCATTGAAAAGGTTTACGGTTTTATCGCTATAAGTCATGAATATAAAAAAATACCGAAAAATAGCATAAAATTTGTCTAAAAACATTTGTACCACTCTAAAAATATTTATACTTAATTTGGTATCAATCAGACTTTATCAATCACTCACTTTATCATGATGATATTTATATGAAAAAAACACTGGTTCAAAATTTTAATTTTATATTTATTAGCCAGGTTTATTCGAATTCATTTATCGTTTTAAATATTAAATAAAAAATCCAATGTAAATAAATAAATTTTAATTTATAAATAGTTACGCTCATCATCATCATCATCCACAGCCCTTTTTATCCCACTGCTGGGTATAGGCCTCCCTCTGCATGTGCCACCTGCGTCGATCTTGTGCAGTCCTCGTCCAGGTAGGACCTGCGACTATAGTGATGTCGTCGATAGTTACGCTACGAACGTAGAAGTCAAACCATATAATCATAATCAAGTCAAGCCCAAATCTATAGTATGTAAAAATTATGTTGTGTTTTAAAAAAATATATATTATGCAAACTGCAAGTCAATCCGCAAGGCGTAACGAGTATTTCTCACAAAATCTAATCACATTATCATGTTTCACCCATCACACACGTCACTACTTCAAAATTCAAGATGGCTGCCAAAATGGCGGAGAATATATTATAATATGAACAAAAAATGACATTGAACAGAACAGATAGGTAATTGTTCGCAGACATCAAACATTTTAGACAAAAGGTATTACTTAATTACTAGTAGGGTGTCCAAGACCTAGGTTTTTTGTGGACAAAATCCAAATGCACTGATATTTTTAAAACGAAAGTTTAGCTTACACATACACATTTATTTGTTCTCAATTCAAATCTACGTCATCTAACTTAATATTGTTTTTATTCAACTTGTAGAATTCTGAATACATATACGCACATAATTATGTTTGTAGTTTCTTAACTAAAATAATACTAAGCTACAATTTTGTTAATTTTATGTCTGTTATTGTAAATCTATGGCGTCATAACCCTCGAACGGATGAACCGATTTGAATTTAGTTTTTTGTTTGAAAGGTATGTTTTTAGGTATGTTTTATTAAATTTCGTCCAATTTTATGAAACATACGAGTAGCTATAAAATGGTGGAGAATATTTTTTTACAACTCCCTCAATATGGTATGGATTAAATTTCAAATCGAAGATGGCCGCCAAAAATGTACGTAGGCATGGGTTTTTCAAATTTTTGATTTTAGGTATCTATTTCGATATAAAATCTCAGCACCGCCTATTGCGCCAGGCAAGTCGTTAAGAAATTTGTATTTGTATACTTGTTTTAAATTAAATGGTCAGCTTATACACACTAAAGGATGTTTGAAAGTACGTTATGTAAGTACGCCAATGCAGGCATTAATCTATTGACAATTTGATGTCTAAATTAATTATTGGAATGACACATACTCGTTCCCAGTTTTTTATAGTGTAAATATATATATATATATACAGGCTATTATTATAGGCTTCTTCGAAAAGTTTGATTGCTATCAGAATTCGTAGAACGGGTTTTTTGGTTGTTAGTCATTTTAATATGGTGTACCTATAGTCTATGTTTGTCTACTGGCGCATATAGAAAAGTTTATTATATGTGCCTTTTGCTTTTTATTTTCGAAATTAGGTATTTGATATGTATGGGACATTATCACTGGACAATGAATTTTTGTGAAATATTTTTTTTTTTTCGCTTAATACTTATAAGTCGTTTTTGATAAGGTAGGAATATACTTATTTTTAAGTATTTTGATTATAAACCGCATGAGTAATAAATAACCCCTTCTCACCAAGGACCCTCTGGTTGGCAGTCATAGGCATAGTAACCATTATAGGTACCAACGTGGTCATCAAAATCGAATCAAAGTTTTGCTCCCGGCAGCCAGTTAAGATATTGGTGGCGATTCAGCGGCACACACGACTAAACGAAATTTAAAGAAGCCCCGTCTCTTTTCATCTTAGGTGGTCAGAAAGAGACGGCACGTTCTGAACCACAGACAAAACAACTAAAATCACGTCAATTATGGAATGTGCAGGCAGTTTTAGAGGTGATACAAGTGAGTGCGGTCTAACCCCGCCTACATTTCTACATTTGACGTGATTTTAGTGGTTTTGACTATGGTGCAGAACGTACCGTCTCTTTCTGGCCACCTAAGATGAAAAGGGACGGGGCTTCTTAAATTTAGTTAAGTCGTGTGTGCCGCTGAATCGCCACCATATAAGATTGAAATGGATTTACATACATGTACTCGAACATAGCAAGAAAATGAGCAAAACTTGTATATTTTAGAAGAAAAGTAACCTTATCATTATCACATACGCTGCCTGCGTGCGCCCGCGCACATAAAGGTTGACCGACGCGATGCGCCTGCGCAAGGCTGTGGGAAACGCTTCACAACACAATACCGAGGTGGATACACAAGGGAGAGAGTTTTACACATATAAAGCTACTAGCTGACCCGGCAAACGTTGTTTTGCCTCAGTTAGGGGTATGAAAAATAGATAGTGTAGCTTATATGACACGTTCGTAGATTTACCATAGCAGCGCCATCTATTTATTACTTACTCAACCCAGTCGAAAGGTATCGACATCTGTTAGAATCATTTGGAGTTAACAGATAATTGTGTCAAAACAGTCGTTTTGAAACTTGCATTTTCATATTGTCGCTATCGTGAGCCCTGACTATTAGTTTTTAACCGACTTCAAAAAGGAGGAGGTTATATATTCGACGTGTATGTATTTTTTTTTTTTTTATGTATGTTCACCGATTTCTCAGCCATTTGTGGATCGATTCTCAAAATTCTTTTTTTAATTGAAAGAGTATGGTTCTGAATTGGTCCCATTGTCACCAAAACTGGTTCTGATGATGGACTCCTAGGGAAATCGAAGAAAAACCTAAAAAGTTAGGTTGTTTTTACGCATGAAGAGAGATTCACGCTCGTTTGGCTGTACTGATATTCATGAAATTTGAGAACAAAATAGGTAAGACTATGTGTTAACACATACGCTACTTTTTATCCCGAAAATAAATACTATTCCCGTGGGATGCACCAAATAACATATAAATCTTTTTAACTTCTTCACGCTCGAACGGTTGTACTGACATTGATGAAATTTGGAATGAAGATAGGTTAGACTATGTGTTTACACATAGGCTACTTTTTATCCCGAAAATAATTATTGTTCCCGTGGGATGCATCAAATAACACATGACACACTGATTTCGCTAAAATTTGATATAGGGGGTAGACTAGACCTTGTATAACACGAAGGTTACTTTTTAACCGACTTCAAAAAAGGAGGAGGTTATATATTCGACTGTATGTATATTTTTTTTATCTTGAAAGTCATTGCTATTCCCTTGGGAAGCCCAAATAACTCGATAACCTATTTTACTTCTTCGCGCTCATACGGCAATACAGATTTCGCTAAGCAGCCTGGCTAACAAAAGTAATCTGACGCGAACATCGAGGCTAAGCAACGGCCCATACGGCCAGTCTTTGGATGGCTAACCATGCACAAGACTTCCATAAAAAATGTGATATTTTCATCTCGCTTCGCTCGCGCATAGCTCGCTTCGCTCGCGTCCACCTCTTTTCGCTTGCACTTGGTTCTAGTAAGTTTTGACACAACAAACATTATGTAATTTGTGCTGCTTTGGACTTCTTTATGTTCAAACGGTTCGAACAAATACGGTGAAAATTTTCGCGCTCGCTTCGCTCGAACATAGCTCGCTTCGCTCGCAATCGGTTCTAGTACGTTTTGACACAACAAACGTTATGTAATTTGTGCTGCTTTGGACTTGTTTATCCTCAAACGGTTGGAACAAATACGGTGAAAATTTTCGCGCTCGCTTCGCTCGCGCATAGCTCGCTTCGCTCGCATCCACCTCTTTTCGCTCGCATTTGGTTCTAGTACGTTTTGACACAACAAACATTATGTAATTTGTTCTGCTTTGGACTTCTTTATGCTCAAACGGTTCGAACAAATACAGTGAACATTTTTCGCGCTCGCTTCGTTCGCAATTGGTACTAGTACGTTTTGACACAACAAACATTATGAAATTTGTGCTGCTTTGGACTTTTTTACAACTAAAACGATTGGAACAAATACGGTGAAAATTTTCGCGCTAGCTTCGCTCGCGTATAGCTCGCTTCGCTCGCATCCAGCTCGATTTGCTCCCAATTGGTTGCCTGCCTGGCACACGCCAAATTTTTTCATCGTGAAGTTTATTTGGCTCTCCATAGCTAAACTTAAAGAAAATATCATTCCCAACCACTAAAAATGTAAAAATAAAATTGTTTTAAAAAACAAACAACCGACTTCAAAAACACAACTAAAAAGGGAAAAATAATTTTAAGCCTAAATCAAATCAAGAATATATAAATAGAATAGGAGAGTTTATTTCATGTACTTATAAAAAACTATTTACAATTTTTAGTAATCCTGTATTCTTGAAGTCGGTGCCATCTAATAAGAACAAATTAATGTTTGTTAAAAAAAACTATTTTCAATTGTCTTTCTTTGCTGGCACCGACTCCAAGAATACAGGATTAGTAAAAATTGCAAATAGTTTTTTATAAGTACATGAAATAAACTCTCCTATTCTATTTATATATTCTTGATTTGATTTAGGCTTAAAATTATTTTTCCCTTTTTAGTTGTGTTTTTGAAGTCGGTTGTTTGTTTTTTAAAACAATTTTATAGTACAAGCAGTCGTTTAACTAAATTAGAGGCCTTCAGGCGGCCTATGAACTCTCGACACTTGAGCTTGGCCACTTAGCTCATACGAAGAAGTAGAAGAAATAAATTGAAAATTGATTACACCAAAAATAAGATAGCAGTAGATTTACTAATCTTTATTTTCCGTCCATGCTTTTGTCCGATTGTTTTCTCTAATTAACCGAATGTATCGCCAGACATGATCGCGGTAAAATAATGCAGTGTGTAGCGGACATTCCCACGTATTCAGACGTATCCGCCGATCTTTATCTCGTGTGTATAAATAACTTATGTTTTTCCATGTAGGTACGAGTATGTAATCATGTAGTATTTTTTTTTAATCCTATTTGATGAAATTATTTTTTAAAGATTACAATAAAAATACGCCACCGAAAAGTCAATTGCACGAAAATAAAACATTTTAAAACTCTAGAAAAGAATTTACTCATTACTTAAAGTAACTAAATACAATTAAAGATGAAAATAAATAATTTATCTATATATCTATCTATGTGAATGAACATTATTTAAATCTTCTTCTAGAAAAATCTCGAAGAGTGGCAATTTTGAGTTGTTTAAATAATAAAATTTATAATATTTAGTTAAAATAACGAACAAACTTAAAAAAAAAAACTGGTGTCACAAATAATATATATATATAATAAATACAAAAACAAAATAATATAAACTAAAAAATAACCCAAATATAGTATAAACAAAACAATCATCCCTAATTTTTATCACAATAAACCTCAAATAACTTTTCAACTTCAATCCATCCGTAAGGTCAACAGACTAAGTCAGTGAGGTTAAGTTGAACTCAGGGTCCGTATGACTTAACCGTGTGAACTACGTGTTAACTTGATTCAACTTTACAGGCAGTGACTCATAGATTGAATCATTTTGTAAAATCAACGTGTTTTCAAACGTGTTGGTTCAAGTTAGAAAATTATTATTAAGGTAACAAAGAAAAACTTTAGCCACGTTTTGCTTATGAATTTTTCATTTAGTTATTTTTAATAGATTTAGATAGTATTTATGTGTGGGATTTTAAATAAGGATCTTGTACTTGGACCGAATATTATTTTTTTTGAAATAACAGATTTTTACTTTTAAATTGATCGTGAAATCATAAGATTAAATTATTATTTGATTTTAATATATTTTTTCTTAGTATCAGGAATTATTTTATTTTTAAAGTGATTTTAGTACGGCTATCTTATTGTGATACATTTATATACATTTTTTACAATCATTATAATTTAATACAAAACATTATGTTACAATTTTATTATACAACAACAAAACAAAACTAGTAGTATAACTAAAAATAAATTTAAACATAACTTAAGTATGATAATATGAAAATTATTTACAAAGGATAAAAAACGAAAATTTTGTAAACTTAAAAAAAAAACAAAAATAATATTATATAATAGTATATATATTATTATATAATACATAGTATTATTTGAAGTCCTCGTTGGCATAATAGTCACCATGCTGGACTGCCAACCAGAGGATCCTGGGACCTTTGCGATGAACTAAATTTGTTGGCTGTCGGTCTGGGTGTTCAATACGTATCGATATAAAGTATATAATGTATATGTAGTATATCAGTTGTGTTAGCAACCATAACACAAACTACAGATGGGGCAATCCAGCTGTGTGTGAAATGTGTCCTAATATTTAGTGTGAAGGAAAGTGGATTAGCCATAGCCAAGAGGTATGGTGGTCGTTCAGAGAAAAATCTTCATAAGAAATATTTTGTTTATTTCGTTGATTGATTGATTTTGAAAATTCTCTATTAACATAAACAATATTACATAGTATGTTCACACAAAGTTATTATGACTTATGTAACATTTAATCATATGAAGGAAAGTGTTTTACAGGCTAATATCAGCTTTTTAAAGTTATAACTATATATTGTAAGAGTTTCAGTAGTTTTTCTTTGTTTACCGCAATCAGTGCGAACTGCGAAGGTGTGGAACTCTTTGCCTAGTTCCCTGTTCCCTGAAAGCTACATTCTGACGGTTTTCAAAGCAAGAGTGAACCGGTTTTTTCTGGGTAAGCGCGTTCCACCTTAGATCATAATGTCGCTTGCCATCAGGTGAATTGTGATCAAGCGCAAGCCCATTTAATGTAAAAAAAAACTGGCTTCATTCATTTCAAAATGTTTACTTCAAAACTTTTATGAGCCTTCATTTCTACATTCCTTCCCTATAAAATAAATATAATAATACTATACATTCTGAAAACAATGAGTTAGCAAAGCTAAAGTATAAATCAAAAGTTGGCTTCCGTTTTGCAAATAAAATGTGTATGAATGTATGAAAATGTGTGTTTGTATGTATTTATTAAACGAAGGACAGTCGGAGGTTCGTGGCTCGACCGCTATTGTTTTGTCCAGTGTCAGTAACCAACTAAAATGTTCGGATATGGTAGT
The DNA here is from genome assembly GCA_035578125.1 of Mellilla xanthometata. Lineage (NCBI taxonomy): Eukaryota > Metazoa > Arthropoda > Insecta > Lepidoptera > Geometridae > Mellilla > Mellilla xanthometata. The sequence continues at coordinate 9,355,224 of JAPUBQ010000023.1, read as the reverse complement.
ATTTATTTTAAGACTATATTAAACAGGTTTAATATTTTATGTAATTTTATTTCACATGATAACGTCTTCATTTTCTTAAGAATATTTTTTATCATTTAATTAATGTGCATAAAATATCTAAACTTATTTTTTTTAAGTCAGCCAATTAAAAATACACACAATCAATAACATAGTTTAACATCAACTATGATTTGGTCAAACGCACCACCTTAAGATATTCTACTTATACAACTCTGTTCAAATACTATGCGCCATGGGCCATGACGTCACTAGTAACAGGTTTCATAAGAATTTTCAGTAAAAAATTCGTTTTGTATTTACTTGGTTCCATTTTTAATGAAAGTCCCAAGTTTTGTATAAATTAATGAAATCTAATTATTTAAAATCGTATTTATAAGTCAAATATTTTTTTTAAAGTTGAAGACTATTGTGTGTTAAGCATATCAACTTTGTCACAAATACTTTTCGAACAGTAAATAATAAGCTTTGGTAATCTCCATCCAAAAGTTAAGTATTTACAGTTGCTAAATAGATCTTTTTTTAGCTCTACCGCATCCACTAAAACATACCTCCACGTCTCTGTCCGAGCAAACCACAATGCATAAGCTCTACAGAACCCGCTTTGTTCGCATATTCAAATCTTACACTGCATTTGTTTACTTTGTATTATTATTATTCTGGTAAAACATATTAATATTTCTTGCATATATCTATTTTACATTAAAACTCATTTAATTTTACATTAAAAGTAAAAGTTTAACCAATAGTTAAAAAGCCTTCGCGAGACTTGAACGGAGCCAGGCCACGCTCAAGCCAAGCTCACAAAAGTAGAAGAAGATTAAAACCTCAATCAGATACCACCAATATACGCGTGTGTCGTTAAATTATAGGTACTGGCTGTTTGTCTTAGATCAAGAAGTCTCAAGTCAAGTCAGAGGTCATCGGATGACTAAGTAACATGTATGTTAATCCAACCTCTACGCTTAATTTCAGACAAATCGGTTATGACGTTTAAGCGCGAATAAGTAACAAACATACACACATACACACGCACACGCACAAACACACACACAAACACACTCACAATGCCGCACATTCAGCAGTCAATTTCAAAGCGTAGTAGTACTGCTAGTTACATTTTGACTTAAACCATAAAAAACGAGTCGTTGGTTTAAGACCGTAATAGAATCAGGACCCGTCAGATTAAAAAGCAGACGTTTTCCCACCACAACTAGCTTTAACTCTCAAGTTAATTAAATTAAATGTTATTTCACTTTGTTCCAGGTATAAAAATGGTGAAACTTCAGAAGATACGGAAAAAACAGCGGTGACACATAAACTGATTTAACATCCATTAACAATGTGACGAGCAACAAAAAAGAACAAACAAACTAATTCAAGTTCCATTTTAACATAAAAACTCTAAAAATTCTCTTTCACTTAGTTTTTAGAAAAGTGCCAATTTAAGTAAAAAAAACAACACTAAATAACATTGACTTAATAAAGTTAAGAAGTGTCAACAAATAGAACTGTCACTGTCAAAAACAAAGACTAAAAAACGAATAGAATTGTCAACGAACATTAACAATCAACGACAACACAAGTGCCACAAAGTTATTTTCATAAAATATCCGTCTTTTTTTATGATTCTTAATTTAAAAACAAACATTGACCATAGACAATATAACTAAAGTTAACAAAATAGACATTTGAAAGTGATTCCAATTTCGAAAACAATTCAGTGATTATTATAAAAGTGAATTTCAAACGTGACTTTGTACAAACGCTATGTGTTAGCAGTGACTTTGTAAAAACGTTGTGATGTGCTAAGTCTCATCATGGATCTCCATCCTCCTCCACTTGGCGTCCATGCTTACGAGCACCATGCACCACTCCTGGAAGTCGAAGGTCTGGACCCTCACAGTCCTCAGCAGAAGGTCTTAATCCATGCACCGACCCTACAGAGTCAGGAACTTATGGGTGATCATCGGAATGGAGGTATTTTTTTTAAACTAATATGATAGTTATCGTAAATGTGATAACTAGTACCAAACTTGTCATTCTGCACTTGTGTTAAAAATACACAAAGATACGAGATAGTACTAGATATATCAATAAAAAAATTCAATTTAGGTGTAGAAAAGAGAAGCCAGCTCAACACTGGGATATGACAGTCTGACAATGATGATGATGATGATCCAAGTGTAAAAAAGGTTAATCCTGGCTTAAATAACTTATTGACTCAGGCGTTACCTTGCGGAAATCCATTGTAAATAGAAGATAAAATTAAATATTTAGTGTACTTCCGCTGTGATCCGAAATCCAAATTAAGACAAGTAAAGGAAAAATTAACTAAAATTAATTAACTAAGATAAATTAACTAATATTAATTAAGATTAACGTTACCTATCACAATTCGGAAATTCTTAACTCTACACGTGTTTCGCCTAACCACAAGGCATCATCAGGAGATACTGACTCTTCAAACGACAAGTCGAGAGTTAATTTATCTTAGTTAATTAATCTTAGTTAATTTTTCCTTTACTTGTCTTAATTTGGATTTCGGATCACAGCGGAAGTACACTAAATATTAAATTTTATCTTCTAATCCTGGCTTGTTTAACATTTATGGTATTTTCTACCCGCACTCAGCCATAATGATGAGGTATAACTTTCTGATGTGTCTTAAAGTCTTATGACATATTTTATCCCAATCGTTTTAGTCATGGCGTCAACGATTAATGGTCATGTATAATATTGCTGTTATTGACCCATCTTGCGTCGGTTGTCTGCGGGCAAAGATGGATCGACGACATAATATCAGTCGCAGGTCGAACCACGACACGATTGGCACAGGACTGAGATGAATGGCATACTAAAAGAGAGGCCTATTCCTAGCAGTGGGAGAGAACTGGCTGTGGATGATGATGATGATAATGTTTATTACAAAACTGCTGAATTATAATAGCTACTATTTAATAAAGATACTTTAAATTAAAAAAAAACTGCTGAATAAAAAGTCATAGTGCTTAGTTTTTATGAAACTCAGAGTGTTGAGAGCAGATGTGCTTATCTGACGCAGAGTACGACTTTTCAGATGACCAGTACCACGCGCACAGCAGCAACCAAAGCGGAGATGGTAAGTTTTTTATTTATTTAATTATCTTCTTCTTCGAACGAGCTAAATTTACCTACAGCCGGGACCTGCAATTTAACGAGTCATCCAATCCACGGTAGCACTTAGATAAATTTGCCATCAACATGCTAGGTCACCCATTTATAGACTGTTCGCATCGATGATTGCTTAACCTCGATGATCGCGTCAGATTGCTTTAGTTAGCCGAGCTACAGGCGCTATCATTATTCAAACAAAAATATCATGCTAATTTTTAGGCCCTTATGTCTTTTTCTATCGTTTTAAATTGGCCGTATCTAAAACGTTCATAGCTCTATGTTGCTTGATAAATTGATAATTACATTCAACTCTTTTTATTGAAATTAGCGATTGTTTTCTTGATTATGGCAAGTTTAAAATAAGAATAAAAGTACTTTAAGTGAAAGTACTTTCAAATTATAATGAAATTACTAAAACTTTTATAGGCAATTTTTTATGGCACACAACAGATATTCCAGAGCCTGCTCAACCCTATCTTTCTTATCATTCTAAACTAAGCATGCTTCACCTTAGGACAGAATATTTCTAAACTCACGTAGTTACCCTCTCTACTGGTCAAATTCCTAGATGAAAGGAGTAAAATGGGTGACGTGTATCGGATGACTCGTTAAATTGTAGGTCCCGGCTGTTGTCTTAGTAAAAGCAGTCGTTAAGCCAAGTCAGAGATCTTCGGGCAGCTTTTAACCTCTCGACACCAGAGCTTAGCCACAAAGCTCATACGATAAAGAAAAAGAAGGAGTAAAATAAATTATCTACATATTATAAGCACAAAAATAAATAAAAAAACATACAAAATTATTACCAGATTACATACAAATTCTACCACAAACTAGTAGTTAATGATTACCATCCAAATATGCTTTTAAAAGCACTGTCATCAGGAGAAAAAGTGTGAAAGATCAGACAGTTTTTCAATGAGATGCACACAGGCGCATCGTGTGGAGATAGAGGGCTTGTTTGTGTGTGTGTCACGTATTGATATCAGACGGGGTTTGGTGGAGGAACGAGCGGCAGCACAAGCGATAGCGATTCGACTCTTTAGAGTTCAATATCAATTTCTTTAAATCGTATAACTGTAATTATTTACCAACTAGCAGATCGTCCCGGCTTCACACGGGCTATAAAATAACCTAACTTGCAAAGAAAAACAAAATATAGCCTATGTTACTCAAGGATAATGTAGCTTCCTAACGATGAAAGAATTTTTAAAATCAGTCTAGTAGTTTTAGAACCTATTTGCGTCAAACAAAAAAAAAGCAAAAAATTTAACTTTTCTTTGTTATAATATTGGTATAGATTTTATATTTTGTGAAAGTCCTGATAACACATTAGTAATTATATGGCTTAAAAGTCAATTTTATTCGTTATTTTTTTAGCTTTATAATTAGTTTTATATATCAGCTTTTAATAAGTGTACACAATAAATAATTATGATGGCAATTTGTGACAGCACCTTTATTTTAATGCTTATAATTTTACAAATTCTCACGCTAAGCACCAAATTAAAATGAATAAGTATTAATAAAATAGGTAATGTTAGTTATAAAGTAGACATGGTATTTCACAACAATTGGCCAAGCTTCAGATATTCACACCTAATTCATTTTTAAATAAACGTCATGCAATGAAACAAATTTCTGAAGATTATTAATAAAGATAGAATTTCAAGCCCTATTAAAATGATCCACGACTTAAACACAAAAAGATATACAGTACTAAAAAAAATATTTAACTCAAATTAAAACAGATACAACAAATTAAAATTGCGGTTACGAGATAGGGGGCAAGATCCGCGGGCTGGGGAATACTTGCGGCAGCAAATTTCTCTCGCGATTCAGCGAGGAAATGCTGCCAGCCTAATGGGTAAGTTTTGGGTTGGCTTTGACCTAGTCTTTATAGGATATAAGACTTAATTTTATTTAATTTCATAACATAATTTTTAGATATGACCATAATAAAAAAGAAAACTAAAAATTAAAACATATTAAGCAACAACTGGCAGGCTTTCGATAAAAGCGATCTGTTCCAATTAGAAGTTATTACTTTATCACTTTTTGACGTGACAACGTCTTAAATTAGGTTGCGGCTGGGAGTCACTTATGAAAAAGTGTAACGCCCGGTAACGTTACGATGAGTCACCGAACGAGAGAGAGGCCCGCCGAATGCCTTGCGTCTCTCTCCCACTCAACTATGATCGGACTGCCGCGCGCGCAGCACGCGGCAGACGTTGTCACGTAAAATCATCGCCGGTAAAACCGACTTTACAGGCAACCATTTTTTTTACAATAAATGTGCTTGCGCTTGATCACAATTCACCAGATATAATAATCCTTTAATTGTATAATCCGCTACCACCTACATCTCCGACCACGCCCGCCTCACAAACCGCCTCTGCCGCCAGCCGAACTAATTTCACAGCGATTTAGTCAAGTGTACTTGCACAAAAAACGTTCCATTCACTGGGGCGAGTTACTCGACCGCTCCCAGAACGTGGTCGAGTGAAATCTCCGACATGAATGGACCAGAAATTGTCTCGGACATTGATGACATGTCGTTTTTTAAACCAGTTGGACTGTACACTGCGTTCGGTTAAAGAAGTATCGCGGTGGCTCAGCTTACTAGGGTGATCTGGGACGATCATCAAAGATAGCTGTCGTTGCGAAGAGTTTACATGTGTGGCCAAAAAAGTAACAATTACAATTGCAATTTTCATTTAAAGCATTTTTTCTTGAATTTGAAGATGCTTTAATGATTCTTCCCAGAAAACTAAAAGTCAGGAAGAGGATAAAGTCTTGCAATTCTTACAATAATAGTTTTGCATCGGGAGCAAAGAACCTTTTATTTAGTCAATTATTTATTAACCATCCATATTAAAGAAAATCTGAAATATTGATTAGTGTACTTCCTCTGTGGTCTAAAACCAAATTAAAATAAGCAAAGGAAACATCAAAATAATTCTTACAATTATATTAAATTAGTTTTATGACAATCTTTGGAGTTTTCATTGAGGTTTGTCTAAAATAACAGCCGTTACGCAAGGACTTATCTCGAAACATACAGACAGACGTAAGCAAAATTAATATTAAATATGTTCACATTCAGTCACATTTCACAAACGGCTGGTTAGCTCCATATTAAACTATTTCTACATACGTACATACATACTTTATATAGATACATATTTAACACCCAAACTGACAGCCAACAAATTTAGTTCAGCACAAAGATGTTGCCTGTGCCAGGAATCGAACCCGGAACTTACTGATTGGTAGTCCAGCATGGTAGCCATTACGCTAATAAAATCATCGGTCGTCTATTGGGCATTTAATGTATGAACTTCGCTACACTCGTCAATAAATGTGTTTTATTCTAATGTTCATTCTAAACGTCCAAAACAAACATCCAGACATCCATACATACAAACTTTCACGTTCATATTAATATTATTATAAGTAGGAAGACGTTCGATTTAGTTATGAGTCTTCTAGTAGTGAACACATTCTACGTGAGATGGTGTGAAAATCTGGTAAACTATAATTTTTGGGCAATTTTGAGTTTGTAATGTGATAGGATTTTTTTTGTGTCGTTTGGATCATAGGTTTTGAGGACTTATATTAAAATATGGGTCCCGTATATACTTGGGAGGAAAATAGATGCATGCATCGGAGGTACACATAGATGAGCATTCTAAAGACAAAGTCAAAGTATTAATTTACCATAGTACAAGCATTTGTATTCTTATAAAACTTATTAGCTACCTGACACTATTTTAAACGGTTTGTATTCGTCCCCATACAATAAAAACGTCTTTTTTGTTTCATATATCAATAACAGTAGCTGCTTGACATTTCCACAAAATATATAATTGTATGTTAATTAAATATTTGAAGGGGGCTCCCATACAACAAACGCAATTTTTTATAAGTTTTTTACTGGATCTTTATTACGACATTTGGTAGACTTATACATTCACAGATTATTCAATTACATATATCTTAACTTTAAAAATAAATTATAAAATAGAAATAATATTTATGAAAGGGCTCTCTTAAAACCATGGTACGGAATCCTTCATCCAAGAGCCCGACTCGCTCTTGGCCAATTTTTCTGTTCTGCACCGCCGCTTGTTAGTCCTTGAACCTGGATTAGCATACAAGCTATTTTTTAATCAAATATTAATAATAATAATAATAATATTGTTTATTCCAGAATAAATTCCTTATACAAGATACATGTTGAAGTTAATATTAAAATTAAAATTAATAAGTAATAATCAGTCATCAAACTATTCGTCATGGAAACACTTCTTTATGATTTTTCATATGGATCTCTATCATATTAACCCGAGTACCGCTGCGTGGCGCTGCTAGTGCGTGTATAACATCGTGCCGGGTCACGCGCCTTGAAAGCGAAACTGCCAGCTGGGGAAGCAAAAACTGACGCTCAGGTGGCTTCTTAATATATTTATTATACGACGCATTTGGACTGGTATTCTAAAGTGTCTTTCATCTACATTACTTAGACGTATTCCTCATTACTGAGGGTCGTAAGTCGTAACTCCTTGCAGAATTTATTAGTATTTTTTTACAATAAATTGGCTTGCGCTTAATCTCAATTCACCTGATGGTAAGCGACATTATGACTAAGACTAAAAAAAAACCGGCAACAGAATGGAAGGGGAAGGGAAACTGAGGGTCAATCTCTCTCCAACTCCCATGCTGGCCTCGGGCAGCCAGGAGGAGGGTGCCGATGTCAGCTTGGGACTGTCATCCTCACCCCCCCAGTGCCCTCCCTCTTTACCCGGGTTTGGGAACGGCAGCGCTACAACTATAGAATAGAATAGAATAATTTTATTCATCGTAACGTATCCTATTAAAAATACATACAGTCGATTATATAACCTCCTCCTTTTTTGAAGTCGGTTAACAAATACAATTAATATCAAAAACAAGATACCGTACGGACTTGTCAATAATACAATGTACAATATCTATTTGTAATAATTTTGTTACTTGTTTTATCTATTTATCACTAATGAACGCAAAACAAAAACATACACCAATACATTATCATCATATCATATTATTATTATACATTTCACTATATCATAATTCAAATAAATAAAACAACAACAATAAAATAAAATAACATCACGGAAAAATTGCTAAAGAATCAAAAATGTCAGCTGTAAAGGGGCTTCGTCATAGAGCTTCAGAGCAAGCAAAAGCAAAGCAGTGGTAAGCAATAACTATAATAAGTGCTGGCGAGGTTGCACTTTTACAACAAACTTACAACAACAGTTTGCGCTAATGAGATTAAAAAATATATCCATAAATAAATCAACGGCTCACGTAGGTAGCGTGGAGTCAGGAGAGGTTCCCAGGGATGTTGCGGTCAGGTGTCCATTACTAACTCATTACCGCGGCCTCAGCCAAGTGGGAACATTCATACACACTATGTGAGACACTGCACCCGGCACTGGCATCTTCTTTTTAGTTGCAACTTCATTGCTGAAGGTCGAGTTTAGTAGACAGATAAATCTTTATCTTTAAATGAGCAATTCTTGTATATCTTATATATAAAATTTCCGTGTCACAGTGTTTGTTACCGTTCTCCTCCGAAACGGCTTGATCGATTTTTTCCAAATTTTATAAGCGTAATCAGTAGGTCCGAGAATCGGCTACTGTATAACGTTTGCCGGGTCAGCTAGTATATATATATATAATTGGAATCTCGGAATCGGCTCCAACGAAATTTAGTATATAGAGGGTTTCGGGGGTGATAAATCGATCTAGCTAGGAATCAGTTTTAGAAAATGTCATATTAAAAAAAAATATAATAATAATAACCGGGTCAACCAGGAGCTATTATATTATTATCTGTAAGTAATAATAATTGTCTTGTAAATTCAAATTCAAATTTGTAAGGTGCCTAAAATGGCATTCATATCAAATCAAATCGTTAATTGCATCATTTAAATGATAAACAATATAAAATTATCATAAAACATAAAATGTACCCTAATCAGGGTGTGGCAACCGGTTTGAAGCAAGCCGATTTAATTTTTTTTCCAGTATATGGTGTGTTATTAAAACTTTTATAATCATTTCCTCGCTGGATCGCCAAACTTAAACGTTGGCCGAGGTAAGCGCTAACGTGTAAGTTTTTTTTATTTATTAATTATTGTGTGGTTATTTTTTTCGTGTCATTTTCAATTTTAGTAAAGTCGAAATATCCCGGATTAACGAACACACCGCGGAGTACAGCTAGTCTTACCATTATAAAACATTTCTCACACCACCAGTCCACCGCCGGCCAGTCATCGCAATTAGTTCCGCTCCAGGAATCGAACCGGGGACCGGATGTGCTAGCTACCGGGCCGGCATTGCTATGAGTATTTACATGTTTAAAGGGAACAAGAGAATACGTTCAAAAACTAAAACTCAAAAACTTGCCTACGACACTGTGATGGGTCTGTTAAATGCTAGAAAAAAATTATATATACATAAACCTTTTAGGGTTCCGTACCTAAAAGGTAAAAACGGGACAAGACTAAGCCTCCGCTGTCAGTCTGTTTGTCTCCAGGCTGTATCTCAGAAAACATAATAGCTAGAAAGCTGAAACTTTCACAAGATATGTACTCGTATTTTAAAATGTCTACTTGTGACTGACAAGAGAAATCACTTAATTCACAAATAATTTATTATATTTTTGACATTTTGAAATTTAACTTAAATATATTAACTTAATAAATTTTACTTTATTTTATTATAACAAGAAAAAATTGACATATCTAAAAACCAAAAATTAAACAAGAGTTTTTGATTATTATATTTAAATTTTGATTAATTGTGACATTGTGAATTTGAAACTGAGAACCTTATAATGATTGTAATTGAATAAATAATGGCTTTTTTACTTTTACTTTACTTGTGTCTTACACATTATAACTTGGCATTTGACCAGCAGGACGAATAACTTCACCAGTAAGCGATACTCTGGTCAAAGGTGGAGCATTCCTAGTCTAGAAATACTAGCTCCCAAAAAGGCTGCCGGTATACTCCGAGGCGCTTGGTGACAGGTTTTTCAACTTGAGTGTGGTAGCTAGCCAGGAGAGCACTACAAAATGCCTTACCACCATGCTATGGTTTCCTCACGATGTTTTCCTACATTGAAAGCTCAAACTCTGTAGCGAGGCTCGAAGCCACGACCGTTGGAACGAAAGGCGATTGCACGCCCATCTGATCTGTAATCAGTTCAATTGTTGATACACATGATGAGTTGGGCCAGAAAATACATAAGCAAAACTATTTGACAAAATTATTCACATTATTTTTTTATTTATAGGTATTCGTGGATAGGATGCCTTTAAGTAAAGGCCTTTACATCTGGTAAAACCATTTAGGTGTTACTTGATTTCCAAATTTACAACATTTTTAATCATTTTAAAAAATAAATAAAAAATCAGATACTTAGTCATTATACGAGTTTTAACTTTTTGTAAAATTAAACTTATTGTAAATAAAACTAACCCATTAATTTAGCTATACTGTATACAAAAAAGTTATTTTTGGTATAAGTACTAATACTACACCTAATTGAGCAACTTGCCTACAAAATGATTGGTTAATATTTAAAATACTATTGTTGATACACCAAGTGTAAAAACGCAAATTTATTTTATTTTTCAGATAATTGTTTATCTTCAATATCCAAAAGTTGTATTACTTCAGTTATTCGTAACGTAATAAAGTTGCTCATAAGGCCTTTAATTTTTTTTATAAAACTTTAGAAATAATAAAAATAATTAATATTAATATTATAATTATAATAATTTGTAACGAGTTTTTCACTTACAATATTTAAGAATTTAACAACAAAAAAATAAATAAACAGACACGTTACAACATTATCCGTATCAAAATCGATAAAAACCAAATAAAGTAATTACAAAAAACCCTAAACGGAACCCAACGTGTCATTCAAACCGCAAGAACCCTAAAATTAGCGCGAAAGAGACAGTCATAGTTCCCTGGTTCCACTCCATTAGGCACGCCCTGTCATTTTGACAATCGCAAACTGTTATTAGACTGACCTACGATTTGAAAGAATGGCTTAAGCGACTTAAGCCATATGATTGAAACTGGACCTTAAGATATTTGGTTTGAGATATAGATAGATAGATAACTCTTTATTGGATACAAAATAATTAAATTAAAAATAAAATAAAAACTAAGAATGAAAATAGTTTGCCACAATTGGCTGCCTTATCGTTTAAAACAATCTCTTCGTGGTTAGCCCCATACTAAAAAAAACCATTTCCAGTTCGTATTATGGTTGCTAACACAACTGATATACTACATACTTACATACTTTATACCGATACATATTTAACACCATCACAAAGATATTGGCTATGCCAGGAATCGAGCCCGGGACTCTCCGGTTTGGTAGTCTGGCATTGAGTTTTCTAGCCAATATAACAAAAATAATATTGTTATATATAAATTTGTCTTAAAAACGTGCCATTTTCATCTGTGCGCTACCATGGGTCGGATCGCACGTTAAATTGTAGGTTACCAGCTTTAGTCTTACTGCAGAAAGTCGCTAAGCCAAGTCAGAAGACTAACAGACGGCTTGAACATTCTTGACACCAGTTCTTAGCCAGTCGAACAAGAAAAAGAAGAAGAATCTAACGGCTGAACTGATTTCGATTAAATTTGGTGAATAGATAGCTTAGATCCTGGATTAAAATATAAGTTACTTTTAATCCCAGATCAACCCTGGTAGCGCAGTTTTATTAATAGTAGGTTCTTACATAGTTTGATCGTGGGAGCGATCTCCCACGATAAGCCATGATGACTCACACAAAAACTAAGCAGCTTCTCCTCTCCTTCTCCAAGCCGGCTGGTCACCGTGGAGATGTCAGACCAAACCCCCCTCAAACAGACAAAATGCTACGGAAAAAAAATAAAATTCTACAATACTTGAATGCGGCTTTGATTAATGTACGAACTCTTTCATCTGGAAGTAAAATTATAGAGTTTAGTGAAGCTATACGATCCATAAACTGGGACATAAACTGGTCTCTGTGAAACTAGGAGGCCAAACAAAAAATCGAAGAGCGCTAAGATTTTATCCTATTTCACTCACCCGGAATAAATGGAAAATATGGAGTTGGATTGTTAGTAAAAAAATATTTAAATAACTTAAATTAACAGGGGAGGCCTATGCCCAAGCGGCAACTTTTGCCTAAAAATGTGTAAAAAGTATGTTATTTTAAAAAATATGTTAGGCAATAGAATAAAGGCTTTTTTACTTTTACTTTACTTTACTTTACATAGTTTGATATCATAAGGTCTATTTAAGTTTCACCATATATGGCGGTTGGGTTCCTACAACATCGCAATAGGGGTCCATCATTCTATTACAAAAAGTCCTAAGTTCATTCCAACATTCAAATAGTCTTAGACTCTATATTATTTGCGATAAAGACGATTCTTCAGTAACGGTAGGTGACGCTTTAGCTTTTTAACACAGACTGCGTGTTAAACAAAGCTAATAGATTTTTTTATTTTATTTTATAGTATAAGCATAAGAAGCCCACTATACGTTCCCACTGCTGGGGCTCGGGGCTTTTTCTCGTGATAAGAGATATTATATAGGGCATAATCCATCGCCCTGGCCGAGTGGGGTTTGGTAGATGACACACCTTTTCAGATATTATGATCCTCAAACATGCCGGTTTCCTCACTGTGTTATCCTTCGCTAAGCACTTAACGGTATGTTCCGACACCTCCTTTTAAAACCAGTTATTCCAGACTATGCAAGCTCAACCTCAGGTTAGTGTTATTGAGGCTTGTGGCTACGCGCTCTGTGCAAATACTTAGCAAAATGTGTAAAAAAATGTTTTTACGAATTTTTGCGCGATACAAACATACCATAACAAATAATTTCGCATTATTAGTAGATATAATGTACCCATAATTGTAGGTAAAATTTAATATTATAATATATCAAAGATCTTCTATTTGTTGCTACTAATGACTAAAAGCTACAAGCCCCAACACCTAAAAAGAACGCTCGTAAAAAATGGACGAAAAGGTGGCCAAAATGCTGGCAGCATTGCCACGTTGGATGGCAATGCTTAGTTTCTGACCGAAATAAAAGCCAACATTCTGGACACCCGAATGCTGGTTTTTATTTGTGTATTGATAAGATAAAAATTAAATTATTGCAATTATTAAATTAAAAAAAAAAATTTAATTAGACGACCTCGTTGACGTAAAGGTTACCATGCCCGTCTGCTAATCAGAAGGTTCCGGGTTCGATTCCCGGCCCGGTCAACATCTTTGTGCTTAACTAAATTTGTTGGCTGTGGGTCTGGGTGTTAAATATGTATTTATAAATAATATGTATGTATGTATATGTAGTATATCAGTTGTGTAAGCAGCCATAATACGAGCTAGAAATGGTTCAGTATGGGGCTTACCAGCCGTGTGTAAATGTGAAATAAAAAAGTGTTTTTTGCAGCTTTTCCTCTAGCGGCATTTGCAGTTGACGTGAGCTATATAGAAGGCTATTAAATCCATATTGGATGATCATTGATAGTATTAATCAATTAGTGATACAGAGTGCATTATAGATAGCTTTGATGATATGATTAATTAGGTACGTTAGGAATATTAATTAGACTTGCTTAGAACATGTTCTGATCATAATGCTATAATGGGGGTAGGTAAAGGTTCATTGACCCGGGACTGATTAAGTAATAACTAAGTTCGCAAATATCGAATTGTTAAGATTTGAAGGTAAGAATAAATATGTGAATATGGTAAATATATAAATATGGTGAATTGTGATCAAGCGCAAGCCCATTTATTGTAAAAAAAATATATTATATTAGATAGGTACCAACTTGTGTGTTTTCACACGCGGCTGGTTAGCCCCATACTAAACTATTTCTAGTTTATATTATGGTTGCTAACACAACTGATACACTACATAATATACATACATTATTTATATTGATACATATTTAACAACCAGACCGACGGCCAACAAATTAAGTTTATCACAAAAATATTGGCCGTGCCGGGAATCGAACACGGAACCTTCTGATTGACAGTATGGCATGACCATTACGCCAACGAGGTCGTTGATACTAGTCTATTAAAGCTTCTAAATACTAAGTAGTTAATTACTGCTAAGCATGTATCTAAAAATAAAATATGTATGTATGTAGGTATATGTAGTATATCAGATGTGTTAGCAACCATAACACGAACTAGAAATGGTTCAATATGGACCTGACCAGCCGTGTGTGAAATGAGTCTTAATATTTGTATATTTATTTATTTAATGTTTACCCCACTAAAATTAGCACAAGAGCTTAAAGAAATAATACGCAAACCTACGCGGCTAAATATGACATCGTACTTAACCCATCTCAAATTAAAAAAAAAACAGCGCAATCTCGGTGGCGTATATCGGAACGCACCCTCCACGTGACGCGGTAGAGAACAGTTTGGCGGCGCGGCGCGCGGTCGAGCGGAACGCGCGGGAACTCGACGTTCCATGTTCGAATATTTGGAGCTTGACGTTCGAATTTTGGATTTTGACGTGTGATTTTGAAGGTTCCTAATTCAAAATTATTGTATTTAATTTTTCTCAAAATAATTGTTGTTCGTTTAAATTTTTCATTCGGAAAGTGTTGGTGATGTTTTTTTGTTTCTGGAAAATTGTGTGTTGCGAAATTTTTTAACCTCGAATTGAGTTGAGAATATTTCCGTGTTGTACCAAAAACAAATGGACATCGAGTAATTATAAATTGTCAATCATACAAGTTACAAGATCCTTAATTTGTCAGGGGCGTTACCGCGCTTAAAGATGTGGATAAAAAATACCATAAATATATTTTTAAATATATTTTTAGCTCGCTTAAATAGGTAGCAACCGGGCAAGTTGAAAAATCTTTCACCAAGCACTGGAAAGCTGGGTATTGCTCAAAGATTTGAGCCAGTTATTCCAGACTAAGAATCCTCCACCTTAGGTCAGACTGTACTAAGTTGTGTTTTTACGCGCCCTGTTAGTCAAATGCGTTATAAAAAGTATTTTAAATTAGATATAAAAAGTATTTAAATTAAAAATCATTATATGAACCGGGTATAATAAACTATAAGTTAAATTACATCGATATCTTGTGTACCTACATGCTCGGCAATGGAAATACATAAATTAATAATAGAAAAATAGATTTCCATAAAAAAAATATAAACTGCATAGGTAGGTATGCTTGCTTTAGTAACTATGTCCAGTCAAACATTATACAGAAACAAATATACACGAATTTATAAAATCTTTGTCCTATAATTAGTGGACTGCAAAGCCAAGTCAGAGGCCTTTGGGCGATTTGAATACTCTCGACGCCAGAGCTTAGGCACTAAGCTCATATGAAGAAGAAGAAGATTTATGGACTTTAAACATTGATATTGACTAGGGGACGATTTGTGAACTGTTAAAAAAATAAAAAAATAAATTTCAACTCAATATAGGCCCATCAGTATAATGCTGCTTGCCCATAAATCCTACTAATATAATAAATGCGAAAGTTTGTGTGTCTGCGTTTATGTTTGTTACTTCTTAACGCTCAAACGGCTGAACCGATTTTGATGAAATTAGGGGTGAAGATAGGTTAGACCTTGGTTTAACGCATAGTTTATTTTATATCTCGAATACATAACTGGTTCCCGTGGGATACGCAAATAACTTCAAAATCTATGTTACTCCTTCACGGTCCAACGGCTGAACCGATTTTGATGAAATTTGGTCTGAAGATAGGTTAGACCATGGATTTACACATAGACTACTTTTTTATCCTGGATTAACTTTTTTGTCACCGCGAGGCGCAGCTAGTCAAATAAATAAATTAATAATAAAAATGTTATTATTTTCCATTGATGTAAAGATAATGTGTGGTACCTACTGTAAGTCAATCCAGCATGTAATTCTAATACCCGGCTTAATAAGAGCCGCTCGTATTATGTTACAAGAGACTTCAAGTCGTGTGAATATACGCTTACGTTCTTGGTTTTAATATCATTCATAAATATCTTAATATTACTCGAAAATCATAATACGTATCAAAAATGTCTTATAAAGTTGACAATTTGAAACAAAAAATTGGAGAACCAGCGTCAATTACAAAAATAGTAAATAAATTTCAATAGTAATAAAATGAATATTATGGCATAACGATATAAAACCGGAGTATATAGGCATATTTATATATTATTGCCATTATTAATGTATTTTTTTGTTTGCACTGTATACATTGAATTTAATTATGACATTTAATTACTTCTATTACTGACATGTAAAAGTACTATTTTACCAATAAATTTGTTTATCTGTAAAAATAATTTGAAGCAAAGTCAAAATTTGGAAATAATTCCCTTACAAAATCTACGTAAAAAAATGACACAGTCGATGATTGCTTAATAAATTTAAAGTAGGTATGTAATAAATATACCTATATTATCTCAGAATTTACGCAGACTTTTTCAGATTTTCCATCCGTTGCTAAGGACATTGTATTCGGTTTAATCACTGTCCATACCTACCTACATTATAAACACAATGACTTAACAAAAGTGGCAGTGACAAGCATTACATAATTAAAAAAAAAAACAACTGTCAAAACGCCAATCCCACGGCCGCGTCGCATCTAAGATGTCTGAAACCGAACACCCTGTCACAATCCATCGATTCCGCGCTTGCCCAGCGTAAAATATACCTCAAATTCAAAGTTAGTCATCTGTGTTCCATTGACAATTGGACGATTGAGACGTATTCTAATTCGTTCAAACTAATTGTTCTTTTTTCAAAACGAGAACTCATATTTAGAAATAATCTGAAAGTAATAAAACCGTTACGTTTTTTCGCAAAAGCGTTTCTTTTTTTTCAAAAAGTGAATGTGTTTTTTTAATGTGTGGTGCTTGATGCTTATTTTGCATTTCAATTATTGTGAAAGTCAGTGTAGTTTCTTCGAAAATTAAAATTTTATATTATTTGAGTAGGTACCTACATAATAATTATTATTATAATTCTTAGTACCTATCATAGATTTCTGGTGTTGCGAACATAAGAGTATAAAGATGAATCGAGTGTGCGAACTGTGTTTTAATCAGAAATAAATAAAAATCTCCAATGAAAATCGATTAAAGTTCTAACAAAATCGATAATCGTCAAAACAAGTGACAAAACTAAACGCTTTTATAAGTGCTTCCTCATTTAAACGCCGGTTCATTAGAATCGCTATTCTCGTGAGAAAAACACACCAATTCCACCACCTGCCACTGTTCAACCGGAAAAGCAGAACTCAAACACCGGAAAATCGCTCAAAAACCGGTAAAATCGGTCAAAACCCCGCATTTCTAAACAACGACTTAATCGGTCCGAATTTTACGTCAACCAATCGGAGTGGTTCCGATTTTATGCTACTTTCACGGTAGAAAAACGTTTTTTTACGTAGAAATCATTAGTGCATTGAAATTAACAACCCGATCGATGGTCTTTTGACAGGTATTGTTTTTTTTTTCGGATAAGGATTCTTTTTTTGTCGGAGATTAATCTGGGATTTGGCTTCTTGTTTATTTAATTTTGTTAGTCGGAACGGCAACCGAGGTCTTGTCAGGCGTGGCTTAAGATTGGGTCCGTGTTTAATGTTTACAATTTCATTAAATTTTAATTATAAATTTTAATAGTGTCAAAATATTCAACAATCTATAATTTTAGGTGGTGTACCAACAAAAAATAAATAAAACATACAAAACAATGAGCGCGATCGATAAAATTTTCAAATTGTGTTCTAAAACTGAGACGTTCTAATTTTAAAAACAATATGAACCTATGAAAAGCTATTATAGTGTGACCAAAAGACAAGTGATTTTGATACTTTTGTCGTGAAGTGCAGTGATAGTGTTCAAGCTGGAGGGGCAAAGTAAGGCCACCTTTGCGGCCCTTTTTGGGCTGCGGGCCGGCGGCGGCGTGGATTTATCCGCCGCATACCGATACAACCAGAATATGATGGAATATTATACATGTAAGTTAAACTAAAAAGCTTTCACTTGTAAGTTTTTTGGTTCGCTTATAATAGTAGTTACAAAGGAGCCTCATTGTTAAAGGTATTACACCTTTAACAATTATGTATTTGTCAAAGCAATTCTGTTCTATGTACCCATACAATTCTTGGTTCTTTAAATAATATTGGATTGTAATTCATAGAGTTATTCATTTACTTTTGTCTTTGTAACGTTTTTCTTTGATTATTTATTAATGATTATCACGTTAATTTTGATTATTTTAAATGTAAGTAGGAGGCTATTGTCTCTGACTGGCAACAGCATAATATTGTACGAGGTTTCGAGTAACTCAAACTTTGAACTTTATTTAAGATTTGGAGAAGATAGGTGCTTACATATAAATTCTACCGTGCTTTAACTATAATGCCTTTAAGTATTCAATAGTGATACTACAATAACGAAATGTTTTAGTACTCGTAGTTTTGCCTACAAAATTATCTAGTGTTTATTACTCCTCTAAAACGTCTTTTACTACTTCACGTGCTTTTACTACTTAACTAGAATAAAGTAGTAAAAGCACGTGAATTCCTAGTGCTATTTTCTTTTTTCCAAAACATAACCCAACACAAAAAAACCTGAAAAAAATCTGCCATCCCTTCAGCCATTACGCAAAAAACAACGACCGCATCATCCATAATCGTATTATCATAACGACAAACATAAAAAGCCGCACAATCGCGCCTCCATAAAGTAGCGAAAAGTACCAAAACCGTCGCTCCGGCGTATAATAGAACGCGAGATTTCATAAAACACCCGAAAACACCCGAAAATTCCCTCCGAGGAAAGATCGTTACTGGACCGACCAATGGCACGGCCGCAGTCGCGCCGGAGGGTTGACATCGCGCTCTGATTGGCTGGTTCCGCGGGGCGGGGCGTGCTTTACTTGTGTGCGTACGTGCGTTCGGAGCTTCTATCCGTTTAATTGGAGGCTGTATGAGTAGAGCCTTAAATGTGTTACTTGAATGTAGGGACATGTGTTGCTAGAATGTGTGGGGCAAATTGCGAGCGGAGGATCCTTGCCGTGTTAGATTTTACGATGTTCAATTCTATATTGACAAATTGTAACTTCCTGCTACCATATTGTTGTGGTTTCGGTGCCTCAGTTAGTCGAAGTTTTTGGAAGAGGGTTCATCTTTTTGTAAACTTTCATAAAATCTTACGAGAGAATTATCAAGTAACCGATTTTATTTTTACTCCTTATACTAGGCAAATGCCTAGTAAGGCTCTGCTGGTCAAATGACCAGAGCGCGTAACTACACAAGATAGCGACATTCGGATCTCTGGTCTGGTCTGGTGGAGCATGCCTAGTCTGGAATAGCTGGCTTTAAATGAGATTGCCGGTACACACTGTTACGTGCTTGGTGACAGATTTTTCAACTTAAGAGGTTGGTTGCTAGTCAGGCGAGCACTAAAAGCATAAGTTCATCACAAAGACGTTGGCCGTGCCGGGAATCAAATCCAAGACGCACTGGTCGGCAGTTTGGCATGGTAACCACGCCAATGAGGCCGTCAAATTCTAAAATCTATGAGAAATTGATAAAGCTAAAGTTAAAAGGATGGCATGTAAAAATTAACATTGAAAGTAATAATTATGTCCTTTCTATATAAATAGTTGCATTTTCTTCCATATTTTTATACTGGTGTTTCTTTTTGTGTTTGTAACCTTAAAACTTTAGTATTTATGAAATGATTTTGATTATTATTTTTCATTGGAAAGAGTATGGTTCCATTTAAATTTAACTGAAATTGGTTCAGTATATTTCAATTGATTTCTTCTTGTTTTATTTTTTATCGTTTCGGTACTTACTTGTCAGAGCTACATATTGTAACTAATCTTTTCCCTCGGCACTTTTATGTGGACGGACAGAACTGAAAGCTATGGTGTTTTAAAGGAAATAACGGCAATAGTTTTATGACAAACAATTGCATAACCTTCTCTTCAAACTTCCGCCACAAAACAGGCAGTAGAAGCAATAAAACTAATCAACTTATCAATCAAAACTTGGTAAATAAAACTCACATTTTCATAAAGTAATTTCCGTATAGCACACTCATTACATACCTTACCCATTACATAAACCACACGTTAGGTAAATAGGAAGCCATATGCTTAACGACGCAAGAATCAACCATTTAAACTCTCATAAACCACTACCTACTCCCAAAATAACCACTCAGAAAACAATGTCACTCTAAAAACAATAAAATTATAACAAACAAACAAAAAAGCATCTAAATTTTAACAATTTCCTGCCGTCCAACGAGAAATGACTCATAGTTCACGTAAATAACTACATACAAGACAATAGAAGTGAATGACATCAGTCGGATTTACAAAATAACTGGCCCAATCATGTCTCATCTTTATTACGTCCAGATAAGGTCTAAAATTGCAGCAAATGTTGTCCCAACGTATCAAGTTCGTAACATGAGATTGCGCGCCTGTATCATATATCACATGCATGCATGTACAAAGCACGCACGCACACTAACGCAGCGCGCTCTCTGATTGGTCGGCGCGTGCGCATATAATCGTACAAATCTGACGCTCTAAAACGGGTTTTGCCGGTAAATTGTGGAGATTTTTAGAAAGGTGCTCGGAAAATTAGGTCTTTTGTAATATAACCGGTCGAGTTGCGTGGCCAACGATGGCCAATTAGAATAGCTGGAGCTTGTTATGTAAAATAATATTGCAAAATATCTGGGTAACAATATGAGAATTCTTTTCGCAATTCGTTGCATTTTAATAAGGTAATTAGAGCCAAAATCCAGTACACAGACCCTTAACTTTCTAGAAAAAATAATTAAGTATTTGCCTACACAACACACAACTTACGACCAAAGACGTCTTATATTCATATGAATAGGTACTTTGCCAATATACAAGTCCAAATTATATTTTCGTCTCAAACACAGCTAAATAACTGGTCATGCTATCTTCTTCTAATTTTGAATACCGTTCCAAGTTTGAAAAATAGAACAAGGGCAAAGAAGTAAATGAATGTACGCGGAACAGATTCAAAATTCCTTATTCAAATACTTATTAAATCTCTCGCACTGGCCAGCGATAAAAAAATCTAAAAGCTTTTCCTGTATACAAGATGGCGTCGTCTGGCTGGCTCACTTCCGGTCGACGTATGGTAATTTGCTTCCTTTTTAACACAATGATGTTTTATTCTGTGATTTTTCTGTTGGTTTTATGCGGAGGTAATTTGTTTTTCCGTAACGTAACGCAGTTAGTTAGTAGTAATAGTTATTCTTATATCAGTGTATTACTGAAAATTGCAAAAACTCTACTATAGGTACATAACTAGGAACCCAAATAGAAAAATTCAACATATCTTAATATATATAGATCTCGTGTCACAATGTTTGTCCTCAATGGACTCCTAATTCGCACACCATGTGCAGTTTGATTCAACTTGAGAGATAGGATAGTTTAAATCTCAAATGATAGTCGCAATTTTAGTTTATTGCTAATTATTGTCTGTTATTATTTGACAGTCACAATTATCTGTTAACTCCAAATGATTCTAAGAGATGTCGATACCTTTCGACTGGGTTGAGTAAGTAATCAATAGATGGCGCTGCTATGGTAAATCTACGAACGTGTCATACCTATAAGCTACACTATCTATTTTTCATACCCCTAAGTGAGGCAAAACAACGTTTTCCGGGTCAGCTAGTAATCTATATGTATATAAAACTACAGAGCGGTGTAGGTTTTTTTTATATTTCTTACTAGCTGACCCGGAAAACGTTGTTTTACCTTAATAAAAAAAAACTAAATATACAGTAGCCGATTCTCAGACCTACTGAATACGCATATAAAATTTGGTAAAAATCGGTCAAGCCGTTTCGGAGGAGTACGGTAACAAACACTGTGACACGGAAATTTTATATATAAGATTTCAAATAAAAATGTAAAGCGACACTAATAAAGAGTTGAAATTCCATACTATCGTACGCAAAATAACGCTTTGCGTCAACCTTTATTGTGAGGACTGCGAAACTATGGAACTCTCTACCTGAGTCTCTGTTTCCTGAGAGGCATCATCCGGGGGTCTTCAAAAGTAGAGTAAATAGGTATCTTCTAGGTAAGCGTGCCATATCGTAGACTACAGCGTACCTTTACATCAGGCAAGCTGTAATCAAACGCAAACCTATTAAGGGTTAAAATTAAACCTACCTACATGTCTCTGCCAAATCTGTCAAGATAAACATTATGTAGCTAAATCGTTTTCCTACAAGTTTTAAATGTCTTATGTCTTTGAAAATTCAAATTCATATTGTTTATTACAGTAAAAATATAACAGATACTTACAAATAATTAAAAAATATATTAAAGAAAACAAATATTATAAAAATGAACATTAATATTGATTTGATATGGCGACCGGCACTTACACTGAGAACTAGTCTCGTGCCGTAAGTGCTGTTTTCTTCAGGGTACCTTCATATAATATAGTTTCGTAAACTACTTCCATTTTACATTATTTAATTTCACAGTATTCAATTTCAGTAATAAAAATAGTAATAGAATAGTTTAGTCATAAACAATAGAACATGTATGTATGAACTATTTCCAAGCGTTGGAAATCCAACTTTTAATTGGTGTCATAAAGTTATTTACTATTACGAGTATGTTTTAATAACCTATATGTTCCATGGGAATGTTTAATCCTGTCATTCCCATGGCTTGGTTCAAAAGGATAATAAATGTTATCCCACTCTCGTCACGGTTGGCTTGAGGGCGTATTATAAGTCTGTTACGTTACTTAGAACTCGCTTCTAATTTTGATTTGTTAACGAGTAACGCATAAAAGACGAGTAACGCAAAAAGACGAGTAACGCAACAAGACGAGTAACGCAAAAAGACGAGTAATGTAAAAACGACGAGCAATCCAAAAAGACGAGTAACGCAAAAAGACGAGTAACGCAAAAAGACGAGTAACACAAAAAGACGAGTAACGCAAAAAGACGAGTAACGCAAAAAGACGAGTAACACAAAAAGACGAGTAACGCAAAAAGACGAGTAACGCAAAAAGACGAGTAACGCAAAAAGACGAGTAACGCAAAAAGACGAGTAACACAAAAATACAAGTAACGCAAAAAGACGAGTAACGCAAAAAGACGAGTAACACAAAAAGACGAGTAACGCAAAAAGACGAGTAACGCAAAAAGACGAGTAACGCAAAAAGACGAGTAACGCAAAAAGACGAGTAACACAAAAAGACGAGTAACGCAAAAAGACGAGTAACGCAAAAAGACGAGTAACACAAAAAGACGAGTAACGCAAAAAGACGAGTAACGCAAAAAGACGAGTAACGCAAAAAGACGAGTAACACAAAAAGACGAGTAACGCAAAAAGACGAGTAACGCAAAAAGACGAGTAACACAAAAAGACGAGTAACGCAAAAAGACGAGTAACGCAAAAAGACGAGTAACGCAAAAAGACGAGTAACGCAAAAAGACGAGTAACACAAAAAGACGAGTAACGCAAAAAGACGAGTAACGCAAAAAGACGAGTAACACAAAAAGACGAGTAACGCAAAAAGACGAGTAACACAAAAAGACGAGTAACGCAAAAAGACGAGTAACACAAAAAGACGAGTAACGCAAAAAGACGAGTAACGCAAAAAGACGAGTAACGCAAAAAGACGAGTAACGCAAAAAAAAAGAGGAACGCAAAAGAACATTAGCGCAGCCTGATGGGCACGTTTGGGCGGGTGGCTTAATTTACAAAATATTTGCGTATCTATACCAATATTACTTAATTAATTATATTATATTTTACACGCTTTATATTAGCTTCACCTGTATGTTTGTAACCAACTTCTTTGGGCGCGATTTTGACTCACTTTAAACGGCCTGATTTCGTTGAAACTTTGTAGATTTATTGAGGACCGATGACAATACACTAATTTGATAAAATTATTAGATTGTTTTGTATTTTTGTTTGTATGTTTGTTTGTAACCGACTTCTTCGGGCGTGATTTTGACCCACTTGAAACGGCCAGATAAGCGTGTTTTTTAGTTTTTTCAACTACTAATATTTAATGAAATATTAATAAGATGATGTAAAGACTAATTAAATGGTGTATACAGCTGTAATGTAAGGGAAATAAAGGCTATTTTATTTAGTTTATTATTTACAAAATAGGCTACCCTTTATCCTGAATTAAAGCAGGTAGCATGAAAAAGCAGTTAGTATTTGAAAAAAAAGGATTTTGTTGCGAGAAAGGGTCAAGTGGTTGTCACAGTAGAATGTTAACACACGTTTATGATGTTAACAGAGGGCGTGCGCTCGCGCATGACGTCCTTGCTTGTGGATACAGGGTGTTAGAAGGAATTAAAAATGCGAAATCTACAGAATAAAATTCATACAAATTCATAAAAAAAATAATTAATTAGTGTAGGTTAAAAGGATTTATAGGCAAGCAGCTTTCGCGCTTAAAATATTAGTACGATGAACATTAAGTTTTTTCGACGACCTCGTTGGCGTAATGGTTACCATGCCGGACCGCCAATCAGAAGGGTCCCGGTTCGATTCCCGGCACGGCCAACATGTTTGTGCTAAGCTAAATTTGTTGGCTGTTGGTCTGGGTGTAAAATATGTATCTATATAAAATATATATGTATGTGTATGTAGTATATCAGTTGTGTTAGCAACCATAATACGCACTAGAAATGGTTCTGTATGGGGTTAACTAGCCGTGTGTGACATGTGTCCTAATATTAAAAAAAAAAAATGGAATTGATGACAAAAATGTTTCTATACATATTAATAACAAAATGAAGCCCACTGTATATGGGCGGCGGGATTGGAGGGGACCGCTTCCGGTCGAGGTTCCTCTGGAATCTGGACTGTATAACTATGTATGCTTTAACTACTTTGATTTGGTATTGTTACTGGGTAAGCGCGCTCTTTCTTAGCCAAACCTATCTGATTACTAGAGAAGCCCCGAGTCCTAGGAATAAGAATTAAAATTATTTATTTTTCAATCCATTCGAGAAGCCATTCTGTGATAGTTTTGTTCCGTCAGGTAAATTGTAATAAATCATATAGATATTTGAATTTATACAATGCAAATAAAAACTACATATTTACAAATAAAATAATTTTAGAAAAAATACCTGAGACAGCAGATTTTTAAATAAAATTTAAGTAAATTACCAGAAGACCTATTTCAAATAAAATAAAATAAAAAATAAATAACAGTACAGTTTTGTTAAAACAACAAACAACTTTAATCTTTTCAAAACACATTTAATTAATATCCTAAACAAAGAGGAAAATGAGGAGAAGATTTTGTTCCTCATTAGAAGGAAGGCATATATCAGAGAGAGGAAAATAGAATAACGACCATGTCAGACACCTGCTGAGAGGTTCCTGGGAAAAAGTACAATCAACAACATATTTTTTTTCATAATTACAATACAATACAATACAAGAATCCTTTATTGTACACCAAAAACAAACAAAAACAATAAGTGAGAAAAAAAAAACACAGTTCCAGCAATTTTGTTGCACAATAGGCGGCCTTATCACTTGTAGCAATTTCTTCCAGGCAACCTTTGTATGGAAAAAACAATTAACATAATGGGAGGTGTACCAAACAAAAACAAAAAATAAACAAAAAAAAAGAATAAACCAAACCTACTTACATACAAGTTTAGAAGAGAAATAAATAAAATACCTAGACAGTATACACAAATACATTTAAAATGAGGACAAGTAGTGCAAATATACCAACTTCTGAAAAATAGGAAGAGATTTAGCCTGCCTTACAGACAGGGGCAATGCGTTCCATAGCTGAAGGGCTTTTATAGTGAAAGAAACATGATAGTAAGAATTATTATGAGAGCAGTCAGGATGTTTTAATTGAAGTAAACGGGAAGAACGTAAAGAAACAGAATGTGTAGCGGTGACAAATGTAAACCTTTCTTTAAGGTAGATAGGAGTTGTTGGAATAAATAAGATTTTATAGAGGACAGCAAGGATATGAGAGTTGCGGCGAAGACGAATAGGTAACCATTTGAGCTTCTGGCGATATTCGGAGACATGGTCATATTTACGTAATCCGTATATGAACCTAATGCAGAAATTTTGAAGCCGCTCGAGCTTATCAAGTTGCTCTTCGGTTAAATCCAGGTAGCAAGCGTCTGCGTAATCTAAAATAGGGAAAAGAAGAGTTTGCACAAGTGCAGTTTTGGTAGTAATTGGTAGAAAATGTCGCAATCTTCTTAAAGAAGCCGCAGCACCAAACAGTTTGCGACTAACTTCAGTCAATTGATGGGCCCAAGAAAGTTGTCTGTCAAAGGTAATGCCTAAATTTTTCACTGACTCACTGAGTCTTATAGGGACACCATCAAAAATGACCTGCGGAAGCCGGAACCAGTCAACCTTTGAAATCATACGGGAACTTCCAATAATAATAGCCTGTGTTTTACTTGGATTTATGGTTAGTCCGTATGATTTACTCCAGTCTCTGATCCGTTCCAGGTCACGGTTGGTTGTGTTTATAGCCTCATGCAGCTGCTCAAAAGGAGCTTGAGTGTAAATTTGCAAATCATCCGCATAGAGGTGATAAGAAGAAGTTAAGTATTGGGAAATGGAATTTATGAAAATTGCGAAAAGAAATCATAATTATCAGTTGCATTAAGTCAAAGTCAAATAATTTATTGCGGTTTCAGAGTGTTCAATTAATTTAAATGCCTTAACAGAAACCTACCACTAGGGCGTGCAAAATATATAAAGAAATCTGGCTGGTTTCTTACAACATCATACTCGTACGTTATACATTATGATGGCTTACATTAGATTAAAACAAAAAAAGTTAATTATTAAAACAAATATCATGTCAAGTAAATCTATAGGTATAAAATTCTCTGTATAAAAACAATTTTCAGTCAGTAATAGTGATAATTTCCTCTTAAATACATTTATGCTTTCTTGTTTAATTAAATTGGGTACATGATTACATATTTTTATGGGATTTTAGGGTTAAAAGAAATGTTTTCCCTGTGTAGCTGAGTGTACCTCCTCCCCGGCAGCCATCTTGTCCCCTATTAAGGTTAATTACTTCCCAAACCGAGGGAAGTTTTAGTTTCGCGTTTTATTTCTAGATTTTCCTCCTATGAAGAGGTTTTGAAGTACCATTTCTTTGCCTTTGTTAATTTATGGCGAACGTTTTGTTGATATTTTATGAGTAAGAGAAATACATTTTTACGTACTTTGAAAAACAAATGATGTTATTTGCACTCTTTTTAAATTACTTATCAACGAAATTGTGCAGTGCAATATAAAATTATTATTTTCTGTATTTATTTTATGATTTCAAATTATGATTTGAATGCAGCTATGATTCACAACTATGTTCATAAACGGTATAATTTACTATTTGTAATTAAGCTTCTTTAATTTTTAATTATTGTGTAGGTTTTTTTCATTTAATTGGGTCTATAAAATAAATTTATGTTTATAAATCTGTATTGCTAGGTATTTTGAGTCAGTATAGACAGTATTTGAAAAACCGTGTCCTCTCATTTGTTTTATCAAACTAGTGTGAGAAAGATAAAGCAAAGTTTTAAATGTTTTCTTTATTGAAGCTTTGTTTGTCTTGAATTTGGTTACATATACAACGTTTCATATAACACTATTAGAGCAAAAGCATGAAATTCAATATTTAGACGAAATTACGCTAGAGATATACATTTTCAAATAAGCATGAAATTCAAACAATCGGTTTTCAAGGAAAGAGTCAACCGATTTTTTCCAGGCAAGCGTGCTCCGCCTCAAATTTAAATATCACTTACCATCAGGTGAATTATAATCAAGCGCAAGGCAATTGAATGTTAAAAAGTTTATTTATCTAAAAACACATGTAAATTCACAGTTAGTTTTACAAAAATCCGTCGTTATGGTATCTTATTAATTTTTACGCTATAACATTTTTCCTGTGGCTTCTGCACTAGGAGAACCCTGTTTCGCAAAAGCCACTTCCAAATCAATATAAAAGAATTTGTTTTTCCATACCAGTGTGGATTTTAACAAGGTACCTTTAACCTAAATATTTCGTATTATTAAAACTAAAACAGTTTTTACAGTAAATATGTATAGTTTTTACAGTAAGTATGTAAAAAAATATAGCCTTTATTGAGTGTATTGACTGTATTAAGACAAAAATACATAGTTTAAGGAGTGTATTGAGACAAAAGACATTCCTAAACCACCTTACAGTTTCCACACAAGAGCTCCGTCACAGGGCCGGATAAGAAACACTTTTCCCCGCGCGGCGGGCGTGACGCATCGATCCGTCACGCCCCGTGCCTCGGTCGATGCCCGGATGCCAGTGGCACGGATAAACCTGGAATGTTTTCATAAATACAAGGCTTATGACAGTATTTTGTTTATCATAGTTCGATTTTGTCATGTATCTGAAGACTCGTGAGAACGACATAGAAATCGGCCACGCCCGGATGCCAGGGAGACGGATAAACCTGTTTTTTTCCTCACACGTCTGGTTAGCCCTATGCTATATCACTATTTCTAGTTTGTATTTTTTCTTTGACTGCTAACACAACAGATATACTACATATACTCACATAAATACTTTAAATCGATACATAAATAACGCCCAGGTTACAAATTTAGTTCGTCACAAAGATGTTTGTTGTGCCGGAACCATCTGGTTGGCAGTCTGGCGTCAATATTTTGGCTTATTGTTATTTTGTCCAGCAGTGGACTCACGTTAAATAGGCTGATGATGATGATGATGAATATTTTGTTAGTCATTGTAAATTTAATTGTAAACAATTCAAGTGATTACGATTTTCTACACCAAAATTATGTTTTTCTCACAGATACAGTTTGAAAGCGTCAGTTTTGTTGAGTGGCTTGCTCGTAGCCCGGATGCCAGGCATGGATCTGTATTTCAGACTGTATAAAAATAGGTTGGTTAAAATCTTTAGACAAATAAACAAGACGAAACAAAGATAAAAAAAAAAAACAAATCAATTGTTAAGCACGTTGTTTTCAGATGTTCGAAATAAAATCCGTATATATTTTTCACTTAGAATTACATACTAAGTGAAAAATAATACGATAATTTGCATAGCATATGAGAAAATCTATGCCCTGATACCTATAGCTATATAAATCGAATCAATCAAGAAATCTTACAAAAATTCAAGCACCTTTTTTTTCTAATTTGCTATTCTGTTCTTGTATGACTGTTCTATATTAGTGTTAGCAATAAAGATTTTACCAATATATCTATCACTTCTTGGAGTTTAGAAACCCTAAAAGGTATTTTATAAAAACGAAGTACCCAAAGCTGTCATTATTATCGAGAACAATAAATAAAACGTCACATAATACAGCATCATCTGTGATTCAGAAGATGTTTATGTATAGTGTATATTGTAAGGGCATCGATCGGTCACGGAGCGTGAGCAGTTCGATACCCGGCCAGCCAGGGAGCCGGGGACGCTCGAGCATATCCGGGTTGCTTGTTTTGATACCAAGACTACGATGCAATACTGAATGTTTATACATGGGTTAGATAAGTAAGATGTTTATTTTTATAAACTGCTATATTATGACGGTTTCAAATTAAATACGTTGTGAGAAAAGATCATAGGTTTTTTACAGTGTGTTACATATTTTTTTCTAATTAGTAGATAATAAATAAAAATAATCGTATGCTACAAATCGTGGTTAAACAACTAGTCAACATCGCTGTATAATTATATACTTACAGAGCAATTTTTTCTATTTTGTATTTGTAATTTAAAATCTTGCAAATGTTGTTCAAAAAAACAATTAATATATATACAAAGCTATAAAAGTTTGGTGTTTGCATACTTAAATAATATGTTATTCAGCTTAACTGCTCAATATGTCGATATGCTCAGTATATCTCAAATATTAAAAATAGCAGCTCAAAAAATATTCTCGTTGCTTAAATTCAAATGCAAACTAATATTTTATTTTTCGTATTATTCAGGTTATTACAGGTTTATAATTTTATGTCCCTAACACTCTTCGCCTTTAGGCATGCAATATTGGCAAAATCATACAAAAATTACATCTACAATTAATAAATACTCACTTAAATTCACCTTAATTACAAAATCATTTACATTGACACACACAAAATAGCACAACAACAAACTCAATTTGACAGCTCATAGACAACAAGAGTAACCTACAATCTTTGTCCCCAGGTCATGGAGGAGTGAACCAGTTAGGAGGCGTGTTCGTGAACGGTCGGCCGCTGCCCGATGTCGTGCGACAGAGGATAGTGGAGCTCGCGCACAGCGGCGTGCGGCCTTGCGACATCAGCAGGCAGCTGCGCGTGTCGCATGGGTGCGTCTCTAAGATACTATCTAGGTAAGTATGCTTATGTTAGCGACAAAATGTTGCGTTTAACAAAAAAGTGCACCAACAAAAAACAATTTGCGTACATGCTGTGTAGAAAGTCTCTAAGATTGCTATTGTCTGGGTTAGTGTAGTGAGACGTGCGACAATTTGTTGCGTTTGATGATACAGTGCAACAACAAAAAACAATTTGCGTACGTGCTGTGTAGAAAGTCTCTAAGATTGCTATTGTCTGGGTTAGTGTAGTGTGTCATGCGACAATTTGTTGCGTTTGATGAAACAATGCAGCAACAACAAAAAGTTAAAAAAACACGTACGTGTGGTGTAGCAAATCTCTAAGATTCCTATTGTCTGGATTAGTGTAGTCTGACGAGCAACAATTTGTTGCGTTTGATGAAACAGTGCAGCAACAACAAAAAGTTTACGTAAGTGGTATAGCAAATCTCTAAGATTGCTGGGTTAATGTAGTGTATGTATCATGCGACAAAATATTGCGTTTGTGAATACAGTGCGACATTGTGATGGCAAAAACACTTTTTGTCTGTACTTAACTCTGTAAAATTGCTATTAATATAGTTTGTAGTGCGTTTGACAAAACAGTGCAACTTTTTGACAATAAGATAAATTGTTCTTGCTGTATTCAGTCTGACAATTTGCTATTCTCTTGATTAACGTGTTAAAAATGTTGCATATAATGAATTTAAATTGTGAAATCATATTGACTACAGTACTATCAAACATATTACTTGTTCTTTAGTAATAAATCTGTAAAATCGTTATTTTCTCTAGACTAATCTAGTTTGTTGTGTAACAAAATGTTGCATATAACAAAACAAATGTTAACTTCAAGTATTCAGGTAGTTTTGAGTCAGGAAGTTTTAGCCAAGAAAAATTTTGAGTGTATCTGTAAAGTTCTGTAAAATCACTGACGCGCGGCAAAATGTATGGACATGTGAAAGATTGTTTTTCGCGAAGTACCTAAAGCCTTATAAACAAAGTTGTATGGAGCGACGATGGTCTGCCTTCATCTAGCAAAGGGATATCCCTCCACACAGATGTTGTATCCGGAGACGGCCGTCCAACGGTCATGCATTGTAGCTAGGACCCGCGTTGTAAATACCGCGCGCGCGATTCAGAACTTAGCGCTCTGATTGGTAGCGGACGGTGAAATGTGGCAGTGGCAGAACAGTTGTTTGTCTAGACGTATATCATTTATAATTCATTTATTCGATAATTATTATAACAAAGCGCTAACTATTTGACATCTAAAGACTAAAAACACGAACGCGCTTTCAATACTAGTGATTATTTTTAGAATCTTTATATTTCCTAGAGATATTATTTATATTTCGATATTTTTTACCCTTGCATAGCCTGAAGGACGGGTTTTGTTCTTGTTCGTGTGGCCGTAGATGGCCCAGTCTCTTTCACTCTCGCACAGAATATGTTCAAATGCCCGAGCTATATATAGCTCGATAAAGATAAGTTACAACTTATTTTTACTTTTTAACCGAAATCCAAGATATCGACATCTTTTGTAGTGCCATCATGAATAATTATGGTGAGCGAATTCACCATAAAACATAAAAAAAAAACATAAAACATCTTTATTTACCAAAACGTATGTACAGTTTTGTATATCGACACAAACTATTACTAAATAAGTACTAGGCTTAAAAGTATAAAATATGTGTTAATGTACACTTAGTTGCTCCCTGAATCCCACACGAGGCAAATCCTGTGTTGTGGGATTCAGTGCCTTCCCTTAGCCTCTAATAACTCACCCTTTTAGTCCCTAGATGTAAAATAATTAGCTATTTGGTATGGTGTGGTATAAAAAGGTTTAACGTTAGTTGCTAGTAGCCCTGTATAAAGCCGAGTACGTCGAGCTCGCGTACCGTTCCGTCCGGCCTCGTTCCGGAGCGGCGCGTGCGCATCACAATACTGCGCCACTTATGTCATTTTCTTTTGTTCTGCTGCCAGACGCTTTTGGAGATCCGTGCGCTTTGATTACGTCTCTGGAAAGAGATAAAATAATTTAAATAGTTAAAAAAAATACATGTTTTCAAAACATGTATTTTTTAAAAATAAAAAAAAATCTTACAATACTGCGCCTGACTGTGACTACAATACTGACGATAGGTGGAGTAAAGCCGTTACCGAGTGGTGGCCGAGAACTGGCAAGCGAGGAGTTGGTCGTCCAGCGGCGAGATGGGTCGACGATATCACCAAAGTCGCAGGTCCTACCTGGACGAGGACTGCACAAGATCGACGCAGGTGGCACATGCAGAGGGAGGCCTATACCCAGCAGTGGGATAAAGAGGGCTGTGGATGATGATGATGCTTGACTATGATGACTGCTTGGACTCACAGCCGGGAACTACAATTTAGCCAGATGAAAATGCCACTTGAAAAACAACAGTCTATTGCATGGTCACCCATCCAAACATCGTCCGCATCGACCGTTGCTTCGCTTCGATGATCGCGTTAGATCAGTTTAGCTAGCCGAGCTAAGCAAAGATAAAATATAAAAACGCTAGAATTAAAACTCGAATATCCAAGGTTAACTTATCTTCAGACCAAATTTCATCATAATCGGTTCAACCGTTTGAGCATGAAGTAGTAACAAACATACATACACACATATCTAGTCTATTCTGTTAATTATTTTCATATAATTGTTGAATTGATTATTTTCGATTTTGCGTAGATAAAATAAAAATAATATGAATGTTACTACAATCATTTTTGGCTAGCGTTTTAAATCCAAAAACGCTTAATAAATTAGAAATCAGTTAAGGCAATAAAACATAGATAGATAGATAGATTAACACTTTATTAAAACACATACTAAAAATAATTACAGAAAAAAAAGGTATTTAAAAACTAGTGCCTTAATTGGCGACCTTATCGCTAAAAGCGATCTCTTCCAGGCAACCAATTCCTAGAACGCACACACATACTTTGTAGGCAAATTAAAGATAAGATAGCAGTTAAAGATAAACCAATTTCATACAGAACCCTGATCCAATTACTTCTCATGTACAGTTTACAAATACCGTATCTGCAGTAGATGTTGTAGCGATAGCAACTTTTATTTTATGATTATAATTAAGCAGATAGCTGTAATGTTGCTAAACGTGGCTATTCCATGTGTTAGCATAGAAACTTGCAATCGGTTAAGCAAGAATACATATGTTAGAACAATCTGAAGGTTTTGATTTAGATAGATAGATAAACACTTTAAAACACTCACAAAGAAGTCTTGTGTCTTAACTCGCGACCTTATTGATAAGAGCGATATCTTCCAGGCAACCAATTCCAAGAAAGTACATAAAGAAAGAACTTAAAGACGAGGTGTAATAATATAAGTGCATATGTCAATTCTAATAAATACATTATATAAGATTGGTTAGAATTAAGGATGAAAACTTTTGGCCGGATATTTCTTAGGATTCCGTACCTAAAAGGTAAAAATGGGACCCTTTGCCTCCGTTATCTGTCTGTTACCAGGATGTATCTCAGAAACCATGACAGCTGAAACTTTCACAAGTGTATATCTTGTACCGCTATAACAACAAATACTAAAATTTAAGGGTACCCCATACAATAAACGTGTTGTTTTTGTATTTCTTTGCTATATATATATATATATATATATATATATATATATATAGAGATACCTTTACGGTAAATGTTGATCCGACGCGACTTATAGCGAGTTATTTGTTGATCCAAAAACGTATGTTGATCCGCCGCCTTTTGTTGATCCAATATACATTTCTGGGAACAAATGTGGCTCCAACCGGATCAACATCTACAATCACGTGACTTTTTACTAGCGCTTGCATATGTTGATCCGATATACAAATCCACCTTGCGATAGTTACGGTAAATGTTGATCCGATTCAAATGAGCCAATCAGAGCACAGCAAGCGCTCGGATTGGCTGAAAACAGCCAAGACCTACTACTTATTATTCTGTGCCAAGACCTTTTTGTTATTAACAGATTCATGGTATCAACATATTATTTTTAACCGACTTCAAAAGGAGGAGGTTATAAATTCGACTGTATGATTTTATTTTTGTTTTTTTGTGTTTACCGATTTCTCAGCCATTTGTGGACCGATCCTCAAAATCATTTTTTTACGGTGTCACTATTTCCCATTGGTAATATTTTAAAGGCAAAAGTTTGTGAGAGAGCGTGTGTGCGAGTGTATATTTCTAACGTCTTTACTCTGAAACGGCTAGACCAATATAGATTGAATTTGGTAGAGATGTAGTTGACAGTCTAATTAGTACGAGACATTTTTAGCCATAAAATATTCCAGTGGCCGAGGCTAACTAACGCTACGCGGAGTTAGCACAAAATGCATTAGTATAAATAATTGGCCAAAGGCGAGTTGGGCTTCCACGTAAAGGGTTCCGTGCTATTAGCTATAAAAATCGGTCAAGTGTCGCGCCTCAAGACGAAGTCGCGCCTGTTTGTGTAATTTATTTTAATTATTTATTTACAAAGTTGATATATTACTGATACTATTCCAAAAGTCTATCAAAAGTCTTAATAAAGATTGAAAAAAAAAATGCGTTTGTTTTATGGGATCCGCTCTTAAATACCTATTTATTTTATTCATTTTAGTATTTGTTACTGTAGCGGCAACAAAAATACATCATCTTTAAAAAAACAACTCCCTAGTTATCAAGGTTTATAAGCTACAGCCTGGTGACAAACAGACAGCGGAGGCTTAGATAGTAAAAGGGCGCCGTTTTTACCTTTTAGGCACGGAACCCTAAAACAACAACAACTACTACTAATACTTTGCAGCTGACTGAAATTTAAATAACTTAAAGTAAGTGTGTGTGTGTGTGTGTGTGTGTGTTGCAGTACGTGTGTGTCAGTGTGTGTGTGAGCACGCGGACGTGTGTGTGTTTGTTTGTGTGTGTCAGTGTGTGTGTGTGTGTGTGTGTGTGTGTGTGTGATTTCGCGGGCGTGTGTGTGTGTGTGTGCGCGCGCGCGCGTATGTGTGTTTGTGTCTTAGTGTGTGTGAGCAAGCGCGCGTGGGTGTGTGTGTGTGCGCGTGTGTGAGCACGCGCGTGAGTGTGAGTGTGTGTGTTACTGTGTGTGTGTGTTGCAGTACGTGTGGGTCAGTGTGTGTGTGAGCACGCGGACGCGTGTGTGTGTTTGTTTGTGTGTGTCAGTGTGTGTGTGTGTGTAAGTGTGTGTGTGTGTGAATACGCGGGCGTGTGTGTGTGTGCGCGCGCGCGCGCGTATGTGTGTTTGTGTCTTAGTGTGTGTGAGCAAGCGCGCGTGGGTGTGTGTGTGTGCGCGTGTGTGAGCACGCGCGTGAGTGAGTGTGTGTGTGTGTGTGTGTGTGAGTGTGAGGGTTACTGTGTGTGTGTGTCACTGTGTGTGTGTGTGTCACTGTGTGTGTGTGTGTGTCACTGTGTGTGTGTGTGTGTCACTGTGTGTGTGTGTGTGTGTCACTGTGTGTGTGTAAGTGTGTGTGTGTGTGTCAGTGTGTGTGAGCACGTGGACGCGTGTGTGTGTGTTTGTATGTGTGTCAGTGTGTGTGTGTGTGAGTACGCACGCGCGTGAGTGTGTGTGTGTGTGTGAGCACGCGGGCGTGTGTGTGTGTGTGTGTCAGTGTGTGTGAGCCCGCGGGCGCGTGTGTGTGTGTGAGTGTGTGTCAGTGTGTGTGTATGAGAGCGGGGGCGCGTGTGTGTCTGTGTGTTAGCGTGTGTCAGTGTGTGTGTTTGTGTGTGTATATTCGTAATGTAAAGCACAGTGTTTCCCTCGGGTTAAAGACTTATTTAGTCCCTCGAACTACTAGCGCCCTCACTTCGTACGGGCGCCAAACTCATTCTCGGCCCTTAATAAGTTACTTTAGTAAATAATTTAATTTAAAATAATATTCAAGGGGGGCTCACATACAACAATGGTACGGAACCCTTCATGCGCGAGTCCTACTCGCACTTGGCTAATTATTTTTATTTTTATTTCAAGAAAGAAATAATGTCGTTGATTATCAACTCAATATCCTCATAAACCAGTTGGCGAATATTCTTACAAATCACGAATACAAAATAATGAAAATTATATTTTAGCAAATAGCAAAAATTAACTTAAAATAAACAATTAACATAACAATTAAAAAACAATCTGTTAGTTTCATATTAAACTAAATTTTTCAAAGAAAATCGATATAACACGAAACTATAATATTATTAGCAACGATGAATTAAACAGGCTAAATACTCGTATTTAAAACATAGTCGTAATATACATAAAAAAGATCAAATATCTATAACAAATCAGTCATCAGTTGAACCAAGATTTATAAGTTCAACCCTAAAGACAATTTTTCTTGGTATAATCTACTCAAACTATCCTTATAAATTAGTTTAACCAAGGTAAAATAAAATAAACTAAGCATTTCAAAGCACTCGTACTCATAATTATTAAAAAATATATATCGCTTTGTTTTCGAATACCTAATTGTCAATGTTGGCTCCGGATCTAAAAAATCACATTCAGTATGTTTTTTTCGACCGTTAGTGGATCAAACGATGTCGGTGTATTTGGTGAAGAGTATACGGAAAACGTGCTAGTGTAGATCCACCGACGTCACGAGTATACCAAGGCTGGATCAGGGTATATCGGTTTTAAAGGCGAGGAGCCGAAAATACACGCAAAATAGGTGGATCAACAATTGTTCCAACTTCACACTGGATCAACATTTACCGTGAAAGGTTCATTATATATATATATATATATATATAGAGATACCTTTACGGTAAATGTTGATCTGACGCGACTTATAGCGAGTTATTTGT